>CM073761.1:80323459-81523459 GCA_037127475.1 Arma custos | reverse complement strand
AACAATGCCTCCAGCATAATTAATTTAATTTTGATAAATAAAATATAGTATAATACAAATACTCAAATGTAAAAAGTGTTATTTCTAAAAAATTCGCTTCTACATTTAACTTATGAGATCAATATAAGGTACAGAAATGAGACTTATTTTAACTCCACAATCTCATAAATATTATAAGCATCAAATAAGGGAGGAAAATCCATTCCATGACATGAGCATAATTTAAAAACAGACATAACTAAAAATTTTTATTTTAAAGAGAAAAGATATACCTCTGACCGGGATTCGAACCCGGAACCTCTGTCTCTCCGTGACAGATGACAGATATCTTTTCTCTTTAAAATAAAAATGTTTAAAAAATCAAAACAGCTGACCAATAATTATAACTAAAAATTATTTGTTGAATTGAATAACTTACTAATAGATGTTACACTAAAACGTCGACTGGTAAGTAGGTGTATTTTTTTAAACATAAGGCTTTGCATTGTGGTTTTTCCCAATTGCATTATAATAAATAATAAATGTTACTATAATTGTCCATCAAATAAAAAAAAATTACAGCAGCATGAATTTCAGAACTTACATTTTTTTCACTTAAATTTAAAAGTTTAATATTTTTATAAATAAAGTTAAATGTATATATATATATATATATATATATATATATATATATATATATATATACACATCATTAACCATCTTTATTAAAATGAAAATAAAAACATTTTTATTTTTAAAGAGAAAAGATAGGCCCTCGGCCGGGATTTGAACCCGGAACCTTTGTCTCACCGTGAAATTGCTCTACCATTTGATCTACCCAAGGCCGCCTGCCGGCAGAGGACAATTCTTTTCTCTCATCCGATCCCATGTCCTCGTGATCTCGCAATTTTTGCGATGAATACACTAGAACGAAGTTCTTTGAACATTAATTTAATTTTAGGATCTTATTGACTTACGTCATATTACTATTTATAATTTTTTATAATTATTGGTCAATTTTTAACCATTGCAATAATTTTAATAAACATTGCAATAATTATCAGTAGGGATTTATCAAAGTAGTAACCAGACATCAATCAATCAATCAGGCAGTAATTATCAAAAGGGAATTTAGTCCCTGAAACATAGCACAAGTCATAAACAAGCAAATCAAATCAAACTTGTATGTAAATCTATAATAAACTAATAATCTATTATAAATCAAATTAAATTAATGATTTAGGTCAGGATAATCTATATTATATAGTATACTCAAAATTCAGGTATATGGTAAAAAGTAAATGCTACTTAATTAAGATGATAATATGATCATATTAATTATAATGTGCTAAGGGCTATGGCGATAAAAACCAACAGCCATGGAAATACAATAGATGTCAAATAAATTAATACTTATTAATCATGAATAATTATCATTTAATAAAAAAATTATTTATTACCATTAAAAAATTGTATGATATTTTTGTTGCAGTATTATAATTTTTTTATATAATTATACTAGTTACAAACAAAATATAACACTATACATCAGTAGGGGTGGAATAATTGAATCGACAATGAGTGTGTTCTTATTATGAAAAATATAAATCTGAGATTAAAAATGGAACAAACTGAAATACTTATCTTTTTATAATACACTGTACATACAAGAAGAAATAATTTTTTATGCCAAATAAAATAATTTTCTGTACATAATATAATAATGTAACATTTTTTTTCCAGCAAAATTTATTTATTTCATATCATTGATCCAGCTAAATTTTATTGATTTTTTTGTCCTCGGTTCCTTGTTTTTGAATATGTTAATTTACCTGTTTATATTAATAGAGATTTATAAAAACATCAACAAATGTATCAAGGTAACCATTAAAAGTAATTTGCATGCCCATTGTAACTGCCATGTTAAAAAGACAAATTTATATATATATATATATATATATATATATATATATATATATATAACACTTTTTAATCAACATTCTTCATTCATGAAGGGGTAAAATGGATAAAACTGTATACAAATATTCAATGCTTATGAGACAAATTATAATCTAAACAAAAAACTTGTTTTGACAAATATCAAACTTTTGCATAAGGCTTAGAATGATAATAAGGAAATAGCATGAAGTATTAACATTAAAATGAATTCGGAAACTAATGTAGACATAATAACCTATAATAATGTAGTGGAGAACGGAGATAGTTGGGGGGTGCAGTAAAAAAAACACCAAATAAGTACTAGACTTATATTTAGTTAGTGCCGACGTTTCGACCTACAACTCTCAGTCGCCCTGAAGATGCCCTACATTGTAGGTCGAAACGTCGGCACTAACTAAATATAAGTCTAGTACTTATTTGGTGTTTTTTTTACTGCACCCCCCAACTATCTCCGTTCTCCATTTTATCATCCAGTCAACTATTTTCCTCTCATACATAATAATGTAAATAAATAAAGATACCACTTTATATCCATGGATATCTATGATATCAGCTTTATTTTTAGAATATAATTTCTAAAAATAGTAATATCTATTTAATTTTTAAAAAAAGGAGAGAGAATGTTTTTTAATTCACAAAAATAAAATAAGGAAATAAGACTTTATAAGTATGGAAGAAAAGTAAAAATCACTTAATTTGAATTGAACTAAAATATTTCTACATTTTCAAGAGTTATTATTTTTTTGTAACTTATAAAAATATGTATACAATTAACTAACTTGAAATCATGGTATTAAAATTAATAAGATTATTTGTATTACAACCTAAATTAATTGATCCCAGCATAACATGAAATTTTTGAAAAATACACTAAATTAGCTGAACAATAAAATAATATTACCTATTGCTAATTTTAAAAATAAGCCATAATAAATATGATGTTTTTGTTGCTCGACAATATAATGTGTGAATAGCTGCTTTTAATAACATAAAAGCACCAGGATGTAATTAATATTTCATAAAACACCTTAATTTATATAAACCTTCCCCCCTCCCCTTCAAAGATAATGTTTCAATTGAAGGTATGACCAACATCAGCAGAAAGAGGAAACACAAACCTAAATTAATAGCTTATAATTGTACCAGTAACACAATCATTATTGTAATAGACTAACATTTCCAGTTACCATGTTCACTATTCTTTTGTATCACTCAAAATTCATTAAAAAGGTCAACAAAATACAACATTTTATTATAATAATGGCACCATTAAAAAGAAATTGTAATTGTACTGAAAAATAATTCTAAACAAATGAAAAATTAATACAGTACTCTCTCTATTATCCATAATATGCAGGAGGATATAAACCATAAGGTATGGGATAAATACCACAAGCTTTGGTGATGGGAGGAGGTAAAAAGTATACCTGTTCTTTCACTCAAATTTATTATTATAAATATTAATCAATAAAAATAAGAAAAAACTCAAAGAAGCATTAGAAGGCAATTGGAACTGGCTGATAGAAGAACCACTAAAGATCGTTAAGCATCACATAATGTTACAGGACTAGGCAAAAAAAAACATTAGCTGCTAGTTTAAAGGTTTAGTAATTTTACAATCACACCTAGGTACTTTATAGTATTGGAGTTACTGTCAAAAAGGTACTTAATTAAGTTCTGCCATCAATATTTTTGTAGGATTAGAGAGAGTGCACTGTATTACAAAAAAACTAGTTATTTCATCTTGACAATCATCAGCTTTTGAAGTGTCCAATAAAAAACAACTATTTCTTTCTTGGTTTACAAATATTTACAAAGCCTACAGATTTTATAACCCTAAATATTTTTATTATTAAAAAGAACATCTCAAATAAATTATCAATTCATATGAAAAAGATTATTATACTTGATGAAGTTCCGGATATTTTATAATGTAATATGGAAATAATTTATGAGATATGAGGTTATAAAGGAAAAAATCATTATTCCCTGATCTCCGTGCTGATAATGGTTTAATAAGTTTAATAAAGTAAGTATGTCCTTAAGAAAAAATACAAATTTCATATAGCTTCTCCATTCTTCCTAATTACTTTACGGTTTTGGAGATGACCTACAATATTGATCAAAATGTTTATGAAAATATAAATAAAACAATGTGATGAAATCATCTTAAAAACCAGACGAATCTCCAACAAAAATGAGCTGATTTTACAATACACACCAAACAAAGTGTAGCAGAAGTGGCTTATATTTAATTATTCATTTTATGTTACATTTAAATTAATTTAAAACTGAAAAAAGTAATTTTTATTCAAAAAGAATAAAATTAATATATTTAAGTTATAAGTCTTGGAGAGTGTAATCCTTCAACTTGTTTGTCCACAGCAGGAAAGTGGCAGCTCCCTTGTGGACCCCAATCATGCAAACCACTTGAGTTAGCTAATCTGTGAGTTAATCTATGAGCTATCGAAAATCCGCCACTACCTTCCAACTGTGTCAAAACAATGATGACTTGTCTGCAAAAAATTATAAATAAAATGTTATTCAAAATAAATTAAATAAGAATGTATAACAGTTCTTTACAACATATTCATAAAACTACCAAAGAAAGAAGAAGAATATATATATAACCTCACCCAAAATAGTAGGGTGAGTCCCACAATCATTGAGTGTGGGAATAGTCAGTGGAACATCTTTCTCAGTTTTTTATTTTAAAGGATAGAATTGTGGCATAGGCACACCAACTAAGATTGTTGCTTTTCCTGCCATGCTGGATGGTTGATATTGGTTTAAATCCCTACATACAAAAAATGCTCGTTCTCCGACCACAACACAGTCATTGATCTTTTTTTTCTAAAATGCTAAACATCTGGACATAAACAAGCCCCTGTTGGGATTTTGGTGAAAAATAGATATTCATTTCTTGAAATAAACTACAAACTAGAGATTTAAGTATAAGGGTGTAAAAAAATCTCTCTACCATAAATGGATTGAAATTGGTCTCGAACAAGATTATAGTTTCAGACTTTAGCAGAAACTATTTGAGCTAGTGGAAGAGATAACAATTTATGAGGAAATGGATTTTAAAATACAAATAAAATTATTTTACATCTAAATGACAAACAATTTTTAGTCACGGAATATTATATCAGTGAAACAATATAGTATTATACGATGGCCATACTATAGAAGTATTAGTTTAAAATAACAATAGTAAACATGCATATCTCCGGCATATGACAGAAATTATGAAGCAAAGAATCAATTTCAGTAAATAAATAATAAACTACGAATACAATGAATGAAAATTATATAAGGAGTACAAATGTAGGAAGAGAATGTAAGAATTATATTATCCAATAATCTTTACAGAAAATTTAAATGAAGAAATCAAAAAAGAATCCAACTAATAAACTTGGCAACTTAAAAAAAAAAAAATCCAGCACTATCTTCACACAAAAGACATTCATAAAAAAAAAAAAAAAAAAAAAAAAAAAACCTGCACATGGCTGGATTCACAAACCTGAAATTAAAGTGATCATGTCTTGATAAGAAGTCTTGATAATGACTATGTAAAACAATAAAGATGAAATCTTATTGCACAGGAAAATATAGGATGGAACTCCAACTGATAACTCTCAACTGGTAAAAAATAAATATTATAAACAAGCAAGATGATAATTTACCTTAAAAAAAACTTTATCCCAAAAAATGATAGAAGGGATAGTTCTTTTTTTAAAAAAATGAGATTATCTAAAAACATGATGCAAGAAATAGGGAAAAAATAAAATAAATGATATGTCTAATGGCTTTGACATTAACAAATTGTTTAGATTTTTGATATGAAGAATGACTTTGTTATTTATATTTTTCCTTCATAGTTTTGTGGTTTTAAAATTTCCCCAGTTCAACATGATAAAAAGAGAAAGAGCAAATCTCTGTTGTGAGATAAGTGTGTGTGGTATATCCTACTATCATATTCTGCTGAGGGAACTGTTTATTAGAGCAAAGGCATAATAGCAATATTTTTTAATACATTAATGCAATTTATGTTCAACATCGTACATTCATGACTGAATTATAGTAAAATTTGAATCTCGGACAAGTTGCATATTTTTTAATGATTAAAAAAGTATAATTATTATTTCTCCCGAAACAAAGTACTTTAAATACGCTCCACTACTGCTACAAGAATAAGATTTCCAGTAATGTGGTACATTTTGAGTATTGTGGTGAATCTGAGGAGAAGCGGACAGACACTGTAGAAGGCTAATATATCCTAAATAAGAAATACAGATTTCAAGGCTAATGCTGAAAAGAACAAATTAATGATTGTAGAAATAATGAAAAATAATACCTAGATTGCCACATATGATTCATAACTGGTGAAAGTATTGAATTAGTGTCCACCTTTCAATACCTAGAACACCTAATGACTAATGAAACAAATTTATTAAATCTCTTAGTACCTAAGGATGGACCGTGAGCTCCTAGAACTCACCCAGCCGTGATAAAGTGGGTATTCTTAGTTGGGGAAAAGGCTGGTAGTTGAGCATGATATAGGATAAATCATCTCCCTGCACAACTGCTATCCAAAAAATAGTACCGTCTCAACAATTAACTGAACCCAAGACCCTTCGTATGTTGTTGTGGTACAGGTTAATTAGTAAGTAGGGATATGCTTGACCAAAACATTAAATAAAGTTAAAATCAGTAAGTTCGAGGTTCACTCGGATTTAAAAAAAATATTGATTTCACCTGTACTACTTAGCTTAACACTATGTAAAGTAGTGATAGAGTCCATCCAACATGTAACAAAAGGCTGTACCATATTAAAGAGAAAAGAATATCTGGATAGGCATAAGAACTTACCAAATTTGCAACTTTACGAGGCTTCAAAGCCTTACTACTATTATAAACACAGAAAAGATGGCTAAGATAATTGAAATAAGAGTTCCTAATGATAACATTCATAATGTGGTTAGAGACAAGATTATAAAATATCAATAGCTCTCTGAAGAACTGAAGCAACTCTACCACCTTAAAGAAATCAAAGGTAACACTTTATTATTTCCAGCAGTGGATTGGTCCCAGAGGAGACAATTGAAACCTTCCAAACATTGGAATTTGCAGACTATATCTTGAAAGAAAGACAAAAAGATGTGTTATTGGGGACAGCCAGTATCATCAGGAAGTTAGTAAATATTTCATAGACGGAGCCAGACCCTTGACTTGAACAAGTCCAGGTTTGTTAAATGTTCCCAGCAAAGACCGAGTAACTGAGAAAATAATAATAGTGATAATTGGTATTATGTATTATATTTATATTCAACTAATAAAAAATGAGTTCAAGTTATTATAGTACATACTATTAAAGAATAATAAGTAAAATTATGAAGAACATGAACATTTATGAAGAAAACATGCAGAAATAGAGAGAATTTAATGACATATTTAGAAATAAATTTAATGAATGAAATCATTATTATAAGATTTTCTGTATGGTTAAATAAATAATTTTCATAGTGAAAAAAAAAGGAATATATATTTTTTTAACTAACAAATAAAAAAATGTACAATTAATATTGGGTCGTTTCATATGGAATGTCCAATTTCAAACAAAAGGTTATTAAGTAACACAACTTAATGAAATCAAAACATTTACCCTCAGTTTCTATAATTTTTTCTAATGTGCTTCAGATGTCAATCCTAGACCTGAAAAATTCAGGTTTTTGTGATGATATAGTCTGAAAATATATTTTTGACTTGAAAATAATTTTTAAAAATGTTACCTTAAAGGAACTTGTCCAAATTTCTGAACAGATGGAAATGTGGTGGAGATAAGTCGAGTGAATAACGTGAGTGTGGGAGGATTTCATAATCCAGCTCATTTAGTTTCTTCACTATCTGTTGTGAAACATGAGGTCTGGTATTATAGTGTAAGAGTATATATCTCTTACGATTAACCTATGTGGGTTTTTTTTTTTTTTAAGTTTTGCAACAAAAGTTGCATTATGTCAATATCCCTGAAGTATGATGTGGAAGAGATGTTTTCACCTCAAGGTAAAAAGGAGAAATAAATTATTCCTGCCATTGGCCTCCACAGAGAAACCAACCATTTTTTTGGATGTGAATATGGTTTTGGCATGAGTCTATGGTTCGTTCATTACAACAATCTTTTCCGAACATAATGGTAAAGTTTCTTGCAGCTTTGCTGTCGTGCGTCTAATTTTAAACACAAAAAAAAAATTACACTAAAATCATGTATTTCCATGGTCATACTTGATAGCATAAAAAAATGTTTGTTCGATCAATTTGATAGTAAATATTATCAAAAAAGAGAGGATTAATAACAACTCATTATAATCTGTAAACGTCAACATAGTAAATGACAGAAGTCGGCTAATTCAATTTTAAATTTGGTAAGTAATAAAAAAGGACATTTCAAATGAAATGATCCAATACAATCTAAGGAGGGTCATGGGAACAATATGAGTATACCTAGTATTTGATAAAGAAGTACCAATTCTATACCAATGTTTACAAGAAAGTGCATTTATGTATGTAATAACCATAACCAACTACATATTTTTTCCCACAATTTAGTAGAGGGTGAGACTCATTTTATATCAGAAGAGTTTTATCAATTTGTTACCCACAGAAGGACTTGATTTTATCTAGGCATACGTAGGGATAGAATTATGAATGCATTAATTGTTGAAATTGGGATTAAAAAAAAAATTATTCTTATGATGAATCCATATGTATATGCATATATGTATGACTTAAGTACTTCGGCTCACGAAATGTAAAAAAAAGAGAATAAATTGGGGAAGAAACAACACACTAGCAAGCTGGTTAAACACTTACTTTATTTATCAAATAATCCTTCTTATATAGGATCTGGAAGTTGTTTACATTCTTAGTAGGATTAAGCTCTACCATTACCAGGCCTTGTCACTTAACTCCCCCCTTCCAGTTTCCAGACACCTTTTGGAAACTAAAAGAAGTGGCCAGTCCGGGTAATTAGCAGGGTTCACTCCTGTACAAACTTACAGCTCCCAGACATAAATAAATACATAACGTAATAGAGAAATAATAAAGCATATATCGTCCGAAAATGGATAAAAATAAGAATATAAAAAACAAAACAATCATTGTCTTCACACAAAAAAAAACAAAAAAAAAACGGTCGGCGTAAACACAAAACTGTATAATATACACATAACATGGTCTTCTTGCTTATTACATACCCTGCGTTTGCCCCGGCGAAGGCACCCCAGATCCTAAGGGAAACTTCAATTGCTCAATATGAACCGTCCGCCGTCTCCTTGGGTCCCCAACAGATTCTATAGTGACTATTTTGTGTTCTCGTATGACAATGACACGGAATGGCCCCTCATATCTCCTCGGCTCCTTGCTCCTGTTGGACCCAATCCGCCGGTAAAATATCGTCCCAATTTTTAACCTCCCCGTGCAATCTCGTACCCTCGTGTTCTCCCTCGTCACCCTGGTTCGTTTTTCCTTCAAGATGTTTCTCCTCGCTTTCTCCCAGGACCTTCGAATTTGCATATGGTTTGCCACGATATCGTAAGCAACCGTATTGTCCCCGATTGTACACCCGAAATCCCTACTAGGCCCTCGAACCCCGAAAAGTACTTCAAACGGAGAAAACTCCGTTACAGAGTGAACCGAATGGTTATAGGCCGCAACTGATTTCCGCATCGCTACGTTTGGAGTCAGCTTCTGTTCGACATGATACAATCTGAGGTGGTCGCTGAGTGTACCATGCAACCGCTCTACTCCTCCCCTACCTTGGGGTGTCCCGGAGTGTTGAAATGTCATGTGACCTCCAACTTACGCATTTCTTCGCTCATCACTGTGTTATCAAAATCCCTCCCTTTATCGGACGTTATACTATACGGTACCCCGTAAAACATAAATCATGTCCGGAGGGCTGACAACATTGACTCTGCTTCTTTGGACTGAATAAGGTGAGCCATGGCAATTTTACTGAATACGTCGATGACCGTTAACCACGTAAAACCCCTCCAAGTGAACGTGTCAACTTGCAGGTCTCGGAGTGGGCGATCCTCCGTTGGTGTTTCTTCTTGTACGGCTTGCGGTGGGTGGCGGTCGTACTTCGTAGTCATGCAGACCTCGCATACCCCTATAACTTCCGCCTCCTCAGTGCCTGTAATGTCTCATTGACTCCTCGATGATTGGTCTTGCCCTGGTGATGCGCCCCTGTTAACTCCTTCTGCCGTTCGACATTCCTAATGGTTTCCACCATGACCCTGCACCGAATGAAGACACGATCCGGAAGTTGGTCCGACTTCCAGACTTGCTTAATTTTCTCCCAAATGACGGCGTTACCCACATATAGATGGTGCGTGTGACCTGGCTTTGACGCGTCTCTAAGGGCTTTACTCACCAGATCCAATCTGATCCCCGGTTTTGATGAAACTACGTTGACCCGCGACCTCCTATAACGTAAATATTCTATGGAACGCATACCCGTAGTCTTCGTCTTCCAGATTATTTAGCGCGATTTATTGTTGACGATCTCGTCAATTTCCTCCAATTCCTCCGGCCTCTCATCTGTAGAGCTGTCTCTGGCCGAGGACATCTCTTCCCTTTCCGTCGCTGTAGCACCCGTTCCTTTCCTTCAGTTGTCCTACCCATTGCAGCGGCCTGTGATCAGTCTGAACCCTAAACCTCCTACCAAACAAGTATGGCCGGAAATGATCAACCGCCCAGACGATGCCTAACAATTCCCTCTCCAGGGTGCTGTATCTTGCTTCGGCATCTGATAATCTCCCACTGGCATACGCTATGGGCCGTGCATCGCATTCACTCTCTTGGGACAACACCGCGCCTAAGGCATATTCGCTGGCATCTGTCGTCACCGTAAACTGTTTCGCGAAGTCTGGAAATGCTAAAATAGGTTCTTCCTTGAGATGCTCCATACATCGCCTTATATTGTCCTCCATACTCGGTGTGACAATCAATCGCACCCCCTTTTTTAGGAGGTTGTTAATGGGCACCAAGTAACGCGTCATGTCCGGTATGAACCTCCGGTAGTAGTTCAGAGCTTTCAGCAGTCTCCTTATACCTTTAACATCCCGAGGTACTGCCATCTTGGTGATTGCTTCCACTTTACACTTGTCCGGCTTAACCCCATCCTTTGACACTGTGTAGAACATGGTGTGGCTGAACATGGTACACGTATAAATGTTTCTACCGCATTTACAGACTTTGAAGACGATGATATACCACTATCCACTTACGGGAATGACATGGATTACCGATCCAAATTGGATAGCGATCTATCAACACCAGGAGTTAGCGGTTATTCACAACGAAGTTTTTATAGCAGTGGTGATCATGTATTGGTAAAATATATAACAAGGAATACAGAATATAGTTGTGCAGCAATCTGCTCTTCTGTT
Source organism: Arma custos (assembly GCA_037127475.1). Lineage (NCBI taxonomy): Eukaryota > Metazoa > Arthropoda > Insecta > Hemiptera > Pentatomidae > Arma > Arma custos. Next base: position 81,512,069 of record CM073761.1, on the reverse strand, counting down.
GATGATGAAGAAGGTGAACTGAGAGTGACTTTCCTCAAAATTTGTAAACAGAATGGCACTCTATTTCAATTGAATGAAAAAGATGTAGCAGATGTTCCGATGGAACAAGTAGTTAAAAAATTACTAGTACCAAATATCATTACAAAAGGTAATAGAGTGTTGTACCAATTTAGAGAGCAGATTGATGTTTTTGAAAAGTAATTATTTTAGAGTTAAACTATTTAGAAGCATTATTTTTATTTTTTGTTGAGATAAAGATCTCATTTTTATTACTTACTTATAAGGCATAGATTATTATTTGTAAGCAACATAACGATATTAGACATGTCAGAAGGCTGTTTTGAAGACTGAGGTAGTATTACTTGGTAACTGTTATTACGTTAATTGGTATCTTTAAGGCAGAGAGAGTTATATTTTTGTTTCAATTGTTTGTTGATTGCTTAGAAAATGTATATTGTTAAGTTAAACTACCTCAAAGAAGTTAAGTTAATTAAAATAAAGTTTATAAGAAGCTGCTTTAAAGGTGGAGAAAGTTGTTCCTCACAGTATTACGTAAATTTTTTTAAATTGTAATATTAAAAGTGAGACTAAAAATATGTGCCATTATTAGTTTCTAAGAGATTTCTTCTAAATCTTAATAAATTTCTTACATATCTTATGAAGCTGTGCGTTTTATCAGTACTTTGTCACCCTTGTCAGTCCCCTGGAAGTCAAATTTGGAAAAATCGAAATATCACCGCACCTACTTTAAAAAGTGACTGGCCCTATCATGAGCAATATATTCATTAGATCAGCTATCTTATAACGCGACTTTGTAGGAATTAGATTTAAAAAACTATCATAAACAAAATATTTTGAAAAGTTACCCAACACATATGTAAAGGGTGTCCCGAATTCAAACGGCAAAACTTCAGGAACTAATAGGGGACCGAAAAACTAAGATAAAAAGTCGTTTAGAGATTTGCTCGTTTTTGCTTAGTTTTAGAGAAAATCGCAAAAAAAGATAAAAAACAAAAATGTTACAGGTAGCGATTATCACCTTTCAAAGTTCGTCAGGCTAGGCAGTGAGATATGTAAACACTTAATGTTATCCTTTACATTCTTTTATTTGTTTAAATTTTGGCTTCCTTCTAGGATTATAATTCCTAAATCAGTCTTCAGTCAGTTACTCAGATATTTTGGTGTGAATAGCATCAGCCACAATGCCGCATACATATTCTAATGTTGAATACGCTGATATGATTTTTGTATATGGTTTCTGTAACGGTAATGCTTTGAAGAAGCGGTGCGGGAGTATGCGCGCCGATTTCCAAATAGAAGAGTGCCTAATCGACGAGTCTTTTCGTTAGCTTATAATAGACTACGAGAGACTGGGTCATTCTTAATACGTAATGAAGGCAACAATTCCAGGCAGCAGTAAGAGCAGATTATCGGAGAAGAAATTGTGTCCAACGCCACTTCGATAACAATCCTGAGACTAGCATCCGAAGAGTATCTGCTGCATTAGCAATATCGCGGCAAGCAATATGGCGAACTTTGAAAGGTGATAATCGCTATTCATACCATCTTCAAAAAGTTCAGAATTTATTACCTCAAGATTATGTCAAGAGATTGAATTTTAGTAACTGGTTTCTTGAAAAAATTCGCGATGATAATTTATTTCCATTAAAAATTATATGGACCGATGAAGCTGCTTTACAAGAGGTGAAATTGTTAATCAAGGAAATGATCATGTATGGGCTCTTGAAAATCCCAGAGCTATTAGAGAGAATAGGTTTCAGCATGAATTTGCTATTAACGTTTGGCTTGGAATTTGGAACAGATTACTGGTGGGACCATATTTTTTACCTGGAAGATTGAATGGTATCACCTTTACATTTTTTGGAGAACTTTTCTAATTATTTAGATGACATTCCCTTACAACAGCGGATTGAAATGTGGTTCCAACTCGATGGATGTCCAGCTCATTATAGCAGAGTTGCTCGAGCTTGGCTGGATATAAATTATCCACAACGATGGATTGGACTTGGAGGAGTAGTACCTTGGCCACCCAGATCACCTGATATGACACCCATGGATTTCTTCGTATGGGGAACCTTGAAGCAGAAAGTTTATTCGGTGTCAATCAACTTAAGAGAGCAATTAAGAGACCGAATCATAGATGCAGTGCACCAAATATCATCAGAACAATGTTTATCTGCAATTTATCAAGTGAGTGCTAGATTTAATGCTTGCATTGGTGCAAGAGGACAACATTTTGAGCAATATTTACATTAAAAAGAACATAACATAAATATAAATGTAAATAAATAAGTATAAAAATGAAAACTTGTTTTGTTTCTTTTTTTGCGATTTTCTCTAAAACTAAGCAAAAACGAGCAAATCTCTAAAGGACTTTTTGTCTTAGTTTTTCGGTCCCCTATAAGTTCCTGAAGTTTTACCATTTAAATTCGGGAAACCCTGTATATATATATATATATATATATATATATATATACTACCCCCGTCTGAGGAAATCTTATCAGGCACTCCATAAAACTAGAACCACGTTTCGAGGGCTCTACTGACCGCGGCCGCTGATTTCTCCTACACCGGGTGTGCCATGGCTATCTTGCTGAAGGTGTCCAACACTGTCCATTTGAATCTTCGCCACGTAGAAGTTTCGACCTGGAGTTCGGTTATAGGTACCTTAGGTGTACATGTCTCTGTTTGTATCCCTACTGGTGGGGTGACGATCATACTTCGTTGGCATTTTGGCTTATCACATCTTCAATTGTTTTTTGCATTCGTACCCAATAATATTTCCGCTTCAACGCCGTCATTGTTTCATTAATCCCTCGGTGGTTTGTGTTTCCTTGGTGATATGCGAGTGTCAACTCCTTTTGTTGTTCGGCATCACGAATCATTTCGACCATAAGACAGCATCGGATAATTTATCGATCTATTCCTATTTTCTCGGCCTCCACAAGTTTCGGATCTTATCCCAAATCGACGCGTTTCCGGCATAGAGGTAGTAGGTCGCACCTGCTTTTGATGAGTTCTTCAGCACCCGGCACATTTGTTCTTCTTTCATTCCGAGTTGGGACCAAATAGTGACGATCTCATGTTTTTCATATTTGGAGTTCTCCATTTTCAGAAGTCCCATCGTCCTCGTCTTCCAAATAATCTGGCGAGGCTTGCTGTTAATGACTGCGTCTGTTAACTCCTCCATCTCTGTTGGTCTCTCGTCCCCCGATTCATCTGGATCAGGTGAGGCCCTGTTGTCTTGGTGATCTGCACTGCCTTCTCCTTCTTCGTCCGGTGTCCGCGCTCGAATGTTTGGATATCTCTGGAATGTTCCCCTGTACTTGACTCGATTGCATTAATTTGCACCGCTGTTGATAGCCAATCCGCTACAATATTTTCCCTTCCCGGCTTGTACTACTTCCATGTTGTATTGGCTAAGCTGCTCTTTCCAGCGGTTGACTCGTGCTGATTACTCCTTCAATTTTCCGACCCATAACAACGGTCTATGGTCCGTGTGGACCACGAACTTTCACCCGAAAGCATACGGTCGGAAATGCTCGATCCCCCACACGATCCCAAGCAACTCCCTTTCCAGTGCGCTATAACGGGATTCCGTCTCCGTAAATCGTCTGCTGGCGTACGCTACAGGACCTTCACCACCGTTACCTTCCTGTGATAATACCGCACCTACTCACTCGCATATGTGGTGATGTGAAATTTCAGCGTAAAATCGGGAAAGGCAAGGATTGGTTCTTCCTGCAGTTTCCTCATGCATGTCCGAATATTGTTTTCAATTTCAGGGGTGATTATGATGCTCCGTCCTTTCTTCAACAAGCTGTTTAGTGGCACAAGATACTCCGCCATTTCTGGTACGAATCGGCGATAATAATTGAACGTTCCTAATAACCTCCGCATTCCTTTGACGTCAGTCGGCGGCGCCATTTGTCTTATCGCCTCGACCTTCCGCATATCTGGTCGCACTCCCTCTTTGGATATTGTATGGCCCAAAATTAAGCTGACCCTGACCCATAACAGATTTCTCTCCGGATAATTTTAACCCAAACTGGCACAACCTCGAAAACACCTTACGAAGGTCTTCCACATGGCGTTCTTCGGATTTGCTAAATACGAGTAAATCATCCATGTATACCTAGCAAAACGACTCGACCAGCCCACGCAAAAACTCATCCATAAGCTTTTGGAAAGTGATAGGCGCGTTTTTCAGACCGAAGGGAATCCGTGTAAATTCGAAATGACCCCGCTCAAAGGTGAATGCTGTCTTGTGCTAGTCTCGTGGTGCATCCGAATTTGGTGGTATCCTGCCTTCAGATCAAGGGTGCTAAAAATCGTCGCCCCCCAAGTCGGTCTAAAATGTCATCGAATCGTGGAATGGGATAGCGTCCGTCCACAGTGTTCTCATTAAGTTTCCGTTAATCCACTACGACTCGGTACTTCTAGCCGTCCACACTCTTTCTCTTTACTGCCCAGAGGGGGCTGTTGTACGGTGACGTACTGTCCACGATGATCCCTTGCATTTTTAGGTTGTGTAGCTCTTCCCGTGTGTGTTGCGCTAATGCTTGCGGGTACCAACATTCTTTAACGGATATCACCCGGTCCTGTTTTAACGGGGTTTAGTGTACCGTCTGCCCTGTAATACTGAGGATCTCACCATCATTAAAAAATATATCCTTGAAATCCTTCTTAATGGCGTGGCGCCAATCTTCCGTTTGATTAATCGCCCCGATCTTTCCCTTGCCGTTCCTCCGTAAATGTAAGCCTTTATACACCCTTTTTCCTATACTCACTATCCACCGCCCGTTTTTACACCTTATCCTGGCTCCCACTCGCCCCATCAAATCGCATCCGATTATATCCCCATACTCTCGAGGCATATTTTCCCCCACATGAAAGGTCATGCGCCCCTCGGAACCCCATCTCCCAAGTTCAATCATGGCCTCCCCTTCTACTTTACAGGGAACACTCAGAGTGATCAATTTACAGTCACATACCTGTACCCTTTCTTCTGTACACAGTGCATTCCCCATGCTCCGACAAATCACGGTGGAGAAGAAATAGTAAAAAAAAAAAAAATGATAAAGGATAATTTTTTAAACCAACAAAAAATAATTATCTTTAAACTTATCTAGTTTCGGTACCACTTATATAGTTACAGGAACAAAATATGTAAAAAAAAAAAGGAAAATAAGGATGAAACAACTCGCACGAAAACTGGTTTAATACTGACTTTATTGTCATCATGAACCTCTATTTATAGAATCTAACAGCTGTTTACAATGCCAGCTTGATATTAGCGACTATGCGATCATCGTCTTGTCTTAACTTATACATATATATATATATATATATATATATATATATATATATATATATATACATATACATGTTTTTTTAAAGAAAATGTTCAATTTATTAATAAATTTGCAACTCTGAACCATGATATGGGTTCCATAATTTCATATTATAATTTAAAAAGTAATCAATAATACATAATCACTGAAGATGGTAGGGGTATACATAAGTAAAAAATAAATTATTAGAAAGCTATTAATATAGCTAAATATTGTATTTTACCTATGAAGAGGAGGTACTGAATCAACTGTTCGCAATTCTCCACGAGTGGAAACTACATTGTAGCTTTCTTGACAATCACATTTTACATGAATCCATTTGTTTTCATGCCTGTTTTCAACCATAACCACAAGTCCGGCCCAACCTTTAGTTAGATAATATGCTGTCATCCCTTCACGACCCTAAAATAAAAAATCACATTTTTAATCTGCATGACAGCAATGCATTGTTTACACTTACTTTTTGAGAAATACAACTATTGTAAAATGCTACCAAAAATATATCCTTAAAACCAATTATACACTAAAAGAAAAATAGTGAAACATGATTTCTTTAGTAAAGCTTTTATTTCGAAGACAGATAAGGTCAGGGGAGGGGGGAAGATGTCAAGAAAATAAAAATTATTGGAGTTCAATTATGAAACTAATGTATGTTGGGAAGATATACTTGACAGATGAAAGGTTAAAGAAAAAAACATTAGGCATGCTTCATCAAAAAAAAATAAAGCTGTTTCTGATAATCTTGTAATATTGATGAAACAATAAAGGAACATTTCCAGCTCTATCTCTCGCCATAATCCTCAGATCCTGCATGTTCTTCTCTCTTGCTTATTCCACCTTGGAAATCTAATTGCAGTAAGTCTCCCTTTGTCTCCCTCTAGGTGTAATGCTTACAGGTTTGGCTTCCATTAACTTTCTTGGATCCCTGTCTTGACTCATTCTGTGGGAATGCACAAACCATTTCTGCTAACACTTCTCCAGGGTTTCTTTCAGGGAGGCAATGTGTAGCTCCTCTCTAATAGTATCGTTCTCGATCCTATCTCTTCTTGTCTTAGAAGTTACTCATCAGAGAAATTTCATTTTGGAAGCTGTTAAATGGCTCCAGGCTTTATCCAGGAGTATCCAAATGGCTCGAGAAACAGAATATATATTTTCTATAACAGTCAAGATAAGTAGAAACCAATAAAAAAAGTGTAGAAAGCAACTGAGGAAAAAGCTGAGGAAGACAGTAGTGAAATGCATTGAGGGGGCACATGACCACTTCCCTCCATAATGTAATGCCTAACAGTAGTCCCATGAGAAAACGGTTTAAGCAGTTGTTTATAATTGGTCAAAATCCTATACATAGATAGGAACGTCAGCTTCTTCTTTGAAGATCAGCTTCTTTTTGAAAATTTCCACCAACCCTCAAAAAAAAAAAATAATAAATGAATAAAATAACATGCCGTTTTGTGAGACTATTTATTTGTAATCAGGGTACGTTAAAACGTGAATTTCCATTGAAAATCAAAATTTCTTCCCCTTAATTTTATTCACAGGCATGTTAATGGAAAATATATAGTTTTGGTTCCGTAATTAAATATAATTCGATCCATCAAAGAGCTTATTCAAGAAATTAGTTTAAAAAAAGTAGAATACTCAAATCAAAAACAATTTAAACAGGAACTTACCTCATGACGCTGTCCTTTAGCTAAAGTGAGACTAATAATGGAATCAGCTAAAATGTAAGCAGGTGGTGAAAGCTGTTCGACAAGTAACCTTTTTGAGCTGTGTATGGCTAATACATACTCAGGATAATTTACAGGATCTTCAATACCTAAAGAATAAATAAATTCATTCGTTAAATTCTTTTTTTTTTTTTTTTTTTTTTTTTTTACTTTTTTTTGTTAAATTCTTTCGTTCATTAGAAAGAATAAATAAAAAATATAAAAATCTAGTAGAAAGAGACAGATGAGTACTTTCAAAGTAGAATTGAGAAGGACAAATGAGATGGTATTTCACAGAAAAGGATAGGAGTGGGAACTCCAGTTCTAGAAATGGGATGTGAAAACATGCCCTTCCACGGAGTATTTCACTCCATAACAAGATTGTTCCAAAGTTTTCCAGGATTCCATTCCAAAGTTGATATGGAGTATCTCACTCCATACCCAAGTTTTCTGACTTTGATTCAATATTTGTCCCAACTTTTTTTGAATTTGGGGTTGGAAATTTGGTTATTTTAAATTTAGTGTTTTAAATTTATCATAATAAAAGTGTGTCAAAATGATGGCAAATATAACGGATAAAACATATTTTATTTCTTTTGATGGCAAATATAATGGATAAAACATATTTCATTTCTTTTATTTATTTCTTGTTTCTAAAAATTGATATTTCTTGCCTGATGATCCAATACTACAGTGTACAAAGTAATGTAAAAGAAATTAGAAATAATTTTTCAAAATTATCTTAATTAACAGCTATATTACCAAAAATATTCAGAATTGAAAACACAGATTAGTTTCACATTAAATGTGATCTTACAATGAATATGAACTTAAAAATATATAAATTAATTATTATTGTTTTTAATGATATTCAATAATATTAGAGAAAAACTAAACCAAAACTAATTTGTTATAATAGGAGAAAAACACTAACCTGTATGCCAATGATTGAAAGCAAAGCACACAACTATATACAAATCACTTTCCAACATTTTATGGCATCCAACAAATCCCCGAACCTGTCTTTTGCTGTGTTCTACTAATCTTCCAACACTGGGAGCACCAACATTTCTAGTTCGGAATAAAACTACACACAGATCAAGTTGAGACCTTTGAGATTTTTCTGAATTTCTGAAAAATAAAAAACAAATATTTACCATCCAACCAAAAGGGATACTGTATAAAAAAACACTTCTTCTATTAAATACCTTCAATAAATTAATTGGTAGATGCCATTTTATAGACAGTAGAATAGACAGATGAATTGTTCATTAGATTTAATTTTACTTAGGATATAATTAATAATGGAAGAAAGGTAAATTTTTCTATTGATTCCATGTAACAAGTAGGAGTGTTAACAATTATATTATTAGAACAAATAATCAAATTAATAAAAAAAGGTTATACACTTCCCAAAATATAAGAACTTGAAGAACATTAAATACAAAGGTAAAACCATACTAACCGTTGACCCTCTTGGAAAAGAGAAAACTCTGCTTCTGTTGGTTCAAGAACTGTCAACAAAATGCAGGAGATATGTTGCTCAGAGGCAAGAGGTGGCAATGTTCCTTGCAATCGTACTTCATTCCAACCACTGCTCTGTACTTTACATATATCAATGCAATCAAAGTATCTGCGAAATATAAGATAATAACTAAAAAGAAAGGCTACATAAAAACATAACAAACAGCATAGATATCCTTTTCCAAAAAAAGAAATTTCTTACTATCTAATTAATTAATAATGTACATATGATTGATGTGATTAGTTATAAGAAAATGGATGAGGGCCTAAAACAGTCACTCTAGAATAGAATAATTAGGAACCTGATAAAAGTGTATACAGTGACAAGGCGCAGTGGATTCATTTCTCAATGAAAAGAATGAGAAATGATAAAACTTAAATTAATCATGACAAAGTATTGTCTTGATTAATATAAATAACTTAGCAATTAAATTAAAATATTTCAATAGGTATCAATAGTTAGTTTCAATATTTTATTGGGAAAATATGAAAGATAACATTATTAATTTTAGAGTTCAGAAAGATATGTAGATAACTCTGATTTGTAAGATTGCTATTATTTTTCTATTTATTATCAGTTTTAATAGACATTAAAATTGAATAATTTGTGTTGTTACCAATGTATTAGACAGTATTGCTTAAAAAATCAAAATGAAAAATAATGGGGAAAATACAAAAATCTGCATTAATAAATCGACACTCAGCCAAGAAAGTAAAAAATTTAAAAGATGCAAGGTTTATTAAAGAATTTCAAAGTACTAGAGATGAATATGCCATTCTTACAGGAGAAACTTTCAGCTATTTGATTTGATGTTTCTTGATTTTAATTTAAAGCATGATTAACAGATCAGAATGTGTATAGGCAAGGGAAACAGTATTCACTGAACATTTATAAATTATGAATTAAAAAATAAATTCCTAATATGTAAATTATACATAATTATAAGTGAAATTGGTAAAAATTAAATGTTTAAAATCTACTTGGTTATTTTAATTTAATTATGAAATACGGAATGGTCATCTCCAAAATTAAGTGATTTAAAATTCATTACTAAATAAACAAGAAAAGTATTTACAGCTAGAAAAAGTACAAGATCATATGCCTAAAGTATTGTATAGAATAATATTTAAAGGAAACATCTTATTCACTTTAGACCAACAGTGATATCAAGCAAAAATATGGAATCATCATAGTTTTTGCAACAACTTAATTATGATTTAAATTTAAAAATGTGAAAAGGGGATATGATGAGTTGATAGATGATTTGTAAACCAACTAATTGAAAAGGAAAAACAACTTGCCTCATAAGGCAAGAGGAGAAACTTTTAAATGCTAAATCAGTGATATCATTTCCAATGTCAGTAAACTAATCCATACAAAAGTTAACTTCAGGTAACATGTGATATTGAAGTCCTCAAATTAAAAAAAAAAATGCTATGAACATATCCCCATTAATTACAATACCCCTATGAATTGAATATAATTTATCAATGGAATCTATACAATATTTACTTCAAAACATCATCAAAAGATATCCAGAAAACGCCATCTGAAGCTCCATGTGGCATTAGTAACTCCCTTAACTGAGGAGTCCATACACTAGAATCATCAGACCAGTCTCCCCTCCAGGAATAATGGCCCCATGGGTTACGAAGCCTCAGCAGTCTTATTCCATTTAAATCACGTACATCTAAGACTGAATATGCATGTCTGAAATCATTAAAGAGATTATTCAGTATAAACATGATGATATGTGCTAAGATATTTTTGTTTTAATTTAATTATTATCTTTCATTAAAATTATTATTTTGATCTTTAATTATATATTTAATTTAAAAGTTTAAGTATTTTTCATATGATCTAATACATGCAATGTTTGCACACAACCCTAAACACATTTCTGTTGAAGATTCGGATTCAAAATTTAAAAAAATAATTTAAAGCTTATATTTATTATTGGATAATCTGTAACAAATGACACTAGTTTAGAAGAATCTTCTTTACTAATTCATTTTCAACAGCTGAACTCACTATAAGGTACTGATACAAGGTAATGTTATCACATCCTAGCAGACATGGCTTATGAGCATTGATGATTCCACTCATGTTCCCATTGTTCCTACCTTTATTATTATTTTTATTGTTTGCTTTTATTGTTTTTTAGAGACCAAACTAAAGTAAAAAATGTTAAAAATTTAAACAAAACTATATACAACCAATTTCATGGAATTAATGTAACAACAGTTTTCATAGCATTTAAAATCATTCACAAATTCTAAAATCTCTCTTTGAAAAAGGGTTCAAATATAAATCCAAATAACATTAAACAAATTAAATAATCAAAGAAATTTTTGTCTCAAATAAATGCTCAAATCAAACACTGAAAAATCCAAATGTCTTTTTTAATTTACGTACTGATTTATAAAATATTAGCTATAGAGATTTCATTTAAAATATACTGCAAATTATTTATAAGTGATGTTGAAAATGTGGTCAGGGGGTGCATTCAATGAATTTTACACAAATAAGTAAAACTTATTTACTTAGTGTCAATGTTTTGGCCTAATTCTTAGGCTATCATCAGGGCAGATGGCAGATGTAGAATCTAAGGGCAAATCTTATTATTGACTAATTAGTTGCCTTAGAGTTGGAGAAACTCTAATTATTATAGGATAAAACATTTATTAATGAAATAATAGTATAAATAAATTTAAAACCAAAGATACACCTTCAATTCTTCTAATTTAGTCAATCTATATATAACCATAACTAACTAGCAGAAGTGGATTGATTCTATCGCTAATGTTTTGTTTAGCAGGATAAAGCCTGTCAAATAATATACAGAGAGGTACAATACACATCTTCCTTGAAACTGTAATTTTTATAACTTCTCTATTAATGCATACACTTTCTTACCACAAATATTCTTGAAATGGTTTTTCATAATGATAATAAGGCTTAGCGAAACTGAAAATTTGATGTTGATACTACCAATCTCTGCTTAGCAAACTTCTGTCTATGGAAACCACCCAAACTGAAACCCATTAGATCACTCTTAACAATCCTCGCACTGATGCTTCAGCCTAATCCTCGGACCTATTTACCATTGTGTTCAATGACTATTATCATTTTAGAAATTTGTTCGTTACTAAGCCCAAAAACTTTGCTAGAAGCCTAGCTCAACTTTCGCGATGCTATAACCTCATTTATCTATTTATTCATTCATCTACCCATTAATAAGATAAAAATGGAATTTTAGCAGTTAATCAAAAATTTTTAAATTATGTGATTCGAAAAAGATCATGTTAATTTTTAAATTAAAAAACCCATTACACAAAAATTAATGTTGAAAATACAAAAAAAAAATTCAATTCATCAATTAGATATATAACACATAATGGAATAATTACCTGGGTCTTAAACCTTTTTCTTGGTATTCTTCTTCATCCACTTTCATGTTTCCACCTCCACAGGAGGCTCCCATCAAGTACATAGCTAATCTAGAACTCAGTAACTGAGCCCAAATTAAATCTTTGTCTAGTTCATCTTCTGATGGTATAGAACTAGGTTGTAGAGGTACACTCTCACAAGGAGCACCTAAATAAACAACATAAATAGATAATGATTGAAAATAAAAGTTATGTAAATTGATTCATGTTCCTTTGACTTCTAAAATTTAATAAATTTAAATACAGATAAATATGGACAGAAACTGATAAATTAGTTTTACTTCATAGCTTGTTTATCATATGTTAGAGAGAGAATGAATAAAATCATAAAAATGTGTGTGTGTGTGTGTGTGTGTGTGTGTCTGTCTGTATATTTCTTTTTTTTGTATTTGGAGCCTCATAGTAGCCAGAGCACTGTACTATAAAGCATGGGCACTGAAAATTGAATACCCAGTTCAAAAACTTACTTAGAACATCATAGCATTACTCAACAACTGCTACTAAAATAAATACATTTGTTAACAAAGATCATGTATCTTTGATTCTTTGAAGTAGATGTTAAAAAATAGATTAAAAAAAGTTAGCTTCTTGACTTGATCCCTGAAGAAATCCTGGCTAATAGTACAGGTATTGAATAAGATTAAAATACCAATAACTTTTTTGATAAAATTACCTAATGAAAAATGTCGTGGGAAAATTATTTAAGTTTACACTTATCTTTTGTTTACTGAATTTGTTACCAAAATATCTTCAAGAAGGATTCTTTACCAATGAATCAAAAATTTACCGGTTAATGTTGCGAGACCTTCAATGGCTCTACCAGACACAAGAGCTTCATAACATCCATGTATTTTTGCAACAGCCTTCTCAATTAAGGGAACCCATAACTGTTTGCGCTTAGCCTGGGAAGGATAAAAAACATAAATATAAAGAAAGCATTTTCCTTTATAACAAATTTTGTTTTTATAAAGAAATATAATTTTTTATTTTGAATTGGAGTAATAACTTGACCACTTCAGATTATAATTCATATGTTTGTATTAAAACTTAAAAAAGTAAATTACCATTAACTGTATGTAATAAATGCCTTATAAATTTAGATAAGTCGTAGACTATTCATGAAATAAGAGGTTAAAAGATAATTTTATGTTTTAAATTTTAAAAATGAGTAGAGTAGGAAGAATAAAATCGCTTTGAAAACAAACATTGGCATGCTTCATTTATGTAGAACATTTAGGAATGTAAATCATAAAGAAAATTTGAGCCAGATAAACAAGAAAATTTTGGGCAAACATTGAAACTGCAGCATTCATTTGCAATTTATAATAAATATTTATATATAAATGATCTAAAGTAAGTAATGTGAATTATATTGGTGACATAATTAGGAGTAAAATTTTAAAAAAGAAAAAATCATGACAGAAGAATAGATTGAATAGGCAAATAATATACTACGAAAATGATGAGGAGGGATATAAAAAGTTATCTATGTTGATAAAAAAAATATTAGATATTGGAAATCATTATGTGATATTTTTAATGGCTTTAAGCCCATTAATTATTGATGTTATTTTGTGAAAAAACACAATGATTTTATTTAAACAAATCTTAGGTAATACCACTATTTTTTCAATTAATTTGTTTCTGCTGACATATGCAAATGAATATGCTATAGTTTTTATTTGCACATATTTGTTTAAACTATTTCTTTTAATTATGTTCTTTCTACTGATGGCTTATACAAATAAATAAGCTGTTGTTTTATTGGTTTACATTTTTTTAATCAGATTACTATTGGCCTACAGATTTCTCATTTTTAGAAAAACATTATTATTTTATAACCTTTAAGTACAATTTAATTATGTTGAGGTACTATATATTATTATATTCTACTATATAGAATATAGTAGAATTTTACCATTTTTTAAATTTGAATAGGTCATGTTACTCCATAATACACTAATGGCTTATCTGTCATTTTAACAATAGATTTATAGTGCAGAGTCATAAGGTAGACCATTGAACTGGCCAGACATATATTCGGATTTAACACTCCAGGGATATATAAGCGAGGTGGAAGTTAATTTCATTTATCTATCCTAAACCAGTAACTAGATGAAATAATAATTTTAAAAATGCAATTAAATAAGAATTAATAGGCAAAGGTGCTTGCAGCAACCAGTGCCATGTGGGAAAGGATATGGGAGAGCCTTTCCAGGTTTGGATGGCATATTTTAAATATTATCATTACCTGGAGTATCTATTGATATTGTCAAATAGTATTAAAAGAGGATTTCATTTATTAAAACCCCGTCTAATGTTTTATTATGTAAATATTAAAAATTAAATTATATTTTAGTAATTAGTATATTAAAAATACATCCCATGTCCCAGAACAAAAGTAAGGCAATACTATGTGATACTTTATTATTTTAATGTTTTACCAAGGAATAACTCTAATCATTTTAAAGAAATTTTTTCTTATTTATGATGGTATAATTGGTTATTATTAATAATACATAATTGGAAAAATTATGAGAAGAAAGATATTTCAAAAATTATGAAAAAATAATCCCCAGAAGGAAAAACTAATTATTAACCTCCCATTATTGAAACATTGTAGAGAGATATTCTTAATAAAAATAACTATAAGCCTAATTCTTACCTAAAATTTAAAAGATTTTTTGGATTAAGGTAAAATTCTTATTCATGCAAAATAATCAATAGGACTTTTCATTCTACTGCAAAATAAAAGTTTTAGTGATAAACTTGTAAGCAGGAGAATTCAACATTATTCATAATAAAATAAAAATAAAACAAAAGCATTATATCAAATAAAGAGTACCATGTACCTGAGAATAAACCAAATGGCCTTTTTTATCACATGGTAGTAAATCATCAACTAAAACTGTAACCCATAGCCCATCTTTGCATAGCCTAACTTGGTAAGCACCTTGTGGACTGTATTCACGAGTTACCATAACATTTCGAACAAGATCTTCTCTTTCTGCCAGAACTGCTAGGGCACTCAGTAACCAACAATTGCCAAGAACACCTACAATAAAAAATAAAAATTGTTTTACATGAGAACTATGTACCTCAATATATCATATAACTGTTTAATACAAATTCGTCAATAATAATTAAATATGTTGAAGAAATTGGTCTGGGTAGAGGTCACTGTAGAATGTACTTCCGACTCGTGTATCTGTATAAATTCAGAGGGAAAGAAAACAAGTATCTCGGTGAATGATATTTTCCTCAGAGCTCAGTTCATTCAAGGATTACCTCATAACTGGATAAGGCGTAATAACAGCTTCTGCAGTCAACTGTGACTGATTTTGATCAAATTTTAGCCAAAGCCACTGCACTAGAGGCCGCTCATATTGAGAGTGCGGAATTGTCAAAGCTGTCTAATACAGGTACTTCATCTTTCTCCAGTGTCACGTATCACCTATCTGGGTCATCAAATCATCCACAAAGAGACAGGAAGTCTCAATTTCGAAGAAAATCGCAAGACCATTCGTCCAACCGCCCTGATTCTCGTAATAAATTTCATTCATCAGGAGCCAAAAATAGATCCCACAGCCGAGGTAGAACAGATTATAAAGCATTAGGGATTCAAGACCTTTGTACAAGGTGCGCTAGAAATAATCACAGACTAGCAGACTGTCGCGTTGATTATGATAAAGTTCATTGCACGTCATGTAACCGCAAGGGACACGTTTCACGAGTTTATATCACCACCCTGTCACAAAATAAAAAACCTAGATACGCATCATCTGCAAATGCAATTTCGAAGTAAACCCCGACTCCGATAAATATATCGTCACAGTCCAAATCAATGGAAAACCCCAGCTTATGGAGGTCGATTCAGGAGCAAGATTTTCTCTCCTAAACGAGGATGATTTTAGGAAATTGAATTTCGGACTAGAAATCCAACCAACAAATACAATTTTTCAAGCGTACTCAGGCAACGAAATTGTTCCGAGAGGAAAAGTTGAGGTAACAGCCACATATAAAGGTAGAAATGCGTGTGGCAACCTGTATATTGTTCCATCTGGCCATACAGCATTGCTTGGGCGTCAATGGATTAGAGATTTAATGATTGAATTGAGAGAAATTGATACCACCAAAAACCATATGTCAAGTGTACTTGCAATAGGCTGTGACACTACACCTGGCGAGATAATCGCTGAGTTCCCAACTGTCTTTGCCGAGGAAGTTGGTTGCATTCCAGATTATGAAGTTAAGCTGCAGCTAAGACAAGGGGCAAAACCTAGTTTCACAAGAGAACGCCATTTGCCTTAGCCTACGAGAACGTGTTGAAAAAGAATTGGATTCCTTGGAAGCTGCTGGAATAATTTCGCCAGTTACAACGAGTGATTGGGGATCACCATTAGTTGTTATCCCAAAAGCAGATGGTGGTGTACGCTTGTGCGTTGATTATAAATCAGGTGTCAATGAAAAATTAATTTCAGCTAACTTTCCTATATGGAAAATAGAAGATGTGTTACACAGTCTACGCAATTCAAGGTATTTTTGTAAAATTGATTTATATAAGGTGTACTTGCATGTAAAAGTCTGTCCAGACAGTGCAATGATCCAAACCATAGCAACACACCGTGGCATGTATAGAATGAACCGCCTCAGTTTTGGCATCAAGTCTGCACCAGCCGAGTTCAATCGCATAATGTCTCAAGTTCTTCAGAAGTTGCCAAAATCAGAAGCATATTTTGACGACATAATATGCCATGGAGCAACTTTGGAAGAATGTAATCAAAATTTGCGCGCCTGCCTCAAACGTCTTGCTGACCACGACCTACATGTCAACCAAAGTAAGTGTTCTTTCTTTGCAGAAAAAATTGAGTACCTAGGTCATGTTGTAGAGCACAACCAGATTCGAAAATCCCCTGAAAAAGTTTGAGCTGTCAACAATATGCCACGCCCTAAAGATACTGACGGAGTTTGTAGATTTCTGGAACTTCTTACATATTACTCACGATTCATTCCACAATTTTCAGCCTTGTCATTCCCCCTCCGCAGGTTGTTGTGGAATAATCAACGATTTTCATGGACGAGGGATTGTGAAGCCTCCTTTTTGAAATTAAAGGCAGAGCTTTGTAGTGACCGCGTTCGGATTCCATTTGACACTACTTTACCAGTCATTCTTACATGCGATGTAAGCCCAGATGGCGTTGAAGCAGTTCTAAGCCACCCCCTATATGATGCTGAAAGACCTATTGCCTATGCTTCCCGCTCACTCTCATCTTCAGAAGCTAATTATAGCCAGCTAGACAGGGAAGCTCTTGCTATTGTTTTTGGTGTAAATCATTTTTATGATTATGTTTTTGGCAAACAGTTCACCCTAGTAACTGACAATCAACCACTATCAAGAATTTTTCAGCATAATAAACAATTGCCACGCATGACAACCGCACGATTGTGTCAAATCCTCATTTCTGTCAGGATTTGATTATAAAGTAAAATTCAAATCTGGCGAAGAAAATAAAAATGTTGATTGCCTTTCACGAGCTCCTGCTCATGCTATCCATACATCAACTGACACCTTGATGGGAGAAGAAGTTCACCAATTTTTTCCTGAACAAATTGTTCATATCTCAAGCAATAAAGTTACATTTGAGACTATTCAAGAGGAAACCAAGAAGGATCCGGAACTCAAGAAAATCATCGAGTCACTGAAAAACGACTGTGTGGACTCAGAATTTGTACTACATGAAGATGTCATCTTCCGCCAAGATCGTATTGTCATCCCTACATTCCTTCGAAGTCAAGTTATGTCAGAACTTCATGAAACACATCTAGGGATCATGAAAATGAAACAATTAGTCCGAAAATATGTTTACTGGCCTGGAATTGACAGTCAAATTGAGCGACTTGTCAAGAGTTGTGAGCAGTGCGCCCTTACAAGATCGGCTCCACCAAAAGTACCAGTTCACCCTTGGGATGAACCATCCGAGAATTGGGAACGAGTCCATATAGATTATGCTGGACCGTTCCAGGGCCATTATTTCCTTGTTTGCATAGATGCTAAGTCAAAATGGGCGGAAGTTGAACCTATCAAAGAAGCACCTACCACGTCCTCAACCATAAATCTTCTCAGAAAGATTTTTTCAACGCATGGATTCCAGAATCAGCTTTCAGATAACGCTAGCATTTTCCAGAGCGAAGAGTTTCATCTTTTTTGCCGCACAAACGGAATTTTTCAAAAATTTATAGCCCCTGGCCATCCAGCAACTAATGACCTTGCTGAATGCAATGTGCGGACACTTAAGGATAAGTTGCAGGCCTTGTCAAATGACGATACCCCTATGCCAGAAAAAGTCACAAATATCCTATTTCATTACAGATCAACTCCCCTTGCTAATGGCTCCTCACCTGCTGAGTTATATTTGAAAAGAAAATTCCGAATCCGCCTGGATGCCTTGTTACCAACTAAACCACACTCTTCTCAGTCAATGCGAGTTACCAGAAGATTTTTTCATGTGGAGGAGAGAGTGCAAATCCGTGTCTTCAAAAATAACAAGCCAAAGTGGGAGTTTGGTGAGGTGACGCAAAGGTTGGGTCAACAACATTACCTTGTCCGCCTGGACGAATCAAGGAGAATTTTCAAGCATCACATAAATCAACTGAGAAACACCCTTGTACAAGCAAAAAAGACTGTTTCATTTTGCCCTTCTCAGTCATATGAAATTCCTCGAGCTCCAGGTCCACCTCAGGAACCTCGCACTCAATTTGCACCTCATGATCTTCCAGATTCATCTTCAACCGAGCCAGCTTCAGCTGTGCCTCCTCATGATCTTCCAGATTCATCTTCAACCGAGCCAGCTTCAGCTGTGCCTCCTCATGATCTTCCAGATTCATCTTCAACCGAGCCAGCTTCAGCTGTGCCTCCTCATGATCTTCCAGATTCATCTTCAACCGAGCCAGCTTCAGCTGTGCCTCCTCATGATCTTCCAGATTCATCGTCAACCGAGCCTTTTCTTCAGACTCCTCTATGTCCCATCAACAGACCTGTTCATCAGAGAAGACTCCCAGAAAGGTTTCGAGATCCTAACATATCACTTCAGTATTGATGTCCCCTCACAAGATACATACTTTTTGATTCATGGTACTATTTTTAATGTTAATAATTCTTGAATAGTGGGGGAGACTGTTATGTATAATTAAAACTAATTGACTATTTGATATAATTGAAACCCTTATATCATGTAACCATTTTTGTAACCTCTTAATATAGTATACTTCATGTTCTCACTTCAAGCCATGTGTACATTTTTAATTATTTTATTACCCGTTTTTCCCCATTTTATTGTTCCCCGTTTTATTGTTTATATTTGTATTAATTAAAGAAAACTTTTAAATCTGCACTGTATTATATCTTAGAATAGATTATATTTTTTAACCAGTTTATTCAAGATTGCTTAATGATATTTTGCCATACAATTTTTGTTGATTAATCAATATAGTTTACTACCGTTCATTACAAATTCATTTCATGTATTATATTACTTACTGTGATATTTTCATGTATAATAGAGCTCCTGGACATAACATATTTATTTAACATTCAAAAAGTATAAGTTTCATACAATGTATAGCTGTTTAAATTGAGTACCTTGAGAAATATCTGATGGTAGGGGAGTACGAAAAACAACCCAGTTTAACTTTGAATCACTTTCAGTATTAATCTGGTGAGGCCTCAACCACTGCACAACATGACTGTCTTTGGCTTCATTTGGATTGTAATACAGTGACTTAGTAGCAGGTGGAAATGAATCATCAACAAATGATTCATTATTCTAAACAAAAACAAAAATAAATTAAAAACAATACTTTCATGAATCTAAATAATGTAACATAGGAAATGGAGGTATGAAATTAATTTATGAAGAAGTTGGGTAAAAATGACACTTCACCAATTTGTAGCAAAACATACAAGAAACTTAAATAAAATAAATCAATAAACATTGTTGTTTATCATACAAATATAATGCAGCATTATGTCTGTAAATTGGGGCAATACAGAATAAATTGGTGTAAGCACATAATATAGTGTTTATCATATGTTTCCTCTTTTTTGTATTTGTATATATATTTTTTAATATTTAATATTTTCAATAGGTATATGCTCGTTTCCATACCAACTTAATGTTTGGTATTGATTATTGACAGTTGAAGACCAATAGCATCAACCAATGCATCAAGTAAGCATGCTTTAAACATTACTTAACTATACTGAGTTACATTTTTATCCATAAAAATGATGTATTCTATCTATCCTATTTCACTAGACTTTTTCCCTCCAACTAACGTAGATCAATTTTAATTAGATATTGGGTAAAATTAGAGTAATTTGTTGAAAATATTTCAATAAATTTTGTTTTAGGATTACTAAGCTTTTGTGTGAACCTAGAGAGTGTGCATGAAACATCAAGACTGTCCAGTATCTCTCATTCATCTCCACCAATTCATGGTAAAAAAATAATGTCCACTAACTCTGGATAAAAACAAATATATTCGACAATGAAATTGATTTTTATGAAAAGTGAAAGTATGAATTAATGGCAATGAATTCATCATTGTTTTCTTTCAAAACATTCATTTGGAGATGAATGTGTATTCATTCTATCCACATAATGTTAACCAAGATTGAAAAAAAATGTGATGAAAATAAAAGACTATTTAATTAACTTATTAAACTATATATACTTGTTTAGCCATTATATTATGAAGTTTTTTTGTTTTTAAACAAGGCACTGAATGTGTATCCTACAAACAGCTGATTCAAAATTGTAAATTTAATTTGTTTCCCACATATTACAGTTTTAAACTCATTTATTGTTTGTAAATATTTATGAAACACCCTAACATACTTTTTTTTTTTTTAATGGCTTATTTTAGTGCCCCCCTAAGGCGATCATTAAACTCGATAAGAACTGGGAAAAAATACGCTCCTTCTCAAATTTTTTTTTCTAAAATGTAGATATCCAAATTTAACCGAAATTTTGAAATGGCCGATAAGCATTAACCATATTCTGGGGCGGATCCAGGAATTTTTTCTGGGGGGGAGGGCACAACGGGCAGACGGGAAAAAAAACAACAACTTACAAATTAACTTGTAGTATCCATAGAAAGATTTCAAAGGTTTATTAACATATCAAAACAATAGTTTCACTCATGTTCTTTCTGTTATTTTAAGAACTATGGTTATGTGATTTGTCTATAATTATGTACTATAATGGATTCTCCACAGTACACAAAATACAAATGGATCCAGGGGGACACGTGCCCCCGTGCCCCTCTCCCTGGATCCGCCTATGATCGGATGGATTAAAACTCTACTCCACAATCACGACGCTAAAATCAGGTGTAGAAACTGACTTCTGTTTTAGACGTTCTAGAAGAACATTGCACCCCACAAAATATGAAACAATGGTGATTTATAAGTTTTTCAGTAGGAACCAGGCAGCAAACGAGCCATTTGAACGGTATTTTACGGATCTAAAATCACTAGTAGCACCTTTTGAATTTCCGAATTGGTGAACAAGAACAGAAATTGTTAAAATCCCGATGTAATTAAAGATTTAAGTTTGTTGAATTGCACAAACTCAAATCTTTATCTTTATAGAAACCATAAATCTTTATCAAATTTAGTTTCTACTTCTGGTTTTAGCGTCGTGATTGTGGAGTAGAGTTTTAATCCATCCGATCCCAATAAGTTTTTTAGTCTTGCTACTTGGACTTCTCCACAATTTCTTCTCTGTCTCTGTGGAATCTTTTAAAGCTCTCGGATAGGTTCAAGGGCGGATCCAGGATTTTTTTCTGGGGGGGCACAACGGGCAGACGGGAAAAAATCAACCATAACTTAGAAATAAACTGGTAATATTTATAGAAAAGTTTCAAAGGTTTATTAAAATATCTAAATAATTGTTTTACTCATGTTATTTCTGTTATAACATCACATGATTTGCCTATAAGTATGCACTGTAATGGATTCTCCACAGTACACAAAAACCCGTCTGATCCGCATATGCCCATATTTTCCTGTAAATATGATTAACACAATCATAAATAAGGATAAGTATCGACTACAATTATTCTCTCTCAGACTATAATACTACCTAAGACTTAAATAAATAAACAATTACCAAACGAGAATGGAAGAACGTTAAATGTGTTCATGGTGTTGGAGAAAGTTACAATTATTTGGAGTTAATTGTAGTAATAGTCAAGTAACTTTAAGTAATTTTAACAAAGGAATAAACAAAACAAAAAGTGTAACATATGCCAACTATAAAACAATAAATCATTCATAAGTCCGTTAAGTTTAGAAGAACATAGTAATCTTATTAGAGAAAAAAGTAAGTTCATTTTCAAGATATTTAAATATAATACTTTCAAACAGAAGCCATAACAAAAATGTTTAAAACTTTCACATATTTAAAAACTCGAATTTAACTTTCGCGTCTTAAAAATAATTCTGACAAACACTTAACATATATATTTTTTAATTAGACAATACACCATATTTAAAAGAAACTCCATTAAATTTAGTAAAAGCAAATATATTTTTTAAATTAAACTATTTATTTGATCTGCGTTCATGCCATGAGCGTAGGCACCCTGTGATAATCTATAGGTCAGAAGGGTCCGTCACCGAACTGATATCATGTCCCTCACCGAAAAAAAAGTAAAATGCTCAGTTCGAAAATTTGCTAAGGACATCATACTACTCAAAAATTTCTTCTAAAATAAACACATTAATTAAAAAAGAGTTTAGGATTCTGCATAATGGATGCTGACCTTTTTTATCTTCTTTCAAGGTTATATTTTTTCGATCATTCTTATTTCAAAGTCGGTCCAATTTGACGCTAATATATACTATTAATTTGACAGTCTCTGGGGGTTTTCATATGTCAGAACAAACTATACGCATTTAAGAAGGGAAGCAGAACATAACAACACTAAAATCAATTCTACTTGTATATAACCTTCCCCCTTTTTTTCGGGCCAATTTCCTGTGTATAAAATCTGGGCTGGCTGAGAGTTTCAGACGAATTTTAATCCATAAAACAAAAATTTGCACTTGTGTGAGAGAAACACTATAGAAAGACGCTAAAACATACAATATCATTATGGGCTTAACCAGTGCAAGAAGTAGGGAATCCCTTTTCCCTTCCTGGCTCATCGCTCGCAAAATATTACACAGGAAATCACCACCCAACCCAACAACTGCAACTAGAAGAAACGCATTTGTTAACTGTGAGTAAGACACGCTTGGATTGTTCGGAATATACCAGTATATTAGGCTCCCTCGGATTAAAGAAATTACTTCATGCGTCTTTGGGACCGATCTGGCTACCATTGTTTATAAAAATGATCTGGAGATTTTTAACAAAGCGAACAAGGTAGACATCTTCCACCATTAGAGGTTTTTAACATAAAAATTAACAATAACTAGCAAGAAAGTGAGCCTATCGACGTAGAATGAAGCCCTGTTTGTCTTTCGAATATCCCGCGCTTCGTTCTATGAGGCAGTCATTTTAACTCCAAAAAACCTTCGACTGAACTTCTGTGAGGATGAAAGGAATAGTTTTTTACGGGCGGGAGGAGTTTACAGCGGGTTATTTCTCTAACCAAGCCGACCAAAAATTGGTTTTCCCAAAATGAGTAGGAGTAGGAAAAGACCAGTTATTTAATCTTATAAAACTATGAAATAGCTTATTCAAAATATGAAATAGAGCGAAAGGTAAGATACCGTATATTTTCCAAAATTTGTTAATTTTCATAATCGTCACAAAAACGCATTTTTTATACTTCACGGGGCGACCTGTGGTCTAGTGATTAGCATAACAAACTACTAAGCCCAAGATCGCGGGTTCGTAGCCTGGCAGGTGCCCCTAGGATTTTTTAAAGGGAGTAAAAAATCCTTGGTTATGCTGTCCTTCGGAAGGGACGTTGAACGGGGGTCCCGAGCCTGCACGATGTCAGGTACTCGTTAAAAATCCCTATCCTATATAAACCTGGATAGGCAAAATTTAGAGCTTCCGATGTAGCATCGTCCGATTAGCCATAGCAACGTAAAGTGATGTTAAATGAACAAACAATATACTTCGGGGTGAGTCCCGAAGGAGGTTTTGTATATCAAGTATTTTATTCAAGATCACTAGTTGATTTTTAAAAAAACTAGCCATGAGAAACAGATTTGGCCGTCTATAGCGACAAAACACTCCTCCTTGCGACGGTAGACAAACGTGAGAAAATTATTCTTACAACAGAGACGCTGGGATACCTGAATTCTTTATGATGGACAAATTGTAGAGGAAGTGGTGGCAAGTGGTAAAGCGTCGCTTTAGCAACATCGCGGTTGGACGAATCCATTATGGACGGGATGATATTTACGTTTCATAATAAATTTCTGGAACTTTAATGTAAATGGAATATCCATGGAATCAACCTTCACACTCTTCCTGGAATAGGTTGATAACCTGAAGGAAAACCCATCCCCATTGGAATTGGTAAAAGCATTAAACCCCAAATAAAAAAAAAAAATGGGCTCACCACCGATTCCTAATATTGACTATTACCTAAACCAACTGCTCATTATGTATAGTAGCTTCAGGACCTATCGGGGATTGAACCATTGTGTCCTACTTGCGCGCCATTAGATCAAACTGGGGAACATGTTTTCCGTTTTCCATGTTTTTCTCGAGAAAAAGAAGACCAAACTGTTGGATTGAAGTAATTCCCGGAAATAATATTAATAACAATAATAATGGAAATCATTCCAGTTAAATACTAGAGCAGGAAATCCGGTATGCTGTAGCAGACAATGTAGCGCGAATTAGAGTTAATTAAAAGCCTAGAGAAAAAAATAGGCGAACAACCATCCAGCCTCCCTCCCCGTTTCCATGGGGTGATAATTATCAATAAGGAGGTGTTTTTTAGTGAGATGGAATCTTATGCTTTAGTGAACTTTTAATTTCTCTTTGTCTAATGAAAGAAAGTTTTTGCCTTATCCTAAGTAAAAAGAGATAAAATGAGTAAAAATGTAAATAAACCAAACCAATAATGATCTAAATGGTATACATGACTGAATAAAATAAAATATTACCTCTAAACAATATTTGATAATTTCGTTCCATTCATCAAGAGCCTCCCTCTCCTCTATTTGTCTCAGATCTTCACTAAGTTCACTCTCTTGTTTGCTTTTTGAAGTAGCCTTAGTGTACTGATTTATAAAATTTATGTGAGTGATTCTGGAGGAGCTACTTCTAGAACTTTGACACATATCACATAATGACATACTAATAGAATTTTCATAAGTGCAGTGAGCACAGTGCCATTTTAATTCTGGTAATGAAACAGGATAGTCTGTGATTTTATAATCTGTGAATAAACTTACAACTTTCGGTTTCATTAAATTTCTATTGGAAGTACTTCCAGCACTATTCCTTCGAACAACTGACTTCTGCTTTGGGATAGCACCGCCTACAGCTTGAAATAACTTAGGTTTACTATGTTTATGAGAAGGGCTTCGAGGTGAAGTAGTCTTCATAGAAATGTCTGAAGCCCTAGATTTATTTTGACTCTTACAGACCTGGCATACTTGGGCTGTAAGTGGATTTTTTAATGTGCATTGAAGACAAGTCCAAAACTCACCTTTTCTTAAAGTTAAGTCATGATTTACAGAAATGCTTTTTAATTTTGAACCTCCACATGCAATACAAGCAGTATCAGAACCTAAATTAACCAGAGTACATTTCCTACAAGACCATTCAGAATCAAGGTTTGAAGATAATCCCTTTAAATCATCTACATTGATAGAAGAATCATTATTACCCTCATTTCTTTGAGCCACAAAATTTGAACAGTCTTTTGTTACAGTTGTTAGACTAGGCTTTGTAAGAGATGGAGGTGTTCGAGCAGAATAGCATATATCACAGGTATCACACCACAGTGGGTTATAAGCATATGAACATTTGATACAAGTCCACATTCGTTCTAATGAAGATTGAATACGAGAAATTTCACAAAGATTTTTAATACTTGATGTACTACTAAGATTAAGTGAAACAGGTTGATTAGACTCTTGATTTGCCATAAAAGATATGTCTTTGGTTTTAGGTTCTGAAATACCAATATAAGAATAAGATGTGAAAGGATTTCGGTTACCAGAAAGCTGCAGGTTAAGATTATTAAATGAACTTCTGATAACATTCGATTCACTCATTTTTAAATTATTTGTATCAGATTCATGATTGCTCCACTCATTTCCAATTAGTTCTGATTGGCATCGTTTGTATAACGTTTTCTGCCATAAATCAGTATGGGAACTGAGATTTCCTCCTTTTTTCTTTTGAACATCCAACTGATTTTCCCATTTAGGGACAGCAATTACCATATTAGTGTTTGATGCTTCAGTACTTGAAATTGGGATGTAACTTTTTTTGGGAGTTTCGCAAATATCACACCTCTCTGAATCAACTGAATTATCTAAAGTACAACGCTGGCAGGACCATGTTTCACTATCATTCCTAGAAACACTATTAAAATTTTTGTTTTTATCAGTAATATTGAAATCAATACTTCCTTTATCAACTAATAGACTGCTAGGTCTTCTAGGTTCAGTATATTTTTTATGAATGGTTGATCCATTAGACAATGATCTGCTCACCTTGTATTTTACCCTTTCGTATACTGAGAGACTATGGCGTTTTGGAGATTTATTAACAGAGCAATCTTGACAATTGTTGTCCAGCAATGTATTTAGATTGGTTTGTTTTTCTTTCATCTCATCATCATTGACAAATATCTGAGGCATGGCCATTTTCATGTATCCGCAAACGCAACAGACAAATGAAGATGTATTTCTATATAAACACAACTTACAAACCCAATCATTGATTAAATATGGTAAACTAAAGGATCTGTGCTGATGAAGTTTTACTTTTCCATTCTTTTGACCCTCGGTTTCTGTTATTGAGCACTCACCACTGTTTGAAGATATTCTGAAAAAATAAACAAATGTAAGTATGTGAATGTATAATAAATAAGATATAAATATAACTTAAGACAGTAGACAAATATATTGTTCCCAAGAAAAGGTGAAAATAATATTTATTTGTCTTTAGAAGACTTAAAAAGTGGTCCCATACATATCTGTTTTTATAAGGGAAAAAATATATAACATAGTCAGAAATAATAATTCAGGGGTGTTAAAATCACATGTAATATTTAAATGAAATAAAAATAATTTTTATAATTTATTTTATTGTTATATGATATAATTTTTTAAATATTTTATTTGAAAAGAAAAGATAGACCAGGACCGAGACTCGAACCCGGGTCTCCCACCTGTCCGTGGTGGTGCATTAACCATCTCAGCCATCCTAGTTCGCTTCTCGGTCAGTCATATCCCTTCTTTTCACTGATCCAATATCTCCGTGTTCTCGCAATTTGCGATGTATACTTTTTCAAATAAAATGTTTAAAAAATAATTTTTATTTGGAGACATAATGACTTCTTAAAACAAAATAATAGTACAGAAGCCCTTCCTCACTAAGATCATGCACCAAGCATTATTTACTAAAATCTATTTTTTTTTTAACTAGAAATAAATATTGTTAGTATATATGTAAATGCTTGATTAGTAAAAAAAAAATAAAGAATAAGTAATGTTCAGAAGAGACATAAAAAATTAAAAGAGGTAAAGAAGCATCAACAATAAATTATTTGCTAAAGAAAACACTTATAGAAGAGTGGAGTGACAAATATGAGGATTAAGTTGAACACAGGTAGGTATTTTATGAATTATTTAACAATTATTGACAGTAAAAAATTTATTGTTATGCTGGTAATCAAGCAAGAACTATATAATACTTTACAAAGACAAAAGTGTAAATTGCAATGGCTATATTTTCCATTCTTCACACATAAAATACATTATGATAATCAGCCTTTGCAGGATCATTTATCAGGGGGAGCATGAAGCATAGCAATGCACGGGGTACTAAGCGGCATACTGGACTGTTACTGTACGAATGTGACTTCAAATGGGACCTATAAATGTATCATCAGTTCTAACAAGTAAAATATCACAAATTTTTAAGATTATAATTTATACCCCTAGAAAACTTATAATCAGTATCATTTTTGATACTGATAGCAATATTTTACCCAAAATATTTCCATCTCTGAAACATGGCTCAAGCCCTAATTCCTTTCCTCCTCTATTTACCTCCTCAACCACCAATTCTATTCCACCATGACTGGGCTGGTCAGACAAGTACCGCTGTAGCTATGTAACATCTAAATAAGGATCCTCCGACCTAAATCTGCCTACTTTCATGAACCCTTTCATCAGCTTCTGACTACAAAAAGAAAATTACTCCTTCACAAACTTTGTCTTAATGAACCTTCCATATATTTTCCCTTACTACTCTTCCCAGCTTTACTAAATTATTAAAATTTACATTTTATATCAGCTTCACAGATACTTCTCCACTCCCTTCTTACCTTTTGCCAGAGGCACCCTTTGATGACAATTTCTATTTTTCTTGTATTTCCCTTAAAAACTTTTTACTTGCTATAATGAAAGCACATACTAATACCACTGGTCCAAATAGCATTCCCGTTAAATCAATAAAATTATGCCTCCCTGAAATCCTTCTGGTTTTCCTTCCATCTACAATTCCTCCAACTGGAATTCCGCTTTCTTTATCTCTTGGGGGGGGGGGAAACCCATCCTCATCCTATAAATGAAATTCCAACCCTTCTTCTTTGGATGACTTCTATTCAATTTCATTCCTTCCCGACCTCTCAAAACCACAAGACTAGGATGAGACTGAATATCTAATTTCCTTGAAAAATTCAATCAACTACATCGTTTCCAATCAAGTTTTTGACCTGGCAATTCAAAAGAAGAATTCATATCTTAAGGAAACTCACATCATTTTGTATTTTTAGATTATAAGCCATAAATAATGACAATTTATTTTTTTTCTGAGGTTTTTATTTATTAATTAGTTGATATTTTGTGTTCATTTTGAATTATAAATAATTACTTTATTGTTATTCAGATGACTAATTTTTTATTAATTTGTTTCTTTCTTCTTAATAATCATTTGTATTTTTTCACAAGAAGTGTTTTTCTTTTTTATAATATATGTGATATATTTTATTCTTCTATTTTTATTTAAAAGCTAAAAATATTCATTTTGATAGTAAAATATTTGTGCTCTTTAGGGACTTCATCCCTAAATAAAGTTTATTTTTCTTCTTTTTAATTCTAATAGATTCTTTCTGAAACACCAACCTCAAGGATTTAGGGATGGAAACAAATTTATCATACTTTAATGAACAAAAAACCTAAGGAGTTCAGTCTCTGAAATAATTTTGCTTCTCATTGTGCTAATTTGGGAAATCATCAAGATGAAATAGGCTTTGAGTTGGTTATACAATTAACAACTTTGTCTTTAAAAAGTAACTTTTTCAATCAATACAGAAGTGGGTTGCTGAGTAACGACACTACTGAAAGATTTTGGATGGAATGAGTAAATTGTGACTTCTCAAAATAGTTTGAGTTCATGAATTTTCATAATGAGAAGAAATAAGATTAGCTTGGAAACTGTTCTGAATGATATTGTTTAGTGTGAAAAACACACATTTTAAGTCATAATTTTAGGTACACATAGGAGTCCTTTTAAAGATTTAGATCATCAATCAGTTGATGAATCGGTTTACAGCAAAATAAGGATTCAATTCTCTATTATTAAGTTTAAAAATCTCTCAGGAGATATCAAGAGATGGCTTCCTTATTGAATTAAATATACAAGAAGAGTGATGAAGATCTAGTTTTTGATTCTGCTGACAAAAATTCAATATATATTTCTGGCTACTTTGCCTGATAACCCAACTCTTTATACTGAAGATTGCATTGCTTCCCGCCACTAAATAAAACTTATAAAATATCATGATTGTTCTTAAAGCTAAATTGGGTAGTGAACTTCAAATTGATGTGTATGATAGAGACTTATTAAAATTAATTAAAAGAAACGATACAGACAAAAAGTTAGATATAGGGGAAAAAAAAGAATTGATGCTCTGTTGAGATCACTGAAAATCATAAGTGATAATGTAATTTTATAGAGGCTTTTTTTTTTCCTTTAATAGAGTCTTATTCACCAGAGGAGTTACTAAGGATCTGGCAGATGTCTAGTCATGTTATATGGGTCCTAAATGATTAAAATTATCACTGGGAGATATAGACTACAACTAGCTCCTAAGTTAGTCAATTCCCTGAAAAACTCCTTGATTTTTAAAAAATAATATTACAAATGAACTTATTATTGATCATCTGCTTGAAATTTTTAAGAAATAAGTTAAAAAATTAAACAATCTTGCTATTTCAACTGCTTCAGGATTAGTTAATTGTGAAATTGTGAAGTGAACCTTATGTTTATAAAAGAACCATTATGGTTAGAATTGCTTTAAAGTTCAAAAGTTTAAACAAGATCAGAAAATAATTCTATTCTTAAAAGTAGAGCATATTTGAAATGCTTTAAAATAGGCCATAGATCTCAGAAATGCAATGGACTTTTGAAACAACTGATTAGTGAATAGTCATACATTAGAATTATGTGTTCTGCCTCCAAGGATAGGAATGGCTCCGAAACAGTCAATGAAGAGGTCAAATACCTAAGTACACTAATAGTAATATAGTGGTATACACTTATAATGTTATTATGGCAAATGGAGATTCTACTTAGCAACTTAGAACAACATAATCAAGTCTGTGACATAAATTTTTGTTGTTATATATAATATATTTTAATTTATAACATATTTGTATTTCTATAATATATGTTCATTTCTATTTTTCTTAATTTTTTATTATTATAATTTAGAACGAAACAATGTTTTTAGTACAGTTTCCCATAAGAGAGAATGTCATTAACTACAAAAAATGTTAATTTTTCTGTGAATATTTAGATTAAAATATGAACATACAGTTTTAGAATCAGGCATTCATTGTTTTGTGAAAAATAAAAGTGATAATTTCCAGAAAATTTGTCTTTATTTATGAGCTCATGAATCATATATAAGTTGTTATAATTTATGCAAATAAAATATTCAAGAATGAGAAAAGAGATCATGTCGCTTAAGGTCAAGAAGAAGAAAAACAAGTAGTAAATAATAAAGGATGAATTTAGTGTACATACTCTTAACCTTAATGAAGTTACTCTTAATGCTTTACGAGTTACTATAAAATAATAAAATTAAAATAATAAACATGTATTTATATATCAGCAGTTCATCATTTGTTTTGACATTTTTAGTGAAAATGTTCAGGTCTAGTTAGACTTGAACATAAGATCCTCAAGTATTTATTCCAAGATAATGGTCTTTGGAAGGGAACAAGAAGTCATACAGAAGCTTGCTGTGACTCTGGTCAGAGAAGAAAAGCCAAAAACCACACCAATAAACAAAATAAAACAAATAACATGATAGTGAACTGAAAGCCACATTCCCCAAAAATAAAGGCTTTTGGTATGGCTCAGTATCCATCACATGGTAATGAGTCCAAGCATATATATACACACACACATATATATATATATATATATATATATATATATATATATATATATATATATATATATATATATACAATAAAGACTCATAATAATTATAAGCAGAAAATTTAAAAACAATAGCTAAAGGGGTAGACAAAAATACCTAAATGGTATCCTCTGTAAAGTTAATCGAGTAAATAAATAAATATTGAAATTTCAAGATTTCATTTATCATTTCATTTCTATTGTTTTGTTTGCAATAGGGATGATGTTCACCTCTTCAAATAGGGTAAGTTTAGGAGGCGAACGTAAACCTATGTCATTTTCTTAAATTTTATTTTTAATTTTTTTTTTACCCCTCTAATGATCGGCCAACTCAGAACCATGTGAAAATTTTAATTCCTTATTCATTGTCGTAATTCTTTGTTTACGTTATTTTTTTAAATACTTCTACTATAAGTGTTTAATACATACTATAAGCATAGAGGAATGAATGGTCCGGATAGAGGTCAAAATAAATTCTCAAATAGTAAGAAACTATTTATTAGGAACCAAGGTTTTGACCCACATTTCAGGTCTTCATCAGGACTAAATAAGCAGGTTACAAAAAATAATATAAAATAAACAAAATAAAAAAACAAAACAAATATCATAAAATAATTTTATATAGATTAAGAATGGTGGTGATGAAAAATATATTATATTAAAAAAGAAAAACTATATAGATAAAAAAGAATAAAATAATAAAAATAGAGCAACAGAGTAATTAAAATTTAAAATAAAACAGAATTAATGACAATACTAAATACAGAAAAAGTTGTAAATAAAAAGACAAAAAACAAAGTAAATTAATAGTTATTAATTGTTCCTAAAAGATAACATAAACTTCTCTGAATTAAAATAAACTTCAAAAAGCAGAATAAGAATTATAAATGACAGCCTTAGTAATTATTATTATAAACTGATAAATAGGCTTATAATAGTAAAAATACAATTCATTTTAAGGAAATAATACAATTATTTTTAATAATTCATCTAAAAACCTCACAAGAATGAAAAATATATATTGTTTGGTAATAAAATTACTTTATTAATAATGGAACAAAATTAATTTGATGAACAACAAAAACAAAACAACTACTCTGAAATAATCACTAAACAGTAATTACAAACTAATTATTATTAATGTATTTAATACAAATTGAATACTTAATCAATTTTTTTTAATGAAACCTATTATTACTGATTTTCATCTGTTTAGAGCACTTGGTGGCATGAACTGTATCACTAGTAGAGACGAATTAAAAAAGGTTACAGCAATATATTGAAACTTGGCATGGTCCAAAGGCATTTTTTTTTTTTTTTTTTTGTAATAACAGGAATTATGTTCATGTTTATACTACTAAAAATTCATGAATCAAAGAGATAAAAAAAACTAATTTTGTAAAAGAATGATATGAACCACAAAGTATAAGTATTTATCTTCAAAATAATAGACGTAAAAAACTGAAGCTCAATACATCCCAGACTACACATAAACCCCCCCCCCCAAAAAATTGTCTTATTTTTCTCTTTCATAATAAACAAACAATGCATAATGATATTAGTTATAACTAAGCAGAATAATTTGCAGCCAATAATATATCTCAAACCATAACTAAGGAAATAAACAAAAACCTGCCCAATTCCATAGAAATAGAAGAGAATAAAACTATAAAAATAATGTTTAAAACAACAAAATGAAGAAACTGGACTAAAGAAACTAAAACTGAAACAGCACCAAATGCATGCTGCACAAGAACTATACGTACCTCATCAGAGAATAAACTGTACTTCATTTAAAAGCTACACGCACAAATATACTGTCAGTATGATGAATCCGTCTAAAACAATACAAATTTGGCGATACACAACTGATGTTTGGTGAAAAAAAAAAAAAATATTCTAAATTATTTTTATTTATTAGTATTTTGATGTATTTCTTCATTTCATTAAACAACATAAAAATAAATTATGATTGTTAGCTGATATTATATGGTAAACCATGGATTAAATAAATAGATTCCAAATAGGGCCTATAGTAAGAAATAAATACATTTTTAATTAACAGTTTCTGTAGCTAAAAATTAAAATTTTTGTTGATGATTTTGAAATGCTATAAGCAATTTACTAATAGATGTAATAGAATAAATGTTTCTAGACGTTGATGACCTAAGGGTTTTACGCCTTTAAGCACCAAAAAACAAACAATAAATGTTTCCTAGTCAAGATAATCAACTCAGTTGGTGTGGGGAAATAATAGTTTGTTTTTTGAAGATAGTCAAGGTAGATTGTTGTTTGTATTCATAAGCTGTTTCAGTTAAAGAAGGCTTGAAAAATTCTTCATTTACAGTGACAACCCTGGTCATCAGAATCGTTAAATAACCATTTACTAAAACTTATGATATACTATTACAGAGGTTCCCAAACTTGTACAAGTATTACAATGAAAATAAAACATTCAGTTTTACAGACAACAAGGAAAGTTTCATTTAAGATAAAGAAGTGCTGGTATGAAAAATATAGTAATGAGATGAATGAGCTTGCATTTTCCTAACTAGTATACTTATTCTTGGTTGTATTTTAGTGAGGGCACATTTCAAGACACTAGCAACATCAAGTTTGTTCCGATACTTTATTTTTAATGCCACTAATGTTGAAATGCTTGGCCCGTAAAACGTAAATTTAGTTTCATTAAATTGTGGACTAAAACTAAGGGAGAATTTTTTCAAATTTTAATAGGTCTCACGCCACCCGACTTGTCATCAGCTCCCCCCCCCCCCCCGCATTACTATCAAATTGATCCTTTGCTATCTTAAATCAGTTTTAGATAAAGAGTTGGTTTACAAACTGACACTTACTGTATATTTTTTATCTGAGATTTTGTTTAAACAGCTTCATTCTTTTAATGCAATTGTTAAACCAGTGGAAGCAGTAATTAATAATTTCATATTAACATGATAGACCCAATGGAGCATATAAACTGAGATTTCAATGATGGTTTAACACGAATTACTTTTTAATCTTTAATATATCATATTTTTTTCCCTAACAATGCATCTTTTTTAAATAATGAATTATTAATTGACAGTAATGGATTTAAATATTTTCTGGAAGTATGGACAATAGTTTGTACCAAATAAAAATTTGTATGACTGATAATAAGATTATACATTAACTTAATTCAATGACAATGTTTTGATAATTTAAGTAGTTACATAATGATAGTTTCTGCCATTGATTATCCTGTGTTCTAAACTGTCACATTAACTTTCAAGGTGCATATTACAGGGAAGTCGCTTCATGCAAGGGCAACAAAAAAAGTTTTACAATTCCACAGCTCTTCATTCTTGAGTGAGAGTATTATCAGGACAGTAACTATCCAAATCCATGATTTTTCGAATGCTTAAAATATAATAGGTTTTGTATGAAACTAAATATTTCCAACTTATAATCAATTATTTGCATGATTGTTATTAACAACTTACGATAAATGTTTATATTAATTTTAAAATAAAATTTAACAATTCAACCAAATAATTTTAAGAACTGTGGATTTTTCAATAAGGGAGCCCGATTCACTACTTTGTAATAAATTCACCAATTATCCAACTTTCTGATAAATATTGTCGCTTTGTTACATTCTTTTTTACCAGCATGTAGAATTAATACTCTCTTCACTCTTATACATAAATAAGAAAGTGGTAGAAAGATTTAATTACTTTTCCACACAGAGATTCAGAACTTCAAAATTTATAATGAAAAAAGAAATGGAAAAAAATTTTTTTAGAAAAACTGATTACTTTCAAGAAATATATAATTTGTGATAAATTAATAATTTATTCAATTTAAATAATTAAATATTAATGGAAATAATTAAATCATTGTAAGCTATAAAAATAAAGAAAAAACATATTGAAAATAAAAACATTAATCTGCTTTACTATTAATTTTTATATAAGTTTGCGGTTGTGCTTTATATCAGATTTTACTTCAATCACTACTAAGTAGTTTAATTTTCTATTTCTTATTCGGGTTTTTAATATAACCTAGCATGTTAAGGTGGCTTCTTCAGGAAAATGCATTGTCAAGTAACATGGTTCAGATTCTAGAAACAAATTAGAAACTGCCATAAAAACGTGAAAGAACCTTCAGAAACCAAAGATATGGCACTAAAAGATATTGAGGTAAACTCTTAACAATAAATGAAGTCCATACTGTAACTTCATGAAAAAAATTGTACTTTACTATAACCTGATTTCTTTTTAAAAATTTTGTTAATAAAAAAATAACCACCCTCTTGTAGGTACAAATGATGATCCAAGGTCCAATAGAGCATGTTCAACAGTATTTTATGGTCTAGTTTTATTGATCACAAATCAATAAAATGGATTTTTTTTACTTTTGTCTATGACTTTTTTAATATTTAGAGTCTCATAACACACGTGGTGTGAAGAAATGATGAACTAATCAAAAGAAAATTACATTGTGTTCCCTTGTATAATTGTCCCCTACACACACTTAAATTGCCAGGTTTTTAAATTCCTAAACAGGTACCATCTAAATCAACTAATCATATTGGGAGGCTATTAAGGAAGTATATAATGATTTACAGCTAGGTTAGAGTAGACTCAATATTCACATAAAAAGAAAAAACATAATACAACTCATCACCTAACCAGCCCATTTAAGAGTGTCGGGTGAGTTCATTATCATTTTATAGAAAATTTTATGTCAACTTTAGGAAAAGGAAAATTCTGTTATGCTTTGATACCAGAACAAAACTCATTAAAGATAGTGATAGCTCCTTTTTTTTTTCTGTTTTAGGTCTTTTATATTTTAGGAATGGTCATACATTATTGACATTTTTTTACCCTCATTCCATCTTTTAATTTTGATTGAAAGAAAGATAAGTCAACTGCAATTTATGCAGGAGAGGAGTTTGATGGTAATTTGTTAAAAATAAATTTTATTAACTTTTTTTCAAAAACTTACTGAGCTTTGTGCCCATGAAAGACTGCAACTTTGCTCCTGAGATAATCCTTAAGTCTATAGAGTGATATTTGTATCTAGGGAGTGAGATCTAATATAGGTAATAGTATTTTTTATTCATAAAATTAATTGTATAGAACATCAAAACCTTCCAGTTTCTCTCTAATGTTGCAAATGTTTATTTTTCATTCATTCAACATTTTGTGGCTCTAAAACTAATTGGAAAATTCTACAGGGAGAGTCCTAAATTTTTGTCTATCCAGGTTTAATTAGGATAGGGATCTTTAACGAGTACCTGACATCATACAGTCTCGGGACCCCTATCTTACATCCCTTGTGAAGGACGGCATAATCAAGGATATTTTACTCCCTTTAAAAATCCTAAGGCCACCTGCGGGGCTGCGAACCCCCAATCTTGGGCTTAGTAGATTTTTATGCTAACCACTAGACCACAGGTGATCCAACGTCACAAATAATTCATGTCAAGAAATATAAAGATTGTATGGGTAAGCTTTAATAGTGTTACACAATTACCAGCGTTTACATTAGTAACACTAAAATAGTTTACTATTTTGGAAATTATATTCCAATTTGCGAAAATTGAAAATGTCATTTGATGGCAAGGCATTCATTAGTGTTTTTTTAATACTAATTTCAGGTGATTTTATTACATTAAATAAACCAAGGGGATAATAAAATTTCCGTATGTTCCAATTTTTATATAATTTAATGTTAAGGTTTATTAATGAAACTAATCTTTTTAAATGTAAATTTTAAAAATAAAGACTTTTATCATTTCTCATTTCTTAGATTTTTAACAAAGGCATATATACCATTAGATTTGACAGTATTAAGAACATTTTTTAACCACATGTTAACCCTCAAATATCACAAAAATGACCAACATTTAGAAATCACCAATACACATTTTAATTGACATACAGAGTTTCAATTTGAATACCACAAAAAAGAGCACCCCAAGGGTGGGGATATGGGGTTGGTCAGTGGAAATCCCTTGGACGTTCATCTCTACCAAGTCTGATGAACTTACTGACCAACAATAAAGTGATTCCGCAGACTAGCTGGAAAGTATTTGAAAATACGCAAAGTAAACAGTAATAAAAATTAACAATATTTTTTAATTCACAAAATACAGTCATGGATCTCTAAGAAATAAAACAACCATAATCCATAGGTCAACTCTAGTCCTTCATTCGGGCCTCCGGAAAAGAACTGCGTCACAGGATTCATGATATAAGTTGAAAGACTGCATCAAACCTTAAGGAGTACTTAAACTTTTAATATTATATCAATTTTAATAACAAAGCCTTATAATAACGCTAATAAATTACATAACAACAACTAAAATTGAATATTTTTAACAAAGATACATTATTTTTTCTACTGAACAAAATGAAATCTTCTTGAAAATTCACAAGAATGAACAATGCTGATTTTATTACATCTCCCATCAAAGTTAAAATGTCATAATTATACTGTTTTTTTTAAGTAAGTATTAAATGTTTAAACAACTAAATAATCTGTAAATGTATACAAGTTGAATGTTGTACCCTAACAAGTATACTGTGAACTTCAACATAATCTACACTAAAATTTTATCTAGTTCGGTGCTAACTTTAATAGTAAATTAAAATAAAATAATAATAGTACAATAAATGTAATCAACATGCAGATGTTGGTGCCATACTAAAGAAATACTTTGATGCATTTAATGAACAAAATTAAATAATAAAAAGGACAAATATGGACTATTAGGATTTACAAATAAATTGATAAAACCGCTATGTAATCATGACTAACTAGTTCAAATAATAAAACTTTATTTTATTCACACCATTAACCATCAATAAACTTTAAAACAAAGGAAAAATTATATGACAAAAATAAAGGATATTTACTTTTAGGGAAGAGGTTGAAAAAAATATATCTTTTAGGAAACAAGTTACCTTTTAATGGCAAATTCACAACCTGCATCATAAGTCATAACGTATTCAAGATTTGGTCATAAGTAACAAATCTTCTTTCATAATTAAGTAATATACAAGAGTAAAAATCTGTTTGCATAATAGAACAAATTTTGCGATTGGGATCATCCCAGATTTTTTTTTCTTTTTTTTATGATAAGGCATCAACGTAAAAATGATTGAAGGGGTGGAAAAAGTTAATATATCCCTTTGAAAACATGTCTTTACCCTAAATTTTTAACTAAATGTCACTTACTGAGTATAAACACAAGAGGTTTCGTCCAAAGAGCTAACGAAACTTATGTTTCATTTCTAGTCAGGAGTGAAAACCAGCTAACCTGAACAATTGTACAATTACCCAAAAGAAGCATTAATTCTTTGAAAAATTAACATTTAGAGAATTATATCTATAAATTGTATTTATAAATTGAAATTCACAATACCTTAAAATATCT
This sequence comes from Arma custos, assembly GCA_037127475.1. Classification (NCBI taxonomy): domain Eukaryota; kingdom Metazoa; phylum Arthropoda; class Insecta; order Hemiptera; family Pentatomidae; genus Arma; species Arma custos. Next base: position 81,472,942 of record CM073761.1, on the reverse strand, counting down.
TGAGTTTCCGTGTGTTATTTTGCTCTCAAATCCTATCCACCTTTGTTTCCCCCGTGAATTCTTATTATTATTTTTCGATCAAATACTTTTAATTCATGGATACCCATAGCTGATACACACTATGTCTCTTTACTGTAAGTTACAACTAATGAGAGTTTTATACATCTTGAGTAGGTATATTTGGAAAGGAGCCGAGACTTGAAAAATTTAACATTAGCATAATAAGCTCTATTCCCTGGCATAATACTTCTTTCAATATCAGAACTTATTCTTTATTGTTATTCTGTTTCAGTCTTTTAGTGGAGAGTAATAAATAGGAATAGTAGGGAAAGTTCTAAGAAGAAACATTTTTACACGCGCTCAAATTTGAAGGAGATAACTATAGAAGCGGGATAGTGATGCTCTGATTGGGGCTCCTATTGATTGGGACTAGTGGCATCTTCATATATCACGTATTAATTTCATATATGAAGTATTCAATATCTTAGACCCTACTTTGTGGCTAATCTCTAAAATAATTTTAAAGGCTACCTTTAACGACATCTCAATCCTTACGACGATTACAATATTGACTGTGTATGCTAATATTTGCCATATCTTATAAAATATGGTGTAAGTTTTCAAAAAAAGAAAGTTGCATGTAAGGCATAACCTAAGTGTACTCCAGTCATTGTATTTAAGATCTCATCAATACGATAGACAACTATGACCATTGAGCAAGTGACCATTGAGACTTAGCTTCATTAATCCAGATATCACATATCAGATCATAGATTAGATAGAGGACTACTTCTCATTAATTCAGTTTCCGGCCCATCTTTACCAGGGGCTTTATTATTTTGTATAGAGTCAATAGTGTCTTCTAACGCTTTTATTGAAGGCTTTTCAATAAGTGGCAAAAAATATATTTCCTTAGCCTGTGGTTCTTCATCCGTTTCATTATAGGTTTCGACGTTTAAAGCTTTCTAAAATATTCCATTCATTTCTTCATGATTTCATCTTCAATTTCCAATATCTTTCCTCTCTTATCTTAGCATATGTTTCAATTGGGGTAACATCCTTTTCTAAACCAATTGACTTACTTGTAAACATTTCGGTTATTATTTTCAATATTGTCATGTTTCTTGTTCAATATTTTTTCTTTTGCATCCTGCACATATCCTTAGCTTCTTTTCTTAATAAACAATGGTTTTCATAATTCTGCCTTTAAAGTTGTTGTATGTAGGATCAAGCGATTCTCTTGAACCTCATTCTTAAAGCCCCTAATCAATAAAAGAGGAGTAATATGGTGGATTTGAAGAGCGACGCCACTTAAAATAAATTTTCCCTTGTCGTTTAATTAAGAAGGCGAAATGGGTGATCCCTGATTAATGGCCCTTGCAGTTCATAACAGAACACGGAGGATACTGGGGTAAATTTCAGGGACATAAAAAAGATACTGACCATCGGTGTACAGTTTTACAGACTTCCTTTATCTAAAGGAGAAAGAGAACAACTCCTCCTTCAGGGACCTTGTCTAAGGATGAAAACAAGTTTTGGGGCTCCCGCATTTTACCCTGGGTAGAGACCGAATACCCGATATCGGCGAGAACAAAGACAAGTAAGAAGGAAAAGTTGTAGGCCAAGACTGCCTGACGGGTTGAACCATATTGCAGAGTCGGCCACATTAGATGGAATGGAGTAGGCAACCGGACCAATGAGGCGTATCAGGAGAGCAGAAAGGCGCTCAGATGCAGAATTAGTGCTGGATACTAGTATTTGATACAACCTAGTCAAACAGACAGTGAGAAGCTCCCTCAGTAAGATATCCATTCGCTTATAGGGTTAGACTATAAAACCCTATTTATTCTTTCAATAAATAAACCTAACCATGTATCATGTATAATAAGGTGATTTTAAACCAAAGGATATTCAAATACAGCATTGGCACTTACATTTCCACCGTACTACCCAACCGCTGATAAACCCGTATGCTCGAAAGGCTAGAAAGGATGAAAAAATAAGGACTACTCGGCTTTATCCCGTACTCTTACTTTGTTTTAACTAACAAATACTGATCTAAATTTTACTTTGTTTTTAATACACTGACAGGCAAACAATTCCACCCATTTGATTTTTTCATGTTTTCATCGAAAATATTTCTGCTTTGGATTGGTCTATTTTTTTTTTTATGAATAAATATGTATTTATTTTAATATGTTTTCAATTAGGAATGTCAATATAGAGGATAATAACCCTTAATCCTTAATTCAATGAAAGGACTGTATATTCCCATGTTCACTTTCTATGGAATTAAAATGTTTATTCAGTGCCGTTTCTTGCAGCAAATTCTTAGTTTCCGGCTTTTAATTTTTTCAATTTTAAGTTTTAAAATGACTTCGTGCTGAGGATGTTGCGCGTGATGTGGCGCTTATTGACCATGGACGTTCCATACGGGAGTCTCAAGCCTGTACGATGTCAGGTACTCGTTAAAAATCCCTATCCTAATTAAACCTGGATAGGCAAAATTTAGAGCTCCCAACGTAGTATCGTCCGATTAGCCATAACAGCAATAAGTGACGTTAAATGAATAAACAAACAAACAGTTGGACGTTCCGTTAGATATGCAGCTAATGCTATTAGAGTTCCCTATGAAACTTCACGAGATGCCGTAGAAAGCCCGGTTCTGTAAGGCCTAAGGTAACAGAACCACAGGATGGCCGTTTTTTTACTTTAAGAATTGTACGAAACCGGCACCTTATCTTTGTTCAAGCAATTCATTAACTCGAAGATGTTTGAGGTGTGCAAATTTCTTAACGTACTGCTCGGAGAAGATTAAATGAGCATGGAGTAATGGCTTTTCTCCAGTAAGAGGTCCAGAGTTGAACAAAACTCACAGACTTACACGGCTGGCTTTTGCTCGAGAACGCAGCTATTGGACTATGGTCGAATGGAGTGCTGTACTTTTTACAGATGAATCAAGATTTCCTCTTGATCTCCAGATGGTCATGAAAGAGTGTGAAGAAGAAAAAATGGAAGATATGCAGCCTGTAATTTTATCCAGAGCCAACCTTTTCAACGTGCCAAAGCCAGCCGTGTAACTCTGTGAGTTCTGGTCAACACTGGACCTCTTACTTACTCCATTACTCCATGCTCATTTAATCTTCTCCGAGCAGTACGTTTGGAAATTTGCACACCCCGAACTTCTTAACTTCGAGTGCCACACCACGCGCAATATCCTCAGCTCGAGGAGGCATTTTTAGCCTTAATATTAAAAAATTGAAAGCCGGAAACTAAGAAATTTGCTGCAAGAAACGGCGCTGAATAAACATTTTAATTCCATAAAAAGTGAACATTGGAATTCACAGTCCTTACATTGAATTAAGGATTAAGGGTTATTATCCTCTGTATTGAAAACAAATTTTAAAAAATACATATTTATTCATTAAAAAAATTTACCAATCCAAAGCAGAAATATTTTTAGATGAAAACACGAAAAAATCAAGTGGGTGGAATATTTGCCTGTCAATGTATTTTAATTAAAATTATTGAATGGTTGAAATGAAACTCTTGCCCCCTCTCTTTTATCTCTGGAAGACGGCAATCTCCCACCTCACCTGCTGGGCCTCCGCCTATAGATGTTAATAATAATAGAGTTTTAGCGTACAAACAATTAACATTGACCTCTATCGTTGAAGCTATAGGTAGGCTGTGACTCAAGGCAAGCTATCTACATTTTTATTTAGATTTATTTAACTGGAATATCATCCAACCCCACACCACTCTTTGCCTCACTTCTTACCTTGAATCCCTTACACTGTGTTGTAAATCCGGATATCTTAGTTTCCATGGTAAATTTTACAATCAAATCTCAGGTCTGGCCATGGGTAATTGCCTTGCTCCAGACATTTCTAACATCGTTCTTAATGACCTTCTTGACTCCATCATCCCTCTATTCCCCCATGACATCTTCCTCATCAAAAAATATGTCGATGACCTCCTTTTAGTTCTCAATCCTGAAAAAATCCCTGAAATACTAGTAGCCTTTAACTCCTACCATCCCCGTCTCAAATTTACCATAAAAACTGAAACCAATCACACCCTCCCCTTTCTAGACCTCCTCATTATAAGAAATAATGATAGCTCCTTGTCCTTTGATTGGTACAACAAACCCACATATTCCGGCAGACTCCTCAATTTTTTCTCACAGCACCCTTACCACCAGAAGATCAATACAGCAAAAAACCTCATTCACCGGTGTTTATCCTTATCGGACACCCAATTTCGACCAACCAACATCCTACGAATCCAAAACATACTACTCTCTAATAACTTCCCAGCCCACATTACCAATAAACTACTAGACCCCCTTAAACACCCTAGTAATGTAATTTACCCCTCCCCGTACCCAACAGTACCGACCACCATTTCCTTCATATACCGATCTTTTCCTTATATTCCTGGTCTGTCTGACAATATCCAAAAAATCTTAAATCTTACCTTTCCCAACCTTCGCCTTGGTTTTAAGCCATACCAAAAATTATCCCAATTATTTACATATTTAAGACCCGATCCCCATTAAAAATCTCTCCAACATTGTGTACCGGAACCCTTGCTCTGCCCCAAACTGTACCTCCTCCTACATTGGGGAAACAAAAAACCACTTTTACAGACGACTATCACAACATAAGACCTCTATATCTACCCGGAACATATCTGCTTCCAAATTATCAGAACATGCCTTAACCCTTAACCACACCTTTAACTTTGACCAATCCTCTGTTCTCGCCACGGTTCCTAATTATACCAAAAGACTAATTACAGAATCATTATATATTAACCTCGAAAAAAATCCGTTAAACATAAAGACTGACAAAAATAACCTATCAATAGTTTACAGACACATACTAGACCTAATACAAAAGAACTAACCACCCCCGCTTCCTAATGACTTTCTCCTTCCCCCCCCCAGCGTGCCAATATCATATGTATGTGTATAAGTATGTATCTTTTGTGCGTGCGTGCGTGCGTGCGTGCGTGAGTGAGTGAGTGAGTGAGTGAGTGCGTGCGTGCGTGCGTGCGTGCGTGTGCGTGCGTGCGTGTGTGTGCGTGCGTGTGTGTGTGTGTGTGTGTGTGCGTGCGTGCGTGCGTGCGTGCGTGCGTGCGCGCGCGCGCGTGTGTGTGTGTGTGTGTGTGTGTGTGTGTGTGTGTGTATGGATTTTAAAGTCTTTATATGAGGCTTCTACACTATTTGCTTCTTTCTCTTTATACGTTACTTATAGCCATTGTAACGGCTTTTATATTCTGGGAATTTTTTTTTTTACACTTAGTAAGGGTGGGGGACCATCCTTCCTTCTCAATTATATCAGTCAGTGTTTCATAGCCAGAGAGGCTATGAAACACTTATATAAACTCTCTTCTTACATTCTCTTATACAATTAATATTCTTTACACTAGTATAAAGTATTTTCTACCTATCAATATTAATACTGTATTTTCTAAAATATTTTTTATTTTCATTTCTATTTTATTTTATATAATTCGTTTCTAGATTTTTATAATTTTACAACTTTTTTTTTCTTCTTTTTTATAACCTATAATTTTTAGTGCGTAATTCTTATCACTTTCTAATTTACCCATATCATTTCACATTCCTATTGTATATTCAGTTTTTATTTTTTATCTGTAATACCTTAATTTTTTAACTGTCAATACTTTCTGTTTTATTATTATTTTCTTCATGTTTTATTATTATTTTCTACATTTTAACCTTCATAATTACCTTACTGTACATCTTTATCAATTTTTTTTGCCTGTCTTCACTTTCTTTTAGTTTATCTATATTTAATATGTTTTAATATATTCGTACCGTTTCTTAAATTGTCTGTATTTTGTATATAGCCCTGAAGAAGACCTACAGCGTAGGTCGAAACGTTGACTATCAATAAAGATCTTCTGAAATTACTTGAGAATTTCATTCAGTGACCTCTACCCGGACCAATTTCTTCAACATATCTACATTTTTCTTTGCCTCTCTTACAACGAACAGTGCAGTAGTGTAGCAAAGGGAAGAAGCTTGCCTCAAAAGAGAAGCAGAAGTTATTTGTGGTAGAGGAAGATCTAGGTGAAAAAATTCGAATGAATTTTGCATAAATTATAGCTAAAGTATCTCTGCTGTTGGATTGAGCCTGCGTAATCGATAACATAGCTTAACTTTATGGCGATTCCTGTAGAACCGTATTTTGTTTGTTTTCATAGATAAAGTGCACCTAGTTTCTTATTTATTTACGACGAGTGTTATCTGATTTCTCTTCCTTTTTTTCTGCTATTGGCACCCTGCTCAACAAGTCAGTCCCAATGTTATTTTTATTAGCTAATAATTATGATTGAATTTTTGTTATATTGATCCAGGATTGTAACATTGAGTGAATGATAAGTTGTGAAAAATAGATAAAATTATTCAGAAAATTTCTCGTTTAAAAAATGATTAAAGATGTCTTTTAAACAATGATTTAAGTTTCGAGTGACACGATAATTAGAAAAGCGTGTTTGATTAGCAATTTACAGTTTTTTTCCTTTTATGGTACAATTTTTTAATTAAAATATTTATATAATAACATAAAATTATTATAACAGGTTATAAGATAGTACCCTATACTTGTGTCTTAACGCAGCCCTGGTGACTTTTACCTGGTTGTTCGCATGCGCGAGCAGTTACATTTTGTAACGGCTACATTTCTAAAAGTTACCTTCTATTTATTGGGGTTGAAAAATGGTGAACAATTACAAATCAAAAGAGTTTATTGACAAATGGAAAATAATGATAATAAATTATGACAATTAAGAAATAAAAGTAATGAAAAATCGCAATAATGAAAAATTATGTACAAAAAAAAATTGAAAAATGTAATATATGATGAACAATTAATTGAAGAAGAATGAACAATTACAAAATACAAATAATAAAAATTTAATCGCATTTAGGTGGTAAATGCGTCGAAATAGACTTCAATATAGATTCAAAACAGTCTGTATTTTGTTTTGACTGATGCTGTCGCCATACGAACTCGCATAAATATGATTCATTTACAAAAAACCTTTCACCACAATACAATTTCATTTGATGGGAATTGCTACATTTTCTTTGTTTTGGTAAAATATTACGCTCCTGCAAACAATGTATAGCTTCAAATACAAAAATAGACTCTTCTGTTGAAGGCAAATCCCAAATACGCATCATTTTACACTAATTAAATAACTAACTAAAATAATAACAACGAAAAATCTATAACAAAGAATAAAGAACAATAAACAACAAATAAGAAACAATAAATCAGCAATAATCAAAACACAGTAAGCAAGATGAAACAGAACAAATGAGCTGTTAGAAATGTAACCGTTACAAAATGTAACTCCTCGCGCATACGAACAAGCAGAGAGAACTAACCAGGGCTGCGTTAAGACACAAGTACCAACCTGGTAAATAAAATCTACCGTGTTATTTTTTATAATAGTGATTTGAGTGATTTCACACTGTCAGAGTGTATTATTATTCTTTAAATTTATGGATTAATTTGAATTTTAACTCGTTAATTGGAGAGAAATGTTTATACATAAAGGTTAGAGGTTGTTCTCTGTAGTTTGAATAAAGCTATTTTTAATATTTTTTCGTTCCCAACTCTATTAGAAATTCCTTAATAATATTTAGCCCCTTAAATTAATGCTTTAACTTAAAAAACAAAACACAAGTTGTGATGGATGGTCTACCATCACAGATAGGAAGATGATTATATCAGCCTTTTTGTTTAAACCTTATTTTGTATTAATGTCCTCTTTTGGTTGTAGACAATTTTTTTTAATGTACTACATTTATGTTAATTCATAAACACCAGTAGTTCACAACTCAAATAAAATCATGTTTCTTTACAATAAGAAGATCAGTGTGGTATACCTCTTTGGTTTATGTATAGCTTTGACAATTCGTCACCTGACTGATAGTGTACCCTAACACTCCGCGATAAATTGGTTTATTTCTCTAATGCAGAAAGTAGGTTAGATCCTTTATTTGTTTTCTTTAAAAAATGGTCTGAGTTCTTTGCTTGTTCGTTCTTTATCTATTACTACCAAGACAATATGGGTATACTGCAGCCACTGGAATTCACTGATTGTATAAGTGACAGTCCTTATTTCAGAGAAAATTTACATGCTCATGAAAAAGAATTAGAAAGTACTAGTTTGCAGATAAAACGTTTAATTAAAGAAGTTAAAGACCTTTTAAATGCAGCCAAAAGTAAGTTTTTTATTTCTGTTATTTTTTTAAAAAGTTTGTTAATTTATGTGCATATTTGTTTGGTATCATCCATTTTTTATATTGTATTTATTGTTGTTTTCCATTTATTAGTTTTTCTTCTTTGGATTGTTCAATTGGCCTAAGTAAGGTAGAGTTAAATTTTAATTATTTACAATAATTTGATCATAGACTATTTATCAAACCCTTTGCTCGCACTTCAATAGTTGTATTGATTAAAATAATGAACATATATTTAAAAAATATATATCTTTATTTGCTTATATCAAATGACCATGCTTATTCAAAGTGCCATTTTTTAAATTATGAATTCTAGTGTTGTCTTGTCAGTGTTTGTAAAAATTCAAACATAATGTGGTTTTTTATGTTATATTTTTTGGTTTTGTGATATTTCAAGTCCATGACACATAACATGTTTCTTATCAGTGCTTGTTGACACCTTATATATGAATCATCCTATAGATAGGACTAGTTGCATTTTTTATGATTCTCCATTTCTCAATTATTGGATAGAAAGAAATATTTGTTATAAAGAATCTTTAATTATAATTATTAATAGTTTAGTAAAAATTGGTCACTATTTACTTGAAGTTTTATGCTGGAATCTTAGCTACTTTTACGTTAATCGTATTGGTAATTTGCGACAGTATTGGCTTGGGCCAGTACAATGCCAAAAAGCTGCAAGCAACATAGCCCACCCTTGAATTTAAAACTATTCTCCTAATTAATTAATAATTGTTTTAAAAATGTATCTTAAGCAATTCGTTTTATATTAATGGATTACAAAATATTACATATGTTTAAATTTGATGATAATTAAAGATTATTGGACTAGATATAATTTGGTAATAACACATGACTTCATTAAGCAGCTATAACTGCTATCACTATTAATATATTTTTACATATCTAAATTAAAGCTGTTAAAAGGTTCTTAAAAATGTAATAAACCAAGTGGAGGAATAAATAATGGTGTTTCCTTGTTTTTATTACAAACAGGTGCATAACATTTGTGTATTTTGGTTTGCTAATTTAAAAACAAATAAATAATTTACTTGTATAAATAATTTCAGCAAGTTACTATATTATACAGCAAATGGTTGGAAGGGGACATTCGGTTGGCAGCATTGTTGTTTCAAGGATCAGCCACTAGCAGGTTGGGAGGGGATGAGTTATCATGCTTATTTTTTCTACTCATGGTATAATCTACTGTCACAGTTTACGATTGCATATTGCTCTTGAGAGTTCTACCAGGATTCTTTTAGTGTCCTCTTGTTAGGTTTGATGTTGGCTCGGATCTTTCATATGGTATACATAGAGCACCAAATATTTTTCTCTATGTGGTATTCGTCTGGTATTATTAATATCTAAGATTCTGAGCCATTCTTCTCTTAATCACTGCCTTTACATCAATGTTAGATTACATCGGGGATTCTAGTTAAACAAGCTCTTCAACTCTCCCTGAAGGGTCATTATTTCTGAAAGGGTTCTTGGACAGCCTTATGGGACAGCATGTATTTGGTTTTTTATATATCCATTGCAGGTCTTGCAGGCCCCTCTCATCAAGTATCCCTCAGAACATCTTATAGCAAATGGATAATAATGGATGTCGTAATAATTATTCCTATTAAGCACACTTCTTTCTTTTTGTATTGGGCAAATTATTTTGAGCCATTTAGTATGAATATATGTTTATACCAAATATTACAAGACAGTATTTCTTGTACACATGCATAAATCTATAGTAAAAATATAAAAGGTAAAAAATATGAAAAGTAATTGTTATTTAAAAAAAATAAATAGCTTCATTGACTGCCTCAGACAACAATGTAATTTTCCCTCGCACTTCCTGGTGTCAGCATTTTTTTACCTTTTCATTTGAGCAATGTAGATGATATACAGTAGCTGCTACTGTACCATCTAATAAATTGATGTCCTAAATAAGTAGCTATCATTTTCACTTATGTGCGATTTTCAATAATTATCTCATTCCATCCCATGGTGACTGTCTGCATTTAATTTTTTTTTATTCTTTTATAAATGTATATTAAATTTTTAGACCCTTATTTATCTGTAGCCTTAAATACACATATCATATGTTATTTTATCCATTTATAGATTTGTCCAGAGCACAAAGAACGCTTTCTACTACTCTCCAGAAATTTAAATTTGAGTGCACTACAGAACAGACTGATGATGAACAAGTGATTACTAAGTCCTTTGGAGAATTTGGTCGTCTTATTGCAACTATTGAAGATGAAAGAGACAGAATGGTGAGGACAATTAGTATTTACTTTGCTGCAAATTTTAAGTGTATAAAATTGTAATATAAATTTTGAATTTTCTCAGATGGATAGGGCTTATGAACAAATAATTCTCCCACTTGAAAACTTTCGTAAGGAACATATAGGAGGAGTTAAGGTAACTTATTTTGTCACTTTAAAATTTTAAAAAAATTGATTGTTTTTGTAAATAATCATGTTTTTCAGGAAGGGAAGAAAAAATTTGAAAAACAGACAGCTAAATTTTGTCAAAGTCAAGAAAGATATCTAAATCTATCCACAAAAAAGCAAGATGCTTATCTTCAAGAAGTAAGTTTTTCCTTCAGTTTTGATTAGTGCTTAAAGTGTTAAAAGTTTGGCTGCTTTATTAAATTGAACTACTTTATTTATATTTATCAAGGTTTCATTGTCTCAGAAGTTTCTCAAAAACAATATTAAAATTAATAACAGAACAATTCATGTCATGTACATAAAAATTTCTTATTATTTCATTATTATGTATTTCAAATTGGAGTACTTGATAGTTTCAAGTTTGTATTACAACTGAACCCATATTTTGGCAATTAATTTTTCTTCTTGACTGATTGAATCATAAACAAACATTCCTGTTTCATCTGGGCCTCGAGCAACTTAGATTTTGTTTTATTGTTTCCATGATTCATTTATTATTAGGAATATTAAGATAAGTTTGATGAATTAGACACAAAAACAATGTTAGTATAAATGTGAATGATGAAAAGATAACCAAAACAATTGCTGTTTTATCGTTTTGACGTAATGAGGACCACGGGGCTCATATTATCTCTTCATGCAGTTCCTTTCCTCTTCCCAATCTCCTTCATCCTCCAACTGTGAGCCAGTTTTCTCTCCTCTGTTCCCTTAGTACCAGTAGATTTTTCACTGGTGAGGGACACTGGGAAAACTTCCTGTTGGATGGGTTTTCAAAACTGCAATCGGTTGTGAATTTTCTCCAGTTGGCAATATTGAAAAAAAAAAATTAGGGTTCCCCAGTATCCAATGACCTGCTTGCTCCAGATTGTGTGGGTGTGGATTGCTTACTACTTGGGGTACATTTTTATATCCATTCTCCATGCTTCGAGTATTACGGGAATCATAATTGTAGTAACCTAACAAGTAACAGGTTATTATCTATCAAGATTGTAGCCCCTAAATGCCCTGAAGCCTCCAGTGATGATTGGCTCACTAACCTGGGATTGATAACCCTAACTTCCATGGGTTGCTCAGGGTACCTATTGTAGTTAACATGCTTTTGGATGAATGAGTTGGAGGGAAAGAGTCGTAAATTGGAGTATCCTTCTGAAACCAATATATTATATTATATTATAGTTGCCGATGATGAGCAACAATACATATCACTCCATTTTACCTAGATAACTCCTCCCAGGTTAATTTATGGGAACACTTGATATTTGTTTGTGAACTTATTTGCATATATATATATTTAAATTGTCTATTCCATTTTCAATTCTTGTTATATTTGTGGTAAGTATTAGTTTTTTCATATATGAAGAATATTGTTGTACAATAAAAAAAGAAGTCTGAACCCTTCTCTATCCTTAAATTATGATTGGAAATCTTCATTATATCCTACTGACTCATCTTTATCATTACAAGATGTCAGAAAAATATAATATGATGGTAAAAAATTGATATAGAAAATTCTTTGGTGATGTAATTTTTCTTTATTTATCCGTTTTGTATTTTAAAGAATTTTGTTTAGCTTAAAGTCCATAAGTAAAGCATAGATTTTTTTTAATTACCAATTTTTGGTAATTTATTGCTTATTTGATAACTCATATTCCATTTATTTTTTTATAATTTTAATTTTTTATTATTTTTAAATATTTTTGTTTTGAAGAAAAAAGATTTGCCCTAAAACAAAATATCCTGGCCAGGGCTAATCATTTCTCTTCAAAACAAAAACATTTATTTTGTTGTTTGTATCAGAAATTTTCTGCATGGGTTCTTGGCTTATTTTATCAGGTTAATATATAATAAGTATTTATGTTTTTATGACCATAAACTAGTGTTAAATTACAGAAAATAGTACTTATTTTTTACATAAATTGAAGTTATTTATGTGATTTTACATATGACAACAGATCTGTCTTAAATTTTTATAGAGGTTTTGGTACTTGTGTGTTAACGCAGCCGCAGTTATTTTTGCCTACTTGTTCGCATGGGCGAGCAGTTATATTTTGTAGCAGTTATCTTTTATACCAGGTATCTTGCATTACGTTTTTAAATCTATTTAATGCGGTTAAGGGTGGTTTGTGTCAGAAATATAATGTATAATATAATCATCAGTTATAAAATATAACTGCTTGCGCATGCGAACAAGATTGCTCTTTATGCAAAATTAACTGCAGCTGCGTTAACACACAAGTACCGAGGTTTCTTTTATTTAGGGAGCTGAGTGGCTCAGTGGTAGAGCACTGAGTTGCCATGCCAAAAATCCTGGTTCAAATCCCGCTGCAAGCAGTACTTTTATTTAGTCTGCTTGCAGTAGGAGATGGATCATATAGGATCTGGAACCTTCCTGGGGCTCACCCAGCCTCTATAAAATATTATAAAAATAGGGTACCCAAAATAAGGGGCGAAATCTGGTGAAATCTAATCTGGTGGTTGAGCGTGACCTAGGACAAGTCACCTCCTTGCAGAGCCGTTGTCCATGAAAGAGTACAGTCTCTACCATGTCCTGAACCCTAGACCCGTTCACGGGTTGTAGTGGTACAGGTTTTTTTATTATTTTTTTTTAAATATAGGGGGGAATTCCTATTCTTCAGATAACCGATCACTATTATTGTTACAATGTATTTTATTTCCTTCAATTTTTATATATTTTTAAATATAAAATATTTATTATAATGCAATTGGGAAAAAACACAATACAAAGCCTTATGTTTCAAATTACTCCAGTAATACACTCACTTACCGGTCGACGTTTCGCCTATTCAGGCATTATCAAGACACAAAAACAAAAAAAGGTTATGTGAATCACATCTCGAAGAGAAAGGTGCAATATATCCCAACGATCAACAGCCCAAACAGGCTCTAAACATGAGACAGCACCCCACCACCATGACGTTCAACATACAACTCTATAAAAATTTAATAAAATATTTGTTTTTTAATTTATTGTCATTCCATCCTCTCCTTGTTTTGTTTTTTCAGTAACTGTTCTGTAAAAGTATTTATTTATCTTATTACATTGAACATTATATTCAAATGTTTGTTTTAAGTTCCAACAAAATGTTTTCACATCAGAAGAAAAAATCTGGTATTTAACTCATATAGCAATTTCCGAACTCAATCTAAAACTTTTTGTTTCAATTAAATAGTTAAACAATATATATTTCTAGATTTTCTTCTCTATGATTTTTTTGTCAAATGGTTTCAATATACCTTTTTGGCACCTAATTTGTGCCTTTTCATAAATAGTTCTGTTGTTATTATTCTTTTATGACTAAGTGGATGATCAACTGGTAGGTAAAGGGAAAATTGTTGAAAGCAGGTTTGTCAAATTCAATTCAAACAATCCTCATACAAGACTGAAAAGACAAGAAACTGCTCGACGTTTTCGCCTAATTCAACATTTACTGGACAAACGCTCAAAGCTCCCAATTAATTACAAAAGACTCATTTACATGACAGTTATCAGACCTATTTTGACATACGGAGTTGAGCTTTGGGGCTCTACTAAACCATCCACTTTATCTCGGATCCAATCCTTCGTAAAATCCTTAATGCTCCTAATTATGTCACAAACAAACTCATCTATCTTGATATTAATATCCCATATGTTGCTGATTTGGCCCAAACTAGATACCTATCCTTCCATGACAAGCTCCATTCACACTTGAATCCGCTAGTCTCTCAACTTGCTTCCGATACTATTCCTGATAACCCTCCGAGGCATCTGAAAAGAAGATGGCCTCGAGACCTTCTACTATAGAACTTTATTGGAGTGCTACCAATGTGTAGTTTCTCCAAAAGTGTTATTTTTTTTTCATTTCATTTGTTCATACTAGCAGATTTACTTGTAATATTATTACTGTTGTAAATATCAATAAATTAATCTAAGAAAAAAAACTCAAACAAGAACTATTTAAGGCAACTGGTGTGATTTATGTGATTCAGAGTACTTCACATACAAATTTCATTTATAACTTATTTTTGATGTGAGGATTCAATAATATGGATAAGGTATCATTAACAAGTAATTTATATAGTGATTAATTATAAAGCAATAGTTTGTATAATTGTTGCTTATTTAATACATTATTTGATATATCTTGACAACATACACAATTTTCAAGAGCCACCAATTCACATCCCTGGTTTAAGGGTTTGTGAATTACTAAACCTTTTATCACTTTGTTTCCCTTATGTAGCATGATGTAAGTTTTTGGAATTGCTAATCGGTATGTTTGATTTTGTAAAATATTAACAGCAATCACTTAATCTGACTGGCCTGACGTCACCAAATGTTTGTCTAATAAGTGAGTCTCAATTATCTTTTAAGACATTAAAATTGATGGAAATCCTGTAATCCATAGGAAATTGCAATGATGTTAGCAATTACTTTTGCACCAGAAAAATATTCAGCAATTAGGCTTTGAGTGGTGTAACATTAATTATGTTTTGTTTGTATAAAAAGAAGATAACAACTCCATTTGTAGCAAATGCCCTGTTTAATACTGGAATGATATTGAGGGATTTATCACTTTTATTTACTGATCCTGTGAACCCTGTTGCCCATAATTTAATGCACACAGAATTAAAACCATTACATGCAAAGGTTGTATCTGCTTTCCTTAAATAAAGTGGGTAAAGAAAATATTTGACCAATAGTTGGACAGTTATTTGAATATGGAGGAAAATTGTCGAGGAGGCCAAGGTCCTCCATGGACCATAGCGCCATGTGATGATGATGATAGTTGGACAGTTTCATCTAAAACACCTTGGCAGTATCTGTTAATTTCCTGGGCGTATTCCGTGATTTGAGTAGTTAAAATTATCGAAAATATTTTATAGTATGTCGCTGGAAGTGAGATTCTTCGATAGTTGTTACCATCCTCGGCCTCTTTTGATAAAACGGAATAAATGTAGATTCGTTTCATATGCCCCGGCATTTTGAACCTAATGCTGAACGATGGACACTACTATTTTCCCACCAGCTTTTATCAGTTATTTTGTCGGTTCTCGCTGCTTTTACGATTTCAATTTTCATTCTTTCTGAATACTATAAACGGTTCAGTAATTCAATGCTCCGAAGGAGAGATAGGAGATTATTTCCATTCAAAACACTGTTCATGTGCGATATTTAAACTTATTCAAAACGTTCACAATATCGACCAACATATTGTTATATTCATCTCTTATTAAATTCGTTTGGGCTCTTACCGTTTAAGTAATCTGTTTATACCCTTAAGTTGTTTTGTACTGTATTAGTTTCTTTCTGCGATACTCTGGTTTTTCTTTATTTTCGAGGAATTCAAACTTAATTTTTTCAATTTTTTTTTTGAAAAGAAAAGATATTTAAAAAAATTATATCATATACCAATTAAATAAGTTATATTAATTTTTTAAAGTTTGGAAGTTGGTTCGGTTGCTGAGATTATTAAGAGCCGCGTTTCTTCTTAAGCTCATTGGATAATTATTGAATCAAGGTTTGATATTTTTATTTTCCTACTTCCACCTATTACCGGCGTCTTTAATTCCATTCCTAATCACAACCAATAACCTATTTATATCTTCACTGCTATCATCTTAAGTTCCAAACCTATTCTTGTTCTCCATCGCAAATTAAGTTTTAATGGAAGGGTTCTTCAATTTATCTTATTGAAAGTTTTTGAAAAAAGTCTTCGATTCCATTCTTCAAATATTTCTTCGAGTTTCTACCGTGTCGTCAAATTCTTCACCAACTTTTCGCTAGACATGCTGTAATGTAATCTGAGAGTGAAGATGTTCTTCTATCCTTCTGTATTTATACCTTTTTTGGTCCGGGGATGGAGCCTATTCTTCCTGCAATCCGTAGCGAAACGTTGGTAAAGAATTTGGCGACACGGAACCTTTGAAGAATAATTTCAGAATATTTGTCGTGATAATTTAAGAGGGTTTTATAATCTTTTTTATTGCTAGATTTTGCCGAAGTTTCGCGATTACTACTTCATGATCTGAACCCAGATGCGATTTAACGATAATTATACTACTCGGCCATCCAAAACATGATCTTGGTTTTGTGTTTGTTGATTGGTTGATATCCGCGTATATTCTTTAGTACTCTAATGCTTAAACGTAGTAATTTTATTAGGTTTTTCAAGATAGCAAAGTTTATTAGTCGTATCCCATTCTCATTACAAAATTATTGTAAATTTTCTTTACTGATCGTCGGGTAATAAACTTCTTCTCTTCCCGCATTGGCTTCACAGAATATATAGAAAAGAAAACAAAATTTATTCCGGGACCAAGAATGCATAATCTGCATCTGGCCAGAAGACTACATAATACGAACCGTGAAGTGACAAAAACAAAATAAAAATAGAAGTGAGATAACTAAAAAGTATGAAACTTGACAGGATTTTAACTAATTGTCGAAAATAAATATATTGATACCAACAAAATATTTATTATATATATATTTTTATATATATATATATATATATATATATATATATATATATACGACTATTTTTTCAACAACGCGTCATATGTCGTAGCCTAATTCATACAAGCCCTGCCGCTATTGCCTCTGGGATCCCTTCTATCCACCTCTTTTCTGGCCGACCTTTCTTCCTCCTTTCCAATGGCACATGTTTCAGTATCCTTTTAGGCCATCCTCATAACATGAACAAACCAACTCAGTTTTTTCGTTCAACTGAGTACAGGATATAAAGTGGTCTTTTTACTGCTTCCCTAATTCTGTCATCCGGAACGTGTTGTAGTCTTGATATCCTACAACTACGCCTCCAAAAATCCATCTCTATTGAAAGCAGTTTTCTTGCCGAGTTAGTTGAAACGGACTAGGTTTCTGAGGCATACAGGGCGGTACTTATGAGAAATGAATTGTAGAGTCTCTTTTTTGTTGCTATCATGACATCCTTACTCCACAGAACAGAATTTAAAGTCCCAATTACTTTTCTGCCTCTTATTATCTTTTCATCGATATCTTTTTTTGCTGCTGCTCCCCATCGAAAGCCATCTGCCTAAATATTTAAATTGTTCAGTCGGGGTCAAATCCCATTCCCCAAAATTTAGTGAGGAGTTTCCACTATTATTTAATGCCATAGGCACGCTTTTTGTGTTACCGATTTACCGGCCTTCTGCCTTATAGGCTTCCAGCAGTTTCCTCATCATAAAGGAAGCATCTTCTTCAAAATAATAATTATAAACAAAATTAATTATATGGTTAATAACAAAATTACTATAAAAAAATAAATGAATGGGATAGCATGTAATAAAGTATTTACATAGTCAATATCTTCTTTGGAAAAAATAAACAAAACAGGTAGGCAACGAAATCACTTATTCAATACTAATTTATTTGAGCGGAAGTTTGACTTGCTTGGAGGGCATCTTTTTTGGATGTCAAGAGATGTAAAAACAAGGATTTAAATGAAGCCAGTGAAGAAGCATGGCAGAATAAAGTAGGGATTGAGCTCCGTGCAGTGGTGAAGATGAGGGATGATACGAGAAGCTTACGGGTAGATTGTGTAAGGAGATGCCGATCGATTGAATAATTTCAGGGAAATAATTGACCGTCGGGATATTTGGGTGATATGGGGTTTCCAGAACAGGTTTTGGTCAATAGTAATGCCTAGGTTTTTGACCGAGGAGTTGAAACAGATGGGGTGGTCATTTAGGATTAATGTTGGGAGGGTGGGGATAGCTGTAAGGAGGGAGTTGGAATCTAGAACAATGGCCTGAGTTTTCATTGCGTTCAATTCCAGTTTTTTCAGCTTTGACCAGGCACTGATCCTATCTAGGTCTTGCTGAATACCGGCTAACGCAAATAATAGCTCAGAAGGAGGAAAGGATAAATAGATTTGGAAGTCGTCAGCATGTAGATGACAGGAACAGTGGTGAACAGATTTGGGAATATCGTTGTGTAACAGTTGAACAGGAGAGGAGAGATGCTTGAGCCCTGTGTCACACGTGAGGAAAGGGGTTGATTGGACTTGGGACCTGTCAGAGAAGAAAGATTGGAATCATAGAATAGAGCTGTTAGAAAATGACAATGACTTTAGTTTGGAGAAAAGGATAGATTGGTCCAAGGAATCGAAAGCTTTAGAAAAGACAAGTAGAATTAGCACAGTTAGTTGTTTATTGTCCATGGCTGTATGTATGCCAGTGGTGATTTTAGTTAGGACAGATTGTGTAGAGAAACCAGGACGAAAGCCTAATAGAAGTGGATCAAGGAGTTTTTACTGTTCCAGAAAATTTGATGTTTGAGACTGGACTTTATACTGTTCTTTCGAGAGGTTTGGAAGGTATGGAGATTGGCCGGTAGTCTTTAAGAGATATTAGGGTAGAGGTTTTGTTTATAGGATGGACTAAGGCTTTTTTTCCAAGAAGTCGGGAATACTGCGTTTTGTAGTGAAAAAATTATATATGAAGAGTAGGACAGATCCTTCTCGATGAGTCATAGTTTGAGTAATTTGACGGGAATCTCGTCGAAGCCAATAGAACTGGAACGGAATTTCAGAACGGAGGAAATAATGTCGGTAGGTGAAATGTCTAAGAAATAAAAATTCTCGAGGTTGAAAGATGGCGTTAGTGAAAAGATGGAGGAGGATGATTTTGTATATAAAAACAGTGTTAATCAAAATAGATGTGCCCGTGGAAAGCAATTTCTGAGCCTTTGCTACGCGACGATCGCTGTGCCTTCTGGATAATGAATTATTTAAAATTAATATTTGTCCATTTGATATTCAAGTTTTCTTGGTACAGTTTTAGTTACTGACATTTAAATTGTCTCTAATTGTATGTGAAGTTGCTATCTCATCATCCTTAGCCACACGACGAACCTCCTTTGCAGCAAAACGTCCTGATTTTTTCGTTAGTCCCTTTGTTTGCTTGAGCCGATTGTAATCTGATTGAACATGTTTCCTATATTTGTATGAACATGAGAATATTTCCGCCAAACATCTCTGTAGCGGAGGCCACGCTCGACATCCTTTTATTAGGCTGGTAATTAAACCCATTGATTTCGTATGTATTTATGATGAGAACAACACGAAAACACACTTATATTTATCTAGGTTTTCATTTTGGTCAATCCTCTGTCCAACTTCTTATCCCACTTTTGTTTATTTACATTAAACAAAGCATGTTTACATTTCACTTTATAATACATTCTTTAAAATCAGTTGGCAAATTAAATTTTTTTATGTATGTTAAAATATGCCCTGATGGGACCGGGTAATACACGAATCGCTGACTAAAAGTTTGTATGCTACAAGTTAAATAAAGAATAATAACTGAGTCATATTTGTGTCTTTATTTCTTCTAAAGTAATTACAATATATTTTTAAATTATTAAAAATAATGTAATGTAAATTAGGAACGCCATCCTGCTCTCAACTTCGGCCATGCTTTAGATTCCCCCCATTTTCTCGGTTATTTTATTTTACCGAGCTAATAATAATCCCTCGTACTGTCCACACGATTGGTTCGCTTTCCTCATGTCACATTTGAAAAATATCCTCTTTGTGCCCCATCGACCTCCAGCAAATGCTTTATTCATTCTGTCTTCTATGATGAACCACGAAGTGTTTTCATCTGCCTGAATTAGGCTCAATATGGCGAACTTGACTTCACACTAGCGCCGCCTTTAGCGCTTCGTCATCCATCTTGTCTCTTAGGTCCTCCGATACCTTTGCCTCAATAAGGGCTGTAATTCTATCTTCTCCCTTCAGAAAGTAATTCAAATCTCCTGCTTCCCCATTGAACCTTTCCGGATCAGTTATTGCCTTCCTCATGTTCTGTGAATTCGTGTTATTCATTTTCTTTCGCCTCGCTAAGTTCGCATGTGCCGCCGCCAAAGTTTCCTTCAGTAGCGGTGTCATCTCTGGCCTTCGTTAATGTCGGTAGCCGTAAAATATCCGTTTTAAATAAATAAAGGGAAAGACTCACCAATATTCCTCTCAGCGGTCCCGGGTTTCAGCACCACTTTTTTTTTTCCCTGTCGAGTTTTAGTATTTACTTCGTCGCCAAACGGAAGTTAGACTGAATCTCTCGAACGAAAAGTAAAAATTATATACATACATATAAGTGAACAATCTGGCGTTTTTTTTTTACTTCCTTTTCTCTCCGTCCATTTTGTTCCTAGTCTCTTCAACACTTCTTTCTCTAACATCACTATCCACTTTTTTACCTTATTTCCAAACATTTGTTTTTGTTAGTAACGTCACTTAGTTCTATTTAATCTTTTTCTAAATCTACGAGTAGTTTTGCTTGGCTAATCCACGGTATGGTTGGCTCAACTTTTTGTAAAGCTATTATTAAGTCTTGTTTGGGGAAGTCTATTGATATAAATTTTTTTTTGTTGACCTTGAAGAATTCTAAAAAGTTGCTTTGTTTCATCAACCAACGATAAAACCAACATTAAGTTATTTATGAAGATATTTTGAAACTGGGAATTCAAAATGCTTTAAATAAATAATATGGCTACCTAATGGTTCATTTGTCCTGGATTGTCTGATTATTATCTTTTTTTAAATTTTCTTTAGTGAGTTATTACTGATAAGACTTTCCTTTTTTAAAAATGATTTTTATTGTTATTATTATTATTATTGGTTTATGGGATGTGCGTAGCTATCATTATGTTGTAATTGTTCAGATGGGTTATGCTATTTATTTCTATTTTATAACTGAACGTTAGCATTGGCATACAACATATTCACCCATTAAAAAAAAAAATCAGAAGTAGAATCGTGTTGGAAAATCAGTAAACAACATTCAAAAAGTGAACAAAATGTGTTAGTTCTATTAAAACATTTTAAAAAATGATTGATATAAAAATAATGATGAAAAAACAAAACAAACAAAGATAACTAACAAAGTACTAGATAAGAAAACCAGGACAATAAATTATTAGGTTATTTAAGATGTCTGACATTTTCCGACTTCTCAACCTGAATATCGCCTGGAACTGATTTCCAGTTCAGGCTAAAGTTGGTGTCTAATGGCTTAATACTCGCATTGTGAGATAACTTAAAATAATTTAATATAAATGAATAAAAATCAAAACGATCCTTATGGTTTGGCACTAAAAGGATCAGATAAAGTTTTTGTCGTAATTTTGCGATCGCAAGTATGTGAGCAGCCACCCAGATTCTGTCATTAAGGCGGGCGCTTAAGATTTCATGTTTACTCAACTGTTTTGCAATTTAGGTTGTTAAAAAATGTGATCGGTTTGGTTTCTTGTCTGTAAGGCTGGTTAATATTTGAATATTTTAATTCTGAAAAGTAGTACAACATAAGGCGTAAAAAACGTAAACATTTTTTTCTTTGGATCTATCTCGTTGTTTTATCTTAAATTTAATTATAACTTTTATTCATAGTTTCATGTTATGTTGGTTTTTACGAAAACGTTGATAGTTCATTCATAACGTGTATGTAAAAGATATACATTTTGAGTCTCTACGTTTAAGAACTTCCCTCTAGCTCCTCTAAGTTCACGTACTGCCATATTAATGTATTTATGCATACACTTTCTATGAGTTGAGAGAACAATATAAATTCCCTATTTGAAAGATAATTTTATATTTTTTAAAATATAATGCTCATATTTCTGGAAATCCAATCGAGTTAAGTTGACGATCGTTATAAAGTATGTTTCGATTATTAAACTATTATTATTATTTTTTTAAACTAAAAATATGGTTTGTCATTGATTCATGTAATCTACTGTTGTTCACTTTTCGTTTTTCAAATTTATTATTTATTGAAATAACCTGTTCAGTGTTTTATTGTAGCTTTGATAATTTTTTTAAATGTTGTTTATATTATGTTGTGTATATTCAAGAGCCTTATTTGTATGAAATAAGGTGTAGTAAAACATTGATTCATAAGGAGGAATGTCCATTGATCTGTGGAGCCAAGGGGGGTGGAGTAGTTCCCACCCCCTCTGCTGCTCAACCCTCAAAGGTTGGAAAGGGATTCAGTCCATTCAAAACCTTGTAGCTGTCATACACATCTCATTTGTCAAATGTTTACAAGAGGCACAATAACATTCAATAAAAAGTTTGTGTTTTGTGATGCCACCCTATCAAGAAATAACTACATGTTTTAGTGAGTTTTTATGTGAAATGTTAACAGTTATTTTAAAGAAATAAAAAAAGATTTATTTATTATTTATTTTAAAGAATAAATATTAAACAAGTATGATTGATTGTATTAAATATATAAACCTAATAAAATCTATTAAAGCATCAAATTAAATATCCTTATAATCTTCTATTCGTTTATAACGATCCCCAAAAGTTATTTTGATAAATTTGATTTAAAAATTCCATTCTTGTATAAACAGTTGATTTGAGTTGATTATTTCTCAAGATAGATCATTAATTTTTTTTAATTTTGACTGATTTAGAATTTCCTTATTGCACTTGTTAATTATCTTACTTTTCTTTTAGGGTTATTTCATTATTATTTAAGATTTACAAAATGCTTTACTTCTTCTGTTAGATAGTATTGATATCGATTGACCATAATGTAATAAGTAAAAAAGTACAAGACATATCATTAAGTAAACATTGTAATTACTACTTTTTTTTTAATCATATTATCACGATGCTACCTACGATTTATTTCAGTAAAAAGTATTATCATATTTAATTATTTTCTTTTTTTTTTAAAGGTTTGTTTCATTATTTTTTAAGATTTACGAAAAGCTTTACTTCCATTAGATATTATTAATATCGATTGACCAAAGTTTAATAAGTAAAATATATAAGACTTTATCTTATAGTAAATATTGTAATTACTCTTTTTTTTTTATCAGTTACATATTATCTTGATGCTACAAATGATTAATTTCAATTAAAGGGATTTTCATATCTCATATTTCTTATTCATTTGATTTAATTTTTGTACTTTAAATATATTTTTAAATTAATAATTCATCCATTTATATTTGTAACAGTTTATATTGTTATTGTCTATATTTTTTTAAATAGTTTCATATATTAAATTACTTATTTTTTATCTTGCATTTCTGTTGAAATAACTGTGATGTTTAACAGTATTTTAAACTGATTATTAAAAATGCCTATGCTCACATAATTGACCTTTCAAAAATGTTAGTATTGATTGTTCTAGTTCTGTCAGTGATTTATACTATTATTGATGTCATTATGTAGGTAGTTAGGAATGTTTATTTTGACACATACTAAACTGATTTATATTTAATATTTTTATGTTAAAAAGTGTTCATTAGATATATAACTAATCAGTTATTTGAACGCATTGATAGCTGCCTTACTCTATAAATCCCTTTAATGTTTTTAATAAAATAAAATAATAATAGTAATAAATATATTATGAAAATCAAGTAGTAAATCAGATTTGTCAAGTTATGAGGACTATTAAAACAATCAGCCATTTTTTTTACTTCAAACCAAATAACATTAACTAATCAGTTCTTTGATTCCTAAACGTTTCTTTGTTTTAATTTTCAAATAAGGAGAAATATATATTTTATTTATTGGTAGTATAAATATTATTTAATACACCATCTGATATTTAACAACTTAAATCTTTAAAATTAGTTATTTTGAATGGGCTCTTCTTGTAAATGTTAATTAAAAATTCATAACATTTGTTATTAATAGCTCTATTAATTAAATCTTCCACGATTGATTGGGATGAACTGATAGATTTTATTCTTCTACTCTTAATAAGCAAGATTTGTTTTTTATGTGATATCTAATAATAATATAATATTAATATACCTAATAATTATATATTAATAATAATATTCTCTATACACAGTTTTTAAAATTTAATTAACAGTCATTTGTTTCCTTACTATTATTAGCATTGCCTAACAATAGTAATAATGTTGTGATATTATATTATTTCATAGGGTAGTGTACTCTTCAAAATGTAAACAAATTTTTGATATATTTAGAATATAATATATTTGATAAAGAAGATAAATAAAATAAAATTCAATTTTGCAGGCAGATGCTACATTGGAAATGGAACAAAGATATTTTTTTCAAGCAAGCTTAGAGTATGTGTTTCTTCTTCAGCAAGTGCAGGAAAGGAAGAAATTTGAATTTGTAGAGACGGTAATTATTTGTATTCTATTTTGCTTACGTTGACTTCTATATTTATTACAATTTTAATGATATTTCTTTTAAAGCATAGTGCATAAAATTAAATATACTATAATTAAACTTCCAATATTATTTAACTACTATTAAATGGATTTCCGTTTTTTAATTTTTTGTTTATGCATTACGGTATGCATACTACACCATTTGGTATATGTTTATTTTTATTTATATGTTTTTCATGGTGTTATGTAATGGGTGATAGTTTATACATCTTTACTATTGTATAATTAAAACTAACAAAAAAAAAAAAACGGTACCGCTACAACCCATTAAAGATTCAGTACGTAGTAGAGACTATACTGTTTCTTTAAAACGGTTGTGCAGGTTGGTGATTTGTCAAAAACCACACTCAACCGCCAGGTTTTGGGTACCCACTTTATAGAGGCTGGATGAGCCCCAGGAGGGTCCTAGATCCCTTAGGGATCTCTGGTCACCAATAGATTAAATAAAAGTCTACCAGCGAGTGGTATTCGAACCCAGGACCTTTGGCACAGCGAAGATCCCATATTGTATAATTATAATAGCATACATAATTTATAATTCTTGGAATACTAAAAACAAAATTTCTTTATCTTGTGATTAAATTAAGAATTTGCATTAAATACTATTGAGTTCCAGTTGTTTTTATTTTTTCCAATTTAAACTTCCTTTCTATTTATTTACTTATTTTTAAGCAGTTTTTATCAGTTTGTAATTTAGAAAAAAAAATTCATATAAGCCGACACTTCTATTTATCGGAAAAATTATCATAACACCGTGATGTTTGTTCAATAGAAGTTTTATCGTTTATCTTTGCCATTTGATTTACATAGTACATTGTGTCACTTAATTGGTATAAAATAGTATAAATTATTATATTGTTTTCAGCTTTTGACTTTCATGTTAGGATGGTTAACATTTTATCACGAAGGTCATGAACGTGGTTTAGACTTTGAACCTTTCAAGACTGAACTTCAGTTAAAAATTCAAAAGGTAAATAAATTCAATTATATGTACTCTTTATTTTAATTAATTTTATACTGCTAATTAAAGTGTCATTACTATTGTACTTCTGATTTTTTTTTTTTAATATTTAAAGTTATTGCTCTTCTTTTGATTTTTATTAACATCTATATTATTCTTTGTATTAGATTTATTTTTGCTTGTTAAGTTGTCAGTAATTAAATATTATTTAGTAAGTGTATTAAAAACATCTTGTAATATTTATGTGATTCAGAGCCTGTATGTTAGTCACTACTTATTTTGTATTAACATATTTACATTTTTTATAAATTTATGTTGTCAGTTTCTATTTTATTAATAATTAATGTTTATGAATTAATAATTAACTGATGTCTTTCTTGGTTTTTATGTGACTAGACCAGGGAAAATTTTAATGCTACAAAAGACAAGACTGAATCTCTAATGAAAAAAACTTTGGAGATGAGACTTACGGTAAGCATTTTTTTATAATTAATTTAACCATCTCATATATATCAAAAAGCTGGGGTATTATTAATTATTTGAATCAGTATTTGCTTAATTTATAGCCATAGACTTTGTTTTGACTTCAGTGAAAAAATAAGTTATGTTCATCAGTTTAGTTCAGTTAAGTTTCAAGTTAAAAATGGAATATATGATTTTGTTCTCGATTATATGAAGTTTATTTTTGTCATTTATTAGTTTCACCTCATATATTATACTGTATTGTTGAACATACTAGACTAGTTTACTTATGTATTAAACTATTATCATAGTTTGTATCAACTAGCTTATGCTGCTACATTTTAATAAATAGTTACCTTCTTTGTTGTTGTGTGGCTTGACTGAAGAACATTGCAACATAATTAATGAAAAATTATTGGAGATATAATTAATTGTAAATATGTATTGATAATAATTGTATTTAATACTTTATTTAGGAATAAATATTATAAATTAGCACTTATTGAAGTTCTAACTTCATTAAGTAGATACGATTATTTAGTCATCGTCATCATCATCATAATCAACCCTCTTTACCGCCTAAGCAGTGTGAGGAGGAATTCTGCACAACCTTCTCCAGCTCTGCTGGTCCTCAACCAACAGTGCTCTTCTGCTCCAATGGAGTCCCCTCTTCTCAAAGTCCTTCCTCACCTCTTCTTCCCACTTCCTCCTAGGTCGTCCTCTCCCTCATTTTCCCTGCACTTTGGCTCGGTAGGTTTCGCTAGCATTTCTGCCAGGATCTATCCGCAGGAGGTGTCCAAGCCATCTCAGTCTGTTTTCCTCTATTATCTTGTTGGCTGGTTTAACATTCAGGTTCGACCTTATAGTGGTGTTCCGGGCTCAATCTCTTTTTGTTTTTCCCTCTATCTTCCTGAGAAATCTCATTTCTGCTGCTTATATTCTGGATTAGGGTTTCTTTGCCAGCGCCCATGATTCCAAAGAGTATGTGAGGATAGGGAAAAATGTTGACTTAAATACAGCCACTTTCGTTTCCTTTTCTACTTCTCTTTGGTTAAGAAATCCTCTCTTAACCACTTCAAATATCCTGCCTGAGGCACCGATTCTCTCGGTTGTTTCCAAATTGATGTATCCATTTTCGTTTTGATTCACTCCCAGATATTTGAAGTTCTCCACTTGTTATACTCCTTGGTGATTATTTAGTAAAGAAAAAAATATTAACTAAAATTGTGCTGTTAAGTTAGTTCTATACTTAGTAGTATTATACAATTCAACCAGTTACCGCAACTAACATTACTGTTTTCTGTGCTTCATAATAATAATTTTTAACTAGCAATAGCCAGAACCTAATAATTTATAAATATGAAAAAAAAATGTTCGCCTTCTTTCAAACTTACACCATATGTGCTTTGAACAGAAGTTGTGGGCCATTTGATTGTTAAGAAGTGATGTGAAAATTGTTTTTATTAAAATGCCTTGTTACGAACAATAGATGAAGTTTTTCCTTTGGCTATTTTTCACCCAAATTTTCCAACTTATTTATATTTATTTAAATATTACTTATTTAAATGTTTTGTTCGTTGTTTCAGGCTACTTCAACATTTACTAGACAAACACTCTAAGCTCCCTATTAACTACAAAAGACTCTTATACATGACAATCATTAGACCATCTGGACTTATGGAACAGAGCTTTGGGGCTCCACTAAGCCATCGAATTCCTCTCGCATTCAATCCTTACAATCCAAAATCCTTCGTAAAATCCTCAATGCTCCTTACTTTGTTACTAACAAAGTAATGCATAATGACCTTAATGTCCCGTTTGTTGCTGATTTGGCCCAAATGCGATATCAATCTTTTCATGACAAACTTCATTTCCACACAAACCCACTAGTTTCAAACCTCGCAACCTCTTCAATTGACTTTAATCCTCCGAGGCGTCTGAAAATAAGATGGCCTCGTGACCTTTAAGTTGAACTTTTTATTCGAGTACTACCACCGGGTAGTTTCTCTACTTGCCTTTATGTCGGGACATGATTTATCTTTCATTATATTTACTAGATGTATTCTGTATACAGTTGTAAATTTCAGTAAATATATTTTAAAAAAAAATGTTTTGTTACAAAAGATAGATTTTTATCATAATAAATAGTGTCAGCTTCTTTTTGGTTTTTATTTTGTATATTAATCATATTAATTGGTTTATCCAGATTTTCGATTATTCTGTTTGCCTTTGAACCTAGTTAGTATAGATAATAAGGTTTTATTATTTTTCTTCACGAGTTATGTGTATTTATTTATATTATTCGCACAACCTAATAACTCAATTTCTCATATTTGAATTGTTTTTTTGTTTTGTTTTTCAGAAACCAGTTGATGCTGGTAGTGCCCAAAAAGCTAATGCTAGAGAAGGTTACTTATTTCTTATGGAAAAAAGTAAGTTATTTTTTAAAAATTTAATTATTATGATTATTAGTGGCCCATTTAAGTTGAATGTAATTCTGTTTTGTGTGATTAGATTTAATAAATTCCATAGTATATTTAGTATCCATTAGTGTTAACATTGTGTGTTTTAACATTTCATACATACATCACAGCGTAGGAAACACAAATTTGTTCAAAATTTTCAATTATTTTTTGTTTAATTCGATATAAATCAATATTTACAGCATTTAATGTTTTTAATTTTTATTCTTTTTCTTGATTACTCTTCTACACTATAAACATTTTTGATTGAGGTTCTCTGATTCTATTTTTATGTATTTGGTTTTCATTTACAATTATTTTAATTTAAATTTGAACTCTGATCTACAATTTAAATTAGAATAAGAAACTTAAAATAGATATCAACAAGAAATCTAGGGTGGGTATAAATGAAATTTACTAAGGAACTTGAAAAAATATTAAAGAATTTCACAAGTAATGATTGTGAATTTGATTTCCCTGTTCAGAATAAAAATTTTCTGCTGAAGAATGCTCAAACAGCATGGTTCGCATTAGAACTGATCTCTATGGACCCATAATTATAAATGGGGGTGTGAGATAGAGAAAAACATCCTATCATGCTTCCTTTTTAATTTCTATGAAGTGAGAAGTATGTGTAACAAGCATGCTAAGACTCAATTAGTATTCTAATAGCAAAATTCTGCATTGGAATATACAGATGCCTTTGTCTTTTCTACTAGATCTGAGCAGCATTGCTCTTGGTTCATCGCACCACTTATGCTCAAAATGTTTTTTGTAACTTTTAAGGTTTGGCACACCTCTACAACTCCTCCAAATTGAGTTACAATGTGATATATTAATTATGGATATTATGTTATAGATGGATTGAGTTGGTTTTAGGCAAATGTCTTTTGGTTTCTCAACTTTTTTTCTCCCAACCCTCCACCATTCTGATATTTTAAAATACTACTGTAGTGGCAGCTCTGCTTTATGCTCATTTTACAGCCATTCTCGTTACTACTATTTTCCAAATATTTTATCATATTTTTTCAGAAGCCTTTGGCACTACTTGGACCAAGCAATACTGCATGTACAACAAAGAAACAAAAGAATTTTTGATGATTCCTTATAACCAAATGACTGGAAAGTTGGTGAGTTTTATTTTTAAATAAATGCATTTTGATTTATGTCAATGGTTGCATAATTTTCTCAAGTATGCCTTCAAAAATAGATCAACAATCTATGATAATAGTATTCAAATGGAAGTGGTTGATTGGATGATTCTAACAAGAGTGTAAAATGGTCAGGGGGTAGAGTCAATGAATTACGCAAAATAAAAGAGACTCATTTTAAAATAAATAAGTCCTGATGACACTCGTCTTATGATAATAATAATAATAACAATATATGTCTGGAACCATAAATTGCACCCCATCCCCCTACTCCATCTGCTGCAAGGACATTTCATTTCTACATTCTAGATGGTTTATAACGTGAAGTTCCTTTCTGGTTATTAAGTACAAGTATTTATTATGCACAGATGTTCTAGATGTGGTATTACGCATACACTAATGATTTTAAATCCTAAAGTATCCAAAACTTTTACTGTTGTGTTACCCCTTATATACTTCCTGATAAAAATCCTCAGCAGATCTTGCTCCTCAAGTTCACTTAAGTAGAAAACCTCTCTACATTCCAATGATAATAGATACCTGAATTATAGATAATTAAAATTTCTACGAAACATTTCCTAGTTTTCCTAACTTGGTACCTGACAGCTGTATTTTCTTAATGTTCTGGCCTTAAATTCGATTGGAAAATACTCTGTGCATTCCCAGGTATGATGGTAAACTTATACACTTATTACCTTTACTTATGCACATGACAACTTTTTTTTTTTTTACTAATTCCATTCTTAATGTGACTGTATCCCATTTGTTATCTTAATCTTTCCTCAAATTTTGGGTAACCATTAATCTATTTTTAAATGATCACGTTACCTAAATCACCAGAACATCTTAATCTTCTTTTAAGGTTAGGAGATAGATTCTTCAGTACTTATGATTTTTTGTTCTCATTTATCTACCCTCACAAAGACCCACTTATACTCTCTGCAAATATTATGTATTTAATCTGGAACTATAGAGTTTAAAATTTCTGAATAAAAAACATAATTTCTTTAAAATATATTCCTTGTTTTACAATTTTTTTTTATTGGGAATCTGTATTCAGTTTGTGTACTGAATCACTGAAAAATCAAGAAAACTTGATAGAATCGCCATAAACAAAATCCTTTTGTAAATTGTCAAATAAAAAAAAAAGTATGCAGAAAAGCCAAATAGTTTATATCAAATTATTAAAATATTTTAAAAGCATCAATCGTTTGTAGGCCTTATGGCAGATAAATGCAAGTTTATTTAGCAAGAATCTTTTTAATTTTTATCTTCTGGGGCAATTTCCAATTATTAAAAAGTTTTAACTAACAGAACAAAAACTACTCCAGGAAAATGTCCCTTAAATATAAAATTACAACAGTACAAAAACAGATATCACTTCTGGCTTAGGAAAGAAAAATTTTGATTTTTAATTACTATTAATATCATTGTTCGGAAGTGCAATTAAAAAGTAACATTTCATTATAGAATGATAATGAAATATAATTTTATTGAATGCTACAAGTAATTGTTTTAAACTTATCCAAAAGTATACCATTGTTTACTTATTTTTTTTAGTTGTTTTATTATTTTATGTTTACAGAATACATCAGAAAAAATAATTCTAGGATCTTGTGTTAGGCGGATGTCAGACACAATAGAAAAAAGGTTCTGCTTTGATCTCACACCTGTTGACAGGTAATAAATGATCTTAAATGTAACTTTGTAATTAATTGTTCTACCTTTGGCGTTTACTTATTGATAAAAGTTATAAACATATTTGAGGGCAGGTTTGTTGAGTGGGTTAACAAGCTTCCAATAATGCAATTGCTTCAAATACAAACTTGTGAGTTTGAATCTGTCTCAGGATTCTGCAAGCACTTAACTTAACCCTTGGTTACCTGAGACCTATCAGACTACTAGAAGCAACTCACGACTGTAGGAATGATCACCTAGGAAATCATGTTGTCAAATAGCCACTCAGAGATTTGGACCGTGGACAATGTCTGCTTTGGCGAAAGACATATTAAATTTGCTGACACAGAACAGCTACAATAATAGGGTCTAGATCGATTTTTCTCTGTCCTTAAACTCGAATGAACATTGGTTTGATGGGCATTGTATTATTGGCCCTAATGGAAGCAGTTATGAAGATATCGACATTCTGCTGCTGCAGTGTGGTTCGTAGCAACTTGATGTTGGGTGATAACCTTCTGGCTTTTCATGCTCCTGCAAGGTATATATTTCTGAAAAAATAATCACAATATTGTGCTTTCTTCCTAACTCAATGACTGGGAGTGTATTGGTGCTTTCAATCTTTTTAGTATTTATTTTCTCTCTGTGCTCTCGAGTTATTCAGAGAAGAGCATTTATGTATTTTCAAAAGGATTTGAGAACCAGAAGCAGGTGATTGTTGTTGTAACTTGGTAGTAATGAGCAGTTGTAACTTAGCAAATAAACTAATAAGTTTAATTTGTGTGCTAAAACACAATACGAATATATAAATTTTTTAATGAAAACAAAATTTCCCCTAAATGATTCTTAATTTCATAATGTTTGCATTTTTATTATTATTCTATCAAAAAGACATTTTGAAGTCTTCCTCCATCTGCAGTGTTATTACTTTTTCTCTTGAATTTGTATCAAATCAAAGATTTCCATGAAATTATTTCTTTTAAAAAATGTTCATAGGAAATATCTACTGCAGACTGATTATAGATGTCCCACTTAAATTTTTTTAAGAAATAGTTTTAAAATGGATCATTTCATCAAATGGTAATTTTATATCAATTAATGGAAATTTTAAATTCCATTTAACAAAAAAAAGTTTATATTAAAGGGCAACAACACTCATTGCCAAATGTTTTTTGTTTTAGTATATGCAGCAAGTAAAGCATTTTCATTGGTTAACTCTTATGCTATTCACACCATTTTTTAATCTCCTAGTTTTAAGTTTTTGAATTAATACATGATGAAATTATATAAAATATTTTAATGTGTGTTTATGTTCATGGAACCAAAAGATTATGACTTTTATTTACTAAATATTAATACGTCCCTTTTTTGCTTTAAATGTTGTCCCTTTTGATGTTTTTTATTTTTAAGTATACCTCATATGAATATTTAATATTGAGTACGGTTAGTATTTTTTTGGCATGTTTTGAGGTGTGTCCTTGTTTTACCCCAATTTAAATATTTGATCCATTGCTTCTTTTGTAATTATATGTCTCTTACTTAATCTTGTATTATAATTTCTCATCATGTTTGTGAGGATTTCTAAAATTATGCTTTAGTAGAATTAGAATTTAATTTGATTTTAGTTTATTTGTTCATTATGAATTCATGCAACTACAGAGAAAAATTTCATATACTTGTGTTATATTTATGCTTATGTTATTTATAGTTACTAACTTCGTGTTTGAGTATAAAATTCTTATTCATTGGTGTTATTAAAATTATGACTGCATTAATTTGATGTTATTTACAATTATTGTTGCTGACGATTTCCACTGGCCTGAGTAAGTTGTATCTAAAGCAGTAATGATTTAAATAATTGTTAAGACCCAAACTCAACTGGACGATAGGTCTGAATGTATATCTCTTGAGCGAGCACAGTGAGTCGAAGTTTACAGCTGTGATCTAACCAAAGCAGCAAAAATTCTTTTACAGTTATTCTCCTGACCACAATGAATGACCAGAATAAACAGAATTAATTAATATCCTATTAAATTAGTAACAATATTAGTAATTCCAATTAATATAAATTTTACACTTGCTTACAAAGCTGTTAGATTCCTCGAATTCTTCTATTTAGACCTAGCTCAGAACCTAACATTAACTGATAATGTGACTTTATTTATTCTTCTTACTACAATCTTATATTCTCTAGTTAACATTAAGGGGTATGTTATTGCCTTGTGTAAAAATGGGTAGTATGTTAGTGTGAATTGATATATATATATTTTTATTTTATTTTTTTGAAAGTATCTACTCTGGTACTGGTAGGAGAGTTATCAACACCTCTACCATCTTACATCTTTTATTTAATATTATATTTATTAAAATGAATGTTATAAATTTTACCTTTGCAAAATTTACATTTATGTTATAAAATCTCAGTGCATGCTAATAAGCTAAATACACTACTTATTTTACTCCTTGGCTGTTCTTTATAATTACAATTCCATATTTTTAGGATTATATTTTGTTCTTAAAAGTCCATGGTACATTATATTGATGGCTTATAACAAAAAAGAACAATTTTTTTTTGTGACACTTATATGGTTTATTTTAAAAATGTATAATGCATTTATTGGTATATGCACTCATTGATAGGTTAAAATATCACTCTGTGTACAAAATTGTGCTCTAATAAAGAGGTGGGTAAGGTAAGAGAGTCAATCTAGTGTGTAGGCCAAGCCTAATTTAAAATCATTTCTTCTAAATATGTTAATGTTTATTTTATTTACCATGACTGTATACCATTCAATCATGTATGTATACCTAAATATACGCATACGTTGAATGTATTTTAGATTAAATTTTGTTAATGTAAAACTTCTTTAATTATACTGTATTGAAAACTTTATTTTTTAAAATAGTGTCAAATTGATAGCAACGAGTGTCTCAAATGTTAAATTTAGAAAATTCACTTTTGCTATATCATTTTACAAATTAGGTTAAATTACAGAAACTACCTATGCTAGAAACATCCTCTTCCAATACCAGTGATTATAAACTTAAGCCAAAGAAGAAGTTATATCACCAAATTATTCATTTTTGCTTAATAGTTTTTATTACTGCTGGAGTTTAATTATGAATACACTTTCAAATTATTTTAGTTTCTAACTTTTTTATTTTATTCTTTTAAAAATGTTAATAGAACCCTGAAATAACTCCATCTAAATGGAGGAGAAGATGGTCCAGGTGGAAGCCAAAATAAAGTTTCAAATAATAAGAAACTATTTATGGAAACCAACATTTCAATTTAAGGAGCGGAGTTGCTCAGTGGTTTAAAACAAAAATTAAATAAACAATACCAATAAAAATTATTTTAAAAAACGAAATGAAGTGTATTTAAGAGAAACAAAAAATAATAATAATAACTACCTGGATGGAAAAAAAAACGTAGGAAGAAAATAATATGATTATGAAAGTAGATAGAACCATGAAGATGGGTAGAAAAGAAAATTATAAATTGAATTGTGTAATGAATAGAAACAAAAGAGTAAATAAATGGAAGAAAGTTGTGGGATATTGCTTTTATGTCATAGAAATGCAGTTTTGTTAATTTTATAATTATCGGGAATTTGTTGAATGTGTAAGTTTATCGATTCGCAAATCAGTATTTTTCTTATTTTAGAAATGTGACAGGGATAAAGTTGTTCGAAGTTAAAGGGGTAAGTGAGGGTTGAATCCTGTTCTGACAATTTTGAGGATTGGTTTTAGGAAGTAATCGATGTTTTGTGTGGTATATACAAAATTTCGAAATGTTTTTCGTTTCACCAATATAGGAAGAATTACAATTGGAATAGATCAGGGAATGTGATACACTATTTAGATATGTTTTTGTGAGATGTAGGATTTTAAAATAAAAATATAAGAAAGTTTATTATGAGTTTTCAAGCCAAGATATATGTTTAGAGTAGTAAATTAAAGGAAGTTTTAATTGTGATCTGAGAGAATAGGGATATAAGAAAGAGATCTGTAAAAGGCAATTCTCAATGCTGCTTGTGTAGAATAAAGGGAAGGAAGGAACAAAAATTTTGGTTTTCTATATATAATTTCTCTACTTGAGAATTTATTTTTACCTCCATCCACACTAACCTTCTCTCCTAGATAATTTATACAGTTAACCTATATTTATTCTAGCTGGAGTGTAAAAATTGTATAACAGGCTTGATTAGTCCTTTTCTAAAAAAAATTTAAATAATTTAAATTTTGTAGTACTTTCTTAATTGAAATTTTGAGTTTTTTGGTTAGAAATGTAAAAATAATTGAATCAAGCTGAAAAATTGAGGAAACCCTCTTAACCACTTTAATTAAAATTCAATACCAATCCAAGCATTAGTTATTTTACTTATGAAATATTAAATAAATAAATAAAAAAGTAGCTGGGGATCCCTGTAACACTATTATAGGTTGATGATGCTATTATGTAAGAATAACCACATCATTCTTATCTTCACATCAAGCCTTTTTCCTGATTTTCTGGTAAGTAGTGGGTTTGGAAAAGATAGAGTATGCTGGTTTCCACTAAACGTTTAATAAACATTAAAGTAAGAAAATTAATAAATATTTGAATTTCTCATCAGATATGTTATTTTATTCACTACTTTGGGAACAAGAAAAGTTCTGTGTATATTGTTAGGAAATAGATGGCCATTGAGTTACATTATGGTGGTATTTGAAATTATATGAACATACAAAGGAACTGTGTTAGTTAAAATGAAATGAAAAGTTAATCTTTATTTATCAGCCTCTTAAGAATAATAAAAATGAACAATTCAACATAATTTATTTTGTATAATGCAATTGGGAAAAACCACAATGCAAAGCCTTATGTTTCAAATCCAGTAATACACCCACTTACCAGTCGACGTTTCGCCTATTCAGGCATTATCAAGGCACAAAAACAAAAAAAGAGGTTATGTGAATCACATCTCGAAGAATTTTTTTTTTTTTTTTTCTTCGAGATGTGATTCACATAACCCCTTTTTTTGTTTTTATGTCTTGATAATGCCTGAATAGGCGAAACGTCGACTGGTAAGTGGGTGTATTACTGGATTTGAAACATAAGGCTTTGCATTGTGGTTTTTCCCAATTGCATTATAATAAATAATAGTGTTTCTTTTTGAGTTTTTGGCTCTATTTTATTGATAATTTATTTTGCTGAATCACTGGAACTTAATTCAGTTATTTACTGAATAAACAAATGATAAATAATTAAAATAAATAAACCTGAACCTATCTGTACAGATTTACATTAACTATATTTTCAAGTTTGATCTTTCTATTAGATGAATTATTCAATTTATCAACATTACAAAATACTATTTAGCAAGCGTAAACCAATGCATTGCTGCTAAAACCACATGCTATTTATTATTTATTATGAATTAAGAAAATATAAGTTAAGAACAAGCCCAAAATTCCAAAGTCTCAAAAATAAGAGTAAACAAAACATTTGTCGATATTTGGCCAATTCAGGCATCATCAGGACAAACTAAAAATAATAAAATTAAAAGTAAATACAAAATCATAGTCCAAGATGACACCCACCAAAGACTGCATTCCATCACCTCGACCCTGATGCAACTGAAGCCAAAGAAGTTTACAGGACAGCAGGTTGGAAAGGTCAAACACAAGCTGCTGATAGTGATAGGAAAAAAAAACTCTGCTTAATAAAAATAAAATAAATAGCGCCTTATGTGTATTTATGAATACTATTTTTATCAGCTGTTTTTATTTAACCTTTCCCAGCTGTTATACTTTTGCTAAATTTTCATTTGAGTCAAACAAATTGACAAAGTGAAGTTGCATTTGAGTCAAGAATGTGGAGTGCTGTCTCTGTTTGACACCTGCATCATCTGTGAGTTCGTCATGTACCTTACTTAGCAGTGTTTAAAAATATTTAATTTCATTATTTTTCTTCTGTCCTGATGATGCTTGAATCAATGAAAGATCAACAGAATTCTTGTTATCTGTTAGGTTAGCATAACAAATTACTAAGCCCAAGATCGCAAGAAGCAGGTGGCCCTAGGATTTTTTAAAGGGGTTAAAAAATCCTTGATTGTGCTGTCCTTAGGAAGGGATGTTAAACGTGGGTCCTGAGCCTGTAGGATGTCAGGTACTCATTAAACTCCCTACCCTAATTAAACCTGGATAGACAAAATTTAGAGCTCCCACCTGGCATCATCTGATTAGCCATAGCAGCATAAATAAAGTGGCGTTAAATAAAAAAACAACAACATCGTATTGCATTATGTTTATAAATTAGTAATTGGTAAACTGTAAATATCAGAAGATAAGTGATATTATTTTATATAGATTGGAACTATTTTTTAAAAGAAATATATTCTTTCAATTTTTCAGCATATATATATATAGACACACACACACACAAATACAAATACATTCATACATACGTAATATGATTTTCTATTTAACTATTATTTAAATCAATCCCCGTACTCCGGTGATAATGCTAGGGTAATTCCTAGATAAGATTGAATATACGTTATTCTTTCATTTGTTACTTTTTAGCATACCTGTTACATATTGGCATCAGTATCAGATTGATATGTTATAACCCATGTTTACTCTCAAGTATGTAAAACATACCAATATTACCTTTTATATAATATTAAACAACTAATAACCGTTGCTGATAAGATTAAATTGGCAACACTAATGGTTATTTAAAAAAAATAAACAATAAAGATAATATTAAGTGAGATATCACACAAGATTTCTCAATACATAATTATATAATACATAATAATATGTTGTATCAAATTATATGATAATATAAACTATGATATATAAACTACTGAATTTTTGAGTTAATTTGGCATAGAATCTTATATCATTACCTTCTATACTCTTACCCAGTCTTCCTAATAGAATAAAAATCAGGTTACATTTCCATCTGTTTAGAAAAGTTTCCTGTGTATTAAAAAATAACCACGATTTTCATAAATTATTTTGTTTTGGCATTAATGTTAGATATAATACCGATTTGAAGATATGGTTATCTCCTTAGATTATTCATTTTTTCAGACAGAAATCTTGGTCTCTTGGATGAAACCAATACCCACTGATGGGAAATACTGATGATTTATGTTGAATCTACCAGAAATTGTTAAGTATAACTGAAATTAAGTGAATATAGTGAATGAGAATTTTGATCACTACCACCATCCTCATTACACTGGAAAATGTTTACCACTTTTGCATGCATTAATTGCTATTTTCAAACTGTTTCTTTAAATTAATTGAATTTTCTTTATAACACAAGAAATTACCAATCATAATTATATCCATTTACAATAACCTTCATGCTTATTTAATTTTCCTTTTGAACGCTTTAATGATTTATATATATATGTAAAGTGTGGCAAATTGATATTTGTTATTACTTTAGTAATTTATTCTGCATTTCATATTATTTTGTTTAACGTTGTGTTTTGTTTTATTGAGCCCTTCAACTCACTTTGTTACCACCAGGAATAAATGTCCTGATGTTTTATATTTTCTGGACTTCGTGCCTCTCTGAAAAATAGTAAATCTCCTTTAGTCTGTTGTGATATTTCATAGTAGTTTTAAAAAAAATAATAATGATTTCTTTATGTTTAAGTAGATATTCTGAAAGTTATTTAATTAGTTAACCTAGGAATTATGCTTTAGCTTATAATTTAATGTCCATTTTTATAATTCCTTTTATATGTTCATACCATGGTTTTTGCATTTAGTTAGAAGTACTTGATGGTAAACCCCTTATATTTGTGGAACTCAAAGCATTAAATATAATTTTTTTCTCAAAAAATGCTTGTTTTAGACTTTCTGTGATATAGTACTTGTGTCCATCAACAGTACATAAACATGTAGTCTTGTTGTCAGAGGATTTGTTATCAAGGCTTCAGGTGTATTCAGCTTTTTTAGGACAACCGAGTAACAGTTTTAAAACAAAAGTAGCAGTCCAGTGTAGAAAACCCCAATTTTTGTATAATTGTCACACTGCTATTGATGCTAATACCTATGTGGTGGCCATTGATGAATGACATACAAATATAAAAAAAAATTTGTATTAGTTTGATCCCTGGCTTAATTTTTATCCAACTTAATCCTTATTTATGAATTATGAGGTTTTTCATTTTTTTTAACGTTAAGAGATTGTTTCCTTTTATTGTCTAAATAAAACAACCTTTTCAATAGTTATTCAACTGGTAAAAATATATTTTACTTAAACAGGTTGCCTTATTTACCAGATCATCTCTTCATATGCTTTTTAAGCGATCTTAATGAATAAGCAATGAATGCTGAATCAATTAACTAATATTTAATTTTTGTGCACCTCTTGATATTTGCTGTTTTGTTTTTTTCTAAATCAATGAGCTTTATTTGTTAGATAGGTTTCTTTTGAATTTCTGATTACCTCTTTTTCATTAAAAATAGATTACAGATTTTTTACTCTTTTTAAGCTTCTTGTCTTTACCTTGATAATTATTTTTTTTTATAATGATTATATAAATTATGTTGGCATGTCATGGTTTTATTTAGCAAAATGGTTTAGCAGAAGTGTCTTTCATAACTTACTAAAAGCAAGTTCAACAATTAAAATTTTCTATATTTGTATGGAAAATATTGACTCGTATTTTAATTTTTTCAAAATTATTACTTTGAATTAATTTATGACATTTTATTGGAATATATTCTTCCATGCCTACATTGTCGTTTATTCTTATTCTCACATGCGCAATATATTAAAGTGGAAAATGTATATTTTTGTTAATATCTTTTAAAAATTACTAAATTTATATGATTGGGCACTTTTTTCAGAAGTTTAAAAGTTTCAATTAATTTTATATTGAGTTAGTTCTTGTTCATTTGTCAACATTCTCTAAGTATGTACATTTTAAATTATTTATTGAAAGTTCTCTCTTCCATTATTTATTGTAAATTCAGTATATCTCTACGCCTCCTAATAAGTAATTGGTTAAATGCTAGTTTGGTTTTACTAAAATCTAATTGTAAAAAGTTCAGTTTTATTATAAAAAGCTCTTTGCTTGTAAGTTGCTTATACATTTCAGAATTATACAATTAAAGAATATTTCAAAACGCCAATGCTTGTAAATTAAAAAGCGTTAAAAATCTTCATTGTTTGTGAATACCATCATTTTCGTTTATGCTAATCACGAATTCCTGAAAGGCTCATAATACTGTTTTGTTGAAATAAATTTCATAATATTTATTTTGACTTACAAATTTAATAATTTATTTAAGTATCCTAAATCATCCTATTTTAGAATTGCCTCTCTTATTATGAATTCTATTTTCATGTTTTAATTAAAATGTTCAGTATTTCATGTATTATGTAGTATTCTTCAATGGTCAAAATGTATCATAATCAAATAATAATTATATGAAACAGATTATGTATTATTAAGGCACTGTTCTTTATATTTAGTTGTTTCTTAACTATTTTTAATCTGTCATTTATATCACAATAGTTATGTGTGTGCACACATATTTGCACCATGTTTAAATTTGGTTTATTGTTTTACTTAGAATTTTTTTATGTGAAAATAGTTTACAGTGTATTTAATATATAAGTAAAAATTGTTCATCGGTGCAGTCAATGAATTTCTATACACTTTCTGGGTTATTGTATGCTGACATTTTGGTTAATTTTATTAACCTTCAAAATGGCTGAAAAACAAGAGTATAACATCATCAACTGTGCAGTAAGAAAAACAGTAATAAATGGGTGGAATGATAAAATAATGAAATATAAAGAACAAAAGGTTAATATATAAAATAATTTTTCAAAAATTTTAAAGATAAGTAAGAGAAAAGAGTGAAAGAATGATATGAAATCTATGTAGATAATAAAATATTAAAACTAAAGTTACATCTGAAGCTAATTTGACTGTCAAAAATGCTAATATGTAATGTTAGAAGGATGTAATTAAACATGGGGGAAATGATTATATTAATCACTAAATTAGTTAAAACATAAATTACATGCAAAATAATAATAATGAATTTTTTATATATTTATTTTCATGTAATTTATGAAGTAATTAAGTAATTATTATTATCATTTTACTTTTCATACATTGTTTTTCCTTCTTATATTACACATCAGCATTTTTGATTGTAAATTAGTTTATGATATTATCCTAGTTTTCATTTTTGTTATCTTGCATAATCATACTTTCTCTCTCGTTATTTTTTAAAATTAGTCATCAATTATTTATATCCTAACATTTTCTTCCTTTATATTTGATTGTTTTTCATTCTAGTGAATATAGTTTATTAACTATTTTATTACTGTTTTTGGTACTACACCTTGTTGATGTTATTTTTTCTCCCTTAACTCTGAGGATTGAATGAAGTTTATGCCAAAATACCAGCACCCAACAGATAACTTTTACTTATTAGTGTGTTAAAATTCATTGACACTAACGAATTTATATAATTTCAAGAACTTTTTTTGTTATTAAATCAAATGAATATTTATTATACTATTTCCAAAATTATGGTTATTGTTTTTATAGCTCTTGGTTCTTTTATTAAAGATTAAAAACTATTTTTAAAAAAGATTTTTGTGTGTAGGTGTTATAATTAAAATATTACTTAAGATATATTAAGATGAGGTATTAGGAATCAACTTACATGTTGATATATATTTCTATATAGATTAAGAAGGAGATTATTTCATAGTTTATGTGAAGACATCTTAAGTATTTCATTCTTGAAGAATTATTCAGGATGTTTCATGATCAAAAAGCTTCTTTAAGCCTGATTGCAATTTAAAACACATATAATTACAATTAGTACCTTGGTATGAAATTGTTATTTTTCTTTATACCAATTCCCAATACCAATACCAATTCCTGACAGAGGAAACAAATACGTATATTGACAGGATTCATTTCCCATTGTAAATGGAATTATTTTGTTAAAATGTTTGTTTTTCCTAATAGACTGATTCTTTTTAGGTTATCTGGACTAAAGTTTACTTCCAATAAATTTTACATCCCTTTAAATACAATTAAATATTTAACTATAACTAAGTATTACAAGTATAAATACATTTTAAAAAATTAATATACCAGTGCAAAAAAACAGTCATACAACATTCATCAGAATATACTTTCTTTTTATATCAATATTTTACAATAATTTCATAACTGTAAACTGTAGGATAATATCAACTTAACTATGTACCTGCTTCTCATGAAATTCCCTTCACCCACTAAACTTAATTATTCTGTTTTAGTGACCATTTTTATTTTATTTTATTTTTTCCCCACGAATCAGCCAGCAAGGACCACACGAATATCACTTAAATCTTCTTCACACTCTCTGCCTTCCTTCTACCCCAATACTCTCTCATCTTCCTAGACTGTTCCTCTCGCTCTTCCTCATTACATTTTCTCCCTCATCTCTCTTTCCTTCCTGCAAGAACCCTAAACTTCTTTTAGTTTTTTCCCGAAAAGCTCTCTACTCAAGCAGTCCTTATCCTCGATTTTTAGCCTATCCAGCTCCGCTTTTATTTGTTTCACATATTCAACTATACCTTGTAGCCTAAGACTTTATCAAAGATTTTTTTGTTCAGCCTCTTATTGTTCATTCTGACCATGTGGCCATTGAACCTCAATCTCCTGGTCCTGATGACTGTTTCAAGATCTTCCAAATTTTTGTATGTTTCTTCGTTGGATTTTCACCTATACCTCTCTTGTGTTACTTTGGGTCCATGAAGCCTCCTGGAAGATTTTTTATTTAATAATTATTTATATATATATATATATATATATATATATATATATATATATATATATATATATATATATTATTTATGCATTTTTATTTATTATTTTTACCGATTTAGCATTATCCTAAGCCTAATGATTTTAATGCATTTTATAATTATGTACCAATGTTATAATAAGTACAATTTAACAGCATTTATTGATCATTCTTGTTTTTAACGTCTCTTCTTTTTAAAATCTCATTTGTGATTAGTTCTTGCATAATGAGTTTCTTTATTTCTGGTATTCATTAACAAACAATAGGTAAGTGCATATTATTTGTTGGAAAATATTATCCCATAAACTTATATCAGTATTTTCTTTATATATAATGCTTTTAGGTAACTCAGTGTATAGAGCGCTGATTTACTGAACTGTTTAGGTTGCAGATTTGAAACCAGCTGTGACAGGTATATCGTTTATTCTGTTAACAGCCGTTCAAAGATTGACTCTTTTAGATCTACAGACCATACCATAACTCACCCAACCTCTATAAAGTGGGTGCCTTTTATTGGGGGGGGGGGGGAGATCTGTTGGTTGAGCATAATTTCAGCCAAATTATCTCTCTGCGCAACTATTGGTTTAGAAACACTACAATCTGTGTGATGTACTGAACCCAAGACCATTTGTGGGTTATAGTGGTACAATTTTTTTCTTTTTTTTACATTAGTCTCACCGTAAATTGATGTTGATTAGCATACTGTGTAAAAATAGTTTTTATCATAATAAATGGTGAATTTGTTTATTTAAGAAGTTGGTTTTGCTTATTATCCATATAATATAAATTACCAGATCCCCTTTAGTCATAGTTAGTTCAAGTAAGTGAGTTTTTATTGTATTATGTTACTTTTCTTCAATTTATTTGAAAATTTTGTTGACTATTACTGTATTTTGTTTTATATTATTTGGTCTTACCTATAATTTTTTTATGACTAATACACATTTGCCTTGTTCTTTTCAAATTTATTTATTTTACAATTAGTGTTTTGGAAAAAAAAATATGTAATTTTAAAGCTTAATGATGTTTAATTATGTTAAGATCTAATCAACTCAAAAGGGTTTTCATGCT
The DNA here is from genome assembly GCA_037127475.1 of Arma custos. Classification (NCBI taxonomy): domain Eukaryota; kingdom Metazoa; phylum Arthropoda; class Insecta; order Hemiptera; family Pentatomidae; genus Arma; species Arma custos. The sequence continues at coordinate 81,428,377 of CM073761.1, read as the reverse complement.
AATGACCTAACCATTAAAAGCCCTTATTGACTAGCTTTCTGAACGACTTCAAGTATCTCATAAATTGTCTTGTAATACATTTGAAAAAAGTTATTTGGTCTCTGGTGCTAAAAGGGATCCTGTACAGGCCTACATATCTTTAATTTATAATTTATTAAAACAGGAATAAGTTATTTGCATGAAATAAATGCATGTTTGCTTTTGTAACACGAGATTTAAAAAAAAAAAAAGTGTATAAATTGCATGAAAATTAAAATAATATTCTTGGGCCCTGGTAATGGCTTTGAATAGCCTCATTACTGTGGATAAGAAAACCCAAAGAACATCCTTAAATTGTTGGATAAAATAATATTGTAGGCTTCTATTCTAAAGAAGAAGGCTTCTTGGCTTGTCTAGTGAATTGGGTTATATCCAAGTATCAGTGCATGTTGTACAAAGTTCATTATTACTGTAATTACTGTAAACCTTCAAAATATGGTAATGGTAACTAGGCTTTGGCTTATGTTTGTTCACAAACTTTTATCCCCTATTGATATTATAAATAATGCTTTAAAAAAATATCAGTAGAATATTTGTTCTGTATACTACATTAAATGAGTTTTAAGTTGTTTGCTGTTAGATATGAGGTATAGTTTCTTCAGATAGTAAATATATATACTCTGAATCACTATTATACTAGTTTATTAAAGTATTCCTCATCCTAAAGATGATTTATTATCTACTTAATTTTATGTTATCCGAATTAGATTTTCAACTTCTGGTCCCAAAAAATATATCACTATAACATATCTCTTCATGTCAAAGTCTTGATAAAGTATAGAAGTTTCGGGTATTATGGCCTACTTGGCCAATATGGCCTGGCTTAATTTCTCTGAAACCAAACAACACACGCGATGTAGGTTCCGCCAAAAGGTCCCGCCCCTTCTCTTGATCTCCTCTGTCGATCCTTGAGTTACGGCAAGTGAATGTGTGTTCTGTGCTTGCGACGATCGAAAATTAGCTTATTTGATGTAATTTTTTGATAAGTTTCACTCATTCTTGTTCTTTAAATAATAATTGTTTTTATATTTCTAGTGCGCAGTTTTGTAGTTAAACTTTCAATGAACAGTGTGGCAATATTTTTAAACCACAGTGTTTACTAGTTTTTAGGCTAGAATTTTATTCGTCAAAAACGTGTCTATGGCCATTATGGCTTCCTGTGCCATATTGGCCACACCTAACGTGAATTTTTCTACATTTCATCATTTTCTTTTTCAATGGGTGATGGCTCCACGAAAACCAATTTCTCAAGAACACGTTGCAGCTCCCAGCTACGTGGTCACCACATCAAGAGACTTTATAACGCCATTTTAACTGTCCCCGATACCACAATTAGCACCTAGGAAAACTATTAACCGAAGCAGAAAGGCTGCTAAGTCGACATTGCTTACTTCATCCTCGTACAAAAATGAATTGCAAGAATATAAAAAAGAAAAAAGACCAAATCAAAAAGACACTGAATAAAGTAAAAAAAGGAAAAGACAAAGGTAAAAAGACAAAACCAAGATCCAAGGAGGTAGGAATGTCTAGCTCAGAAGAAGAAAACGAACCTTTGACGACAGTTCTGACGAAAGTCCAGATATATGCAATGTTAATGATGCAAAGTGATTGTATTGTGGAGATCACGAATACCAGAGGTGAAATATGGGTTCAATGGATATATTGCAAATTGTGGGCTCAGGAGTGGAAACAGACGTTTTTTTCCTGCGAATTTTGTTATGCAAAACAGAGCAAAGTTTATTTCATCTATTTTTTATTATATTTGTTATGGAGGGCAATATGGCTCACTACATTTGTGGCCAATATGGCCCTAGGCCATATTACCCTACCACGGTTAAATTTCTAAGATATGTAAAAATTTAAAGAAACATTTATTTTAATTCCGTTTGATAGTTAATAACGTAAAATTTATAACTGTTGATTACTATCAAGTTGAAAGGACTGATAAAACCAATAAAAACTGATTGATCTCAATAGAATTTTATTTTAGTTCCAAAAAAGCTTATGGTGTGCCATATTACCCGAAGTTACTATATTTGTGTTAAATTACTTGGAATGTTGAATCTAATTTTAAAATTATTGATCTCCTCAAGGTAGTATCCTTGGCCCAATCTTTTATACAGTTTATACAGCTGACCCAACTCATCCTAATAATATCCTTACCACGTATGCTGATGATACATGTGTATTATCAGTCAACATCCCAAAGCCGCCAATCCCATATCACTGATCTTGAAGAATGGTGTCAAAACTGGAGAATTAAAATAAATTCTCAAAAATCGCATCAAATCACTTATATCTTACGTCGTAAACCAATAACTTCCTGCCCTTCAGTATCCTTTAATAATATCCCACTGGTGCCTGTAGAACAGATCCAACTCATCAACTTAGGGTTGCACCTCGACAAACGATTAACCTGGATTCCTCATACAAGACTGAAAAGACAAGATACCGCTCGACGTCTCAGGTTACTTCAACACTTACTGGACAAACGCTCTAAGCTCCCAATTAACTATAAAAGATCTACATCTACATGACCATCATGCGACCTATTTGGACTTACGGAGTAGAGCTTTGGGGTTCCACTAAGCCATATAATTCAATCCCTACAATCCAAAATCCTTCGTAAAATCCTCAATGCTCCTTATTTTGTTAACAATAAAGTCATCCATAATGACATTAATGTCCCATTTGTTGCTGATTTGGGCCAAACCCGGTATCTATCCTTTAATAACAAACTTCATTACCACTCAAACCCTTCAGTTTCAAACCTAGCTTCCTCTTCAATTCCCGATAATCCTCCAAGGCGTCTGAAAAGAAGATGGCCACGTGACCTTCTTAGTTGAACTTTGCTTCGAGTACTACCAGTGGGTAGTTTCTCTACTTGTCATTATGCATCACTTATCCTATTTACTTGTTGTGTTATTGTAATACAGTTGTAAATATCAATAAATAAATTTTTTTTTTAAATTATTGATCGATAGATAGGTGTTTCAAGCTGCTTCATAATTTGTTTTTTTAATAGTGCGTGATCATTTTATTTTCATATATAAACTATTGTAAAATTTAAAATATATACTTGTTCTGGTGATAATGTTTATCAAAATAAATTGTGGGTATAGCTTCTTACTTTTATATTAAATATATTTTTACCATACCTGTAAATAAACATACTAACAGAGATATTTTATTTGTATGATAACATTCATAACAAAATATGATGAAGTATGGTTTGGCACGCAGAGTCAAATTGAAGGAGTGCAGAATTAAAATGTTTTTTTATAATGTTTGTTCATCCTCAATTATGCTTCTTTTTATTTTGTTTCATATTTTACTCTGTCTGTAAATGTATCTATTAGTTTCAAATGTTTGTAAATATCTGTGTTCATGTTTCTTTCTAAAGCTAGTGATGATGCTACTTCTAATGTTTTATTTGAATTTTGGTTTTTGTATTTACCCAAATAAAACAAGATAATCACCTTATCTTTTAAACATTTATAGAAAAATCATAAAAGAATGCTCTTCTGTTAATCTATTCTAATATCTTTTTATTAATCGTTTAAATTTTAAAATCAGGCTTGGCTTACTCATTGTTTTATACATACTCCTTTTTTCATATACAAAATAAACCATAAACTGATTATTTATAGTGCTATTTGCGTATACCAAGAAAATTATTAGCAGATATGAGTGATCCTGTGTACTACAGTTTAAAACTTATTATTTTTTATGATTGTTTTTTTTTTTAAGGTCCCTTGTGTTTCTGTAAATTTAATTTCCAACCACTAATAGTCCTTATATTTGCAGACCTGGAGTCGTGTTTACATTACAAGCACTTTCTGAAGAAGACAGGAAACAGTGGATGGATGTAATGGACGGAAAAGAGCCGGTAAAAGAAATTTTATTTTTCTTTAATTGAATATTAAAATGTATGCCCTAGTTAACTGTGAAAAATTCCCTTCACAAAAAATATTTTGTCTTAGTGGAAACTGTGTTATATCTGACATTTCATTGGGTTCATCCCCACTCCTTCCTAACTAAAAAGGTGAATACTTGACATTAGCCAAGGAATAAATTAGGTAGTGAGAATACAATACTGGCTAAACTATCTACCAGAAATTGTACAGGTTATATGAGCATGTGAGATGTGGTTTCTTTATGTAAAATTCACCCATTATTTTCTAAAAATCCATTATTTTATAGTCAGTTTTTGTTAATGCCCCACAGAAACTTAAAATACATCTAAGATTTATATGAAATGTCACATGTTTACATTTCATTTAAATCTTTAATATTAAAGGCTAAAGTAGTTAGTCCAGATTCTATAACCAGGTTGAAAGGCAGAACGTTGGCGATCAGTCGCATGATTTTCACTTTATCCATAGCAGACCTAAACAGTGTTGTGTTTCTTCCATACTACAGATGAAGGTTCTTAAGCCAAGATGTTCTTCGGTAATCAGGACCATCCTTTTCCTTTATTTTTACCTGAATAACAATATACAGCAATTCATATTTTGGATTACTCATTACATGGGCAAAGTATTCTATCTTTCTTTTATTTATGGTATTCATTACCTCTCTTTCCTTGCTCATATGCTGTAAAATTGCTTTATTTGTCACTCCGTCCATCCATTGTATCCTCAATATGCTTCAATAACCCTAAATTGCGAAGGCCTCAATCCTCTTACATACTGTTTCTGTGAGGGTCCATGCTTAGTTAGTGTCCCCAACACTGACCATGACACTCATCTTGAATTATTCCTACAAATTTTATTCATTTAAAAAATATTTTAAGATACATTAAAAACTATTTATGAAAAAATCCTGACAGATCCAAGTGGGAGAATTTTATCAAAGTAGCAATGTTAATTATTAAAAACTTTGTAATTTTGTTTTTCTTAGTATTAGATTTAGCTAATCTATTCAAATAATAATTAAAATAGGTAATTACAAATTTTATATAAAGACTTTTCATTTAAAAATTAATCTGTTGTAATCAAAACCCCAAAGAAAGATATCTAGGTATTAATGTAAAAGATATTCTTCTGATAGACAGTATGAAGTGTCTTTTTAATTTTAATTTCATTCTAAAATTCAAATGATCAATCTTCGCACACTTACTCAGAGTTTTCCCACTGAAACCCTTACCAAAGAAATGGATCCTCCACTCGCCTTCCTCACCATTTCTGCATTCCTGAAAATTTCTGGGTCCACCCTCTTTTCCTGCCATGATGGAACAATCAGAACTTTGGCTAAAATACCTTGCTGGATTAAGGCCAGCTACAAAACTTTCGATTGTACAACCTTTTTATTTTTTATTTATATAAGTCAACCAATATAAAACAGAAAGTTTACCAAGGAGGCATTGGTAGAATGATAATTACAAATGAGTTATTGTGATTAAATTTCTGATGAAAATGACTCATTTATTATTATCATTTACCACTTTCCCCTTAATAAAATTTCCTTTTTAATTTTAGAGACTTCGAGTCTCTTCCACACTTACAACTTTGAGGGTATGATGTTCTTTGCCTTTTTATTTCTTATTTCCACGTTTTACTGTATCAAGTATTGATCTTCATTCTTTCTATTCTATTAACTACTCAATCGTTTTATTTTTATTTTTATTAATCTTTGTACCTAAGTATTTTTTAAATATTATTTTTATTATTATTATTAGTATTTGGCGCTGCAGCTCTTTTACAGTATGTGCAAACCTTTTATTTTGATTATTCATGTTATTAATGCACATCCAAGATATTAATTTTTTGTATCTTGTTTATTTCAGTCATTTTGTTTCTTTAGTATCATGTTTATTTAACTCTGATAAAGATCTACAATGTAGATCAAAATGTTGGTTTCCATTAAATAATTTCTTTCTATTTGAGAATTAATTTTGACCTCCATAAATTTGAATCGAGACCATTTTCTCCGACATATAATTTATAGGGTCAAATGATAATTATTCAAAATGAATTAAGAAATGTTCAAAAAATATTTATTGCTAGGTTCCGAATCATTTAAAAGCCTATAGCTAAAAAAGTATTTGTCATAGAATACTCAAGATAGAGCTACTCTTTTATTTTTATGAATTACCTTGGCTTTCGTTTGATATGTATTTTACCATTTTACCATTCTGAAAATGTTTTGAAGTTTAGAAAAAATTAATTTTTTACAACTCAAAATTGAAATTTGTTTATTTTTTCATAACGGTATAAAAAAGTTAATGTAGAAATAAATACAGGGTTATTGAATATTTTTGAATAATAATATCATGAAAATGATTAACCACTAAGTGAAACAACATTATTTATTATTAGTGATTATTTAGCATGAGAAACAGACATTGTTTTTATTCTATTTTACTCCCATTTCATGCCCCTTTCAGTATTGTTCCATAGGATAGGCCTTTATGATCTATACAGAGAAATCTCCATTTATGAATTCTATACAGAATTTCTCCTCATGTAAAGGGATGGGATCTGTTTTTGCCAAGAATCTTTTTCACATTTCCTCTTCTTCCTCAGTCATTACTCTCAAGTTCTGTTCTGAGCAAACAAGAGGTTACTAATTTTTCTAGGTTGTGTTTTAGTATTTACTTTTTATTACTGCAATACTAGCTCTACTGCAAATGCCCATTCCCTCTATTTAGTGGCATTTATATCCTTTTATGTATGGTTGTTGTGTCCATTCTCAATGGAGCATCTTTGATTGAAGATCATTATTCAATATGAAGCTTATCTATAGATTTGTAATCATACTTATTTTCACCAGCTACTTATGATTCTTCCTGCAGCATTCTTTTCTCTTACTTACTCAGCCTGGTTTGTGCAAACACCATGAAGACCTCAAGTCCCTTGTCTCTTTTTTAGCCTGTATTTATATTTTAAATCATCTTGAAGATAAAAAAATATATTTGATTTAATATTAAAAATTTTCTGTCTATGCCTATAAAATTTCTAGATAATAAACATTTCCTATTACTTTTGTTGGTACTACTAATCATTATTATTATTATTTCAATATATTTGTTATAAACTAATTCCGAAATCTCCTGTTTTTATTTTTTATTATTATTATTTTTAGACGATTGTATTTCCTTTATGTTATTTACTCTACAATATTTTATATGTTTGTTTATAGACTTATGGTGTTCCTGTACCTTTGAAACCAGTGAAGATGGATGAGAAGAGTGTTCTTGATGAAGTTGGTTTTGCATTTGTTACAAAATGTATTGATGTTTTAGAAAGCAGAGGTAATATATATCATTATCAGCGCCCTTTTATTAGATATTCTATAATTTAACCCTTTCATGCCTAATGTAGCCGCTTGGCTACAACATCTGTTATGTATTCCTGTGCTCAGTGTAGCCAGTATTTTACATGAATAGTTCCAGAATATGTCACAGATTGTAGCAGAGGCAAGCTAGTCTTTCTAACCTCAGTTTGGACGGAGTGGGGGGCGAAAAAATGTAAATTTTTTTTTTAATGGTTATTTAGGCCATTTTTAACAGAAAAAGTCACAGGAGATATTTTTTTTATTTTATTTTGACACTTTGGGCATGAAAGGGTTAATAGTGAAAACTATGATTATAGCTATAAATATGATAATAGCTAGATTTTTTTTTAATTCTTTAAAAATTTCTTAAACAAATTCCCAAATTTGGCATAAAACACTTTTATGTTGATATAACTACATAAAATACTAAACTTTTGTTCGTTCAATACTTTTAATCATTTCTATAATAGGCTTAAACTTCTCAAATTTAATGTGATATTAATTATTATAAAAATTATATGTCAATACATATAATCAATATAACTTCACAAATTTAATTAAAATTGTGAAATATTGTAATATGCATAATTCTATTAACACTGTAATATATAGAATATTTGTAATATGTCATTTTTTTAATATTTGTACTATGTCAATACATAATCAATGCATCATAGATTAAAATTGTCCAAATGAATTGATTCATTACTAGGAGTTGCCGAGAGTTTCTGTGTTTAATAATTTTTCTCTCTCATCTCTCGGCACATCATTCTAAGGGGATTGTGATTTGATTTTTTTTTTTTTCTATCTAGTTTAAAATCCTAGCTAGGCTCTCAAATATTCATAAGATCATAAGAAGTATAATTGTTGTAAAAATTATATTTTAGAACTGTAAGGATTCTTTTAATAGTAATTTTATGTTTTTATACAATTTTTAAAAAGGTTATTTTTCTGTTATGAATATTTTAGGTAATGAATCCCAGTATGCTCATTTTTTCATTTTATTGTTGTAATATGTTCAAGGCCTAGAAGAACAAGGATTGTATCGTGTGGTTGGTGTCAGCTCAAAAGTGAACAAGTTGTTGTCTATGGGATTAGATAAAAGAAAAATAGACAAATTAAATTTAGAAGACCCATTAGAATGGGAAAGTAAAACCCTCACTTCAGCTCTCAAAACATATCTTCGAAATTTACCCGAACCGCTTATGACTTTCAGGTTTCATGAAAGCTTTATCATAGCTGCAAGTAAGTTTTATTTATTTAACTTCTATATCCCATTCAAAATTACTTAGTATGTTATGTAATACATTCCATGAGTAGATAAATAGATTTTCATGGTTCAAACAACTTTTGATTAATTTGATTAAATAGAGAAATGCTATGAGGAAAACAATTATTATAACTTTTCCACTTTTTATTCACATTTCTATATAATCATGAATATGTGGATGGATTTTCTCAATTTTTACAATTTTCTCTCAAATTTAGGTTGGTTAAAGCATTACAAGTTGAAAAATATTCCAACTTTTCATATATTTTTCCTCCTACATCTCGTGAACAAGTGAATACATTTTCATTATTCAAAAAAATTGTCTGTTATTCAGAAGTAGGATTAAATGAAAATGTTTTTAAATTTTACAATTTTTTATTTACTTTCAACTATATACTGTTGTAAAATTGTTAGATTTGCAGAGAGTTATTTTCCCATTTGCAATAAATAAAAAGGAAATCAAGTAGAAAATTATAAGATTTATCACTCTCGTTTCAGTTTAGTAAACCTATCAATAGTCAGATAATTTAAATTTTAAATTTAATTATCACACTCATTTCCTTTTAGCCCAATTATCATAAAATCATTGGAATTGTGAAATATAAGAGGTAAAAAGAAAATAAGTTGTTAACTCATGGAGACTTGCGGTTTTTAGGTTGCAGGTTCCCTACCAATTGTGTAGTTAATGCTTTTAAGCTTTTTTTTCTTTCTTATGGTCTCCTCCCAATTAAAGAAGTTAGTAAATAAATTTCTTATTTAAGAATATAAAGTTATTTCTTTTTTAAGAAAAAAAATGTTCACATTGTGGTTTTAAATATTTTGTCTATTGTCATATTTTTCTATTAAATACCATACCTCTTAGTATTTGATATATAGTAAGGTACTTGAATTTGGAATATTTTCGTTTTTTTTCTAATTTATTAAGGAAAACTATTCTATATTTGAATTATTATATAGTAGGTTGCATTTTGCTGTTAATAATAATTAAGAATAGATTTTTTAATATTATATAATACTTATTATTGATTTATATTAATAATTTTAATATGTGATAGAACAAGAAAATCATATGTTGAGACTCAAAGAAATACATAGTCTAGTGCACCGTCTTCCATCACAAAATATAAAAATGCTGGATAAACTGATCAAACATCTTCACAAGTAAGTTATTATGAACATGGTTCATTATTATATAAGTTATGAAAAATCTGATCTTGTTGAAGACATTTTGAATTTTTCGCTAAGTAAATTATTAGTTCTTGGCATAATTTTAAATATAGATATTGAATGATAATTGTTGGCCTTGATAATATATGTGGAATAAAGTGGTCCGGGTAGAGGTCACAATGAATTTCTCGTAGAATTTGAGAAAAACTTTATTGATTAGCCAACGTTTCGACCTACTTTGTAGGTCTTCTTCAGGGCTGGGGGGTTAGGTCCACACTAGCTTGAAACACAGACTTTTTTTCTCAAATTCTATGAGAAATTCATTGTGACCTCTACCCGGACCACTTTCTTCCACGTTTAAATATAGATGTTGATGATAATAGCCAGGAGTAATAAAATACCCCAGTGTGTTTTTTTATATTTAGCAATGCTATGACCTACATTCATGTGTAATAAATATTATTTATATTTATACACTAATATATATATATATATATATATATATATATATATATATATATATATATATATATATATTATTATTATTATTATTATTATCATTATTATTATTCATTATTATTATTATTTGTTTTTCTCGGTTTCTACCACAAAATGGACCTACCCGGACATATAAGTCAAGGATTAGGCTAGAGAATTAATTACAAATATTCATAACTTTTCGAACAATACTCGCAGTTCCGAGCAAGACCACTTTTTGCATTTCATCCAGAATATTGGAATTAAGGTCCAATTCCTTTATGCTGCTTAATGTCATTTCTGGAATAAGTCCATTCGTGGATATAACCAATGGCAACACTTTTGCTTTATCAAGCTTGTATAACTGCTTCAATTCCTCTGCCAGGTCCTGATATTTCCTAATTTTTTCGGCGACCACCTTGTGGAGGTTATCATCTGCCGGTACTCCTATTTCAATTATATTTACACATTTGTCTTCTTTTAGAATCAGCAAAATATCTGGCCTGTTGTGAGGAACCGTGTGATCAGTTATGATGGCCTGGTCCCAATAAAGCTTGACGTGCCCTTTATCAATTATTGGTTGAGGACTGTACAATTTACAATGTACAATTTTTGCCACATTGTTGTGTCTCAGCAAATACTCCTTGTCAGCAAGAACCTGACATACGGATGTAATATGCTGGATTGATTCTGTGGTTGTTTTGCACAGTCGACACATATCTGAAATGACCTGTCCACATATGCGGCGCCTATAGGTCTTCGTAGCAATCACCTGGTCCTAAATGGCTAGAGCAAAACCTTCGGTTTCAGGAAATAATTTCCCTTTATGTAGCCACATTACTGATGCTTCCTTGTCAACGCCTTCTGCCGCCAGACTATGATAAAACCTTTCGTGGAGCTCTTTAGATTTCCACTCATTGAGAAGGTTTTCTTGATTAACAAGTGTGGAAAAATTCTCACTTTGTAAGTTTAGAGCAGTGTCACAATTGTTGAAATGACTCTTGACTCATTGCTTCTAAAATAGTTACGAAGTTGTTCTTCCTCTCGCCGGCATGCTTTTCGCAAGTTTGATAAGCCTCGCCCTCCTACTTTTCGTGAAAGATACATCCTTACAACCGATGATTTAGGGTGCCGTTTTCTCTAATGCACTAATTGTACTCTTAGACACGAGTCCATAGCGTCTAGGTCTGTATCGGTCCAATTTATAACTCCAAAAGAGTAAGACAATGCTGGTATTGCCCAGGTGTTCAGTGCTTTTATAATATTCTTCCCCGAAAGATATGTTCCAAGCATTGTTTTTACTCGCTGTTTTAATTTATCCTGGAATACCTTTTTTATGTCCTTCTTAAATTCCTGAAGCTGGTGTATTCCTAGATATTTGTATGATTCATTTTTGTTGAGGCTGTTAATGACTGAATTATTTGATAATTCCAAATTACTTGACTCTTTTATTTTACCCTTCTTTATATGGAGTACCGCACATTTGTCTACTCCCATTTTCATATGAATATCTTCACTGAAGACTCTGACTGTTTCAAGAAGATTTCTCAAATCGTGTTCATTCTTGGCATACAATTTGACATCGTCCACGTAAAGAGAATGGCAAACTATTGATTCCTGGGACAAATGATAACCATTGCCTGATGAATTTAATAAGAAGCTTAAAGGGTTGATCGCCAAGCAGCAACAGAGAGGACTCAGAGAGTCACCTTGGAAAATTCCTCTACTTATTGTTATTTCTTCGCTAGATAATGGTGCTTTATTACCAAGCAAGTTAAGCGACACTTTCCAAAGCTTCATTAGGTGCTCTAACAGACCAATTATGGTTTTGTCTACCTTATAGATATTTAGACATTCTAGAAGCCTGTCATGGTGCACTTAGTCATACGCTTTTTGGTAGTCAATCCACGCTATGGATATGTTGGGCTGTCTGCATTTTACTTGTGAAGCTATGAAACTATCAATGACAAACAATTCTTTGCATCCCTTTGCATTTTCTCTGGTTCCTAACTGTTCATCAGCTATTAATTTATGTTCCGTCACATGAGCTTTTAGCTTATTATTGATCACTGTTGTTAACAATTTGTATGTACCATTTAGACATACAATCGGTCTAAAATCCTTAGGTTCGAGTTTCTGCTTTTCCCCTTTTGGTATCAATAAAGTACGACCGATACAGAAATCTTCAGGAATGTCAACTTTATTGCTTACTAGTTTTTGAAAGTAAACTGACAGTGGTAGGTGGGCACTTTTAAAGTTTTTCAGCCAATAATTATGCAGTTTATCAGGCCCAGAGGCTCATTCCTTGATGTTTCACAGCAATACATGTTTTCTGAGGGTGGGGTAGCTGGCCCCTCCGCTCAACCCCCAACCTGGAGGACCAGTAGCTGATTGCGACCCTAGGGCCGGGCGATGGGGTCGCTACTTCCCTACGCCAAGACCAGATGCTTTGTGATAACTACCGTGGTATAACACTCCTGAGCTCTGCCTACAAAGTACTTTCGAATGTGGCATTCCAAAGACTACTTCCCCATGCCCAGAGAGAGATTGGAATGTACCAGTGCGGATTTATTAATGGTAGATCTTGTATTGATCAAATATTCTCCCTGAGAACTCTTATGGAAAGGACTAGAGAGTACAACATAACAACCCACCACCTTTTCGTGGATTTCAGCAATGCCTATCAGGTATCATCAGGGGAAAACTGTTTCAAAGTATGGAAGAAATGAATGTCCCCAGACAATTGATAAGCCTCGTGGAATTGCTGATGAGCGAGTCGAGAAGCCAGGTCAAGATCCAGAATGACTTGTCTGAAGAATTCAAGACAACTAGGGGTCTGAGACAAGGGGATGGACTCTCGTGCCTGTTATTTAATTTTGCTCTAGAAAAGGTCATAAGAGACGCAGGGTTACAAGTCACTGGTACGATTCTGACTAAGTCCATCCAAATACTGGCCTATGCAGATGACATAGACATAGTGGGAAGAACACCGAGAGATCTACAACAGGCTTTTCTTGCATTGGAGAATGCTGGACGGCGTATAGGTCTTCAGGTAAACCAAGTAAAGACTAAGTATATGGTGGCTAACCCTTCAAGACAATCGGATCCCACCATCACGTTTGGTTCCTACACATTTGAAAGTGTCGACAGTTTTGTCTACCTCGGTTCTTTGGTCAAAGCAGATGGCTCAACCAGCCCAGAAGTTCAAAGAAGAATATTGGCCGCTAATAGATGTTATTTTGGGATGGCGAAAATTTTACGAAGTCGTCTGATATCAAGAAGAGCCAAGGTCATGCTGTACAAAACAATCATCAGGCCTGTTTTGACTTATGGATCGGAAACCTGGCCTCTGTCCAGGGCAGATGCCAACAGTTTGCTGCTCTTCGAAAGAAAAATATTAAGAAGAATGTTTGGAGCTGTAAGAGTTGGCGATCAATTTAGACTCAGACAAAATGCAGAGCTGTATCTTTTGTATCAGGAGCCTGACGTGGTGAAGCACATAAGAATAGCTAGATTGAGATGGGCTGGACATGTGGCCAGAATGGAGGACAACGCTATCTTAAAAAGACTTCTGTTTGGATTCGTTGATGGAAAAAGAAAACGTGGGCGTCCACGACTTAGATGGTCAGATGAAGTCGAGAGTGATGCAGGCAGCATCATTGGATCCAGAGCATGGAAGACCTTGGCCCAGGACAGAGAAGAGTGGAGGCGACGCCTTGATGCGGCCAGGACCCGTGCTGGGTTGTAGAGCCAGTGATAATAATAATAATCAGGCCCAGATGTTTTCCAATTTCGCATCTTTTTCAGAGCCTCACCTACATCATTTTCCTGTATTGTGATAACTGGCATCATCGGTACATCACTCAGGCTATCCTGCACCTCCTTAAGCCATCCTGCATTCTTCTTATACGATTTAACTGTACTCCATATATTTTTCCAATGATCGATCACAAGCTCATTGCTTGGGTAACTGTTGCTTGCCTCACGTTTTTGGGAGGACAATTGTCTATAAAAATGTTTTTCCATCTTTATGAAAGTTTCGTTTTGTTTTCTCCTTTCAGCGGCCTCAGTATATCTCCTCACCCTGTTCACGCAGACTGCCAATTTTTGTTTCAAGTTATCCATGTGTTCTGTCAACTCCTCATTCATTTCAGACACTTGCACCCCTCCAATATGTGTGACAATAATTTAATCTATTTTCGTTTTCAATTTGATTGAAGCTTTCTCTGGACTCCTTAAGAAATTTGAAAGAATGCCAATGTTACGATGTAGAGATCCAATCTTATTTAAGAGTCTTCTTTTCCATGGGGGGATTTTGTCATATTTTTCTTTATTGCTATGCATTTTTTCGGATTTTTCTTTAAGTTTTTATATAAATTTTATTATTATTATTGTTCTTGCTCTAAGGTCCTACATGGACCCAGGCCTCCTCCTCCACATTGTCCAGCCATCTGATCTGAGTATGTCCTCTTTTCCCCATAGGAGGTTTCCCATAGAGCATTCTCTTTAGTATCCTATGGTCCTGGCATTCTTTCCACATGTCCCCCCATCCATCTAATTCTGGTTCTCTTTATTAATGCAACCATTTCAGGCTCTCCATCAGCTCATCATTCCTTCTTCTTTTCCATACTCCATTTTTGACCACTCTGTCCCATATTCTTCTGAATTGTCACACATGAAATGACCGTTTTTAGAACCGGGAAGAAAATAAAAATTTGAGATCAAATCTAACATATTTTTTATTCAAAGCATTTACCATCATTTTCAATACACTTCCGCAAACGGCTTACCAAGTTTTCTATCCCAGATTTGACAAAGTTGAGTCAAGCTATGAAAGGAATTCAGACTATGCATTTTTAATGTCTAAATCATTGGTAAACAATTTTCCTCGCAAAAAGTTCAAGTCCAAACTCCGAAAAAAGTGGTAGTCTGTAGGGGATAGATCAGGGGAATGTGGGGGGTATGATAAGACTTCATAGCCCAAGTCCTTTAATTTATTCACTGTTTGTATTGAAACATGAGGTCGGGGGTTTATCATGAAGGAGAATAGGTTAGATGCCGATCAGCCTCTTGGGCACATGCCAAAACAGAATCTCCATCCGAAAAAGTTAATGGTTACTGTATGGTAGTCTATGGCCAGGGTCATTCATTTTTATTTTCTACCAAAGGGAAAAACAATTGATTCAACATCATACTGCCAAGAAATTGACCAACTGCATCAAAATTTGATCAAGCAACAGTCGGTACTGGTAAACAGGAAAGGACCTATTACTACCTATTAATACCGGGTCTTACAATGTTCTTTATATATACACATACATATATAGAATAGAGAGAAAATTTTATTCTGGGACCAGTTCCCTTAAGAATAATAGATGTGTACAAAATTTAATAAAGATATATCTGGCCAATGGGCTATATTATTAGAATAATACAATACTTACATTATAAATTGAAAATAAATATATACTACAATGTATGTTCCGGTAGAGAATAAAAAAATTAAGTAATAAGACAAAAAAAATAGCATACAAATTTACAATTAAATGAAATAAGCTGAGAGAAAAATAATAAATAAACAAAAGCACCTTAAATAAAATAAAACTTATTTTTATATATTATAAATTAATTATATATACACTTATAATTTTATTGCTTTTTCAGTGTATGCATTCATGCTGACAAAAATCTGATGACTGTTAGCAACTTAGGAGTTTGTTTTGGACCAACATTATTAAGACCTGAAGAGGAAACTGTTGCTGCTATTATGGATATTAAATTTTGTAATGTAGTTGTAGAAATCTTGATCAAAAATTATGCAAAAGTAATTTTAATTTCATACTTGTTATGCACATCTATTTTAAATTATTGCAAGGTTTTTATGGACATGGTCCTGGCTTTTTCACATTTCACAATTCCCTATTTTGAACTTTTTTTTTTAAATTTATTTATTGATATATACAACTGTATTACAATAATACAACAAGTAACTAGGCTGAGTGATACATAATGACATGAGAATGACAAGTAGAGAAACTACCCACTGGTAGTACTCAAATCACAAGTTCAACTAAGAAGGTCACGTGGCCATCTTCTTTTCAGATGCCTCGGAGGATTATCGGGAATTGAAGAGGAAGCTCGGTTTGAAACTAGATGGTGTGAGTGGGAATGAAGTTTGTTATGACAGGATAGATACCGGATTCGGGCCAAATCAGCTACAAATGGGACATTAATGTCGTTATGGATGACTTTATGGTTAACAAAATAAGGAGCATTGAGGATTTTACGAAGGATTTTGGATTGTAGGGATTGGAAACACAAGAGGAATTTGATGGCTTAGTGGACTCCCAAAGCTCTACTCCATAAGTCCAAATAGGTCATATGATGGTCGTGTAGATGATTCTATCGTAGTTAATTGGGAGCTTAGAGCGTTTGTCTAATAAGTGTTGAAGTAGCCTGAAACGTCGAGCGGTTTCTTGTCTTTTCAGTCTTGTATGAGGATTCCAGGTTAATCGTTTGTCAAGGTGCAACCCTAAGTATCGGATCTGTTCTACAGGTACCAGTGGGATATTATTAAAGGATACTGAAGGGCAGGAAGTCGTTGGTTTACGACGTAAGGTAAAAGTGATTTGATGCGATTTTTGAGAATTCATTTTAATTCTCCAGTTTGGACTCCATTCTTCAAGATCAGTGATATGGGATTGGAGGCTTTAGGATGCAATAACTGGATTGGTGTTGACTGATAATACACATGTATCATCAGCCTACGTGGTTAGGATAGTATTATGATGAGTTGAGATGTCAGCTGTATTAACTGTATAAAGGATTGGGCCAAGGATACTACCTTGAGGAACACCAGCAGATTGGGAAAAGGGGGATGAATAGTCATTATTATGCCTATTTTGAACTTGAGATATAAATTTGTTGGTGTCTTCAGAATTCCTATTTATTTCTTCATCATTATTATTTAGAGTGTTTGGATAATAATATATTTCAAAAATAATTCAAAATTAAAACATCCTAGCTGACTCATTTCTCTAAAACTATACTCATGCCATGTTATTTCTAAAGAAAAAGGGTTGTAGCTGAATTCTCTTTTCTTCTAAAAGAAAAAATCTGTCAGGTTGATGCAGAAACACAAAAAAAGTACTTCAAATTGCTTGAACTTAGTTTAAAAAGGCCTTTCTTCATAATAATTTTATTTTTTTCTCAGTTACTCTTTTGTTTTACAGAACATTTTGTTTCTTGTGTTGGTAGGAATTTATGTTAACTTATATTACTAAGAGCAAATGTAACCTATGTTAATAATTCCTAAAAGGTCTTATAATAGTCAAGTACATGAATCTTTTGTAATTTATTGGAGCTTAAAGCATTTGTCTAACTAGAATTGAAATAGTCTGAAAAGACAAGCAGTTTCTTCTGTTTTAGTCTATTATGTGGATTCTAGATAAACATTTTTCAAGATGGAGTCTTATGTACTCAATCTATTCTACAGAAATGAAAGGAAATTTCTTTAAGAATACTGTAGGGCAGGAATCATTGGTTTCAAATGTAAAGGTAATTTGAAGGGTTTTGTGAGAATTTATTTTAATCCTCCAGTTTTCACACCCGTGATATGGGATTGAAGAGTTTGCGATGCAATAACTGGATTAGTATTGGCTGATAATAGCTTAAGTAGTAAGGATAGTATTAGGGTGGGATTGGGATGTCAGCTATGTAAACTGTGTAGAGGATTGGACTGAGGATACTTCCTGGAGAAACACTAGTAGATTGAGTAAAGAGGGATGAATAAACATTATTATGATTTACTTGAACGATCTGTTTTGATTGGTAGGATTGGTTTTTCTATTCTAAACTGCGAGAGTGGTCTGAAAATTTTCTGCCGAACATCCGCTAAAATTCACCAAATGGTGCTAGACGACCGCCGAATTAAAGTGAGAGAGATATCAGAGGTTGTGAACATGTCAAAAGAACATGTTTGTTACATATTAAATCAAATTTAGATATCAGAAAGCTGTCCGCACGTCGGGTGCCACATTTGCTCGAATGAACATTTCCAATGCTCTGTTGGCGCAGTTTAGGGGCAATGAATCCGAGTTTTGGCACCGATTAACTTCTGTAGATCAAACTTGGATACACTATTATATGCCCGAAACAAAAATACAGTCCAAACAGTGGACTGCAAAGGGGGAACCAGCTCCAAAAAAAGCAAAAACTGTTTTCTTGGCTGGGAAAGTGATGGCGACTGTTTTTTGTCTCACACCTCAGTAACTTCCATGGTGAAAATCCACGAATTGCGGTTTGAACTGCTTGACCATCCGCCTTACTCACCAAATCTAGCCCCAAGTGACTTTTATTTGTTCCCTCATCTAAAAATTGCGTCCCGAGGACAGAGATTTTCGTCAAATTAAGAGGCAATCACCTTAGTGAGCAATTATTTTGCAGAGAAAAATGCCAAGTACTTTTTGGACGGGTTACAGAGATGGGAGCATCGCTTGGAGAAGTGTGTAGAGTTACAAGGAGACTATGTTGAAAAATAAAAATAAAAATTTGTTGTACTTTTGTTAGGTCGGAAACTTTTCAGAATTCGGAAACCTCATAAAAATATAAGGTCATATTTTGTAGAAAAAAATATTGAATAAAATTAATAAATATTTACACTCAGTAATAATGCAGACGATTTGTTTTAAATTATAAACAATGTTATTAAAATCTCAAAAATTAAATTTATCTTCCAAAACATGAAAAATTGTCAATTTAATAAAATCAAAATTGTTGTATTCAGTGAAATTCCAGGCAACATAAAAATAGGTTACATTATTTGATATTATTTTTATATTTATAGATGTGTTTAATTTTGATTTTCATCTTTAAACTAGATTTTCAAGACACAACCAGAGCCTCTGGAACAGGCACTTGAGCAATCCTCCTCCACTTCAGAACAGCCTCAGCCAGTACCACGGCATAAATATCATCAAAGCCCTCCATCAGTATCTCAGGTAATTATACTGTTATGTATAACTTAAAATTCACAATTTTTATTAAAAGTGTATGTTATGTTTGCTAATTTTCCTTAAAAATGTAATTCTGTAATACAAATTAAAATTAAAATTAATATTGTATATTTTGAATAAATAATGGATTATTTGAAAAATAATAATAGTGACTATGTTGAACAATATAAAATAAACAAGCATTATTGTGCAGACTCAAAGAAAATAATTGTCAACTACCTTTAGTTTATGATGGTTAAAATAAACCAATTCTTGTCGACCTTATTCACATACAATTTTTTTACTTATTTTACACTACCTTCTAAAGCAGGGACATAGAAACTTTGTTACCCCATTTGGAAATTTATTCTAATTGGAATATTTATTTTGTTTTTAACATCATAAATTTTATATAAGATGCTGATAAGTCATCTCTGAGACCAATTTTTGGTGGGATTTTTTTTTTGTTGCTAAAATTGATCTTACAAAATTTTAGTGTTGTATGTAGTATTTATATTTAAAAACATATTCATTCATTACTTAGTTTCTAAAATATCATTCAGCAGCAGAATATCCTGTATTCGGAAAGGCTTCTCCAACAAACTTTTGCTGACAAATTTCTTTTAGCATTTTCTTTCAGTTTTCTGGATAACATTAAAAAAATTTCCATCTTCAATAAAAAAATAGAAAAGTAAAAAACTATGCCATATTAGCTACCCTTGCTCTTTCTCTTTTTTAACTACCTTTTTTTAAATTCATAATTGGTCTGACGATTCCTTGAACCTGTCTTGTCTAAAATGTTCTAAAAAACCAAATTTATTAATTGTTACCTAAATCTCCTTTGAAATTGATAGATTCCAACTCATGAGGGAGATTATTTTATTCATGTTATGTGTGGACTCACCTGCCATGTTGACTAAAATAGAATACTCTCAAAATTTTCCTTAGATAAAATTCAATAAACTAAATGTCTTAGCATTAGATCAATTTAGTAAACTAGATTAAATTTATCTTTTTCAAGTAATCACATTCTGCGTTGATTGAATTATTTCTTTATTGAAGTAAATTAGTTGAATAAAGAGTGAAGTGTAATGCATGTAAATAATTTATACTGTGAAGATATTAAGATTTTAATTAATGAACTAATTATGTGTGTTTTTGTTTTCATTCCCAGTAATCGTGACTTATTTATTTCAGACTGTTATGAAACCATTTTATGATGGATCCTTGGCTTCCAATTTAAGTTCCTCATTAATGAATGTTACCTCATCTGTTACACCTTCAGAAGATCATTATAGTAACTCTTCTCCTGGCAGAGGCCCCGGATTTCCAAGAACTGCTTCAAATGTTTCAGCTTATTCTGAAGGAAACCTTTTGTCTGTCTCTCCAGTTAAACAACCTCATACAGTATATCCGAGCCCTCAAGATATTCGGTATGGTTCATCTGGATGTAAGTAATTTTTTTTAATTTTGTTTTACTAAAAATGCTTACACTCCATTTATGATTTATTTTATTTTATTTTTTTGTTTTAGTTTTCTCCGATCCCTTGAACAGTACCAGTAGTTCAAATGAAAGTGTATCTTCACTGACTCCTCGGGATTCCAGTTCTAGTTCACTGCAAAAGACCAGTATTTGTAAAAGTCAAGAACATTGTTTAAAATTTCCAGTGAATCAAAAAAATGTGTAAGTTGGTTTTAATTACTCTTTATATATTTTTAAGATGGAATTAATACTTTGCTTTAATATTACTATTATTATTCATTGTATTAATTATTACATATATTATTACACATATATGAATGTATAAATCCCAAATGTTTGAATCCTCATGTACAACATTCACACACATACATTGATATCCCCTTTTGATTGTTGCTGTTATTAGCTATTGGATTGCTGCATTATAGCACATTTTCATTTGCTTCCACATAGTAGGTTCAAACCTAATTAGCGACCCGGTTCATGATATATTTAATAATAATAATATGAAACATTGCTTTAAAATATGATATCTAATTTGACGAACTTTCATTGTTTAAAGAAATATCCTTTTCAAGTAACAATTTGATGAAAAATTGAAAAAATAAAACATTTAACCCCTGGTTACCCAGTTGGAATAACCTTTATTAATGGCTATTTTTAGACTTTAATAAAAATCTGAAATTTTGCAGATAAGTTGTATAGTTCTCTATAGATTTTAAGTTCACATTCAAGATATTTAACTTCTACTTTACTTGGTCTTTCAATAAATGATTCAACACTTTGTTATGCAACAGAAAGGATTTCATTATGCCTGTATTCAAAATTAGGTCAAAGTGATTTTTAAATTATTGAACATGTCTAAAATCTAATATGAGCCAAGATATTGCCATTTCCATATCTAATTCAATTAATTACGGGCTTAAATAGTTTACACGATCTGTTTATATCCTATTGATTTTTATCTGCATTATTTGCTTCTTATGATACTTTTTTTCTTCTTCTTTTTTTTTTAAGCAAACTAAATATCTCATTTAATGAAGTTTGGGAGTGAACCACATTGCTGTTGCTGAGATTATTATCATTAGCCGCATCAATTTATTGGCGATCATTATCGAACTAGGTTTATCTCTTTATTATTTTTCAAGACACAAGTTACTGGCGCCTATAATATTATCCCTAATTTCTAGAATTACTTAATAATACTAATAGTAATGATGTCCATTACTTGTTTATATCTAAGGGGTTGTCCTCTAATGTTTTCAAAGCTTTGAATCTATTCATGACCTCTTGTGTGAATTGATTTTTTAATTGAGGAATCCTTAACACGTTCAGTGCTAATAGAAAAATCCGTAACTATCCACAAGTGCGACATGGGGTCAATTAACCCCGTGAAGTAACTATCCACAAGTGCGTCGCGGGGTCAATCTGCCCCGTGTTCTTTCCTTAGTTTAAACGTATTCAGCTTGCTGAAAATTGATTAATTTAGGAAAAATCAATTGTTTTCCCACTTCATAGGTTTATGTCAGTATACCACAGCAGCAGGACATTAGCCCCATTCTTTATTTATAACTTACGGTTATATTGTGTTTTTTATTTAGATTCGGTTTTGAAAACCGATTATATTTGGGAGTTAGTTATAAATAACGAATGGGGCTATTAATTGATTTATTCAAAAGTTCATTAACCTAATTGAAATTGTACTCGTAAATAAATTATTTTTGTTTTCAAATAAAGACACCTTTTCCCCTCTTGAAATTAAATTTTATGAGATTTTATACACAGGAAATGAGTTTAATTTTTTTGTGAGGTTCGGTACCAAAAAAAAAACATATCCTTTTACATATTATAGGAAAATAAAACTCACAACAACTTTTAATAAAACTTACAATAACTTTTATTTTTATTTTGATATTTTTACATTTAATATACCTATAACATTGCTTTAAAAAAAAATCAGTAGTTGAGGAAAGCAAAAAAATACAAATTGAATAAAAAAAAAAATACAATAATTGAAGCGGTTAAACAATATAAAATATGTTTAATGCATTGATGCGTGTTTATCATTAAAGCATGAAAGACAAAGAGCTGGCTTCGTGGCTCCTCACATTATGTGCGAACTTTTTTCACTTTATTGTCAGCTTCTTTTGAGGTCATCGTTTTCCTCAGCTTCTCGTAGCACCCTGAACATTTTTTCCTCTTCCTCTCAACGTCGTGAGCTAGCGTGTGGATGCGTTTAGGTGTCCTGGGCCGTTCCAACAATTTTTGTTCTGCTTCCTGGGCTAATGCTTTTGACAATGCCTCCTTGAACTGCAGAAATGGTACGGATTTCCCTGTGCATTCGTTAAACATAAGCCATGCATTGGTGGTTGCTGATCCAAAAATTAGCGCTAATGCAACTTTCCTCCACCACTTACGCCCTTTTCTCAAAACTGAGTAATATGATGACATTTGGTCACTATAGTCTACTCCTTTTTTGGCTCTATTATAATCTAGTACACATTGAGGCTTTTTGACTGGCGTACCCTTACGATTTTTTCCTGTTTCTACCAATTGAAGGTCATGACTTTCTACTGTGCTCATCATAAGGACATTTTTCTTATCACACCATTTCATAACTTTCGCTCCGTTCTTCTGCTTCCCTATTATGGATCCTTTCTTGACTTTTTCGCTCGTTACATTTTTTGGTAAACCTCTTCGATTAGGTCTCAATGTTCCGCAATACTTAGTCTTATTTTCTTTCAAATGTTCAGCCACCTCCAAGCTAGAGTAAAAATTATCTCCATACAAGGTGCGACCATATCCCAATAAACTTTCACGAGGCTCATTCCCCAATAACTCTTTTATTACAGTTAATGTATGCAATTCGCCTCCAACGGTATCCCCTTTCCCGCAGTAAATTTTAAAATTATGAATGTAACCGTCATCTGTACAAAGCTTATAGAGTTTTACTCCATATTTGTGACGCTTGTTGGTGATGTACTGGCGGAAAAACAAACGTCCCCGCCAAGGAATCATTGTTTCATCGATAACTATTTTTTCACCCACCTTTATATATTTCTGGAAATTGGGAAGAAGTTTATCACATAAGGGCCTCAATTTGTACATTCTATCATCCGAGTCACTTGTCTGATTGTCGCAAATGTGAAAGCATCGGAGAATTAAAAAAAAACGGTCCCTAGGCATTATTTTTGTAACAAAACTATTATGATAAAATGGGTCTTTGGACCACGGTTTTTTCAGATCAGGTACCGGATTGATTCCAAACCACAATATAATAGAAAAAAATTTGTTAATTTCATCAGCTGTAACTGGTACCCACTTACGAAGTCGAGATTTTTCTTTTAGTTTACCTTTTTCCGATAGCACAGATAGTTCTTGGCTGTGGTATTCATTTGTGTTGATTACTATCATATCTATAATTTCATCATCTACGAGCAGCTTGAAAAATTCAAGAGGGTTCCTCACATTTTCAGGAATACCGGAAAACTCATGGCGTTGATTACAAAGCAACGGAAACAATTCAGGATCAATATCTACCTCAATCCATTCATTATCAGTCATCGAAGATGTAGCATTGGGATCGTCAATATTTATTTGACAATCATCAATGTTGCCAGTTTCGCCTTTCGAAGAATGGCTGGAAATCTTCTGATGAACATAAGCTAAATCATCTTCGTCGTCTGAACTTGACGACTCATCAGACTGGAATTCAAATTCATCTTCACTACTGTTATCAAGGCTTGATTCACTTTCACTGGAGGATGGATTTTTGAGCGATAAAGCCAAGTCAACCAACTTCCGACCACGTGAGGACATCGTGAAATGTTATCAACTCGAACGTTCGAAACTATACTGAAGACTGAAGAGAAAAAAGGAGGGTGGATAAGCAAACAAACAAAGGGCCGTCGCAACAAAAAGGGGAAGGGAGCGAATGACTCGTCATTTCCGAGAAAAGTAGCACGAAGGGAAAGCACAAAAAAGGGCCGTCTCAAAAGTAGAGAGCATTGAGAGACTCGTCATTTTTCGAAAAAAGTAGCACGGCGTCTTTTGGCCCCGTGCCGCACTAGAGGTCTAATTTTAAACCTTAGTGCGGCCCGGGGTCATTTAACCCCATTCTATTTTTTATCGAATTTTGAGAGATTATTGAAGTTTATAACATATAGCCATATTAGTTTCAACCCTTTGAAAAAATTAAAAGCTTAAACAGGTTCGAGCATTTTTGAAAGTTTACCTCTTACAGGCTCAGCACTAGTGGAAAGTTCCACACGGGGTCAATTGACCCCGCAACGCACGGAACGTGTTAAATTGATCTAAATCAAAATTAAAAAAAAAAAAAAAAAACAGTTTTCCAGTTCCTGTTTATGTTTTATGATTACTAATTCATGATCTGATCTATATTCTGCCCTGTAATCTCACATTAGGTGAACTATTCCACCATCTAGTTCGTACCAGCCAACACATGATCAATGAAACATTTGATTTCTTGTTTGTGAATCTTAGGATGTTTATGTGTACATATAAATATCCTTATGTTTAAACACATGACTTTTTTTTTTTTAATGTGGATGCCACTGGACTATATATTTGTAATTATTTCATTAATTTGGTAAAACCATTTTCCAGTCAAATTTTCTTATTTCAAAAAACGTTTCGACTACATAGTCATTTTCAATTTTTCTTTTTTTTTTATAAGCATTACTTTTACCACTTATAAGTCAATATTAGAATTGTCATTCTACTAATTCTGTAATTTAACAACATAAATAATATAATTGTAATACACATTACTTTTGATAATTAGGTCTTTTGAAATAACAAATTTTGTTAGTCGTTCCCTTTATCTTTACTAAATTTATTCAATTTATTTATTTATCTTTTCCATCTATGTGTTCGTGTTTCCTAATATTATTTTTAGAGCTGGGAGTAGTTTATTGTAGTTTCATTCTAGTGTATCATAAAATTTGTAATCAACTTCATGATCAATATCTTAGGTTGGAGAGTGTATGGTTGTCGATTATGAACCAGCGCTCATGAAATACAATCATCAATATTCTTTCTCTAAAAAACTGCCCATTCCTCAATGTGGAAAGCTATCTAATCTCAATTAGATACTCAGTACCTAAATAATAACTACTTGTTTCTTCAAGCCTAATAGTGTACTTCCCTTCTGTTAAAATACCTCCACTGAACGGCAATGCTATGAAATCTAAATTGTATCCCTTGACCACGTTTGCGACTCATTTTAACCGAATGGTTGCATTCAAAATCCTTATGTTCCAGGTTTTAACTCTAAAATCTCTATTTTTCAACTGAGGGACTATTTTGATATATGAGATTTGGTGTTTTACCTCAGAAAGATCCATGACT
The DNA here is from genome assembly GCA_037127475.1 of Arma custos. Classification (NCBI taxonomy): domain Eukaryota; kingdom Metazoa; phylum Arthropoda; class Insecta; order Hemiptera; family Pentatomidae; genus Arma; species Arma custos. The sequence continues at coordinate 81,402,303 of CM073761.1, read as the reverse complement.
ATTAATAGTGTTTTTGGCCTACCAAAATTTAACAATAACGCTCCAGGCTTACCAAACTTGCTGCTCTCATTGTTGGTCAGCGAGTCCATCAAACTTAGTTAGGAATTTCCGTGACTATCTCCTACATATACCACTTGTGGGATGCCCCCTAAGCAGTAATGTTTCTTCCTTTAAGCACCATTCATTTGAAAAATTAATTTTATTATATGGCTTTTGTTTTAAATCTTAAAGCTCCTTTATTTAATAAAGTAGTTATGTGCAGTTCTTAGTAAAGTATTTCGGTACTCTTGACCATTGTTAGTTTCCTAAAATCATTGTTACTTTAGAGAATTATCAATTAATTTTCTGCCTTGTTATTAATGATTCCATTCTATTCATAACACAATATCCAAATTTGAATTGATACAATACTTCCTAATTGATATATATATATATATATATATATATATATATATATATATATATATATATATATATATATATATATATATATATTGAGAGAACTGATATTACATCAATAAAATCATGGCTATTCACTTTAAAAGTATTTATGTGTGCTTTCTCACTTCCTCTCATACAGTCCAACACAATGAAAATTTTTTATAATTAATGCCTTATATTAAAATTTTTTGCAATTATTAAAAATTATGAATAATGGTTAATATGTATATATTTTCGGTTTTAGGCGAGTACGTACTTTATACGCATGCCTTGGAGAAAATGATGGAGAATTATCATTTGAACCAAACCAAATAATTACAAATGGTAAGTCTATTCATTTACTATTTTAGCTGTGCTATACATTATTTATCTTTTGAATGTTCATATAAAATTGATAAACGGGTGTCAGTGCTTTAATTTTCTAATTAATAAATTGGTTTTATCTTATTTATAAATGAAAATAATTAATTCAAGATGAACACATTTGCATATCATGAAAATAATTATCTATTAGAGTTAGAAAATAAAGTTCTAGACAAAAAATGAAGTGAAATATATGCAACTGCTATCAGATGATCAGGCTAAGATTTAAAAGATACAGAGGTGACAGCACTCATTTATGAACACCAGCAACATGTTCATAAATGAAGCACTAGCACATTACCTGCTTCCTGATTATGTCAAAAAAAGGGATTGTGTGCCACTCTATTTTCTTTACTACCTTATATTAATCATTTATATTTTAGTATGTATAAATGTTAGTTCAGTGTTTAGGTACTCTTCTGGGTGACAATTATCCGTTCTGTTCTTAGCCCAGAATCAACGATATCATGTGGGATTGCAAGGCTCTCCTAGAGCTCATCCAGACTTTCTAAAATGGGTACACTTGATTGGAAATAAACCTAGAGATTATCTATGATCTCAAACAAACCACCTCATTGCTCAATGATTTATGATACATCAATTCAGCATTCCTGCACACCAAAAGGACTGGTCTTGCTAGTTCAGAAAAATGTAGACTTGATAAAGCCAATAAACAGTTATCCCAACAATGCACTTACTCCACACCATCGTGTTATTGTTTTAAGAAATTAGTTATCGATTTTACGATTTTTCAACAACTCGATCACAAACAGTTGGGATTGTGAAACTTGTATTAGATTGTAGCTATCATTGTTATTGACAGTTGTTCCGTATAACATTAGTTTGAATATTGTAATGTTTTTTGGTTTTGGGTTCTTTCCCAAGTCTCCTGTATATGCTCGTGACTACACCTTATTTCCCACCCAACCCTTTCCAGGTGTTCACGAGGTCTAAAAGGGGAGACACAGGTAACATAATTTAAAAAATTGATCTAGAATGTAATAAATTAGAATGTTGAAGCTTGAAAATAAAAATACTTAACAACAAAAATATTATTAACCAACTCAGATTACTGTTTGAATAATTATTAGTTGACCATATAGATTTCACCATATCTACACGAAAATGGGGTCCGGGTGAAGATCAAAACATAAAGCCTTAAATGGTGAAACTATTCATTAGAAATCAACGTTTTGACCTATATTCCTAGTTTCTTCATCAGGGCTGAATAGACAAGACAAAAAAATAAATATAATTTAAAATAAAAAAGATAAGTTACCTTTAGTTTGTTTAATCTTTAAATTATTATTTCAGTAAGGTCTTCTTTGGAACCTGGTTGGCTTGAGGGAACGTTGAATGGTAAAACTGGACTTGTACCTGAAAATTATGTTGAACTCCTGCCATGAAAAGAGTTTGATATTGGTGCCATTTCTTGTACATTCCATACAACAAAACATATCTCATTAGACTGATAGTTATATAGGTGTAAATAATATATACAAAGTCATTCTTATAACCATTCCAGTGTACAATGTAAAACACCATTTTGAAAAGCAATAATTAACATTATATATTTCTAGAAAATTCACTCTTTGTATATATTTTTTTAAATTGTATGAACTTGCTTAGATTCCAAAAAAAAAAATATATGAATTCTACTTCAAATATCAATAATTATATACTTTATTTCCAATTTCTGTGTTATGTTTGTATGCAGTTGTAAATAAATCAATTTATGTAGTTTTAGATGTTATATGAATTTGGATGTGTATAGTAATGTTGTTTTGTTTGAATAACTTTTATTTTGTTTTAGTTTCAAATATTTGTTATAGTTTTCACATGGCTGATTGCCATTTTATTATTATTAGCAAAACATTCTATTTTGGAATCTAAACAAACTTTCTTTTTGTATATTTTTCATTAATTATTGACAAAAATATATTTTTTGATAAAATTAGTATAATAAAATGTGATGTGATTTTTAAGATGCCATAGTAATAATTAAATTTTAAGTTGATTGAATGTTTCATTTAAAAAAACAAAACACAGTTTGTGCTCTACTGGACCTGGGACCATAACTATCAATAATTTAAAATTGATTTATGTTTGACAAATATCTCTTTTTTTTTTTTAATATCCAATAGTTTATTTATAAAATCTGTTCCATAAGTACAAGTGTTTTCATGAAATTTCACTTATTATGTTACTTTTTTTTTATTAAATAGCCCATCTCGATTTTATTATAATTTATGTATAATTGAAAATTACAATAAATAATTACTTCCTACTGTAAAATGTTCACCCTTTGATTTTTTGTTTTTTATATTCCGATGTTAAAATAGTTTTTATTGGTAATATACTAACACCTCAAAATATAGTTCCTTCGATATTGTACTTATCTCAGCATAAATGACTGTTTATTACAATATTTGTACAGAACTCATGTGGTTTCTGAACAATTAGTTTAGTGGCTGAAGCTTTTAATTATATTGATATTTCTTCTTGAATAATGTTTATTTTAGATTATTGAAAGATCAGATAACTTGTTTGTGCATCTACTGTCACTTCTATCCATCCCAATTATGCTAACAAGTAATTTGGCTTAGTGGTGTGCTAACAAGATTTTGTTGAGATATTTGAGACATGTTGGCAGATGTTTTTAATTTAAAAATTTCTCCATCTTTAACTAACTATATAGCCATAATTACAAACAGGTGTTGCTACACAATTAATGAAACATATTTTAGAACTCTTTAAACATTTTCGAGCATTAATTAAATAAAATGTGGGGTATAAAACTTCCTTGATTTAAACCCGAATGGACATTGAACTTTTCATAGTTATAATTTTCATGTATAATTCTCTTATTAGTTTTACCCATTTACATATATTAAATAGTCTGACTAAAGTTTATTTTTTATATCCAGCTCTAATCATTTTGTTTACAATTCGTTTTACTGTTGTTGTTTTGTTTTTTTAAACAACAGATACTTTTTCATTAAAAAATATATTTCACTGTTGAAAAATTGTATTTGTAAATTTATATTAATTCCATGAAATGATTTTATTATTGTGTATGTAATTTTACTTATTTTATTCATAAATTTTTATTTATGTTTTGAAAATAATTATATTTTAATTTTAAAAGACATCATTAAATTGTGATATTTCTTATTTATATTATGTTATATAGTAAAATTATGTGTATATATATGAAAACCTATAAATTTGTTTCATAATTTCTTACCCACATGCACATACACAGTGGTACTTAAAGACACAGTTTAATGTGTGTTGTATAATCTTGATAATTGATAAATATTAAACCAACAAGTTGTCTGATTTCAGATATTTGAGCACAGAATGTCCATTTGTATCAATGCAAAATAAGGAATTAAGCTCAATATAGTGTTGAGCTGAATATTTTGTATTAATACTTTCTTACTTATAAAAAAACAGCCGTAACATACAAATACTCCACCTCTATAATTAAAGACGAAGAATAATTAAAAAACAACCTACTTTATTCTATTTCCTTCACTTTGACAGGTCAAAATTTGCTTCCTAAGCATGTTAGATCACCGAACATGTTGCATTAATAAATTTCAGGCTATCAAGATTGTATTGTAACGTTATATTTTCCTGTGGTTATATATTTATTTAAAATACTTGTAAATAAGAAAATTTTACTTGGTTTGAATTGTATGAATTTTTCTTATCTCTTTATTTATTTATTTATTGTTTAATAGGTTTTATCACCTGTAGGCACAAAATGTGGGCTCCTAATCTATTTTGCATAACTTGTTTAGTTTTTAAATTGTTGCTTAACTATTTAAAAAATTATCTTATATTTTTTCTGATTTATCTCTTTCTGATATTTGTTCTACTTTATATAGTTATTAATGCAGTTATTTTTAATCTGTTGGAAGAATTTAACATCACTTATCTAATTTATATAAATTAATGAACTTTTCTCAAGATATATAACAATATCGTAATTAACAATAATAATTAAAAATTTGTATATCAATTAATTCATAGAATGCAATGCTAATTGGAGCAATCATAATTTATTTTTCAAATATCTACTTCTCTACACTTTGCTCATTCCTGAAAAACCTTGTATTTGATTATTTTTATTCAGATATCCCTATTGTTTTGACATGCCACATTTTCTATAGATACTGTGAATTGTTAACTTACTTGTCCATGTCTATTCAATTTGTTCATACAGTTCAAAAAAAAAACATTATGTGCTGGATTCATACTCTATAATGGTTTTATTGTATTTTTTTTAACAATGTGTTATTTATATCTACCTGCTTTTTAGATTTATTTGTTATCATAATTTTTATTTTCTTTGTGTATATGTTTAACCAAAGATAGAAGAGCTGTTTTATAGAAGCTTTAGTTCATTTAAATTTGTTGTTTTCAAGTTGTTAAAGGTTTTTAGAAGTCAAATATTATATTAATATGGTAATTCAAGTTAATACCTGTTAAAGTTAAGTTTTATCCAAATAAATATGCGAACAAGAATCTTTTAAAAGGATGATCAATAGAGCTGTTGATACAGAAATGGTTATCTGAAGTATTTTATTTGTGCAATGTATGATTTAAGTAAATTTAGTTATTCTGGAAATTGATACGTGAAAAATGTTTATTTGTTCAATTTATTTAATTTATAGATGTGAAAAATATGTCGCAGTTATAAATGTGAAAAACATTCCAATGTAATTCAATTACTAAAGTCAAATTTTATGTTATTGTGTAATAAAAAATATTTAGTCAATATTGTTAAAAGACACCAACAATTTATAAATTGTATGATGAATAATACATTACTTGTGAGATTTATTTATTTTTTTCATTTGTTTGATGAATTGCCTCATTTATAAATATACAGCAAATTTACATGTATTAATATTTATATAAATACATATTAATATTACTTTTTATAATAGATGCAATTGAATATAGAATAGATTAATTTGATCTACAAAAATTCAATAATTTATCAGGAAGTGCAATTTATTAAGTAACAGTAATGGTAAACCTCCGTTTTTCTGCTTATAAATTGTTGGATGTATCTACTTTTATTGAGGAGAGATGTGCCCCTGGGGAGGTCTCAGAAGCCTAGAGTTGATTTGTGGTCAAGAAAATCAAAGAAAAAATTACCACCTCAGCTGGAGGTGTTTGAATTGCATTTGTGTTAGAAAGTTAGTCAGTCAAACAAGGAAATCACTTTCATTAGTCTTCATCATAGTCTTTAATCCAGGTGACTCTTGGGTCAACTCTCTTCTGCTCAAATCCATATTTCACCTCCTGCTCTTGAACACTTTCTTTCCACAAAATGCTGTTCTTTCTTGATTCATCCTAAAAAGATGTCCAAAACACCTTAGCTTGTGCTCATCTGGCATGGTATCAGCCAGTTTAACTCCTAGGCTAGTACATATGGTGATATTCCGGGTCCTGTCTTGTCGAAGCTTTCCTTCCACTTTACGAAGGTATTGCATCTGCAAGTTTTGGATTCACTTATTCTGTTTCAAAGTGAGAGACCACAATTCAGAAGTATAGGAAGAATCACCAATTTTTAAATGGCCACTTTTGTTTTATTTGCTAACTCTTTTATTCTCAGAAATCCCCTTCTGTGCAAATAAAACACTTTTTCAACAGTTCTGATTGTATGGGTCACTTTCTCATCTTTGTAACATCTTTCATTGGTATTGGATATTAATTAGTACTCTTATAATTATCCAGGGTGCCCTTTCTTATCTGCATGCATTTGGTTTTTCCTGGGTTGATTTTTTTATTTGTTGCGGTTATTTCTTCTTGGAGGATGATTATGTTGTGTTAGAAGTCTCGGTCATTGGCAAGCAAGATGAAGTCATTAGTAAATGCTAAAATGGAGAATCTAGTGAGTTGTAGGTTTTTGTGTCCTGACTGGAACTGCCTGGTATGGCTTTTTTATTAGGTCTATTGTGAATAGTAATGGACTTGGGAGTAATGGAACTGTGTAAGTTGTTGAAAATTTCGTGCAGAATAAGAAATATTCGAGCTCTTTCCCTTCTATTCTCATGCCAAAGCACACAGTGGTCAAAATTACTATCCACCATGGGTAGTTGTTTATTACGATAGTTCAAAAACTGTTTAATAAGTGTTCATAAGTAATTTATGGGCACACACATCTTTATGTATTTATTAAAGATGTATGTTGCTTTAGCAATATGGATGCTTATGACCAAGGCAAATTCGGCCAATAAGATGGGTAAATATAACAAAATTTGTTCAAAGTATTTTCATTAGATGCCATAGATCAACACCAGAATTAAGTAATTATAAAAGTAACCCTGAGGGAAGTGTGCATTGGTATTGTTTTCTATTGTACAGCTTTTCTCTACAAAATAAAAGTAAAATCTTAATTCTTAAACTTTTGCAAAAACTACAAGATATTTGGAAACTGCATTAAATTTCCTATGAAACCAATATTTTACTATGCATTATTTGGGGTTAATCTATTTAGTTGTCCTCTGTAAGACAATAATTTGAACTAACTATGGAAGTAAAATGAGGCAGCAATGTAATTATTGATTTTGTAGGAAATTTGCCATTAAGTAAGTACTTATTCTTCCATAATAACTTTATAACTCCTTAAGTTAACCTGGCTTAATTCAAATATCCCTCTTTCAGCAAATATTCCTAGTTACACCATCATTTCTCATTGATCAAAAGAATGGATGGGGTTTGTTCATGACAGCCTGAGAGTAAAAATCCTATTTAAATATTCAGTACTCCTGATACTCCACACCTTGAGTCCCTATTCACTGAAATATCCTCCCCCTCATTTTCTATTCTGTGCATTGTAACCTACTGTTCTAGGCAAGTTTGATCCCTTATAAGGATCTTTTCCAAAACTCCTTTCCCTTCAAATAGCTCCAAAGATCTCATTCCCTTTGGGGACCTATCAAATTATCCTGATCTTTTCTCATGTTTTTAGTAACCCTCAAGATAATTAATTATCCTTCATAAATCATATGGCCCAAATCACCAGGACTTTTCTATCTTTCTATTCTCTTGGAGCTTTTCAGATTAAATGATAAATGAGCTTTTCCAGAATTTCTCATCAATTATTGTTCTCCTTTACCTTACCTGATTGAAACATATAATCAACCATTGATTTAACCTAATAATATTAGTCTTGCAGAGTTAGGTAATATTTATCCTTTGGGTGATAGCCTAGTAGGGGCAACAGTGATGGCCTATAGAACACAGATCAAGTCTCTTAAGATCATAGCAGTAGCCACCAAAGTGATCATGTTATAACCATAGCCTACCAATTTCATCTAGTTCTCATGCTATCTAGATATCGCCAACCACATGTATAAATGACTAATCTGATATGTTATGAAGGATGTACTTAGTAACAAACTTATTTGTTTGTAATAATTACTCTACTATAAATAAATATATTTTGGCAATATGAAGCAATGTACTGACCTAAACTAGAATTTATCAAATATAAAAGTTTTAAGTCAAAATTTGACATAGAAGTATGATTTTCTCACTATATGCCATTTATTTTATTATTTATTAGTATATTAATAGATTAGTACACTTTGAAATTTTGAACCCATTATGATTTTGTTTTTCTCCTTCTGATCCAGGTTGTCCTTAACTCAGGTTTGTGGGTGAAAATCTATCAGATTGAATCTCTAACCTCCAATTCTGCTAGTAAATACCCTCCAGATTGAGGAATCCTATATACAGTCCTCAAGGTGAACACCCTGTTACATTTCTTCCCCCTATGAAGCCTAATTACTTTTGATGCTTGGATCTTTAATCAATTTTAATAAAAATGTGTTGGAAATGTCAATAAAAAGCAACTTTTCATTATAGAATAATAATCATAATATCTAATTTTATTCAATATTACAAAAAATTCTTTAATAGATATATCAAGCTAAATTGTTTAAAAAAGAACTGCTGAGATCCATTGTAGAGTTTAGTTAATTCATTTTCTTTCTTTACAATGCCACATAAACTAAGTTCTGTATCAACACTAAAAACAGAAATTTTGACACTAATAATCCAAAAATATTGCCTCGGCAAATATTTTTTCTGTTACTGTTGAAGTCTGAACATAGACATTAACAGTTGAAATTTTTTGGATGATGCATAGAAAAATGAATGTATACCTTATACATACTCAAAATATAATGGCACAACAATTGAGAATTATTGAATTTTTTAGGTCAATTGTACACAAAAACAAGTCTAAGTAGTAAAACATACAATTCAAATTATGTCAAAAATGACATAATTAAATACAGCATGTTTCTTTATTTATAAAGACAGATAATACACTGATTATGGATATATGGGTTTATGTATGTGTAATATATACACATTCACACATTAAATTAATGAATAGTATTTTATAAGTAATATTTACACACAATTTTAAATTTTAATAACACAAAAAGAGTAGACAGCTGAAAAATAATTCAGCTATATATTTGTGATAATTGTTTATTTTAACTAACACAGTAAAAATATATCTACACAATATTTACAAGTTACATGAAAATACAAACAACAGTTCCATGTGTTTCTTAACAATAAAATATTTTGAATTTCAATTTTTTTTTTTTAAGTTAACTTTTTTGACATTAAACAATAAATAAATACAGAACGAAACTCGTGAATTAAAAAATATAATATATTTTCTTTATAATATTAACATTCAATTGAATATGACCATCAAAAATTTTCAAAAATGTAAGAACATTAAAATAACTTTAATCATAACTTAAAAATATTTTTGGGTTTTCATATGACATCAGATGTCATAAGACCAGAAAATTAAATAAAAAAAGATCGACACACATTAAAATCATCTTCATATTTTAAAACTATGAATAAAATAAAGCCTAGAAGACTAGCTAGGATCGCTTGTCCACAGCATTTGGACAAAATCCTATTAAATAACAATAATTTACATCTAATAAAATCTGATTATCTGTAAAATGCTGCACCAGGTAGTTTATACAGTTAAAAATATAAATGCATATATAGCTATCTATATAACTAATATTTATTTTTAAAAAACATCCTTTTTTATTTTCAGTAGAAACATTTATTTATTACTAGCAGTCAGTAAAATGAAGATATTTTAGGTTAAAAAAAATAGTTTAAATACATGATAAATATTATCTTTAGCTATCCTATTTAAAGAACAACTCTATTAAAACAACAAAATAAAAAAAATATATGTAGCTTAATTTAATAGAAAAAGCTATGGCAAATAAAATACTTTATACAAGGGAATCAATATAATTTAATATTAATTTTTATTACTAAAAGCAGAAATGAATATTTATTTAATGCAAAAAATGATAATAGTTTTATATAGTAAACTCTCCCTTATCCCAAGCACTCTTAAGTGAAATATTAATTAATTAAGAATTCATGGATTTTATTGTTACAAATTATAACTAAAAATTTTCATTGAAACAAAAGAAAATTATAACTTTCATTTCTCTTAATCTTCTTCATAATGTTGTTATCTATTTATTTTCTACTTTGAGGGGATTTGTTTTCTCAAATTATTTTCATCCTTGCAAGTAATGGATAAGGGAGAGTTTAAATTTATATTTTGTGATATGAAATTTATATACTATTACAGTAGTATTAATGTTGGACTGAAAAGAAAATTAAATCAATTCTCCTGTATAATAATGCTTCCACTAATAATATATGTTTATATAATGCTATAAACAAAATACATTGACCAGCTATCACTTCAAATAAGTATCTGAATAAAATCTGGGAAGGAGGAGAAATGTTTGTTTTATGAATATATATGACAAGGAACTGGAAAAGTTCACAATAAATTTTTGATGGTAAATTGAATCATGGGCTACCTAAATGGAATGAATATAAGTTTTCCAGTTCCATGGCATCCATATTGAATCTGACTTTACTAGCTTAAAATAAGACAAAATTTCAAGGATTAATATACTGCAGTAAGTTTTTAAATGTTTACTTACTGTAAAGAAGTTAAACATTTTTCAAAAACTAAATCTTAAATTTAATATAAAAATAGAAAAAAAAATATTATTCTTAAAAATTAATGATGGTCATAGGTCTATAGTCAGAGTAGTTTTGTATAGAAGTAAAGTTACAGCAGGACTTAGAATATCCATTAAGGTGGTAATTTTAATCATCTTCTTTTTTCTCTGGCTTCAATTCAACTAAAGCATGCATTTCTTCAGCTGAATATCTGAAAAAGGATGAAAATTCAAAATTTAATACCATAAAATAATAACTAAATATTAAATCAAATAATGAATAATATTTATTTTTAATTAATATCACTATCTTTATGATTACGTGTTAGGAGAAAAAAACTACAAGTCTCATCACGCCATATCATTTTTTATCATACCTAGTTGATGAGTGATAAGGAAAAGTGCATACTGTCAGATAGCTTTTAATTATTTATGTAATTTCACTAATTATTTCTTTTAATTTTTTTAAATATTTAAGGATAAGGTAAAGAATAAGCTGATAAATGAGCGGCGTATCCTTAAATGTTTATACTAAACATGCATGCTTTACAGCTATACCAAATAAATCAGATTATGATAAGTTCAGTTTTTTGGTCTAAATTTATATAGTGACAGAACCATTTATCATGTATAACTTATAGCATTTCATCTTTATATTTCTTTTAGTATATATTTTTTAATTAGATTTTCTTAACAAATACCAGATACGGCACTTACAATGAATTATTTTGCTTTATTTAAAATATTATTCAAAATTAAATTTTAACCTAGGAAAAACGTTCAATGCAAGCTAAACAAATTTTTTTTTATCTAAGACAAGCTTGGTGGTTGTATTCTTTACACAAAAAAACATAATAGTAGTTATAATGTATCTTAAAGAAAATTGGAATAAAATGACTCTTTATTATAAATTACAAGTATAAAATTATGAATAATTTATACATACTGAAATGTGAGAAATGTTAGGCAACATAGCAATTTACAATGTACCATAAGATTTTAATTTTGAAAATCTACAGTTTTGACAATAAAATCTAAGCAAATTATAAATCAGTTAATGCTACTTAATCTAGTTTGTATTTCTGTAAATAATTTATAGATTTAGAAATAACTATTTACCCTAGTAAGGTTTGTAGATCACAAACGAAGCGATAAACGTATCTTTTCCCTGCTGTCTTATGTATGATGTTTTTATCATAATAATATCTCAACCCTCTACTTAATTTTTCATAGTTCATTTTTGGTTTATTTTTACGGACACCCCATCGACGAGCAACTTCATCAGGGTCTGTTAATTTGAATTCCCAGCCATCTCCAGTCCAGGAAATAAAACTTTGACAAGACTTGTCAGTTAATAACTCAAGTAGAAACTGCCAAAGTTGAATTGGGCCTGAACCCGTAAAACAAGGGCCACCACCTATAAATGAAAAATTAAAATGATGAATGATCTATACTAAATCATAGGTCTATATATGTAATGTATATTTAAAAATTACTAAAGTTATGAATGTGATTTATTTTTATTTTATTTTAATACTATATAAAATGATAGAAAAGAAGTAAAATCTTGAACCTTGATTAAATATGTTAAATAATTGAAAAGGTAGATCCAAACTACAAAAAACAAATATTGCATATATAAAGGAGGATATGTTCCAGAGAATTAATAAATTATTTAAAAAAATAAATAAAACATCACTATTATGCCACTCAAATTATAGTACATTAATATAAGTACATTATAATTATTGTAAATTATTTAAACAGTAATTTCTGAATAAGGGTTTCATTATGGCTAGGAAGGTTTTAATTTTTCAGATCAATATTTTACAGTTAATCATGAGAATGAATAATCAAGGTTTTATATGTTATAGTTTAATTAATGAAAACTCCTATTGGGATATTGAAGTAATTTTTAAAAATATAAAAACTAATTATCAATACATACTTGAATAGTTGGGATGATGTACTGGTGGGTTCAGTAACACTTTTGAATCGTGTGCAGACTGAGGGTTATGGGTTAAAAAGGCTGGATGTGGAGAATTTATATCTGCGGTCCATTCTGACGTTCCTCCACTAGCAGCTAAATTTGGGACAGTTTGATAAGGTGGTGTTCCATCATAATTGTATGCATCATTGTAACCGTCATTTTGTCCATATCGGCCACCTAAAAATTGAAAACAATTAAAATTTAATTATTAAATTTTATAGCATTTTTAAGGCTAGAAAAAGGGAAACATAAACTAAATATATAGCAATGTTAAATAATATTAATTAGATTAACATTAATATTAATAAAGCTTTTATTTGAGATTACGAAATGTTGGATTCTTTAAATTTCCATTAAAATACATTATGAAACAGTTTTTATTTTTGTTCATTTTTTAAACATGATGTTTTTATCATAGACCTTTTCAATGTGGGAGAAAAAAATCAGTTCACTAAAAGTATTAAAATTGAAATGTTTACTACAAAAAAAAAATATTTTTTTTTACTGCTATATCCACCAGAATGACAGCTTTGTTCTTCTATCGTGGCCTTCACTAAAATCAACACTAGCAATTAAGCCAGAGAGTTAAACATATGATTAACTCATGTGAAGGATTGATGAAACAAAAAATTTTTCTTCAATAAGTAAAATAAATTGTTATAGAGGATGTTATTCCTTTATAAAATTAGTAAAATGTGCTGCATTTGCATGTGCAAAAACTGAACTAATATAAAAAAAAGGGAATATTTAATTTACTCAAATTTTGCATAATAGATAATAAAGAACCTCATTGTAAAGGTTGTTATTGTAAAATAAATAAATTTGAACATTGAGCCGACTAAACATTATTGCTTATGAAAATCAGTCTTATTATTTAATTTAGAAAATTAACGTTAGTATTATTCTTTTTTAATGAAAATACTGAGATTTTTAACTAAGTTCACTTGAATCACTAATTGAAATTAATGAGATCACTAACAACCAGGAGTAAAATATAAGGAAATGATGAGATTAATAACAAATATTCCTGTTAAGTATTATTGTATTTTAAATGGTTATTAGGAAGTGCTTGTTGATCAATATGCCTTATAAGAAACCTTTTTGTTTTCACTCAACTCAATTTCCTCAACAAAAAAACTGGAGAAACACATGTATCAGCTTTTTGAGCTGCCTATCTTAGTTTGAAAATTGTCTTAAATCCAAAAACGGCTGTAGTAACGTTATAAAATTGCTATTAAATTAATGTTTATTTTACTGAATAGAAAGATAGTTTGATCTCTGAGATATGATAAAAAAAAAAAGAATCATGGCATAAAGAAAATTATGAAATAGATAAGATTCCTAATCTACTATTAATCTCTTAGAAAGAATTCGGATTAACGAGATCCCCCCTAAAATGAGTGAATAGGTACGAATTATCAAAATATGCATAAAACGGGACATCAAATATCGCATTATTACAATATTAATTAATTATACAGGTGGACGAATAAATTATAAACTGAGTACATTCAACGGTCAGATTTAATTAATTGAAACTCATTACTTGTCTGAATGGAAAAGGTCGCCAGGTGTTGACGCATGGGACCAAGAAAATTAAAAAAAATAAAAAAATAAAGGACGCAACGATCGGTAACACTTTTCACGAAACAATAAATATGGAATGACCAATATTTGATCGACATGGGAGTACAATCATGTCAATGAATTAGGAACCATAACTTAGTGCACAAAAAAAGAAGCCATCATTTCAGAACATTTGGTAACGTTTAGGAAATAACATTCCGAAAGTCGATGAGTAAAAAATTACAATGGATTGGAATAGAGGAAGATTACTCATAAGCTAACGGGATTAATCATCTTTTTTCAGAAATAGAAGCTGGGTTTTTTTTTCTGTTACACAATTCACTGCAATTAGGTTAATTGAAAAAATAAATCATTACTTAACGACATTTGAACATTATTTAAATATTTAAGCCATGGCGGTAATTATTCCGCAGGTCGTAGCCTCGAGTTGAGTCACAAAACAGGTTTTAACTGTTTATTCGTTTCATTTTTAATATTTTCCAAAAAACACAAGTTGTCATGAGCTTTAGTATGGAAGAGGGAAATGTCTTATTTTGGTAATCATTTCATCTAGAAATGAACGTTTTAACAAACACATATCATTTATACTTCGAAATGTTAGTTGAAACTTATATTTTTTGATGAGATGATCATCGAAATCTACATACGAGTATTACCCATAATTACAATGTTTTCTTTGAATTACCCCTCCAAATAGTAAACTGTTTATGTTGGTTGGATTTTTCACTTTTATAAATGTAAACATTTATTAATCCTCTTTCAAACAAAAACGTTTGTTCATCTTTGTAATATTTTACTACTTAAAAATAATTCAGTCTTTAGTAAGATGCCAAAGCGTGGTTTCCTTATAATTTTACGAGCTCAAACTCAGACAGAAGGCCCAAAAGACCGACAACAAATCAACCAAGTCTTAAACGAAAAAAGTATAAGTGAGTGCACTGTTCCAGAGATTTCAAGAGGGAAAAGGGTTTGTGCATTTATCGTCGAAAAAATTCAAAAAGGATCTGTTACTTCTGTATTTATGAAAACATTTACCGTTAAGCGAATACTTAGTGCAGTGAGGAGTTGGTTGTTAACAAGACACCGTAACGGAAGAGTTTGTAGTAGCAAGTTTTGTATTATATTGGATTGTCATAAAAGACCGTGGAAGAAATTCTGCCCTTGATGAAAATGTACTCCCAGCATTAAAATTCCAGATCTGGCAGGGAAACTCGAAGTCAGCAAATCAACCGTCGCTACCATCTCTTAGGGATTGGAAAGGTGAGAAAGCTTGAAAGTTGGCAGAACCTCTTCCACTTATATCAGTCTCTACCACGTGTTAAACCCAAGACTCTTCATAAGTTGCAAGCTGTACAGTTTTTTTTTTTTTTAATATCATGCTTTCTCGTAAGAGCCAGTCAATCCCATGCCCCATAAGATTAAGTGATACAAATTATATGAATATTAAGGGAAGTTTGAGTGAAAAATAGTTGACTGAGTAATTATAATTATGGATTGAATTGGACAGGGGGTGCAGCAGTCAAAGATAACACAAAATAAGCAGAACTAATTTATTAATTGTGACAACGCTTCGGCCTACGATCGGCTACCAACTCAAGTTGTTAGTTTGTCAGTCACCTCAGACTCGGTATCCACTATTTGGTTGCCCTGAAGATGGCCTACATCGTAGGCTGAAACTTTGGCACAATTAAAAAATAAGTTATGCTTATTTTGTGTTATCTTTGATTGCACCTCCTGACCAATTCAAACCATCATTAAGGGAATCTATTTTACGAATACTGAGTGTTTCAAGATTAGGCATTTGTAAATATCGATGCAATCTCAAATAATACCACGAAAGCTGTGTTATATATGTTCGTAAACGCTAAGGACAAGATAGTTGAAGAAAAAATAATAAAACGTCGTTGAATCTTAGACCATCATTAGAGCGTTTGAAAGGTTTCTTCGAGTTTAAAGTTATTAACATAGGTCACTCCCCACAGGTCGTGGGAACTGTCTTTGTTGGCCGCCATTTTAGTCGCCATTGTCTATTTTCGCTTGGATGCTTACTGCACTCGGTTGGTCCAGCTTTCCAAGGCTCATCAAATCAAAAACAGACGTTTTCTTCTAGTTCAGCACTTTCGATTTACAGTATTTTTCTGGGATTTTCTTCGAGTTAGGTAACTAGTCAAGTTTTCATTCGTTTCTTTATTAATATTCTCAAAAATAAAAATAATTTTATTACCAAGTGTATATAGTAACCATTGCTGTCTGTATGCGAATTAAAGAATCGACTTACACATACCTTATAGATTATATTATCATCTATACTCCGTTATGTCTGTTGAAACTTAATTTTTTGATGAAATTATTATCGAAATATACACATTTCCCATTATTACTCTCTTTTTTTCATATCAAAACTCATGATTAGATTTTATTTTTGAGAATATAAAAAGGAAACGAGTGAAAAGTTAAAGCTTGAGACTCAACTCGAAGCGACAACCTGCGGAACTGCTTTTTTATTTTTTTTATGAGGACGAATTTTTAAAGCTAATATCATGAGATCAGGTAGTTGCAGACAACATTTTTGTATTTTTAAGAATAAAATAAATTTACAGTTAAAACTGAGTAAACTTTTTTCTTGATCTTATAAGATCTTCACTCAAACGTCAAAATTCCATCTCTTGAATGTTTTCATGGGTAAATAGAAGATAACTATGAAACTGAAAAACGCTTTTGCACTTGCTTAACGATTTGTAAACCATTTTATACCAGTATGAATACCACTATTCTGTAATATGTAAATAGAAATTACACAAAAAATAATAACCAGCTTTTGTTCATTTAACAATTTGTTTAAAAACGAATGATTTCATTGGACTATTATGATGCTTCAATGGAATCAGTAACTAAAAATAGCCCACAGTGCTAATTATTAATTTATACTGTGGTTGAAAAATTGTTTAAAATAATTCAAATTTCAATTTTGTAAGGCTTTCAAAATATTATGGTGTTCAATAATATCGTTTAGAGGATATAAGAAATAATAGAATAGAAAATTTTGTTTTCAGCAAATAAAGAGTGTTACATTAAATAGAAATATAAAAATCGATCAAGTATTTAGCTGAAATTTAATAGAAAAGTATGATGTTTAATCACTTTCTGAGAAAAAATAAATATTGTATAACAATTTAAATTCATACAAAAGCGATAAATATTAAAATAAACATGAAAAACGTAAAAAAAATCCGACATTATTCCATACACAAATATAAAATACGTACATGAATATAAAAATGAATATACAAATATAAAAAACGTACATTGTACAAAACGTGTTTACATACTTTAAATTGGAAATTCTGATTATCGTAAAAAAAAAAGGTACCCGGAAAAATAGAAGAAATATGGAATAAGATAATAGCTAGGGAACGTTATAAGCATTATAATCAATTAAAGAAGAATTAGAAATCTAACCAGACAAAAGAGTACAACCTGTGAAAGATTGATGGATAATTGGTAAAATGTTTTGTAATTGTGTATTCATTGTACCGATTGAACAGGAGGATGACATAGGAAATAAGAGGACTGAGGACTTGAGTCTTACAAAAATTCAATTTAATTTATAGGTTTGGGTCGCAATTTTTCTTTTTAAACACCGAAATGATTTTTAACTGATGAAACATAAACTGTTCAGTTAAAATATATTTTTATTGGATAACAATAAGAAAATCTGTCATATTAAGGTGAATAAGTATTAGTGATCTATGAAAACACTAACTATATATTATTTACACACTGCCCTAGGGATCTCCGAGCACAGCTCCACCCTCCACGTGTGGGGAGTAGAACGGGACCACAGGAGATCCCAGCGCTTCTTTCCCTTGAGACCCAGTAGAGACTGAATAAGTCACTAGAGAATGTTAATAGCAGTTATTTTGATGTGGTAGAATCGACACTGAACTTACCTGCCCTTAGGTATGCCGCTTTGGAGTAGTGAGGGTGGTATTTAGGATCCAAAATGTGACTACCCGTGTAGAAGTCTGGGTCCATATACGCCGGAGGTCCAGGGTCTAAGGATTGGTACTCGTAGGCAGGGCCACCTCCACCTTCTTCGCCACCTCCGGGCCCTTCACCGCCACTCCCGCTGTAACCGTCTGCAAAAGAACATGAGTTACCTTAGGATTTTAATTGGAATGGTCAAGATTGGGGAAGTTGATATTATTAATCTGAATGTTGGCTATTAATGTTCGTTAAGTGGCAATTCAAATCTAATGTTAAGTAGACAAACCTAGATGCTAGTAAGTACTATAAGATAACCAAGAATACTATAAAGAAACCGAGAGTACTAGAGAGTACTATAGACAGACCTAGGTGCTAGAGACAAACCTGGATTCCTAGAGAGTACTACAGGCTAACCATGAGTGCTAGGGAGCACTATAATGAAACCTAGAGGGTTAGAGAATGCAATAAAGAAATCTAGAGTGCTAGAAAGTACTTTAAAGCAACCTTAATGAAAACTTCATAACATTATTTTTCATGAAAATCTTGGTTCCTACTTTTTTATTTTTTTTTTAAATGTCCTTTTAGTTACTAACTATTTATAAATTTTGTTTTATTCAATCCCTCCAGCTTATTTTTGCACATTAAAAATAAAATATGATGTAAATAAAAGATATATATATATATAGTCTGCAATAATTAACAAAACTCTTGTTTCTTTTTAAGAGAAAGGGAGAAATGCTTTATCTTCAGCAGTGCTGTCCAACTATATTGGATTGCCGTAATACACAACATGCTGATCAATCCATATCGGACATACTGTACATTACAATAAAGAGTGTTCATTTCGTATTAAATAAGCAGTACATTTCGTATCAAAAAATCGAATATAGATCTTAAATCACTTTTAATAGAGTAAAAATATAAAGCTACAATAAAGATGGATTAAGATGGAACTCTTCGAATAATTGTTATTCTTATAGATATAATTCATACCAAGAATAAATAATTATATGTTATAAAATGATCAATTTCACACAATTTTGCCCTGATAATCATAAATTTTATATGATAATGCAAACTTAATATAAAAGATGGTATGCAATTGATCTTGTTTATAATTAAAGAAATTTAAGTATTCTAATGTTATTTTATGATATTTTCAAGCATTTTTTTTATTTATAAACTATATTGTTAATATGTAGTTATAATCTTAACGTGATATCGTATTTCAATTGGAAAATTAAATGAAGTTATGAATAAAATTATAAATTAATTTAATGAATAAAAGTTAAATAATTTAAGGAGGACTTAGTGTTTAATTGAAAATTTTATTTTTATTAGCTTTTTACAACTAAACTTAGTCTATTCATCTATATTTCCTTTCATGGTCCATGCACGCGATGTGAGAAAAACAATACTAAACGAAACCAAAAACGTTTAAGACAAAATAATAATAAATTAAATTCCTTAAAATTGTAAATGAAAATAAAAAGAGGATTCGACAAAATCAACATGAAATCTCTAATAACATCTTTTAAAAAATTATATATAAACATATAAACTATGAAATTGACTCATTAATAATCATGAAAGACAAAAAGTAAAACGGGATAAAACTAACGGAAATAGTTTTATTGCCCATGAATTGTTCATTGTTTTCTTATAAAACCACTGGACAAATAAATGGAATATTTTTTTATTTTATTATTAAACACTACTAGATTTTAATGATTCGATTACAAAGTTTGTAATGAATATGCTATTGATGGTACTTCATAACTCTATGAAGATAGTAATTATTCATTTAACGAGAAATTCATTTGGGAATTTAAATAATAATAAAATAATCGTTTAACGGGAATATTTGTTTATTCACTAATATATATATGTGGTAAATAAGGTTATGTTGTATATCTTTCTAGTTCATATTATTTAAATACATATATTACATTCATAATACATAGTACGTACATAGGACAAGAAAGGCATGTGGCATCACCTTTACATATTTATGAACCTTCAAATCTCCCCGTTAAACAATTATTTTATTGAATAAAACGTGAATAAAAACAAACTGACCGTTTTGTGGAGAGAGATGGTCACGAGTCCTGATTTTGATTGGGAAACGCAATTAAAAAAAAAGAAATTAAGAAATGATTAAATCACTTCATGTCACAACGACTAGTAACAGGTACACATAAGCTCACATGTAGGGATAGCACGCAAGCAGTTACATGTAATTACTATTGGCAGTCAACCTTAAATTATCTGTTGCAATTGAAGATTGAATAACGAGATCATGCTATGCGATTTTCGAAGATAGTGAAATTATTTAAATTAAATTAAGGTTTCTCAATTTTTTTTTTCGAAAACGAAAAATGAGAAATAGATTGAGCATAATTTTAATATGCATACGAGTATATACGAATTTTATTTGTTTACAACGATTTATATTTTCACTATATTTACTAAAGGGAATAGTTGTGAACAATAATAATATTCATATAATTAAAATATTTTATTTATTTATTATATAACAATAAATTAATAAAATGACTTACTTTGTTTTAGGCTGTAGGTCGGGGTTGGTCGGAGGTGAAGAAGTCCGCTAGGCTGAGGACTGTCTTCTCGCCTTGTCGAGTTGTAACCTCCTAAAAAAAATATAAATATATTTATAAGAATATAATAATTATTATTATAATGAATATACTTGAAAAGTATATGAATACCATATTTACGAAAATCAATAAAAAATTCAAGAGGAGAGAATAATTAATTCGTCGTTTATATAATTATAGTTATCAATGATAAATATCAACAGAATTTTGAATTTTACGAAATTCAGTAGAACAGATAAGTAAATTAAAGAAAATGAATTATATTAATAAAATTATCCCATTAAAATTATTCGTATGTTTTTGTTTATGTTCGAGCACGTGTTAACCTGTCTGTAATGAATGTTTTGAATATATTTGAAAGTTTGTTTGAGTGCATTTTATCAGTAACACAGCGTCTTAGCGAAAGTCAAAACAAATTGTAATTTAGACTTATGTAAATGACTGTTAATAAATTTCTTTAAATTATGCGCTTAAATAAGAAAGTTTTAAAAAAGTGTTTTAATTTTTTTGTCAATCTTTGAAAAGTGGGGGGGTTCTACTATACATCACACCTAATTAACGAACTATAAATTATATGAGACATTTGATAAACCACAATTTTATAATTAACATAGCGTCTTTACGAAAATCGAAGTACTGCAATCAAACATTATGTTATAGGCTATAAATCAATAAATAATATATTTAAATTAAAAAGATTTTTAAAAGTTTTTAATTATTTGGGGATCCTAGGAAAATGGAGTTCTACTGTATATCACTTAGGTGGTGAACTAAAAATAATAAATCGCATCATTTGAATTGCAGACCACCATTATATCAGTAACAAAGCGTCTTAACGAAAATCAAGATTCAAGAATACTTATTTGAATTCATAAAATACCTCAACTAACATCAGTAAAATTCAATTGGTCAAGTCAATTGTTACCCGAAAATTTCTTATTCAACCAATATCACTCAAAGGATTCTTATGTTTTTCATCAGGTGTTCGCTAGAGATGATTTAAGGACGTCAAGGCGCAATGCAGCGTACATAATGAAAAGAAAATACTAAAGCTCATGATACCTTGTATTTTTGGAAATTTTAAAAGGGAAATAATTAAAACTGGTTGTGACTTAACTCGAAGAGACAACCTGCAGGATAATTATTTTTTCTTTTTTTTTTTAATGATTTATTTTAGTGGAGCTACGGCATAGTATTGAGGTCGTGGTTTTTGACTAGGTTTTGTTTTAGAATCGGTCGTAAGCGGTAAAGAGAGGCGTTCTATTGTGGGCGCGGCGGATCAACCAACCGTGGTTCCTCCCCCACCCCACCGAACACCGGGGCCAATTTCACCTGAATACATTCATAGGCCGGATACTTCGATTACAGCATCACAACCCAATGGAAATTTTGAGCGACTATTCTCAGAGGTCGTACACTCTACTAGTAGGTCACAGCTCCCAGGATGCCAGGATGAAATAGGAACAGTTCATAGGAACTATAACACTACATCCCGTGATGGGTCTAGGGTTCAGTACGAGATAGAGACTGTTCTGTTTCTAGGCAGATGTATGGAGAGAAAGCTCCCAACCGCCAGGTTCTTCCACAAGTTAAAAGTACACACTTTACACAGGCTGGGTTAGCCATAGGAGGAATCTCATAGATCCCACCGGGCATCACGTGATGAAAATGATAATAAATAAATAACATAAAAATAAATACATCAAAAAAATCGATATCTGCCATTTCTATTCATATCTTACTAATGTATGTAATAATAAAATTAATTATTTTTATTGTGAATTATATCACAGTAATAATCATTCATTTTTCTTAGTATTAGTCTTTAATGCATTTTTCGCTACGAACTATTTAAATTTTGTAAATTCCTAAATTATGTCTCTACGTTATTCACCTACGCAATAAAGTTTTAACACGTGTATACACATAGCATAATGAATAATGACTTGTAAATTTAATTTTTTTTTTTAAATTATTTTATTGAGTAGTACAACTGTAATATATACATCTAGTACAATTGCTATTAGAATAAATAATACATGATAGGAAATGTAGAGACATTACCCAACCATTGGCAGCACTCTAATAAAATTTCTATAATAGAAGGTCCCGAGGCCATCTTCTCTTCAGACGTCTAGGAGGATTGTCCGCGATGGTATTGGATGCAAGGATGGAAACTAGTGGGTTTGGATGGGTCTGAAGTTTATTATGGAATGATAGGTATCTGGAATGGGCTATATCGGTAATATTTGGAACGTTAAGGTCATTATGGATGGTTTTATTTGTGACAAAATAAGGAGCGTTTAGGATTTTGCGAAGGATTTTGGATTGCAAGGATTGGATACGAGAGGAATTCGATGGTTTGGTGGAGCCCCATAGTTCAATTCCAATTTCAAGTCCATATAGGTCTTATAACAGTTACTTCAAGTCTTTTGTAATTGATCTGAAGCTTTGAGCGTTTGTCTGGTATGTGTTGAACTGGTCGGAAGCGTCTAGCTGTTTCTAGTCTTTTCAGTCTTGTGTCAGGGTTCCAAGTAAGACGTTTGTCTAAGTTGAATCCCAGGTAGCGAATCTGTTCAACAGGGATAAGTGAAGTAGTATTAAAGAATACAGTAGGACAGGAAGTCATGGGTTTTCGGCGAAGGGTAAAGGTAATTTGATGGGACTTGCTGGAATTGAATTTAATTCTCAAATCCGACAAAAATTTTAATATTAAAATATTTTAATAATCTCTCCTTTCTAATAATAAATTTATTTATTTCACAAAAAAATTGCTATTATTCAAACATAGTTATATTTATTTAAAATGTTATTATCTAAATTTGCAATGGTTAGGACAAAATAGAAAATTCTAAAAAATCGATATTATTTTCCCTTCATTCTCTGTTACGCCTTTACTTAAAATTTATACTCGTTCATCATCTAATGAATGGCGAAAACTGAAATCTATAATATCCCGCTTGATTTTAATCTAGAAAAAAAAATTGCTTACATCAAATGAAATCAAGTCCCACCTCAATAACAAAAGTATTTCCTTTATGATTATTATATTAGTATAATAACTATATAATCGCGTGATTATCAATTGTACCATACAATAAAAATTATATTATACCTATTAATTAAATAAATTAATGTATTATTATTTTTTTAATGTAGAAATGAGAGACCCTTGAGAACTGTCAGTACTTTTTTCCTCTATTTATATTGCGCTCTACTTTGTATGTACAATTTTTTCTGTAAAAATTAATTCGTTGCGAGATTCCACAAGCCAATTCATAATAATTTAATTCTACTATCAAATCAAATTTAAGTACAACTAAACCAATTTTAGGGACTGCTACCTATAGTTTAATGAGAATTATAGAAATGATGATTTATAAAATAGCTGCATCTTGATTCAGACACTACAGGCGTGAAAGAACAGGTATATCTGGTAGTTTCTCTGATTTCCAAGATGAACTTGCTCGAAAAACATTATTCTCACAAAAAAATAAAAACCAAACTTTTACTGTTAATCTATTCTCGTAATGATTAACAAAAACACACCCAAATATGAAAGCAATTTCTTAAATTCCATACAAATTGAGGTCCTCGTGAACTCCTTAAGGAATCGCATAAAGCTATCTGGATTTGGGGATACACTTATGATTCTAAATATTTGAAAATTTAGGAATACTCTTCGAAATCACGTTATCAGATAAATCAAGAAAGTTATCAAAATTCGAATTTTTAAAAATTGTATTGGACGTTATTAGATCCTATTCAATAAGAAGTATTGCGTCAAAAGAAAACTTAAATTCCTACGACAAATGTTCTTTTCTAATTACAGACTAGTCGAATGGCGTAATAAGGTCCATTGTCTCTCGTTCGTGAAACGTCGATCATTAATTTATTCGTGTTGAATAGTGAAAACGCTACAGCGCAGATCGCGTTTTGATCTTAAAGAGTTCAACACTTACACAATGTCTCAGATTTCCTATGATTTTCTATTCATGTTATGAATACGGATTCAGTTCAAGAACCAATGACAATGTACGCGCCTGAATATATGAATTGCAGGTCGGAATTATGGCGTAAGATCGATTAGTAAAGATCAGGAAAATTTACAAATCAAATTCTTTCATAATTCTTAGAAAATATATCTACGTTTCGTCGAATGCAGGATACCAAATAAAATAAATTGGGTTTCAGTTCCGCAGGCTGTCGCTTCCAGTTAAGTCACATGTTTAAACTTTTCATTTGTTTAATTAATAATATTCTCGAAAATAAAAATAATCGTAAGTTTTAGAATGGAAAATGAGTTATATTATGAGAGATATATACATTTCGGTAATTATTTCGTAAAAAAAATTAACATTTCAACTAAAATTTTGAATTATAGATGATGATAAAATCTTCACAGAATGCGTAAGTCGGTTCTTTAATTTGTATACAGCCAGTAATAGTTACTATATACAGTCAGTTATAAAATTATTATTTTTAAGAATATTATTATGGAAACGAATAAAATGTTAAAACTAGTAGTGAATCAACTCGAAGCGACAACCTGCGGAACTGATACAAAAAAAAAATTAAAATTAAAAAACAGTAACAACGAAAATGTAACAAGCAAACATTTGGTATCAGTCCCGTTTGTTGCTTCGAGTTGAGTCACAAGTTTTAACTTTTCATTCGTTCCCTTCTAATATTTTCCAAAAATACAAGTTATGAAATGAGGTTTAGTATGGAAAAGCTTAACAAACATTTATCATCTATAATTCGAAAAGTTAGTTTCAACTTTTATTTCTTGATGAAATGATTACCAGAATCTACTCCTAATCCATAATTACATTCTCTTTTCCATACTAAAGCTCACGATAGCTTGTATTTTAGGAAAATATTAAAAATGAAACGAAAAAAAAAACAGTTAAAATTTAGTGTAACTCAACTTAAAGGGGCAACCTGCGGAACAGATACCTTTATTCTTTTTTTCAACAAACAAACTAACGGGAATTGGATTCGATTGATTGATACAATAAAAGAAATGACATTATGGTGATTTAATGAAAACATTAACTAATTATGAGCAAGGTACAATAAGTCTACACAATAAATTGATTGGAAAAGGGTTCGAATCCATCATGTATTGGGATAAATGAAAACAGGAGGTTCCGGGATGAAAAGGGATAGATAAGTTGGTGGGGATGAGAGAGCAGTGATTGGAGGAAGATGCGCATGCGCGTTGGAGGCTGGGGCGTGGCATCCCCTTCCACCTTAGTCTTTCTTCTCTGGGCAAAAACGTGCTCTCAAGGCTGCAGCCAATAGGGAGACCAACTAATTACATGCCGAAAAAACAGGCTGATGAAAACGGAAAAAAAATCTACTTCACCGTTTGAAGCGTCCTTCAACCGTTCACAATGATCGAGGTGGGAAAAAAACCTGCCCAAATCCAGAAAATAGTAGAAAAAGGGATTGTCATTTCACGGAAATAGAGCAGAGGAGAAACTTAGAACAGTACATTTTTGGTCAAATATTCCCTAACTGTTCCGCAGGTTGTCGCTTTGAGTTGTCACAAATGTTTATTCATTTCATTTTTAATATTTTCTAAAAATGCAAGTTATCGTTACCTTTAGTATGGAAAAGAGAATGTAATTATGGGTAATGAGAAGATATCGGTAATAATTTCATCAAGAAATAAAAGATTCCACAAACGTTACGAAGTAGAGATGATGTATGTTAGTTGAAACATATAATAATAATATACACATAATTATCTTTCCATACCAAAGCTCGTGACAAATTATATTTTTGGAAAATATTAAAAGTGAAACGAATAAAAAGTTAGAACTTGTTATTTAACTTCGAATCGACAATCAGCAGAATAATTACCAAATATTCTTCTAGTGAACTTAAGTTAGGTAACTTCTAGTTCACAGGTTGTAGCTTCAAGTTAAGTCACTAATTTTAAATTTTTTTATTTATTTCTCTCTTTAATGCACTCGAAAATGAAAATAATTTTATTACTGACTGTATATTAAAGAACCGACCTTTGCATTCTGTTGAGGTTATATCATCATCAATACTTGAATATTTGCTCGAAAAGTTCATTTCTTGATAATATGATTTCGGAAATATACACATTACAAATAATTATAATTGTTTTTCATACTAAAACTCTACCTGAAGAACTGATACTTAAGAGAAAATACAATCAAAATAAAAATCATTAAAGAAATATTTTGGGTATTATTGGTTTTTAAGTCAGTCTTTTTACCCAAAATACTAGCTGCTCGCAATTTGAAATGAACAAAGGTTAATTATTTTTACTTTGAAGAGAAAAGAATTGCCCAGACCTTTTCTTTTCTCTTCAAAATAGAAATATTTAAAAATTATCACCATCATAAAAATAATAAATACAAAATAAATTATAATATAGAATTGACGTAAATCAACGAGCTCCTAATTAAAGTAACGTCCAATGAACATTCTTCCCCCTGTATATATTGAAAAAAAAATGCGAGAATACGGGGATATAGGATCGGTGAAGAGAATGGATTTGTCTGGACGTGTTAGCTCAGATGGTTAGAGCACCGCGCTAGAGACGCGGGCGACCCTGGTTCGAATCCCAGCCTGGACAAATCTTTTCTCTTCAAAATAAAAATATTTAAAAATTATCACAATCATAAAAATAATGAATATAAAATAAATTAGAACAAAGGTTAAATTTGATGTTCAAGTTTAAAGCAGACTACAACACTGCATATAAAACTCTTTCTAATACACATTAACATAAATTATTCGATAGTCTCTGACTAATAAGACCTTGGGCGGGTTCACTCACGCCCTTATTTTTATTTAACGATTAAATACTAATATTAATGAATTCAATACAGTTATAAAGTAATTTTTTTTTTTTAGATGACATGACTGTATAAATTAAATAATCTAGTAAAAGTTTATTTGAACGAATAAGATAGAAGTCTACAGAAACGTTAGAAGATTGTCAGCTTTGGTGTGGCGTTCTGGACTGTTAAGTACGGCCAGGGTCACTACGTAGTAAGAAAGCAGTTAAGACTTTTCTGTTAAGGACTTTATATTATAATTTGAGTTGTATAATAATATAATAGTAATATAGTATAATACACTGACTGTATTAGTAACACAGTAACACTTACTGACTGTAATTGGATTAAAAAACGGACTGGCACATACTGTTTAGGTTATGTCATCACCTATTCTACGAACTGTTAGTCGAAACGTTAATTTTTTGATGAAATGATTACCGAAATACATAAATTTTCCATAATTACACCCTTTCTTAATACCAAAACTAACGATTATTTCTATTTTAGAGAATATTAAGAAAGGAAACGAATGAAAAGTTATAACTTGCCGTAACTTAAATTGAAGCAACTACCAGCGGAACTGATACAAAAAAAAAAAAAGAAGTTTTATTACAAAAACCTCTGCGTTATTTTAAACAGATTGATATACGACGCGGTTTCGTGAAACAGAAAAAAGGAAACCATGCATAAAATGATTCCATTGCGTCGAGAAAATCTGCATTACAAAAGGGTTCAGGGACCAAACCAGTTCAGCAAGGGATGGCGCTCGCATTATCTCATCCATACTAAATGCGCTGTACATCAGTAAATAGAAATAAATGGCGTTGTCAGATTTTTATTTATTTATTTGTGTGTGTGTGTGTGTGTGTGTGTGTGTATATATATATATATATATATATATATATATATATATATATATATATATATATATGCAGCTGTAAAAAAATCAAAAAAATATTTTTGTATCTCTTCCGCTGGTTGTCGCTTCGAGCTGAGTAACAAGTTTTAACTGTTTATTCATTTCATATTTAATATTTTCAAAAAAATTAAAGTTAGCGTGAACTTTAGTATGGGAAAGAGAACGTAATTATGGGCAATGAGTAAATTTCTGTAATAATTTCATCAAGAGATAAATGTTTTAACTAAATTTTCGAACTATAGGTAGATGATATATTTTTGTTGAAACGTTTATTTCTAGATGAAATCATTATCGAAGTACACTGTTTTCAAATAAATAAATTCTCTTTTCCATACTAAAGCTCAGGATAACTTGTATTAATGGAAAATATTACAAATGAAACGAAGAAATGGTTAATACTTGTGACTCAACACGAAGCGACAACCTGCGGAATAACTGCCAAAAACTTCATACAGAATAAAAAAGTATGCAACAATCACGATGTTTAGAATACATCGAGAGAATAAACTATATATGTTGAATACAATACTATTGCTTATCTATAGGTGTAAGACGTCATAGATCCACAGATTTCAGAATACTTAATTCGAATTCATCAAACGCCTTAACTAACGTCAGTTTAATTCATTTGCGCAAGTCAATAGTTACCCGAAAACTCCTTATTCAACAAATATGACTCAGAGGTTCTTATGTTTTTCATCAGGTGTTGGCTGGAGATGATTTAAGTAACGACGTCAAGACGCAACGCAGCGTACATAATGAATAGAAAATACTACCGTCAGGTCCACCTGTCCGGCCGATGCTACGGAATAAAGAATGAACATGATAATTTATTCAGTACGAGAAAATTATATATAATTTATAATATTATGTATGTATATATAATATATATTTTCGAATAATTATCTAAAATCATTATTGTAGTAATTTATATTATAATTAAAACTGTCGACATTTTTTTTTTTTTATTGATATTTACAACTGTAATAACATTACATCAAGTAAATTGGCTGTATGAACAAAGGACATGAAAAAAAAAATCATTTGTGGAGAAACTATCCATTGATAGCACTCCAATGAAGTTTTATAGTAGAAGGTCTCGAGGCCATCTTCTTTTCAGACGCCTCGGAGGGTTATCAGGAATAGTATGGGAAGCAAGTCGAGAGACTAGCGGATTCAAGTGTGTATGGAGCTTTTCATGGAAGGATAGGTATCTAGTTTGGGCCAAATCAGCAACATATGGGATATTAAGATCATGATGGATGAGTTTGTTTGTGACATAATAAGGAGCATTGAGGATTTTACGAAGGATTTTGGATTGTAAGGATTGGATGCGAGATGAATTGGATGGTTTAGTAGAGCCCCAAAGCTCAACTCCGTATGTCCAAATAGGTCTGATAACTGTCATGTAAATGAGTCTTTTGTAATTAATTGGTAGCTTTGAACGTTTGTCCAGTAAATGTTGAAGTAGGCGAAATCGTCGAGCAGTTTCTTGTCTTTTCAGTCTGTCATTATTTTAAATCCATAATTACTAATAATTAACTGAACAGCTTATTTTCAAATTTTGTTTTATAAAATGGTATCACTTCTGCATGTTGTCGCTACGAGTGAAATCACTAACAGTCAGAAAATAAAAATAATCGCGAGTTTTAGTAAGAAATGTGTATATTTCTCGGTAATCATTTTATCAAGAAAGGAACGTTTTAACAAATATTTCGATCTATACCAAAATTACATGACCTATGTGTAAGTCAGTTGTTTAATATATGTACAGTCAACAATAGTGATAAAATTATTTTAATTTTCGAGAATATTAAAGAGTTAAACTTATGACCTAACTCGAAACGACAACCAGTGGAAGTGATACCACATATAACAGTTACACAATAGTGTTTTAGTTAGGTAATGTATATTTAAAGTCAATAGGAAACAACTGAACTATCTAAAAACAGAAACAAATAATTTTATTACTGAAAAACTAGAAATTTGCAGCCCTGTATATTCGAAGATAAACATGTTGTACAGGGTAAATAGTACACATATAATAAAGTTTCATTGTTTTGGGTTGAATATATGATATGCGATGTATTATGTGATCAATGATCATCGTAAATCAGTAGTAATACGTGATATATACTTTGCTTTTAACATACATGTTTTGGAGCTAACTACTCTAATTTCGAATCAATTCAGCTCATATATGTAATAACGAACAAATCAATCGAACTTAGTGCAAATCGAAATTTATACAATAGATGAAGATAAGTAACCTCTTCCTTAAGTAAAATTACACGACTCTTAGGTACCAAGGAGCGGGTGTTCCCCAGATGGTATACGGGCTTCTTCGGCTGCATCTGCCGTGCGACGATCAAAGGGAGTCTACCGAATTCAGGTGTCTCCTCAAGATATGTATAAACACTACAACAATATTTACACTAAATAACGTTTACGTTATGTCGTGACGGAAGATAAAGAAACGGAAATACTGGATCAATACACGACATTCCAGACCAGAAGTACATCATAGTTCCTCTTAATGACTTATTACTGAAAGCATAGCGTTCATTAAGGTTGCATTAGGATTTTAACAAGCACACGTAACAGGGCAATGGTTTCGAGTCAGCACTAAATAGAGCACATCTATTGCGTAATATCACTTATTTCAACATGGCTACCCTCTATATCAAAATATTCCATAAATTGAAAACGTTGCGAAATATTTACCTATTGGCTAATATGTAAAAATGGGTGAAGGAATTAAATTAAAGCTTATTTGGTCAATTAGATATATATTTTTTAATTGAATAGGTGTCTCGTTCATCGTCTGATGCTGCCTAACTTGTAGAAACGTTGATTAGTTAGATGTTTTGCACTATTTGAGAATTAAGGAATCGTATACGAACATATCAATAATATTGAATTAGAAGTAGAATTTTACTTTATATTAATTTTCCATAATTTATTTTTAATGTTCATAAACAAAATATTTTGTTAACTAAATACATTTTTTTAAATTGTATAGGTGTTTAGATCAGTCCTGATGTTGCCCAACTAGTTGAAACATTGCCAAATTCATTTTCCACTATTTGAGAATTTATGATTTAAGTATGGGCATATCAATAAGGTATAACTAAATTGTAAGTATGATGTTTTTTAAAATTAATTCACCATAATTTATTTTTAAAGTTAATAATACCATATCAACGAAAATTTTATATGCACCAAATCGAACCAATTATGGAACCGTCGCAGGTAAATTAAAAAAAATAAAAAGTATTAAAATAAGTTAAAAATATATTAATCCAAAACAATTTAAAACGAAATTTCGTAATACATTGTTACTTAGTCAATATAAAAACCTAATACTAATTGCGTACTGGAGGTGTTATCAATATTCGGCGCCGACTAGTGGTCTTCGTAGTCAACTTCTTTGTATTCAAATTTTCTGTTCATTGAAATTAATAAAATTATCGCTGCGTTAATTTGATATGATTCATTATTATTGTAGCTGTCTACTTTCGCTGGTCTGGGAAAATTGGTACTAAAACATTGATTATTTATAAGTTACAGTTAAGACCAGACTGGAACTGAATACAACCGAATTTGTGTACATACTTCATTCGCGAGCATATCGAGCAGAAATAAAGTATTTAATTTATAATATATAAATATATAATTTAAAAATATGTAACTAAATATATAGTAAGGCTAAGGTAATAACTTAAAAGAATCTATGAAATTAAATATAAATTGTTACTCCTTTACGATCTGTCATAAAATTTAATTGTTATACATTTCAATATAACGCTAAATATAGCTTAGTGTCTTGGTTCGAAATTCGAATCATTGCAGGTCCTAATAAATAAGCTACGTGTGATGGGATCTTCAGACAAAGCCTTCTTGGTAAAAATTAAAACACTTTTGCTTTAACGGCTCATTCATGATTCAAATAGTTTAAATATTAACTCAAATGGCAATGAAATAAAGGATTTTACAAAATTTGTTTTTACACCTAAATATAATCGCTCACTCAAAGAGTTCCCCGTTGGGCTTCCTCTAGGACAACTTCCGTCGCTGTTGTAACAATACCTATGATTACACCTGTCGTAACAATAATGACCATCGAACCGTGATATTTCCAACCAGAAATCATGCCCTCGACATTTCACAGCTGTAAAACCATGGAGTTGATGAGGTATCAGTAATTATTGAAGTCAAAATTTAGTCTGTCCATCCCAGAATCCATGAAGATAGAATTTCCAGTAGATACATCACAGAGTAGGTAATTCACAAAAAGAATTCCCCAGAATTGTTTCTAAATTTGACGTGACTTAAGATATTAGATTAGTCATTAACAACAATTAAATATAGTATGAATGATTTTGTTTTGTATGAAGGTTACGTATATTTAAAGATGCTACAGTACTCTTAACGAATTAATTTTATTATTATATCATCTTCCAGTTTTTTGTTCATAGAGAATCGAGGATACCACTCGAACATCAAGACATTGGATTCTCATTTGTGTTAAAATCATTATATTTTTTCAACAGGCAAATTGTATTCAACGTATGTAGCGAATCTAGAGAAAAAAAACTAATGAAAAATATGTATAACGAAAAACAAGAGAAAAAAAAACATACGAATTTATGGATATTCAACTATTAAACTTTTTATTTTATTTTAAAGGATAATAAATATTGTTTTGATTTACCTAATAAAGACTAAATGAATTAATGATTAACTACGAAGTTCTTAAGCAATTAATTTAAAATTTTGAATGGTCATTATTATTTGTATTAGCTCCTAATAGGAAATTATGATTAATTTTACTTGTTTATCTTTCTTGTAAGTTACGGTTGTTTATTTTTAATAACAGGTTATCTTTTTTAAAAATTTATTTATTGAAATTTAAAATTGTCTTATAACAATACAGCAAGTAAATATAATGGAAGGTATGATATTTAATGGCATGGACTAATAGAGAAACCACCAATGGCCAAATAGAGAAACCACCTAGTGGTAGTACTTAACTAACAAATTCAACTTAAAAGATCAAGAGGCCATCTTTTTAGACGCCTCGGAGGATTATCGGGAATTGAAGAGGGAGCTAGGTTTGAAACTAGTTGGTTTGAGTGGGAATCAAATTCATTATGAAAAGACTGGTATCGGGTTTAGGCCAAATGGGAGAAAAATTTAGGTCATTGTGGGTTTATTCGTTACAAAGTATGGAGCATTAAGGATTTTACGAAGTATTTTTTGGATACGGGAGGAATAAAACGCCTCAGTGGAGCCCTAAAGCTCTACTCCTTAAGGGCAAGTAGGTCTTATAATAGTCAATGTATATGAGTCTTTTATACCAGGTAATAAAAAATAAATTATAATGTTGCAACAGCTAATAGTTTTTCCTCAAAAATGATTATTGTTAATGGACTTTATTTGAATCCAGTTATAATTGTTTTCTTTTTATTTGTTTTTTAATTGTGGATCTAGGATATCATGAGAATATGATGATACTGACTGCTTCCTTATACATGGAATAAATAAAAACTAGGACAAGAAAAACCCCCGCCGAAAAGACGAAAAACCGACCTACAGACAGGGGCCTTAATGTAAGAAATATGCTACGAGAACTGTGTGCCTGAAGACAGGTGTTCACAATAGGACAACAGGTGTGGAGCAGATGATCTCCCGGCACGAGCTCCGCTTTCTAATCATTACTAAACTCGTCTTATCTTAGGCACACTCGCTCTTCGCAAGAAGCCGTTGGTTAGGATCGGGGTGGAATAACGACAAGAAATTCGGCAGGCGGATGGAGACAGAGAAACGCGAAGGAACAGCGATACAAAGAGAAAGGATGATCATGCAAGTCCCAGCAGTAGTCTTCGGTCTTCCATGAAGTCTTGAGATCCAGAGATATATATGTGTGTGTGTGTGTGTGTGTGTGTGTGTGTGTGTGTGTGTGTGTGTGTGTGTGTGTATGTGCATATATACATACATGCATACATCCGCACATACATATCTACATCCCCAGTGGAAAAGTGGTTGAAGAGAGACAAAGAGAGTTTGGTGAAAAGTTATTTAATAGTGTTTTGGGCGAACAAGAATCGTACCATTCTCGTAGTTTTTGGCTTGAAATGGATTATAGTAATGTAAGAAATAATTCATTTTCGAGACAATGTCAGAGTTAGCTCGTTAATCACTAAGAAAATAAAATGATAAACTTAGTTCATGAAACTCATTGTAGAGAATAGTCGACTCAACCAATCACCGGGGCTGTAATATATATATGCAGATATATATAATTTCATTTAAGTCATATTAATGAACATTTAACGATGTGTTTCATAAAATGGCCTACTCTGCGATAGCAGCCAATTTTAATAAATCCATCAAACACGAAACACAATACAGGTTTTGCAAAATTCGTATTCAGAAGTTCTCTCTTACGGTTACAGAAATCTTGATATTTTTGTAAACCGAAGAACTTAACTCGAGAATATAGAAATAAAAATATACGCTACATTAAAAAAAAAGTTGATAAAGCCTTACAAAGTGGTAAATTGTATTTAATTTTGCGACAATTTATATTGCCTTAAAGAATAAATAAAAATCCATCTAATAAATGATACAAATATTAGACAATTACGATTTTTTGGTGAGGCAACTTCATAGAATTCGACTAAAATATAAACATTAACTGAAATATAAACATCTGTGCAAATAACAATAAATAGCACGATAAAAAATATTTATAATTTAATACTATTTTTAATCTAAAAATAATCATACTCTATTTCATAATATTTATTTTTAACTAGAAATTTAAATAATAGAGAAACAATTAATTTAATTATATACGTTAGAGCTCTATGAAAATAATTTCTAACCGGTATATTTCGCTATCCCAAGATCTTCCTCAGTGCTCAGAGTTCAGTACTACGGGAAGATCCAGTATTGAAAATGCAAAGCACTATTTCCTGAATTACAGGGGTCTTTGCATAGTTTTCTTTTTTAATTTTTTCATTAATGTTAAAGTATATTTTCACTAGATAAGTACATTAAGAACAGAATTATCATTAGAAATAAAATAAAAATTAAAAAAAAAAAACAGTTCTGAAAAAAATGTTATTAGTGATAAATGGAAATTGAGTTTTTATAAATAAAAATTTATACTAAATGATACTTTTCCATATATAATTCTATATAGTTTTATGCTCAGGATAATTTAAATGTTTTTGCAGTGGGACCTCAAAAAAGAAATCGATCAATAAATACAATATTTTCTTCTTTTTTTTATGGTGATTATTTTTAAATATTTTTATTTTGAACAGAAAAGCTTTGTCCTGGCCCGGAATTCGAACCCGGGCCTTCTGCATCTCTAGCGCAGTGCTCTAACCATCCGAGCTAACCAGGCTCGTATCCAAGCCAGAAAAATCCATTCTCTTCACCGGCCCTATATCCCCGTGTTCTCTCAATTTTTGCGATGTTATGCCCGGCCAGGACAAATCTTTTCTCTTCAAAATAAAAATACTTAAAAATAATCACCATCAAAAGAATAATAGTCATAATTAAAGTAATGTTCAATGAGCATTCTTCCCCTTGTTAACTTCGCATAAATTGCGAGAATGAAAGAGAATGGATTTGTCTGGCTTGGATATGAACCTGGATATGAAAAAAAATTGTTTGTTATAAAAAACTTTTATCCCTAACAATTCATTACATTTTTTATTTGTTAAAGTCCATTGATATCACAATCATCGACGAAAACATAGTGCATTATTATGTTTAAAACGAATTTAACAAGTAAAATTTAATAAAAATCAATTTATATAGTTTTACATTATCTTTTAATAAAAGATAATAATATAAAATTTTATTTGACGAGTGTTTTCCAGAAAAAAAACTAATTACAAATTTATAGAACTAAACCTCAGTTTAAACAATACAAAAAATCAAGAAAAAAATTAGCCAAACGCGTATAATGCCATCAAACTATCAAGCACTTTTTTAAAAATAATATCAGACGTATGTTTGAATTATTTAATAAGGACTACAAGAACTTCAAGTTATAAATCTCGTGGCTATTACCTAAATTTACCTTGGTGATGTAATTTTGAAGCAATTAATTTTAAAATTTTAATAGTAATTATTTTTTATATTATATGGTAATAAAAAATGACACGAATGATCACTTATACTCTTATTTTTATTATATGTACTAGGTGATAAAAAATAAATCGTAATGTAGCAACAATTTACAATATTTCGGAAAAAATCATCTAAAAACTTTATATTAACATACATGAAATTTATTTGAATAATTGATTATTGAAAAAAATACGAAGAAATAAACTATTATTTCATTGCTGAATCATTTAAGGTGGGTAAATTCATTTTTATTTTTTGATGAATCACATCTTCTACGCTTTGAAATAGATTTTATTATTTCAAATTAATGGCTTTAAGAGATCGCATAATCATGGTTTAATGGTAAAATAGTCTTCCGGAATTTTAAATTTAAATTAAAATATGAATTATTATTACCAAAATATGAAGAGACATTCAGGTAGAGGTGAGTTTAACGGTAGGGAGGAGCGGAAAGAGACACGATAACGGGAGACGTGAGCAGTGTTACCAACCGTCGAACGCCGGATATTGTCCAGCCTGCCCACGGCCGGTGAATATCTAGAAAGACCCGATCAGTACGCCACTGTCAAACCAAAATCGCGAATATGAAAATTTTGGAAGTCGTCTTATATATGTATAATCAGAGGCGATA
Organism: Arma custos; assembly: GCA_037127475.1. Lineage (NCBI taxonomy): Eukaryota > Metazoa > Arthropoda > Insecta > Hemiptera > Pentatomidae > Arma > Arma custos. The sequence continues at coordinate 81,364,722 of CM073761.1, read as the reverse complement.
AATGAAAAAGAAAGAAAAAGTATATATAAATATATATATAAGCATATATAAATTGATTTTGCTGTCTTCAAAATTCATTGATTCACCACTAATTGATCTAGGATGTATGCACGATTTATTAAAAAAATGACTACAATATTCAACAAAGAATATAGTAACGATATTGTTATTTGCACAGATAAAAAAAATCAATTTCCTATATTGCGGTGCTTTTTCTTATTTAAATTTTTAAAAATATTAATTATTTTTTCAAGTCTGGCGTATCGATTTAGTAATGTTTCTTATAGATTTTGTAAATAATTTTATTTTTAACACCTAAATAAGTTTCTATTTATCTGCTTAATGTATATTAAATAGATGATGCTGGTAAGGGAAGTCATAGCTTAAAGAGAATTTTTTACTTTTGTTTAATTACTGTATATTTTCTATATTTCGTCCAAGGATTTTATTGAGTTGAGGAATTTAATGTTGGTATTGTTGATAAGGAGGAAGGAAAAATCTTAAGATTGTAGATTCTGAAATTATAAATTTTATATATACACGCACATAAAATATAGGTATATACGATATGGAGTACGCAGAGGGAGATCGAATAGAATAATACCAATTAACGATATGTATAAATAAAAAAATAAAATACTTAATACAGATTTCATACCACTGAAACTATGAAGTATATAACTATCATTTTTGCAATAAAATACTAAATAATCGAGAGAAAAATCGATTGAACCGAAGTAATAAAGCATAAAAGTTATTCAGAGATAACAAACTTTTTACAGCATTTCTCTTTTTCTAATCGTTCCCGAAAAAAAAAAATGTTCATGCACAACTGAACGAGGTTTTAGTATATTGATCGATTATTGAATGCTGGCAAAATTTTTATGAAAGAAATAGAATGTGACATTGGATGTTTTCGATACCACTTTGTTTCGATTTGATAACAGGATATGTGTATTTCCATGTCTTCAGTGTGTGAAGAAATTTATTTATAAAATCAATGAGAGGGTTAAAGAAATTTATAGCCTATTTTAAAGAAGTTTGTGTATTATTTATTGCACATATGAACTGTATTCTCATATTTTTTTTTTATAATCGATATTCGTAACGGATGAATGGATTTTGAACTAGTATAAGCTTGTAGCCCTTGTGTTATTAACGATTTAGCGTGATCTCGGACAAATAACCTCCCTGCACAACCGTTGTCTTAGAAATATTAAATTATCAACTACTGAACCCAATATCCTTCATGCGATGGTCGATTTTTTGTAATTATTTCTATTCTTCAAGTCATATTCCAACCACCAATTTCTAAAGGCGGATTCTGGCTCACATCTTCATTGCATGATTATCTTTTAACTCATAAGAGAAATGAAAACTCTTAATAATCCATCGGGTTTTACTGTTGTGAAAGTAAGATAATGCAACTTTATTCTCTTCTGATTTCCATTCCCCTTCGGTGTCAATAGAGTTTATTTTGTTCAGAATATATCCTTAAATTCCTACAGTTACTATTAAGGGGAGCAGTATCCCATAAAATCGTGCAAACATCAAAGGAACCAAGAGATAAACGTGTAAATACTTACTGGAAATTTTTGTTTTTCCTTTTCATAACTCTCTATATACCTTAAGAATATAGTGAAGCGGGAAAATGTGACATCATCACATGTTATAAACCTGTTGCTATTGATGGGTAATAAAAAGAATTATTAGACAAATAACCTAAAATTATCAACGATATGCCGTTTTTCGTAATTCCCTAATAACATAATTCCCGATTTTTCCGAACAACAAAATTCAAGCTCTATTATTGTATCACTCACAAATAGTAAGGATAATTGATATCTCGTATTTATTGAACCATACTGCAAACTACCCTCAAAAGGTCAGTTCGGAGCTCCGAAATTTTCGAAAAAATGTCAATAACGATGTTGTGCTTGAGATTTTCCAGTTATTCTTCAAGCAATGTTGATGTCATTTGTCTTAAACGAGACAAATCTACACTTACGGATTATAAATATAGAAAGGCTTATCGGATCTGAAGATTTGATGACGACACTACAAACAAGGCATGAAACATTGAAAACAAACTTATTGACATTTTCTTAATTATAAATATTTTTTTAAAATATAAATTGAAATATAAATTTGTTATTACAATTTAAATTAAGAAAAATATCTTGTGAAATTCATAGCAAAAATATAAGTATTACATCATTCTATATATATATATATAATATATTCTTAAAAAGAAAAATTTCGTGATAACGGCGAGTTTGGAATTATTATAACAATAATGATTCAATGTCTTTTAGGATATATTAAGAGGGTCCATCATTAAACAAATCGACATTCAATATTTAGAAGCGAAAATTATAAGTTTATCCAGCTGGGAAATAGAAAAAAAGATGGCGTAGGGCCAAGAAGCTATTTAAGCCGAAGTTACTATTTCTTCAAAATATATATTTGGATCAGTTTTGGATTGCTACATAAAACATTAAAGTAAATTTCAAATCATTATATCCCCTTTTAATATCACTAACCGTAAGTCCTTCAAAAAATTAAAATACACTTTAAAAAAATGTAAAACAATAAGAATACACAATAATAAAATGATTCCAGCAAAGATTAGATTTTAATTACAAAAGTAAAATAAAAACGATAGCACTCTAAAAGATGAAATTCTATTTTACAATATTAAAAGTATTTATAGAACAAATCTGACTTATATTACTGCTAAATAAATATACCACATATAATACTGATTTAAGTTTATTGCAAAAGGGCATGAAATATATAAATATCGCTCATTTATAAAAAGTGTGCGATTGATTTTCCAAATGAATGGATTTGAGCAGTAATACTCGTATTTATACTAAAAACATAGAAAAAACATTTATAAATTATTTCAATAAATAAACAATACGAGAAACCAATAATTGGCGTTACGTTAAATTATAAATAAAAAAATAAAATTAATTCAGTTTAAATAAAATTGAATAATACATATATTTCATAAAAAGTAATCTTAGTGTCAATATATCTTACTTAGGTATAATGTGGAGAAAAATATAATTAGTCATAATATAATATATATGTGAAGTAGTAACAAAAAAGTTTCTTAGTTATTAACATATTTCATACATAGTCATTAGCGTTCAGAAAAAGAAAAGCGAAATTGATTAAGTCAGAAAACATTTTACAAACTATACGCATTATTAATTCACGAATCGCATACTTCCATAGTTCTTTTTTTATTTATTATCAAAACCAATTATAGAGAATTTCCAGGAGCGGTAAAAATAACTAAATAAAAACTCGTACGCGGAAAGTAAGAGGTAATATTTTAAAAACACGTCGTTTTATTTATAGTAATTACTTTCATTATAAAAAAATACACGAAGTTGAGAAGCATTACTAGAAGTATACACAATTATTATATGCTTAATTAAATATTTCTTTACATAGACAGGTCTATATTAGTAGTAACTACAATAGTTATATTATTGTCTTAGATATACAAAAATTTTAAATACATCAACGAATAATCAGATATAAAACCCATAAAAAAACAACGATAAACACAGTTGTCATTAGGATCATAACAATAAATGTAAATAGATCAAAACTATTCTGTAATTAAAACTATAAAAGTGATGGATAACAATGTTTAGTTTTTGCATCATTAAGTCTTAGTATTTATAAGAAACGTATAAAATTTAATAAGCAGGGTACAGGTTAAATCTTAGTTCAAATTTCATTCATGACGATTAATATTATAAGGTATAGTGACAGATAATAAATTTGGTTTATTAAAATATTAAACATCTTGATAGAACTTCGTTGTTATTTATTTAAAGTAAAATGAGTAATAATAAATATTTAACAATAGGATATTTTGATTTCGATAGAAACAGTTCATGATAATTCAATGATATTTGGACCGTAAGATACATAATAAGGCTAAATTTTGACGTTTTTCTTCGGGACGAATGTTCAAGTCACAATGGAAAAATATTTTTTTGACTCACAAATTATTAATAATTTATCATATTTTAAATAATAACGAACCTGGAGGGTAATCATGATCTGGGGCTGATAGGAACAACGAGTCCGGATAGAAGGCCTCATGCGTCGAGTTGACTAGCTCAAACACATGTAGCACCATGACTGTCTGCGGCAAGACTGAAGGCGTCTTCGCCATCCCCACCACCACTACCACTACCCCCACTACCACCCTCAAGTTTCAAATATATATATATATATATATATATATATATATATATATATATATATATATATATATATATTAATTTTTTAATTTAAAATTCGACAGAAATTATTCGACAAGCTCAGAAAGGAGAATACACATTAGAGAACACTATAACTCAAAAATAATCACAATAAGTTAATACAATAATTTTACGTGTTTTTTTTAAAAACATGTTAACAATAATTACAAAACACTTTGCTATGTCACTTATAACACATAAAGGTATAATTTCCGCAGATTGTCCCTTCGAGTTAAGTAAAATATTTTAACTTTCATTAATTTCCTTTTCTAATATTCTAAAAAATAAAAATAAACTATTTATTTTATTACTGACAGAATATAGTTTGAAGAACCGACACATTTAGGGTATATCATCTTCAATTGATATACGATAAGTTAGTAGAAACGTTCCTTTTTAAATACATTTCCCATAATTACACCATTTTTTTCATAATAAAACTCAAGATTGTTTCTATTTTTCGAGAATATTAGAAAAGAAACGAATGAAAAGTTAAAAGTTTATTCTAATTATAAACTTGATTAAACATTAGGATTTCCTTATCACTTCTCTTGATTAAAAATATATAAATAAAAAAATTATCTAGACCCATTTAGAGCAATTAAGTTTTATTGCATAATTATTATATACACTTATTAGTTCATACGCATATACACTAAACAGGTAAACATATGATTATACCCTATGAATATGCCTTCTCATGTTCATTGGACATGGATATTTATATTGTTTCGCAAGAAACTTAATTAATCATCATTTTTAACTAGTTGTTGAACTCTTTCTTATTGAAGATGTGCGGGCATCACAAGATGTATTGAAGTCAACGCCTCAGAGCACCTGCAAGGCGACACTGCTGCTCTCTGGCCGAACCATATCCACACGTTTTTTTTTTCTTAAAAACTTTTATCCGAAACATAGATGATGGCTTTAATTCTTGAAATTCGGAAAAATTCAATGCGAATTCCAGATTGACAAACTTAACCTCGATACATTACTACATTAATATATTATTATAGCATGTAGTATTTCGCCTAATATATACCGAAAACTCAATTATTATTTAAGAAGAATTAAGAATTATGACTGAATTTATTTATTGTTTTTATTCTTCCAGTTACAAAGGAAACGAATTTCAAAAAGATATATATTATTTTATCAATAAAATAACATCTTAATTATAACTGTTCTTTTCTTTGTAAAGTATATAACAATTTAATTACTTTTATTCTATTAATTAACGAATACTGTTAACACAGAACGATCCATATTATTTCTCAATCACTTTTGAAATGCACATTTGACTAAGAACAATTGTGCAAATAAAGTAGTGTATTTATATCAGTGATAATACGTGTGGGATAAACGGGCGTCCACGAATACTGCAAGTATCTTCATTCACTACAATTATTTATATATAATGTATATATGATAAAGTTAAAAATTAAATTAAGGTTTTTTCCCCTAAAAATATACCCAAGATTTATCCATAATTTTGAAAAAGTGAGACAAACGGAGGCATACAATTTAAAAATGATAGAAACGAAGATCAGCTGAAAGATACAGTAAATATATTTTAAAAGTTTGGAATAAATTGAAATTTTAAATTAAGTACTGCACCGGCATCGTTAAATTTTATTCGAACTTTCAAGTCAATTCTTCTTTTATTAACTATTTCTTTGCTATGCTCGTGAGAAGGTTGTCAAAGAAACAAATAATAGATATAATACTTATATTTTTTCAATGAATTTCACAAGATATTTTTCTTAATTTAAATTGTAATAACAAATTTATATCGCATTCTAGTTGATATTTCATAAATATTCGTACATTTTTTTTAAATGAAATTTTTTTGTGACATTTGCACCTGCGCAGTTCCGCATCTAGCAAATTTGATCTCAATGTTATTTTCTTTCCTCGACTTGGAGGAATATGGAATTTTAGAATTGATTACTGGTTTATGAACAGGTCTCTAGGCCATTGTCTTTAATTTAATCATATCGTAAGAAGTCCCTGTGCCAGAGAGTAGGAAACAGAAAGAACAAGAGGATTTTGATGCGTTGACGAGTGGAATGTTGTGCGGAACAGGATTTAATGTAAAAGCAATTTTTTGAAAGTAGGTATCTTATCCGCAGGTTGTCGCTACGAGTTAAGTCGCAACAAATTTTAACTTTTCGTTCGTTTTCCTTTTAATATTTTCCGAAAATAAAAGTTATCATGAGCTTAAGTATGGAAATGAGAATACAGTTATATACTTCAGTGATCCTTTCATCTAGAAATGAATGTTTCAACGAACATATTCATCTATAATTCGAAATGTTAGTTGAAACTTTGTTCATAAATGAAATGATTACCTAAATCTACTCATTACCCATAATTACAGTCTATTTTTCATACTAATTCTCACGATAACTTGTATTTTTTAAAAATACAACATAAAAGTATTAAAAATGAAACAAATAAACAACTCAATTACAAAAAATATATAAATCGCCAGAAGTACGCGTGGGGTTATAATGTCAGTGCCACACTAGTCAAATACTGTTACGCAGTATGCACGCATGGAATACGAAGCACAGTATCCATCCGTTTCTTTGTTCCGTCACCAACGCGAGGTGTGCTACAATAGGAAAAAAATATCAATGGATTGTTAAAACAGACCAAGTTCCTGGAATGATCAGACGATAATCTTAAATTTTATTCGTTGTTTGATTGTTAAATGCCATAGGAGTGGGGATAGGAGGGCCTTGAACGGAACAATGGAGTCTTCACGCTGACTGAACACATAAATATTCTAAACATACAATAGGCTCTCTCCAGAACTCGCCACACTATCTACAATTCCTAAATCCAGTTAATTGGGAACCAGAATAGGATCGATGTTGAAATATTTCAACAAAGAAACTGAAATTAACAATGTTCGAAGGCAATCAAACAAAGCTAAAACCTCAGTTCCAGGAATAAATCTCACAAGTTCAGAAGTTCAGAATCCTCAGCGTTTTCGGCTCAAAACAACCATAAAAAAAAAATTGGCATATTACTAACGTTAATCTCATACCTAGATACATCTCTATTAGATGCAATTTTAAGATTTCATGAAAAATCGAGGAGAGCAACTCCCAATCTTCTAAAATCGACTTGTTATGAGAGAGCAAATATTGAAAAATAAAATGAGATTTGTCAAAACTCAAAATCAAATTTGACAAATAGCCGCAATTACTTATATCAATGAAATTTAACCGCTATTGGAAAATGAAATTTATAATAAAACTATTGGGAAATTAAATTTATAATAAAAAAAAGTTAACTATTTTGAACGTGTAGCAAAATTTTGAATTCTTAATTAAAATATCAGTAACAAATATCGATGGAATTTAGAAGTTAAATGTCATAAAAAATTAAAACCAGTACCTCTACAAACCATGAGGAGTACCTGTACATGATAGGGAATAAACTGTTTTTAAATCAACAGTTGTGGAAAGAGAAGATTGAGTAGTGAGGCGAGATCATGCTTACATGTTTAAATTGACAATTTATGCTAAGTCATTTCTAAAATCATATTTTTAGCACTATATAACATATTTTTAATAACACTTGTAATTTCAGAGGGATTTTTTTTTTTGCGATATATGATAATGGTGGTACCATACATGCATACAGATTGAAGAATAGATGTGAAAAGCATATTGATATTTGTCGTAATTTTGTAAGAATATTCACTTTTATTTTTCCGGTTGCCTCAAAATAAAAAAAAACACATCAAGATTTATCGTCTCCTAGTTCTGTTAATCGAAACTCACCAAGTGCATTCAAATCAAAATCGTCTGTAATAATTAAAATGTTATATCATAGATCAGGGCGTCATAAGTTCAATGAATACATCCATTGAGTATTTCTATTTATATTAAAAAAATAAAAAGATTTTTATGAATAATCTAAGCCGTCCAGAGAAAACCGGATAAAGGAAATGAGGAACTTCCATAAAGATTCGGATTATCAAGTTCAAGGTTTTCTTCGAAAAATCCGTACTTTAGAGTTATTTTTATTGATTATTAGTCATGATTTTATGATAATTATTTACTTATTACGCTATCTGTTGTTTAATTCATTTATATGTTAAGGAAGAGTCTAATTGTAGCGAGGCTAGTGGCCGTATTGGTGTACTGAAGCTGGAGTAGTACTCTTTTTTATATCAATTAATTGATAAATTTATAACCGTTATTGTTCAGCCCCGGTTCAAATATTAATAAAGAAATTATTTTTAAACATTTTTTTTCATTTAAAGTATGTATTGTGTTTTTTTCCAGCTCCAAACGAAATTTTATTAAACGGAACACGCAACATTATTTCCAGATTTATCTGAGGTCCAGAAGTCAATTACCTAACAAGTTAGATCATGTTAATTCCACCTCATGAATTAAAAAAAAATGTATTTATTGAAATTTACAACTGCACTTTAACAATACAAGTAAATATATTGTGTGATACATAGTAGCATTGATAAACGCAAGTAGAGAAATAACCCAGTTGTAGTAATCAACTAATTGAAATAAAAATAAAACTAATTAATATTATTATCAATATTATATATTTTTACATGATTCGTAATCCACCTACCTACATTTTTTATACAATCTATTATATTCTTTATCTCTTCTACATAGGTAAAAAAAATAAAATAAAAATAACCTTCTGTTTTTATTATTTATGCCATATACTGCACATGATTTTTAATAAATAATAATAAACTCATTGATATCATCAACATGCAACTGAAACTTCATTCTTTTGTATAAAGTCATATAACTTCCCATACTTATATTTTCAATTTTATATTTATAATTTACTTTCCTACTTTTCATTCACGATATTTCTTATCTTTCTTTGCTTTCTACATATTTCTTCGATTATTTATTCTTTGGCATCTTATTTTGTTACAAATTTCTTTCAGTTTACTTATGTTTAATCTCTAGGAGTCTATTATACACGTTATATTTTTCTGTACAATACTAGGTTTTCCATACTTTTATATTTCTCCCTTCAAAGTAGGTCGAACCGTCGGCACACTTCACTAATAAGTATTCACTTATTTGGTGTTTCATTTGACTGCACCCCCAAACAATATAATAGATTGTTTAACAAATGTAGATAAATAATAAACCTAAATTTGTTATAAAATATACCTTATATATATATATATATATATATACACACACACACACACACACACACACACACACACACACACACACACACAGAGAGGAAGGGACATAAGGAGCTAAGTTTGGATCCGTTTCAGTGTGGTCTTCTTTGTCTATAGACCAATATGATATGCATATATGCTACGAATATTATAATTCAGACAGCATAGCTGTACCATGAATGAGTAATGCCATTGTGTTACTCTGAGGAAGTAGCATTGACGAATGGACAGTCAAACTTAAAATTACGTTAATTTTGAATTATGAAATGTGATAATACTAGATTTCAATTTTAATAAAAACATATCCATTAAAAAAAAATTATATATATTTTAAATATAAATTATTTAATTACTATTTATATATCTTAATACTTTTATGGTTAAATGTTTCATGGCATTATAAACTATTTTCTAGCCTCTGTTATAAATGAACAACCCTGCATTTACTTCAATATATTTGGACTGAATAACAAATATAAGTGCTATATAACTTGTGAAATGTTATACATATAACCAACCCTCCAGCTAACCTTTGTTAAACATACCGAAACTGTTGACACGAATTTTGGTCGTATTTCAATTAAAATTTTCTTCAAGGGGTGCATGAGTGTATTAGTTAACGTAATAGACAAGAAGCTTTGGTATACCAAAATAATCAATAAGAAATATTTATAATAGATATAAATTGACAAAAATTAGTTTACTAAGTTGTCATCCTATTTAAATATATACACTAAATTTGTCAAGTAAATTTTTCAACGGTGTTTTAAAAAAAACAAATAACGTACATGTACTTAGCTAACTCTATGGGAAACATCTGAAGACTTGTTATTTTCCTGAGTAACAAATATATCTTTTTAAATTTTATTCTTTATTAACAGTATAAGTTTATTAACCTTACATAAATTTTATAAATGGAATAAATTTTAAGGATTCGAATATTGATCAAAGCTAAATTGACGACCTAGAGTATTTGGTGTTTATGTAATTAATGACTGTTTTTTTTTCTGTACCTAATTTTATCCCGACCAATCGTGACCTGGAATCGATAGAAAAAAAAAATGTACTATCACAACCCATGAATGGTCTTGGGTTCAGTACGTGGTAGAGACTGTCCTGTTTCTTGGACGTTTTGAAGGGAGTCGGTTTGTCCTAGATTACACTAAACCGCCAGATTCCCCCCCTATTACTAGTACACACTTTTTAAAGGCTGGGTGAGCCATAGGGGGTCCTAGATCCCATATAATCCATCTCCGGCTGTTAACAGTTAAAAGTCTTGCCAGCAACTCAGCCACTCTAGTTGTATCACGCTACATTTGAATTGATAGAAGTGATTTTCATTTATCATATGAAATCTAAATTTCAAATATTTGTCACTTCAGTGTCTATCATAAAACGACAGTGTCTATCAAGGAAAATAAAAATTTGTGGTAAATTGCGGAATTAAATGACTTTACAGGATAATGTAAAGACAAACCGACGTAGTGACCCCGTCCAAATGGTACCGGAAGTGAACCAGTTAGTAAACTTCCTGTCCTCATCCAACCAGGCCCGCCATTTTCAAATCCTGGAACATCCAAGGACTCCTTCCGCTTTGACATGAGCGTTTGATCTTTTAATAGTTTTTTCGAAAATGTTTTTACTATTTTTCTTTGTTGGGATATTCGTATCATCATACTTTATGGACCAAGAGTTCGAATCCGTACGATTAAGCAGTAGATGTCCGAGATAGATATGAGATACCGCAGATTTTAATCACGAAGTAACACGGTACCGAATCTATGCTCGAATCCTGCTGTGGAAAAAACAGGAATATAAACGTAAAGTAAAGGTATCGGTAAGAGTTCCGCAAACCAGTCCCTTCGATTTAAGTCTCAACTTCTAATTTTTCATTCGTTTCCTTTTTGGTATTCTCGAAAAAACAAATAACCTTGTGTTTTACTTCGGAAAAAGGAGTGCAATTATTTTGGTAACCATTTCATCGTCATCTGTTCTGCACATTGCCACTTCCAGCTAAGTCACAGCAAGTTTTAATTTTTCATACATTTTCTTTTTAATATTCTCGAAAATAAAAATAATAGTGAGTTTGGTCTGTTCATGAAATGTTATCCGTTCCACAGGTAGTAACTTCGAGTTGAGTCACAAGTTTTTATTACTGTTTATTCGTTTCATTTTTAATATTTTCCAGAAATACAAGTTATCGTGAGCTTTGTTATGGAAAAGAGAATGTAATTATGGATTTGTCTGACCGAGGTACGAGCCAGATTAGCTCAGGTGGCAGAGAACCACGACGGTTACCTGGGAGAGCCGGGTTCGAATCCCGGCCCTGGACAAATCTTTTCTCTTCAAAATGAAAATATTTAAAAATTATAACAATTAATAAAAAAACAAAATAAAATAAATTATATATGATATATGTTCGTTGAAGCGTTTATTTCGAGATAAAATGATAAAGTATACACATATCCCATAATTACATTCCCTTTTCCATGGTAAAACTCATGATGCCTTGTATTTTTGGAAAATATTAAAGGGATACGAGTTATAGCTTGTGACTCAACACGAAGCGACAATCTGCCTAACTGATTCCGAGAGTTTCATGGCCGAATAGGGATTTAAGTATATTCCAATGCACGGAGAGAAATATTACTATTATTTAACCAATGACTATATTATTAAAAAAAAACTGTTCAATAGTTATCATAATTATGGCATGTATTATACTTTAAATAAAGAAGTTATTACATCCTAGATCATATTTTTTCTTGGAGATATTTATTTGTTTATTCTCTTTAGTAGCTTTCCTCGACGCTAGCAATGGCATAAGACGAAGTCAAAGAAGAAGTTGCTTGGTATTTTTGTATTTGAAAAATGTAATTTTTCGGTAGATTTGTAAATACTTAAGTATACACATTCCCCATAATTACACTCTTTTCCATAACGAATCCAATTCCATCCGAAACGAATGAAAAGTTAAAACTTGTTGTTTTTTTATTTACTTTTTTGGCACTTTTATAAATGCTTTAAAATTTGTATTATGTAACCTTCCGATATAATGATATGTACCTTTTCCTGTTCATATTTGTTATTCTTAAGAAACCTTTAGAATGAAGTTACTTTTCTGCTCTGTTCTATGATGAATTAAAAATTCTAGAATAAACCTTTTCAGTTTTTTTTTTTTAAATCGCAGTCGATTATTAGCAAATCTCAGAAATCAAATCACCCTGAAATGACGAGTTTTATCTGATTGATAGAAGGCCTCACGAATAATGGGATAAAAATTGTCAACAGGTCAGGTAAGGAGAAATCATGATATATCAATGGTGCTTCCGGTCTGGATAGGAAACAGGAAGTTGAGTAAGGGAAATGCCAACAAGTGGATGGCGCAAACCCACCAGCCATATCTCCCCTCGACCCATTCAAAAACATGAGCTACCTGGTCAGCCGATCATGGAGTACTCGTGATCTGATCATGTACCAGTAATATCTAACTTCATGGAGGGTCTCAATTTTCGATGGGTCCCTATGGATGTGTCTCAATTTACAAAAAATTGACTCAAATCCAAACTAGGCTCTTCTGCAAATGATAACCCAAACGTCGGAGTTTCCGAGGCCTGTCAATTACACTTATCTGAATCCTGTCGAGGATACCGAGAAGGATCATGAGGAAAAGTTTCATTTTATGGGTCGCAGTACTTGACAGTTCTTGTCTCTCGATGGAGGGAGGGATTGTAATCTTCTTCGACCGACAGGAGATAACCGACTGATAAGAGGATGTTTTGAAGCTGTTGACATTTTAAGTGTGAGAGGGAACGTATCACTAAAGAGATATTGTCTCTGCGCAATTATTTCAGACCATTTTTAGGAACTTGTGTCTCAACAAGTGTATTAACATTCACATTATATTTCCTATAATCTATTAATTTATCCAGTATTTATATTAACAAAGAGAGAATAGTACAATTAATAAAGTACTGAAGTTAAAAAAAATCCATATAATGGAGGGGGAAGGGGGTAGTTCAATGGTAGAGTGCTGACTTGCTATACTGGATGTTCCGGGTTAGAAATCCGCTGTACAGTTAAATCATATCATCTGTTGACAGGCGAGTATGGATCTTCCTGGGGCCCAACCAATCTCTGTAAACTGTATAAACTAAAATTCGCGTGATTTAGGAATAACCAAATAACCTCCCTGCACAACCGCTGTGCTAGAAACAGTACAGTCTCTACAATGTAATGATATCAAGACACTTCATGGGTTGCAGTAGTAAAGGTTATGTAATGGACAACTTATTACAACTGCTCATAGATACCATTTATTTTAAAAAGGGTTTCAAATACTAAAATTAATAACATTGTAGGGAATGTATTTTTTTTCTTTAGATGACATCTAACTCAAGTCTTAAACTGAAACGTACTAGTCATGAAAATATGTGGAAGGTTTGATTCTGTCATAAAGATATAATGAAATTGTTCATTTAAAGAAACATTTTTTTAAAAATATTATTTACTAGTGTATTTTTGAAATTCATGAAATACGCCTCATTTAATATTTCCAATATTTCTATGGTGTGTAACATACTTTCGCCCGTGAAAGCTTTTCTGCCGAGCAAAATAAGGCAAAATCGTATTTTTTTTACGAGAATGATTTTAGTCTCAGAGTAGAAATTGAAATAAAAAAGAAACTCTTCATCTTTTGTGATAATGATATATGCAATAGGCCATACAAATATTGTATTATTGTATAAATTGGTACTAAAATATGTTAGAATTAAAAATTGATAAGAATTCTTAATTTTATTAGAGAATAAATTTTAACTTAAATCTGAAATAGGCCCCTTTTTTATATTTCCAGCAAGTTTTTTTGCTTTTCCTTTTTAAGAAAAAGAGTGACCAAATTTATTCTTTTAAATATTAATTAGCAACTCAAAGTATATTCAATTCACTGTATTAATGTATTGAAGCCCATGGTTCAAACTATACCCATTTCTTAATGTTTTTACGTGAACCAAAAGGTTATTTCACGTACAAAGGAATCGCGATGCAACTCCATACAATATCAGCGAAGCTTACAATTATTCAGTTGAATTGAATAATTTTTAATACTAATATATCTAAATATTCATCATATTCAACAGTTTTTAATTTATTCAGAATCATTACTGGGTATGCAGAGCAAAGGCGGTTTCTCAGACGTCTTTTAAAGTTTAGTAAAATCATTATAATTGTAAAATAAAGATTTATTCAAAATAATTATATATCTCCAATCATTTTTTGGTTGCGATTGTTTTCATGATCTATTAAAATCCATTAAGTTATTTTAAAAATTAGTTACATCGTAAATATTCAATCCTATAAGTAGTAGTTTTCAGGATTAATCCATATTATTATTTTTAAAAAATAAATAAGAACAGCATTCATAAATTCATCTTTAGTATATTTTAATATTTGATTTGTTCAATTCCTGGCATCTATGATTAATATTAAAAAGTAAAATAAATATTCTAATAATAATGGATAATAAACTTCAGAAAGAGAAAAATAAATATAAAAAATTATTAAATTAAAATAAAAGATTTACTATTTGACTTTATAGACCTACATTTTTATGTTAAATAAAGAAAATGAGTACCACTTGCCTTTATCCCTGCCATTTACTTGTTGTATTGTTATAAAACATTTATAAATTTCAATGAATAAATTAATAAAGAGAGAAAAAAAGTAGATTTTTCAAAGAAAATACAATATTTACGGCTATACTATGAATATAAAACACGAAACATTATTTTTAACATGACAGGAAGGAAGCATTACCAGTACATTTAATAAAATCGTTAGGTATAAACAAAAAAATGCATATAAATCTTTAAAATGGCTTTGTTTTAAGACGCTACATTAAAAAAAAATAAACAAATTACACATCTGTTTCCTTACAGACTTAGAAGAAAAATAAGATTGAATGATTTTATATGGTATCTGCTGCGTTTTATGCAAATTTCCTTATCTATTTCTGAAATAACATTAATATGTAATGTTATTATCAATAGTTTAATTACTGATTAAAATTATTATACTCTTCAATAACTCACCTGCCCTCCACAAAACGTGTGACATTTTCATAAAGATCCAACGTCTTGTAAATTCTTTCACATCCGTAATGAACACAATTGTGTAATTTGGGGATATTAAATATCAGAAAAGTACATTTCGATTAAGAGTCTTTTAAAAAAAAAAAAAAACGAAAATGTAATAATAAATTGAACTTCTTATCAAAATTGTGGATGGTGTGCCCTTTGGCGATGTACGAGGTATCTGTCAAATTCCAAATGTGCCAAAACTTAGAGCGCGTTGAAGACTCAGGTAAATGAGATATGTTGAAAGCAAATTTTCATTGTGAATTATTTAAAAATGACAGTCCGCGCACTTATTACTGATACAGCGTCACAGCTATAATCAACACTTCCGTTGTGCGCGGCAATGATGTGGAGTACGTTGACCACTGGAAGCTCAGCTGAAACTTAGACATGGATGGCCTCAGATAAAGACAAAAGTACAGTACCTTTCCAGATCATGGCTCTTCCAAGCAAGCACTCTAAGGTAGCACACCAAATTGAGACCTGCCGCCAAGACAATGGTTGGATAAGGAGTGGGGGTACACTTTCTATTCCCTCTTAGTTCTGCCAACCCCTCCGGCATCTTTTTTCTTCGCTTCCTCGTCCCGGTGCCACTGGATCAGAACGACACCTTTTACGAAAATCCATCCCTTTTTTACCCATCCAAATCCCCCAAATCGACGGTGAACTCTAAAAAAAAGGACGCTATCCAGTCAGAGCATAAATCCTATTCCGATGGTAGATAACGGAGAATAAGGAAAGGATACAGCCATCCGAAGATATTGGACAAACACTATTACAGAAGATTTCAATGAAATGCGTGAACAATATATCGCACTAGTCTTTCTTAAGTTACATAAGTCGAAAGCCAACATTTTTGGAAAAACTATTAGTGAGCTTGGAATAAGCATTAGGACACTAAGAGTTAAACAAGTACATATGATCACTAAGAAAACTAGGTTTATTATGGGGAGAGAATTTGTTTTCTTCTATTTTTCATTCGGAAAAAACACGTGTAAATCACTGCATCAGCATAAACAAAATTCGAAGTTCGTCCACGCAACCCTTTCCGTCGCATTGGGTGGTCTGGACGTGGAGAAGCAAATCAAACAACTTCTTTACATATTTCAGTAAGATATACCTTATTATTGCATTTCATGTGTATGGAAATATTAGCATAAGAATCTATATTCTAATCATTGTGTATTTTCCAATAGATTTTTTTTCGTATTTTGAATAATTTTGCATACCACAGAATACATATAATATTAAATAAAATTTCGCTATATTTGGGGCGACCTGTGGCTCACTGGTTAGCGTAACAAACTACTGAGCCCAAGATCGCGGATTCGTAGCCCGGCAGGTGGCCCTAGGATTTTTGAAGGGAGTAATAAATCCTTAGTAATAGTAACCCCGTCCTTCGGAAGGGACGTTAAACTGGGGTCCCGAGCCTGTACGATATCAGGCACTCGTTAAAAATTCCTACCCTAATTAAACCTGGAAAGGCAAAATTTAGAGCTCCCAATGTAGCATCGTCCGATAAGCCATAGCAGCAAAAAGTGACGTTAAATGAACAAACAAAAACAAATTTCGCTATATGACTGAGCAACCAAGCTTTCCGGGCCTTGACAAAAATTGACGAACAGAGAAAAAATAACTTTTTCCTCTACAACCCATGAACTGTTTTGAGGTTCAGTAAGTGATAGAGACTACTTTTTTCTAGGACAACACTTGTACAGGGGGATTAGTCAAAAATCACGATCCACCGCCAAATTTCCCCCCTTATTTTGAGTACCCGATTCATAGAGGCTGCGTGAGCTTTCCACAGCTAGCACCCCCGTCTGTTAACTGATTACATAAATTATCTGCCACAGCTGGATTTTAACCCTGGCCCTTTGGTGCAGGGACTCAGCGCTGTACCAGCGAGCTACCCCGCTCCCTAACGAAAGGAGGAAACATCTTGTAATTGAGTCTACAAAATTTCTTCCGCCACATTTGGGTTTTCGGATGTAAATGGACGGTGCATAAGGACATCTGCTCCAGTCCATAAAAGATCCAATTCGGGAATTTTGTCGCGTAATAAAAAACCATAAATGAGGGCATTAAAAACCAGTTTATTACCTTTATCTTCTCTTTATCTCTGGTCAGGGGCGCGTTGTGAAACTTGTATATAATTTAAAATGGCTAATTAGCATATTCTTTTCATTAAAATGATGAGACAGCGTTTTATCTCTCGAAAGAAAAATGGGAATTTCGGACCAGAAGAATAAAATGTCTAATATCATAGTTCTGTCTGTCCATCACATGGCAGTTGTCACATGATTTTTTTTTTCATAATTTTTTAACCACTGACAACTTCTTTAGGTTCATATATAACATTGAAAAATTAATAGATGACGTTTAGTACAATCTTATTTTCGGATGATTGTTCAAGTCCCTGAAATTGAGTTCTTAGGCCCTAATGATTTTTAAAATTAATTAATTATATATTTTATATATTATATATGTTTTGTTGTGTTTAGTTTATATACATCTATTTTAACGTTAAGTAGAAATCATGAATGTTCGCGCATTAAAATTAAAATTGTGTGCTAACTTTGAAATAATTATTCAACCAACTTGATGAATCTACGTGTAGCTAATCAATATTTTGATTCGGATAGCTAAAAATGTAAGATACCAGACTGTTAACTCAAAGGGTCGAGTCTCCTCAATGTGGGTATCGGGCCCTTTACTTCGAGGAGGGCTTTGGATGATTCAAGGAGCGGTGGTAAAAATAAGAAGATTTATCTCCGAAAGGCTGAAGTAAACTGGAATAGCTGGGGTTACGCTATTTTCGGCAAAATAAACGTATGTTTTTGGTTTCCAATAATATCCTATGGTTTAGATCGGTTTTCCTAAAAGGTTTTTCTCAGAGCAGGGGCAGTAAAAATGTAGTAATAACCTTCCTGAGTTATAAGTATGTGATGTTGTGAGGTTCCCAACTTAATCAAGTGTACAGAAGTTTGAATTCTAGGACCAATTTTTTGTGACTTGTGACTATCGATACATTGTAAACACACAGTATATTATTTGCAAAAATATTTTTGTTCATTACACTGATATTCCGACTTCAAACTGATTGATGAAGGAAAAAAATTCTAAGATCACAAGAGCCTGATGTGAAAGGATTTCACAATTAAAAACAGTTACAGCGGATGTTAAACGTCAATATTGAATAATTGCTGCAGAGCAAGGGAGAGAGACCTTGTAAGAATCAAGGTAACCTAAATTCAAACCGTTAAGATGATTGGTCGATTTCTACAAGGCAATTTACAACTTTTATCGATAAAAAATGGATATAGTTATAATGAAAAAGGACTTGACATGTCGATTAGTGTAATATAGTGCTTTGGGCGTGATTTTAGCTGAAGTAGTCGATATCAGTGCTTTGCCTAAGTATTGCATTGAAACCTTAAGACCTCTTTTCACTTTTCTTAACATCGAAACCTAATGTAATATCGAATTAATTCAGAATTATACGATCTATAGTTTATATGCGAAAATTCGGTGTAAAAACATTACACTCGAAAAATTATATGACATTCTTCCAAATATAATTCGTGCTTGGTTCCAGCATAACTTTGCCCCAGTATTGTCCATCTGCAGCTTGGGCTATATTTCCTCTTTGTCTAATGTCTGTCAGTACATTGTCACTCCACCGAGATCTAGGTAATCCCCTTGGTCTGTTCCCAACTGGTTTATTTTTGTAGACCTTCGAAGGACATCTTCCATCCTCCTACCTAATAACGTGTTCGAGCCATTTTACTTTCTGCACTTTGAGGAAATTATAAAGGCTAAGATCCCGGTGTTCCCTATACAACTCCATATTCCGAAGTCAGGATCCATTTTCTTTGATAGGCCCTATTATTTAGGATCGTTCTTACGAAGCCCACCCTGTGCGCATCGGACATTGAGAGTACACGTCTCACACGCATAGGATGCTACTGGCCGTATGAGGTAAAATTTAAATAAAATAAATACATTTAAATTTTAGGCTTCAGTCCTAAGGAATTAAAATATATATGAGTTGTTTATGGAGCCTCTGGAGCAACAAATTGATGCACTTTATCTTCTTTGACGTGATTTTCTTTTGGTGTTTGTCCTGATGATGCCTGAATTGGAGAAACGTTGACCGGTTGTTTTTTTTTCCAGCATTTTAGAAACTTAAGGCTTTGTTTTGGGGATTTTTCTTATTGCTTCCTATTTATAAGTTATATATCTTTTTAATGCATGTATGAGATGAACGTCGGCACATAATATAAGTACTTCACTTATTCGGTGTTCTTATTGACTGCACCCCCCAACTATCTCCTTTACATATATATCTTTTTGATTGTCTGATAATTTTTACTGGTATATATGTAGATTAATCGATTAGAAAAGTTTCGTCAAGAATTCTTATGTAATGAAGATAAAATCATATGTATAAAGTATTACATAAAAATATAACGCAATTACCACTATCACACTCTTATCGATAGTGATTAAGAAATCGATTATTTTTAGTAGTTTACAAAATTACATAAATCTGGAATATTGAAACTATGATTCTCGGCTCGGACTCTCGGAGTTTTGAAATGTATTCCGAATATGCTTTTCTATATTCCCCTACTGATATATTACGTTTTTTATCAACATATTCTGTTATTGGGGCTAAGAGGTAACTGATATCGTGGCAAGAAAGGGAAAGGGGCCGGCCACCATTATCTGAATATTTCCTCCGATGCGGATCGGAGCTTTATGATGAGCACTTGTGTAACCATACAGAATTAACCATTACACAACACTTTCCATATTGTAACAGACTTCATACTCTGTTAACCAGACTGACGCAACCGTTGACGCATCCCCACCCACCTTCCTACCTTAACCGCTCCCAACGTCGTGAATACATAAGAAATTGAATTTATTTTTATCTAAACCTGCCAAATATATATTCTGTTACATATATAATCCCTTATCATTACCATTTTTATTCCAGTATCAAAATAAGGAAAATAAATATAGATGTTGGAAAGGGTTGCCGGGGTATATATACAGAAATATTTGAAATAGTCGGTGGGGGGGGGGGTGCAGTCAATAAATTTTACACAAAATAAGTTTATATATATAAATTACTTGTTTATTTTTTATACAATTAAATAAGCACAGATAGAATATATTAACTTTATTTTGTGTAAAATTTACGGACTGAATCTCCTAATCATTTCATATTATTTCTGAAAATAAATAAAATGTGTTACCGAAAATTTTGTTATTGGACTTATTTGGATTAACATGGTTATTTTTAAATACCAAATTATTTTAGTATTTATTATAGTATAATAGATGCCGAGATTTTAGAAAATATGACTGATAGAGAATTACCAGAGAGATTATGAAATAACAGAAATCAAGAAAAAAAAACCTTGTATTTTTTATCTAATTTATCATAAAAACATATGAATGGAGAGTTTATTTATCAGGTATTTGGACTTTTCAAGCCTTTATGCATTATATTGGTACACAACATACATATAAAGTAAATATTTACTATAATGTAATACTTTACGATTAACAATACTTAATTATTTTAACATTAATAAAATCATTAAGATCTATGAAACCAATATAAGCCATAAAGAGTTTAGGATTCAGTACATCGAAGAGACTGTACTGTTTCTAGGACAGCTTTGGGGAATAAGGTACCCAGTCTAAAGAGGCTGGCTGAGCCCCAGGTGGGTCTGCAGGCCTTACAGCTTTCTTCCGGTACTGTCAACAGATAAAATAAATCTGCCACATACGGATACGAACCTGGGACCTTATATCAACTCAGCACTCAATACACTTGTTGGTGCGTTGAATGAATATAAAAAAAAAATCATTAATACCTTAAAATATTAGCAATAAAGATATAAATAATTCGGAAAGAATCGTATAAACAGGCTGCCTAGATAACTCGAGTATAAGCAAATACAAATTTCAGATAAAAAGATAATGACTAATTTCCTATTTTTATAATTTTTTTTTAATAACACTTTTTTTTCTTGATACTGATATCATTGAATCCTCGAAATCCTATGTTAGAGTTTGTTTAACGATTACCGAACGAATGAGATTAAACTGGTGTCAAGCTGTCTGGTATAAATTTAACTTGAAGGAAGATAAGGTTAAAACTAAAAGAAACGCATTTTGTTCGAATATATGTTTATGAGCATAATTTATACATAATACCAATTTTTAAATTATAAACTTTGGTATAAATTATGAAATCTTAGTGGTAGAGGTTATTATTAATAATAACATGAACTAAAAATAATAATAATAAACAAATTCTTTATAGACTGCTATGCCATTTATAAAACTAAAACTCATATACCCATCCTAAATACTTGGTAAAAATAAATAAAAATAATATAATTTCACAATGACGGATTATATTTCGATCAAACTGAAGTTCTTTTACACTAACATGGTGAGAAGAATATTTCAACTAGAATTTTAGAAGCAAATATTCTTCAGCTGCCTTAACAATTTAGTCCTACACAAAAGTTGGATTGAAATGAATATCAAATTTATAACATATGCTTATTACTAGCATTCTCAACACGATGTTGCAAAAGACAGGTGTAGCGCAGGGCCGCGTGTTGGCCCCTTTATTATTTTATTCCTCTGCTTAGCGGGCGGGAACCGATGTCCACACTCCAGGCCTCCCTTATCACATCCCCTTATCAGCAGTTTGTTCATATGGAGAAATTCTCAATCTTATCGCAAAGGAAGTGTTAAAATTATAAAATAATTTTATGTTGAAAAGAATGAACAGAGGTCATTATATCGTGAGTGTTTTTTTTACTATACGTACCAATTAAGGACGAAATATGAAGAGAAATTTGTAATTAACATATCTGGTAAATATACAATATTGTTAATGAACAACAGGTCATGAAATAAACCAAGAAATAAAAGTTGTTCCCAAAAACCAGTTAGTTTAACCATTTATCTTTTATCGAATTTCATTTTTCATATTCATTGCAAGATAATAAATATTTTGATAATTGATATATTGGTAATACAGAAAAAAGAAGACCTGTACCGCTAAAACCCATTAGTGATGTTGGGTTCAGTATATGGTTGAGACTATATTGTTTCTAAGACATAATTCTAACAGTTGTGCAAGAAGGTGATTTCTGCATGATCACCCTCAAACGTCAGGATTTTTTCCCAATTAACTAAGTGAATGCAATTTACCCAACTTTATAGAGGCTGGGTAAGCACCAAGAGGGTCTGCAGAAAATCATAAAAAGTCCAAGCTATTGCTATAATTCTTATTACTTATTAGTAAGTTAAGTGTGACATGTAAATGAAAGCCCAACCGTCCGGAAGTTACTTATATCAAAGAGTAAAAATTACAAAAAATTTACAATTGTTAGCTAAACCTCTTATTAGGTTCTTTAACTGCTAGTAATCTCTTTAATTTCTGCTTTATGCTACTAAACATTCAATGCAGTTCTATAGATCACATGGCGAAGATTAGATAACATATTAATATATTGCACTGTATCGGATCAAAGGAGAGTAAGCGATAAATTGTTCTCTACTAAAAAATATTTAAAAAAAACCTGTACCACTACCACCCATGAAGGGTCTTGGATTCAGTACATTGTAGAAACTGTACCGTTTCTATTACAACCGTTGTGCAGGGAGGTGATTTGTCCGAGATAGCTTTTTCCCCAATTAATTATTTCACTAATAAGACTATTATCTGGTTGAGCCCCAGGAGGGTCTGTATATCCCTCAGGGTCCATCCGTGGCTAGTAACAGTTAAAATAGTTTATCTGTAACCGACGGATTTTAACACGGAACCTTCAGCATAGCAACTCAGCACTTCGTTTTAAAGAATATGATAAAATGAGTAATACCAATGTTATGTAGAATTATGACAATTTAAATGAAAATGTTAATATTTTTCCAGTTCTAAGCATATATATACATATATATATATATATATATATATATATATATATATATATACACATACATACATACACACCTCAAATACTTAATTTCGGTCTCGTAAAACTTCGTTTTTCAAGATAGACTTACCACAACATACAGACCATTTTGTTAATAGTTATTCCTACTCAAGGAGCTTATAATGTGTGTTACAGTTGAAAAATCGAATTCGAAATTTTCCACGATGACAATAGTTTTCCCTTAGTACATAGTTCAAAAAAAGATAAGAAAAAAAAGGAAATTGAAGGGAAAAAAATAAAATAACGTAATATTAAAACTTTCTTCAACATAAAAAAAATTCTACGTATAATCACTTCAATATTTCGCATGATAACAGTTTTATCTGGAAGTGATATTAACTTATCTCAGTATCACTTGTTTCCTTCTTCTGAATGTAGCACACATACATTAAAAAAAGAAAAATCTTAGTGGAGAAGTTTAACATGTATTTAAAAAATAGTTTATCAATAATATCCGTTAAGTCTGAGGCAGCGATAAAGTTATTTTTGTAATAATGTATCTGTACTAGAATTAAATAAATAAATGTGTGTGTGTACTAATGTTTATAATGTTTCATGAAGGGCATAATGTGCGTAATGTAAACATCAATAATATTACAAGAAGGTCGATGTATCTTTCATAAAATGTATTTGTATCGTATCGTATATGTATTTTTTTACTTCCATAATTTTAATGCTTAGTTATATTTTTTATAATGTACACTATTATTTGTTTCGAATGCTAAAATACTTATTATAAGAAATATAATATAATTATTTTTTCTCTCGAGCAAAAATAAGTTACCCCAGAAGAGAAACCGAAGTTTGAAGAACTATCCTCATCCGGATTTTCCTGAACATAAACAAAACCACGATTGTCATTCTTAATATAATTGGACAAAAAAAAAGACAATCGGCAACTTTAAAAATTAGCATAATCCGAAAAATTATATTATGAAAGTTTTTTTTAAATTTATTCCATGAGAAAAGCAGTAAAAATGCTTGAATGTCAAGGCCGTATATGTCAAAAACACTTCGCCTAGATCCGGTCTTTAGGGCGGGACTTAAAAGTTAAGTAATAGGACTTACTACTTCAAAGACTTACCGTGCTGTTGTGCGTAGACTATGCCGGTGGTTGTTGCAGAAGTGTGTGGCTTGAGTAGTTGGCTAAAATCACCAACGCACATCGTGGATTCGTATAATCCTCCACCATTTTCTACCATGCTCCTTTCTTTTTCCACTTCTGAAAAAACAAAAAAATGACATTTAATAAACTACAATAATTTATTTAATGTTAATACTTTCAATTATAATACTCACAAAAACTCAATATATAGGAGGTTAGATTCAAACGCAATCTAAGAAAAAAAATATTAAAAAGTGCGTCACCATTTTTTCTTTTCGATTTTATATAAAAAGTACTTTTTGGTATCTATAAAATCGTCAATGAAATTATCGATTATCTTTTTTTCAATATCAATCGAATGAATGAAATGGGATCTTATCGCAAAAGGCAACAGGCTGTCTCAATGTACTTGATTATTTTTTCATGTTCGCAGTTGAAATGTTGTCAGGGTGATTCACCTTGCGACAATTAAGATAACAAATACTTGACATCTTTGTCACATGCTAAAAAATATGGATAAAATATATTTTCTGGCCGATAGAGCAATTTAGTATTACCATAACTCATAATAAATAGATAATTAATAAATACTTAGCGAATACGCGTGCTCGATACTGTTAACAACCGTCCAAACCCTTAAAACTACATCTAAAGATATCTTCTCACCTACGTTTTAGTAATCCTTAGGACACTTGCCTCGCGATTTATATATTTCCTGTTTTCCTTGCTTTCCATCTTGAAAAATTAACACCCATTTTTTCCCTAGTAACTTTAACCATACATCGGCTGCAGAATTAGGGTGCAGGCTATACCTATTCTCAGATTTCCTTTGATCGGTTCATATGCATAACATTAGTATTGCAGTTTTGTAATTTCAATCATTTATCTTGAATAATAGTAGTTATATATATATACATACATACACGAGGATGAAAATGGCTTACCATTTTAATTACCCTTAGGTGGAAGTAAAAAAAAATTCTCTTAAGTAGGGAGAATTAAGTCTGTTTATTGGAAAGCTAACGCTTCGACCCACATTGCAGGTCTTCTTCAGGGTTAAATATACAAACAACTGTTAATTGGAAAGCCCGTTAGCTTTTTTGTCTCTACTATACAAACGTTTTTTGTCTGTATTTTGTATATTTAGCGCTGAAGAAGTCCTGAATGTGGGTCGAAACGTAGGCATTCCAATAAACAGTTCTACCTGCTAAGATTTTTTTTTTATCTCCACCCGGACCATTTTCTTCTTCAATCATTTATGTTTGTTAAAAGAATTTTAAAGCAAAACAACAAGCATTAAACTCCTGTACCTTCTCTTTAACTTAATTTTTTCTGGTATAATACCACCCAAAACTACTTACTTGGTATATTCTGTTTTTCATTTTTCTTAAATGAATTTAACTAAATTTAATTAAACAATTATTAATAGACATCCTTATATCTAGTTGTATGGACCTTTGATACATATTTTGAAAGCTAGCATGGTTATGAATATACAGTGTACCCATAAAATTAATATAAAAATATTACGTGGTTTAAATATATTATTAAATAATTCTTTATAAGAGACTATTTTAACTTTCCAAATATTATATTTAGAAAAAGTATTGCAACAGTCAAATTTTATCAATGGCACGGTCAAAGACTCTTTTTATGAGACATTTGTCCAGAAAATCGAGCAGTGAAATATTGCTGTTTGATTTTTTTCAACCTTTTGAATAATCGAATGTTGATATTCTTAATGTTTTAACTGTTTTCTAAGGAAGTAATTAGGTGGGACAATTAAGGTTAATTATATTGCAGCATTATTCACTTGGAGGACAAGTGGCTGAATCAATAAACAATTAGATCACAAGGTATTTTTTTTCTCTATCTGTGACATTTACATAAGGAGGCTATAGAGTTGAGGGGAAGGGGAATTTAATTTTAACTCTTTATTTATATTTTAATTGATAATAAATGCAATAATCGACAGTTGGACACCTCCAAAAATAACAATAATTTATAAATTACTTTCTGAGAGCTTAAGAGAGAATCATCTTTTCGTCTTATATTTGTTAATTTACAAACGAATCCAGGATATACTACACAATGATTTCTTAATCAACTGGTTTTTATATCAGTTTTTTGTTATTAAAGAACGCTTAACTTAAAGAAATAAATGCAAATTTAAACGTAATTTTCTGCATGTATTATTTTTCTCTAATTTATCAATTTTCTTCCTGGCTTCAACAATTCTTCTTTCTCTAACATTGCTATCCAACAACAATTCTAACAATGCTTTTCTAGTCAGATTACAAAGAAATTTCTCTGTAACAACTTATGTTTATATTTTCGCTTTTTGTAAAGTTATTTTAACTTGGCCTTTTGTTGTAAGCAAGAATTCTATCGGTGAGTCTTATTGGGAGAAGTCAAGTAATACATCTATTAAATTTCAATCTTCGTTTTTTTTGTCAGCAAATTATCTGCTGCCGGGTTTGAGAGATTTTCTATGTTTTTTTCTTTACTGTAATCGATATCCTTCTTCAGTCAAGCTTGGATCCAAGATCTTTCTCATAATTATGAGTTTTTCTCTAGGTATCTCTCCCATGCCACATTTCATATGGAGTGTTTATATTTCGGAAATATACATACAAAACTTGCATTGGTGCTGCTGGTTTAGTTACAGTGCAGTAGTGATGGTGTTAGAGGAAATGCATTTGTCATATATGTGTATATACATACAGAACTCAAAATTATGTATTATAAAAGTAATAAAGTCCTAAATAAGATTTATATAAATGTATAATAAATGAAGATTCCCGTTCACGATATTTCCAAAAATTGTAAGCGGCCTGAAATTCGACTATCGACAAGATACCACGCAATATTAAGTCGTATTTGCTACTCTGTTTTTCACAAAATGCTAAAATATAAGTTTATCCACCTTAACGATTTCCTAGTGTACTACTGTACACAATAAAAAATAAACTTGTAGGTAAATGCTGTTATTTTTAGGAAAATTTTGTGTTTAGAGTATAGTAAATAGTTCACTATTTGGCGCTAATTGCTTTTTCATAAAATGACATCGATATTTGTTATATAAATCGAATTTCCAACTGACACCGTGAACAATGTTGCAGCAAACACCTATAAATTTATATTTCCAATGACAGTTAAACATATCAACTGCGATATAAAACAAAGGGCTGAATATAATTACGGTTGTAAAAGCGTTATAAATGAGGAGAAGCAGTTACGGACGAATAACAGCGCGGAGTTCCCACAGTGGCAATGTCTACTAAACACCTGTTCCCTTATCTCGCTACTAGTGGGAAACTGAATGAAATTCTCAGCCCGGTCGTCGATAAAAGTCAATAATACGCTAGGCTGGTTCGATAAATTAAAACCATCAATCCATAAATAATGAATGGCCTATTAATGAGGCAATTGGTGAATACAAACATAAAAAATAACAGGAGAAAGAACGTAATGATGCATCTACCACGACATTGGGAAAAAATTCGAATTTTAAACTCTGACCCCGTTTCTAATTTATTACAGAACTTTATTATCAGATCTCCTCGGCACTAAGAAAAATGTATGTATCAGTTCCGCAGGTAGACGCTTCGATTTAAGTCACAAGAAGTTTGAACTTTTCAATCTTTTCCTTTTTAATAGTCTCGAAAATAAAAATAAAAATGAGCTTTAGTATGATTGTAAAATTTATAATTTAAAAATAACGAACACGATTATTAAAATAATGTGAAAAATAATATTTTTTAAAGTTATAATAACAATATCTAAAGTTCTAAAATGGTTTTTAAATTTAATGAATATTCGATACAAAATTCTGGCAATAAATGGAGTATACATTCATATCATCAAGGCAAATTAAATAACCTCGAAAAATAATTAATTTATCACAATATTTAACAAACACATTTTACTAGTTGTGTATAAAATGTACAATATCGTTTAGAAAATATATTAATATTTCAACAGATGTTAGAATCTAACATAATTTATGACACAGACTCGAAATTAGGTAATATCATTAACAAATAGTTGTCTATTTTTTTTTTTAATTGAAAATTTTCATACTCCTGGTAGGCTTTTACGAGAATTGATATTTGTTTCATAGCAAATCGTATAGTTAAATTTTCTGAAAATTCCAAATATAGAATGTTTAAATCTGTAATCCACAAGTTTTTAAATAATTTATTCTTGTTAAGGCTTTCAATTCATAATTAATTTTTCGGGTGTCAACTAATCGTAGCTTTCCCACCGGATCAGTTTTTTTTTTATTCTTAAATTTTATATAAATTAGAATTCCAATAACCATTATTTTATTTTAACGATAAAAATAGGAATAGTTTTTATTATGAATTAAGAGAGTGCAATACTTTCGACAGCTGAAGCAACTAGAATTGTCAAATCATAGGAAAGCATGTCCACACTGGTATTGTACGTATTATTACCGTTACGTCGACTCAACAATAGGTTGTCACGCACCCTTAATGCAAACTCGATGTGCAATCTCATTCTTCAAACTTATTAACGACATACTAAACCGGGAAGTAAAATACAAAAAAATTATAATCGATACTAATTAAGGGAAGATAAAACTTTACTCCTAGATTCCGTGGAATAACTGGCTTGCAGATTGCTCAAGGAAACGCGGCAGAGGATACCCGGAACCGAAGAGACTACCTGGGTACTGGGTAGAGCTAAGGCGATGGGCTAGGCAGTATGACCTCTCTGTCGCAGGATATCCTGTAGGCAAATCTCTTTTCCGGGCCTCAACATCCCTTTCCGGCGAACACCAGTCCGTCCTCAGAGTTCGGCCCAGAAGGTTGTGTAGCCTGGCTTGTGCAGGTGTTCCTTCTTTTGCGGATTGGAATGGAGAACAGACAAAGTGTTCATTGCATCGAAAGTGTATAGTGCTAGTGGTCTTAATTAAGTGCATGTCTGCAAGGTATCTTCTCGCCCAGTGATGCAAGGGATCCGAGTTATTGTTTTAGGATAACCTAAACCTACAATGAATATTGCCTTCTATTAAAGAGGTATAAGCTAGTAGTTTTGTTTATTGGAGGCAGCTTTTGGGCCGGATGTGACATAAGCATGAGATACCATCAGCCAAACTGCTATAGCCATTAGGAATTTTGTTTGACAGTGATTACCTGCTGTGTAACAGATTATCCATAATATTTCAAATGCTCAAATTATATTGTTATATACGATTCCATTATATGTTTAACTATTATAGCTTTCAGTATTAAAACGTTTCGATTCTCTTTCATCAAAATATTGCATAGTTCATTATTTAATGTTTTATGTTTATATTTTAAATTATCTTGGACATATTGGAAATGGGAGCAAATCTTGCAAATGAATATTACAAGATACAATAAAATGTCCTATTTATGTCAGGAACGGACCCATCTGATAAAGGTATAATTAACGTTATGGAAGGATGGTTCTTGCTTAGAGGAGCAGGCGTGCACCTGTCGGGGCAATTAAGGCCTGTGTTCTGCAGTCACTCCTTCGATACGTTGGAATTGAAAGCATCAATTTTAATAAATTATAATTCTATACTAACGAGCTGTTATTATTATTTCGGAGTATAGCTTTGAGTCAGTTTCGTTTTCCCGCTTCTTCCTTAGAGGTTCCCTATTCTTCCACCCTCTTGCGTAATGGAGTGGACGAAGGTGAGTGATAACAAAATAGAAAATTCTGATAATTAAAAAAATTGTTTGCTTACCGTCGATTTTATAAGAGAAAAAGTCAGACATAATGAGATCCGATGCTGCGGTGAGGATGTTCTGGTCTGCGCCGAAACAATCCCCACCACGTCCAGCGTCCAATCGCGTCAAAGCGGACGCTCCTGCTCTTTACCCGCAACGGACAGTAAAATCTGGCAGTGACGGTCAGTCAACGGTTTAGTAGGTACAGATCTGAGCTACGAAGCATGATCAAGTTAACATTTCCAAAAATTTAAAACTGAATAACAGGACCGACCATCGATTAGAGGTTTGTAGTACAATGCTAATTTTAGCCAAAACATTGAGACTTGTAGTATTCGTAATTTTCTTTTTTTTTAAACTAGTAAATTTACTGTATTACCTTTTAAAGATATTTTACACATATATGTGTGCGTAAAATTATTTTAAAAAAAATTAAGGACTAAATGTGCTCCATTGTAGGCATAGTTATTATAAGTTTAGCTTGTATAAGTAAAATAATTATTACTTTTCAATTATTTGACTACTAATTGATACGGATACTATATTTATATTTTTCTATAAGTTAATTTTAATATTTAAAAAAAAAATAATTATTTTCTATACATAACCACCCCGAGAAGTGGGGACCGTTTGGCGGAAAGATCAGGAACTGCTGGCTGAGTTTAATTCAATAATTAAACGCACCTGTCAGTAACGTATTATTTTTTCGATTATTATATTATGCTTGGTTATTATTGTATACCTGTACTACTATGATGGATCATGGGTCTTCCTGAGTTCAATACATGGTAATGATTGCAGTGGTTTTAAGCCAAAGGTTCTACAGATAAGTGATTTGGTCGAAATTACGCCCAACCCCCAGGTCTTTCGCCAATGAAGAAATAAACTTTATAGAGACTGGGTGAGCCCTGGGAGAATCTGTATAACACATTTCGATCTACGGCTGTTAAAATAATACAACCCTTAGCGCTTAACATAATAATCTGTCCCGCCCCGTTATAATTATTCAGTTAAATTTGATTTAATAATTAGTTTGATACTTGAAAAGATACTTAAATTTTGAACATTAGGTAAAACAGATTTAATTTATTAACTTGATTTTAAAACACTTTATTCTCTGATAAGTCTGAATATAGAGTACCATTGCGAAATTGATGATTTGTTTAGTAGCATACTCGAAAAAGTAAAAGGACAGATGAATTTCTAAATCAAAATAGATCTGCTCCTGTCTGCTGCAAGATTATTTTACCGTATTTGTCGATATTCCTGAGTTGTAGAAACACCGCAACAGCTACTTGGATCTAGTAGGAACTGAACTGTCAAAATGGAAGTAGTCACAATTCCAAGTCTCCACAACATGCAGCAGCACCATCGCGTTTTGAGATATTTTACAGATTCCTGGTTATATTTGGTCAAAATATCCCTTTGTATGGAAACGAGATTTTTTGTATTGTAACGATATTTCAAAATATACAAATCGTTACAGGGCAGTAACTTTCATGCGATTTTTTTTTAGGGTAAGTAAAAAACAATTTGTTCCTGAATTTTGAATTGAGGAAGAAACATTCAAATTATTTTGTAAATAATTACTGTTTAGGTATTATAGAAAAAATTGGATTGGTATTGGTTTTTTTATTCTAAATTAATTTATGAATTAAATATTTCGATAATTGACCATACGGAACTTTGAGGCTTAAAATTTAAATTGATCACTACATTAATACAATTTATATGATTGATTACTTTTTTCAAACCCTCATCATCAAATATATTAACTAATAATAATGGATGCTATTTTACATTTTATGATTTGTAAAGAAGTCAAAGATTATTAATTGATTAACACTAGATTACATTCAAGCAGGTATTATTTTTAATTGACTAATTTAATGAGGTAATTGGATTATAAATAGATAATTATGTGTACGAATGAATTAATTATATTAATATCCTTATTATGCCTCTCCATTCCTTGACAACCATTAATAATTCGTACAAAGCAACACACCATCTTCCCTTCTTGTATCGTGATGTGTAACTCAAGGGTTCCTACCACACACCAACCTTATTTTTAATCATTAATCGGAAGACTAGTAGTTAACTTTAAATTTAATTAAAATATAAGAAGATAACACACAGTACAAATTGTAATACTAATTTCCAAATTGCAACCTACCGATTACGATAAAAAAAAATCCTGCCCAACATAGCTTTATATAAAATATAAATATCAGCGTTCGAAAATCTTATTAGTTAATTTATTCATAATACGGAATCATTATCGCTTATATTATTATCATAATGAATAAAGTGGTTCTTGAATAAAAAAAATTAATTTCCTTGGTCAAAAATGCCCTGATAAGCTACCAGTATTAGGAAGTCTATTCGACCTCAAACAATACGATATGAAAGACCACAATTTATCGATAATAATCAAGGAAAAAATATTTTTTTCTTTTCATATAATTTTACTTTAACATATATAATATGATTATGAATCACACACTACCTCACATGGATATAAACGTTATGAGATGTCTTTGCCAGCAAATAATAAAAAAAAATCAAAATTCAGTTACTTGCAAAACGTTAACAGGAATTTAGTAACAATGAAGAAGAGGAGTTTTTTCTTAAACAAAATTAATCGATATAAATCGCGAAATTTTATTTAATTATTGAAGTAGTAGACGAATGATAAATAAAACGTACCAAGCAACAACACATAATACAAGTTTTCGAAATAACATATATTTAATGACAATTAATTATTTATTAACAATGAATAAAACCGCCATGTTTCAGACAAAATAAACAACTCGACCAATAGCCCTCCTCAGTAAGATGATACTAAGTGTCGAACCCTCACCATAGGGATGAACCCCATTTTGACCAAGTGGAACCCATGGACGATGGGGTGCCACCCCAAGGGGATGGCGATCTGTGTACTTGAGAACAATGTATACAAGAATATATTCAACGCAACGTACTAACAACTGGTCTAACAAGTAAGAAGAGGTATTCGTTAATTTTAATGACAGGTACTTGTAAGTGGGTACATATAATCATGCCATGCACTTGCAAGTACTGGTCAACAAAATTGTGTGCGTGTGTGAATATATATATATATATATATATAGAGAGAGAGAGAGAGAGAGATGAAAAAGGTCAAATAAGACAAAATACTTGTTAAGACACATAGTTGGAAAAAATTCAAACAAAAACCTTTAGTCTCTACAAAAATAATTACAAGAAACAAAAATACCAACAATCTTTCCACTATTCAGGCATAATCAGGACAGAAAGAGATAATAAAAAAAAATGAAGAAAGCACCTTACCCAACCTTAAAATCCAGCAATACACCCACCATAGAAAACACTACTACCATGTCACAAATGCAACTCAACAAAGGAGTTGTATTGTTGAATAACCACATGATAGGGAAATATGCCTAATTATTGTAATTATAAAGATTTCAAATATATTGTAAGCCCGTAATAAACAACTGCCTTTGGCAAGTGTCCTAAAAAAAGAACAATACACGTTATTGTAGTTAAATTTAATTAAGAATTATTGTTTTATACGGTATATTTTCATGATATATAAAAATGTTAATTTAAGATAGAAACTATTTGGATACATTAATAGAATATTTAAAAAAAGATATTAATCAATTATCCATAACGATTTCTGGAAGCATATTTCCGAGGAGAAAGATAAAAGACTACATATAATACCAAAAGCTAAATAAATTGGTAATACTGTAAAAGCTACTTTCGCATATTAAAAAGGAAAGGTGTAAACGATATACAAATCACATAATAAAGTAAGTAAATGTTCAAATAAACAATTAATTGATTCAATTGAGCGATAAACTGCAATAAATTTATTTATACCCAACGCAAAGAACTCAATATGACTTCTGAATGCCGAAGTGCCAGACGCATTCTGTCCACGGGCGTTCCTTGAATACCTAAGTGTCCCGCGGTCATTTGGCGAATGGCATCTTCAACGTTCTCTTAAAAGAAAATATCAAGATAGCTCGTAACCCTTATTCCATCGCAGTAATTAGGAAGAGGGTAATGAGTCGGAATCGACTTGAACAAGAAATATTTTGGCAACCAAGCTATTGATAGGAATATTTTAAATCGTTAATGTTACGGGGTAAGTCATTACTACAATTAGGTGTGAAATATTCTGGACGAAGTTGTTGAACCTTTCAGAAATTCTGTGTTGCTTAAACCTGCATCAAGAATGGAATGATAAAACTATGGTTCGCTGATCCAGCCTGTTGCTAACACGCACTAGAACATATTGTGACGTTCCTTGCATACTAACATACACAAGATACTAGAGTTTCCACTTACCTTTCTGTAATATTTCCAGGTGTTCCCAGAGGATGTCGCCCATAAAGGGGGGAGCCCTGGCGAGGAAGGCCTCCTTGCCCATGGCGCAGATGTCTTTCCCTCGCATGCAGAACTGCTGGAGTTTGACACCTTCCAAGGAGAACTCCCTGATCGCCCAGGATAACCAATGTTCAACCGCCGTCTCATTCCATTCCCGTGGATCTGTAGAAGAGAAATATTATTAATGTACTTAAATTTGAAAAATAAATTTAATTTTCGATGGGAAGCAATAGGAAAAATCCCCAAAACAAAGCCTTCTGTTTCCAAAATACTGGAACAAAAACAACTAGTCAATCTTTCACCTATCCCGGCATCTTCAGTACAAAACTTTACTAGTATTTCGTATATTGTTATTATAATCACATGTGCTTCAATTCAGCATTGGTCGTCAATAAAATGTATACTTGTGTATTAAATTTGTTACTCTAAAAGGTGAGACGAAAATGTAAAACGATTGGTAAAAGGAGGGTTTGTCAGGATAAATATTTTTCTTCCGGAACTAAGGTTGATAAATAACATATTTTCTTCTTTGAAATTGTCTTGTTCTTTGAAACATGTTACTCAGAACCCACGAACGCTTAATTATCAAATTGAAGTAATACATTATCCTGCAAAATTTAATTTTCTCAAATTATTTATCACGCTCCCTCCCCAAAACTATTCATGGGGGAAATTACATGTCCCCTTTATTTAACCAGTCACGTCTATGATACAATATGATGGGTATTTTAGATGCTTCAGAGTTTTCTATTCAACTTCAATACTTGAAAATGAAAATAATTATCTTGGAAATGTTAAACCTTGTTTTGATTAAATATTATGGAGTGTTAATACTATTGCATCTGTATGCGGTTATATTATTCCAGATACAACATGGAATGAATCATCCAACACATGCACCTTCAGATCGAATGACAATATTTTGTTAAAACAAAGTACACTTTTTTTAAAAATTTAATTTATTGATATTCACAACTATAATAATATTACAAGTAAATCTGCTAATATATACAATATGACCTGAAAAACACTTGTGGAGAAACTACCCATCGGTAGCACTCCAATAAAGTTCTATAGTAGATGGTCTCGGAGGATTATCAGGAATAGTAAGCAAGTTGAGAGCCTAGCGGATTCAAGGGAGTATGGAGCTTGTCACGGAAGGATAGGTATCTAGTTTGGGCCAATTCAGTAACATATGGGATATTAAGATGATGATATAGCACAGCAGTCCCGGATGCAAGATTCGATCAAAAGCCTGCTCTACATCGAAAAGCTCCCGTGCAGTACATTCCGCGTTCTAATGCCGGATGAGACAACGTCCACCACACGATGGCATTGCTGGATAGTGGAGTGTGATGTTCGGAAATCGTGGGGTATTAAATGGTATTTCGGAAAGGAGTCGGGTTAGAAGGGAAATGAATGGTTTGATGATATTATTAAGGTCTAATAAGAAGTTCGAAAGGATTGGGTTGATGTCTGCTGGACTTTGACTGGGAATACGATATTGGACAGAAGGTTGAGGTAGAGGATTAGTGTTTCTTGGAAAGTTGATTGGGAGTTGGGCCCTTCTTGGGACACTGAGCTGCATCAACTTTCAATGGTGTTTTGGTTTGGAGGTTTATCATGGAAGAAATTTGGGATGGAATTGTGAGTTCACTCTGAGGTGGAAGCTTCACCCGTAGAGGAAGATGGTGAGAAGGGATGTCTTGGCGTAGAGGTGGATGAGATTTGGGAACCATTGGCTGGTATTGGGAGGTTTGAGGCCTATGTTGTCGAATATGTTGATGTCGAGGTTGCTGATTTCGGCTGATGACTGAATATGTTCTTTGTCCCTGTTGAGGAGGATTAATACATGTTCAGGTCAATGGCTGCTGTTGATTACTATGAACTGGATTGTTTTGTACTTTTTCTATTTCTTCTTTGTGATTTACTTCTTGACTTTTTGATGCTGCATGGTGGGATCTTAGCCTTTGAAGGTTTTTATGCACCATACATCCGTTATAATTTGCTGGGTGGTCCTCACGGCATAGCACTCACTCTGCAGGTGTTTCTCTCGTTTTCTTACATGTGTCTGTTGCATGTGCTCCAGCACATTTAAGCATCTGGTCGGATAGTGACAATACGCTTTTGTATGTCCTTGTGCTTGGCATTTCGTGCATTGCACAATTGTAGGTCTTTGCCTTGGCTCTTCAAAACGAACGACTGAATAGACCAACCTAATAATATCAAATATTTCAATATTATTTCTGGCTGGTTCCAGATATACAAAAAATAAAGGTAGGGGGAACTTTTCGACGGAATGTAGGACTACCGATATGTTTCTGACGTTTTGCCCGATCTCTTCGAAGTCCCTTTTGAAGACGTTAGTAGGTGTGGAACTGTGAAGACCTCTCAGAACAACTCTGTAGGCCTTATCTGCTTTTAGCTGGTAGCAGTGGAAGTGATATTTTTTATCAGTGAGGTGGTTGTATTAATTTTTATGTCTTCCACTCAAGAATAACATTTAAAATTGGTTGTTCCGATCAGGTTGGATATTTCTTGACCAAAGGTCATGAAGTTTTGAACATTTGAGGCAAAAATGGGAGCAACGTACATTTAAATTTTGATTTGATTTTATACACCGCTGTAACGACATGATCACCTAATGTTATTTAATTTGTTAAGATTTGTCCATCCGTTGTGGTGCTCTGCCAGCAGAGCTATCCTGGCTCGTACGTCGGTCAGATATTCGGTGAAGAGAATGGATTTGTCTGATCGAGGTACGAGCCAGGCTGCACCGCGACGGAGACGTGGGAGACCCGGGTTCGAATCCCGGCCCGGGACAAATCTTTTCTCTTCAAAATAAAAGTAGGTTAATAAAGTTTGATAAGATTTGATGTACTTCATTTGTTTATAACTATTTTTATTATTTTAAATTTTTTGTATCTTGTCTGGGTCGAAAGGTTGGCTCCAAATAAATAGTTCAATCCTATTTAAGAAATTCATTCTCAAGCCCCTACCCTGAATATTTTTTTATTAATAAATATTAAAATAAAAATATTTATTTATCACGGAAATGGTTTAGGATGTTTAGAAGAAACATTATCGTGTGTTGATATTCCGTTCCGTTTACTATAAATGCAATTTTTTATTAATTATGAAAAACATAACATCAAAATATTAATACAAAAGTTGTTAAAATTATTTTATATCTGCTTATAAGATAACTAAAGATTTTCAATTAATTTATTATTATAATTATTATTTATTTATAATGAAGATATAGAAATGACGCGAATAAGATCTCTATTGTTTGTACAGCAACCATCTTTAACCCTTAGCCATCTTTGAATAGTGGGGGATAATAGGAGACATCTGTGTAACTACATCTCTGCACGTTTCATCTCTCCTGTGTATATAGGCCTACCGCAAGACAATAAGAATTAGATCATCCGACGTGTCTATAATATTAAGATCCTACTGTTAATCCAAAATCTGCACGCCAATATAATTAGTATAAGTATTACTTATGTAGAACCCTTACCTTTGACAATGTTGAGTTTAATTTGCTCTTTTTCCCAAGATGCGAAGGACGCTTTCAACGCTTCAGTCATTTTCTTGTTCGTACCAGGAGTCAACGGAGGAACTTGTGCTGGCATATCTGTAAAGAAATAAAGAGAAAAATTAAACAAACGACACTCCTACTAATTAGCAGTTTAAAAAATTATTAACTACCGGTAGATCATAAGAACAACTCAAGGAACGCTTCAATTCAGATTTGTTTTTAATTATATTAAAACAATGAATAACGGAGGTCCGACTAACATTATCCCCTCCGTCAATGAGTCAGTGATAGCGACGGAAGTCTTTATCAGACAACAGCCATGGAGGAATGGAGATACACAGGGTAGCAGCGATAAAATCATGAGGATATATATTCCAATGTAATCGTATAATTAGGTATTGAAATTTCTTTTTGCAAGGTACCATGTAAGTTTTCAACTTGAAGATGACAAGATTGATGCAAGAAGATTGATCAACTCCTTGTGGATCCTCAACAGTCTAATTTCTTAAAGTAACAATTCCGTGCTCCAGAGGTAAAGAACACCATGTCCACAAAATACTTTAGGTAGATTGTCATGAATACTATGATCAATACATCCAATTGCTTACCAATGCCAATAACTAACCCAATTTCTTTAAGCATGTCATTCTGCGATAGTATTAAAAATGCAATTAAAGTAATAGCATACCCAAAACTTATTCGTGTAACTCATCTTTCAATATAAATGTTGGTATATCTACGTAAATATGTAACACTGTGATATATCTATGATATTGTATATTCGAATACTACTTTGATACATTTGTAAACTATCTATATCACATACTTCGCTATTTGTGTTCGATATTTACATCCTTACATCGATCAAGGGCTACTGCGACGGGATTGCCATTAACAGGCTACTGGCAGGGATTCCCCAGGAAGCGAAACTTCCTAAAGATAGTTTCTTATAAAAATGGAAGAAAGTATAGAACTACCACTCTCTGCACAGGCACAGAGAAAACTAAGGGAAACCTCAAAATATCGATAGGAGAGTTCTAATTCTGTCTCCATCTTTCTCCATTCAAGTTAATAAATCAAAAAGGAACGGGAAAATCTCTGGGACATGCTCATAAGCAATTCGCAATCTGGAGTGAACAGCCAACACTTAAAGTATTTAAAATGATTCCAAATTGAATACCGTATTATTGAATAGGGAATTAATTATGTTATGATTAATACTATAAATGTCATGTCAGTTGTTGTCCCTGGACAGAAAATGAATTCGTAAATGATAATGACTGATACGCGGTTGTATGCATACTTGATTATCAAGGTAAGGAGATAGCGTAAGGGTGGAAAATGGCGATTGAATATTTTGAAAGATAGGCAGATGATTGGCATATTCTTTTAAGTGTAGACGATATACTTATTTAGTTCATTATCGCACGGTTCCAGAAGCTGTGTTTCTCAGAAAGATAAGGTTCAGAGTATCTGCTAACTAAGATAGCGGGGACAAAGCTTCTGTATTCATTACAAGCTAAATGTTCGAAGCATCATTGTAACATTTGAAGGGAATGGATTCCTAGCAGGGCCATGGAAGGGTGTGGTGTTGATGGAGGGGGATCTCCCACGGTTTAACGCATCACTGGTTTAACCTCCATTTTCTTAGCTGGAGACTTAGAGTACTCCATGTACTCCGAATACATTCACAAGAAATTCTTGAGAGAAAGAGTTATTTTGGAAGAAACAAATCATACGTACATATCAAAAGTGCATAGGAACTTTTGGAACTTGATTACGATACACTTTTCGATAGGAATAAGTGAAATAACTACTTGGGAAAGTGGTATATGAATTTAAAAACAATCGTTATTCGCCTTTAGCACCATACTTATTTCCATCCATTTAATCGTGTCTGTTTTGGATTGAATCCTTTTTTTCATAAAGTCAAGTTTTTTAATTAGTAAATATTTTTTGATGTGCCCATAAAATCTTTATCTGCGTTCCTTAATATCACTGTGAATATCAGAATATTGTTTGCTTCTATTTGTCTACCAACATTGGCCCCCAAATGTTTCTTATGAGCTTTTATTATATAATTTAAATCAATTTACTACACGTTCTAAAAATGTACTGTAGACGTATTCCTAGTTAGTTAGAAATGTTTTCTTTAGCTGAGATGAAAATTAATATTTGTTTTAAATTAAAAAAATAAATAATTATCTATATCTAGTATTTTGAATAGTTTTCCGCTCTAAATAAACAATGAGGTATTAGTTAATAAATTTTCAATTTTTTTGGTTTTATTGAGAGCGTTTTGGAAAGAGTTTTACTGAAACCACTATTCACTTTCTTAATATATCCTTTTAAATATTATGAAGTTTCATTGAATTGTTAACTACATTAATTAATTAAAATTGTATTTAACACGACAGAATCTTCAGTTCATCGATAATCAGAGACAGCGTAGATGATATAACACAAATATTATAATAATTCATTATAAATTTTGAATAAATAAAACATTCTTGGATTGTTTCACCCGAGACCTTTTTTTTACCGGTTCTGAAGGACGAATTATTTAATGCATTGTTTGCAGACACGTAACATATTTTTATGCTAGGATACTGATGAAAAAAATTGCGCCTGTATCCACTTTACTTACCTGATGAACATTGAAAATGAAAAAAAAAATTAATTAAAATAACAATTTCTCAGAAACAGGTATAGGTCGAATACATAATTACTGTAATTTTTAATTTCAATTATATGTTTTTAAATAATATTTTTGCTTGAATCTCTCAGAATATCAATTATTCGCTGTAGATTAATAATAACTTTACTAAATGTACTTTTATTTTAATAGTTCACTATATTTTTTTTTATTTGTGTTTTTTTGTACATTCCCGGATCTTAAATAACGTGTTTCTGATTTACTAAATTTATTTATTAAAAAACAATAACTTTATTTATAATCACTTATTTTATTCTCCGCTTTAATATGCCATGTCTGCTATGATTACGAATTTATGATTCGTAAATATTTAATGAATTTAACCATATTTCTTATTGAAGGTCATGATTTGATGGTATATTTTATTTAATTATTTAAAAATTGTATTCAATCAAATATTTTTAAATTGACAAGAACTGTGCTAAAACACATTACTAGCAGAAGGTAAAATAGTGAGTGAAAAAATATCTAAAGTACTTCATTAAAATTTATTACTTATTACATTTTAATGAAATTTACATGCAAAGGATTACAATGTTGTTTTTCATTAAGGAAGACTGTTGAATATTAAATTAGAATCGAAAATAAGTAATTTAATAATGGATTAAATGTTAAATTTGAATAATCATTAATATTAGATAATAATGAATTTTTCAAGACGCAATCTATGCATTGTTAGATTCAATAAGAAATGAAATAATTCGCAATGAACCATTATTATTTATAATTAACATTTTTATAAATCATTAATGAAATGTAGCGCGTTAATTGATTGTTCAATCTCGAGTGACAATAGCGTGTCTTAAATTAGGTTAAAATTTTCATATTTAAAATTGAATAAAAACAGTCAACACCTTACAAAAGAATTGAAAGCTTAAAGGTTACTAAACTAGCGAGGGAAATTTCAGAATAAGTTAAAAATAGAAAAATCAATGATTACTAGTTTGAAAATAAAAATAAATAAATAGGATTTCCTTATTTGAAGTATTTATTTATTTGTTTGCGTATGATATAATATTGTATTCAAATTATATTCGTTGTGAGTCGTTAAAATGTTATGTAACATAATTTTTTTTGTTTTATTAAACGATAACTTCACCAAATTTTTTTTTTTATAAGACCCATGCTTTTTATATAGGTATTTATGGGATCGGCTATTTGATTCAGATAATTCTTATTTATAATAAGAAGTTCTTATCGCGGTAATTATTCCGCAGGTTGTCGCATCGAGCTTATTTACAACCAGTTTTGACTGTTAATTCGTTTTATTTTTATTATTTTCCAAAATACAAGTTATCGTGAGCTTTATTATAGAAAAGAGAATGTAATTATGGGTAATGATTAGATTTGGGTAATCAATTCATCAAGAAATAATAGGTTCAACTAACATTTCGAAGTATAGATGGTATATTTATGTTGAAACATTCATTTCTAGTTGAAATGATAACCGAAGTGTAAAAATATATAATATATGTGTGAACATGTTTAGACTCCAGCCAATGTTTACATGTATCGGAAAACTAGTTGCCAAGACGACTCAAGATGACTAGGGATTTGGTCTAACAACGAACGCGAGTTAGACACTAACGATTACTTTATTCCTGACACCACACACGTGATCGGATTAGAACTGTACGAGGGGCAGCCGTCGCTTAAATAAGCACAGTAAAAAAAAATGTGGGGGGGAGATAAAGGAAGCAGAAAAACTTCACTCAACAACACAATTAATGAACAAATCGAGATGAATGTATAAAGAAACTTGAACTTCAAAACTATATTATAACAATACAAGTAAATATAATGAATGATAAATAATGGCATGGAAAAATGCAAGTAGAGAATTTACCCAGTGGTAATATTGAAATAACAAATTCAACCTAGAACGTCACGTGCCCATCTTCTTTTCATAGATCTCGAGGGATTGAAAAAGTAGCTAGGTTTGAAAATGGTTTGAGTGGGAATAAAGTTTGTCATGAAATGCTAGGTACCAGGCTCGGACTGTATCAGCAACTGGGACATCGAGGTCATTATAGATGATTTTATTCGTAACGAAGGATTAAGGATTTTACGAAGGATTTTGGATTGTAAGGATCGGACAAGAGGAATTCGATGGCTTAGTGGAGCTCCAAAGCTCTACTACGTAAGTCTAAATAGGTCTTTTAATAGGTATGTATATGCATCTTTTGTAATTAATTGGGAGCTTAGAGCGTTTGTCTAGTAAGTGTTGGAGTAGCCTGAAACGGGAAGCAGTTTCTTGGCTTTTGAGCCCAGTATGAGGATTCCAAGCTAAAAGTTTTCAAGGAAAAAAAATTGAAACAGAGATATAAAGGATTTTGGATTGTGAGGATTGGATACGAGAGGAATTCGATAGCTTAGTGGAGCCCCAAAGCTCTACTACGAAAGTCTAAATAGGTCTTTTCAAAGTCATGTATATGAATCTTTTGTAATTAATTGGGAGCTTAGAGCGTTTGTCTAGTAAGTGTTGGAGTAGCCTCAAACGGGGAGCAGTTTCTTGGCTTTTGAGCCTAGTATGAGGATTCCAAGCTAAAAGGTCTCAAGGAAAAAAAATTGAAACAGAGATATAAAGGATTTTGGATTGTAAGGATTGGATACGAGAGGAATTTCATGGGTTAGTGGAGAAAAAAAGTCCAAATAGGTCTTGTAATAGTCATGTATATGAGTTATTTTTAATTAGTTAGATAAAGAAATAAAATAAGATTAAAACAATCAATTATTCCATTTGTGATCTATCCCAATCTAGTAACTTGGTATAATAGAAGTTCTTGTAAAAATCTGGCAGGACTCGATTAAGATATGAAAGAACATGGAAGCAAAATTAATAAGGACTTGAGAGTCGCGGTAGAATAAGGACAAATGTAATCAGTAATGAGGGGATGAAATTTTTTAAACAAGAAGAAAAGAAAAAAAAACAGAGTACTATCTCAAGCCTGGAGGAGTTTCCCACGAAGAACTAAATGAATCTGAACGCTGTTATTACAGACTCCCACGGGTCAAGTCCCCCCAAAACGAGGTTTTAATCGAGAACTATTAACAGTTAAAGACAGAAAAAAAATAACCTTATAGGATATTTCGCAGAGATTTTCCGAAAAGTGGGTCCAAATCTGTCCCTGAGAAGACTGTACGGGAGGGGAGAATTGTTAACCAATTGAGTTGCTTAACAGGCACTAGACCATCTCTGTAACGACCACTAACCCACTGGGGGTCAGGTACGCACTTATCTATAATCAACAACGAATATTGCGTGGATTTATTCAATAACTATCAATATCAGCAGTCTCAATGCCAATGAAAAGTAGAAGACTCACAGTCAGGTAGTCAATTGTTTTTAAATAATTAGTTAACACAGATAACAAAGAAAAAATAAATACAATACTTAAACAACCAGACATATTGATTACCGGAAGTCTCGTTCAGATCATAAAAAGACTTAAACTAAAATTAATGAGATGGTCTGGGTGGAGGAATAAAAAATTAAATAGTGAGAACTTAATAAAAGGTCTATTAATTTCATTAATCAAAATTTTAGATGGATATAAAGAATAGAATGTTTTTTGTTCAATAGTCTGAATATAAATTTTTATTTATTTTTTAATATAATATTGTACAAAATCAA
Organism: Arma custos; assembly: GCA_037127475.1. Lineage (NCBI taxonomy): Eukaryota > Metazoa > Arthropoda > Insecta > Hemiptera > Pentatomidae > Arma > Arma custos. The sequence continues at coordinate 81,319,934 of CM073761.1, read as the reverse complement.
TTTAAAAATGTTATAAAGCATTTTATTTATAAATGCATAATTTATTTATAGTAACAAAAGATAGCAATCGGCTACCTTTACATTGTTTTTGTTAGAATAAATGTAGGAACATTTGTTGGAGATCCTCTTGACATTCTTTTGAGTTTTTCTAAATTTCTTGAAGTTTGAAATGTATAATAATACTATATCAAGTAAATAGAAAGAAAGATTTATAATGGCATGAGATAAAGGCATGTAGAGGAACTACCCAGTGGTAGTTACTCGAGAAACCAATGATTAGTAAGCTATTTTACATTTATCCTTACACATTCACCTACGGATTTCGACTCACGTACAGAATTTATAAAAAGAAGCAGGTTCATCTCAAACAGGGGCAAACATATAAGGCCGTCACACTTCTGCCGCGGGGGACGAACCCAATCTGAAAATAGAAGGAATCGAAAATAGACCGAGAAGTTTCAATAAAGTTTTCAAAGGAGAGCTCTGGGGGACCAGATGGCATAGCAAGATATCGCCCAAGGAAGGAGGAAGGCGAGTTGAAGAAAATGGTAAAACGGATCGTAACGGTCGGAGTGGAGTAGCATGTGCCTCTGACAGCTGTGCAGGCCACCTGCGAGTCGCAGAGCGCAAGGTAGCTCAGGTCCTTGCCCGCGTACAGTCTTGGTCAAGATCGAGCATCTTAGTATTAGAGGTTTTTGTTTCAACAACCTGCGGAACTGATAACTTAAACTCTTTAATAAAATAAAATTAATCATTAAGAAGATATATGGATCAACAGACTTGAAAGCACCAAGGGAATGAGTATTCAGATAAACTAGAAGAAACCATAAAAAAAAAGAAGGTAAAGATTTTTGGTCATATTTAAACAATGGATTGATTGTATTGGAATGATAAAGAAATATTCGTCTGTTTTAATAAAAGAAAAAACAATTCTAAATGGTTCAAAGAAGCTAATAAAGATCTTTAATGTTTAGAAATTACAAAAGGGTCTCGAGTTCAGTACACGCTAGAAACTGAACTCTTTCTAGGCCATTGGTTACGCAGGAAGGTGATTTGTCTGAGATCACGCAAACCGTTTTATTTCACTAATAAGATTATTATCTGGTTGAGCCCAAGGAGGGTCTGTAGATCCCACGGGGTCCATCCATGGCCGTAAACAGATGAAGTAATTTGTCTGCAACAGGCGGATTTGAACTTGAAGCCTTCTGTTTGGCAACTCAACACTCTACTCACTGGCTACCACGCTCCCTCTGAATAACAAAAGGCGCAAATAAGGACAGATAAAAATTAAAAAGTTAATTTACAAAGTTTCCAGAAATAGAAAAACAATCGGGATGGAAAATGTTAAGTAGACTCCAGATAAATAACAAATTTATTTCTTATCCTGTATTAATTAGTTAATATCTAAATTGAATGAGACGACTACAATAACCCCATCAAAAAAAGACATAAATTAAACATAGGATGCAACAGAAAAAATCTCCCAAAACAAAGCCTCAGTTAAATTCCACCAATTCTGACATCATGCCAAAAGAAACTCACATATAAAAAGACAAAGTGTAGCTCAACACCTCACACCAATAGTTCAAACAGATTCATTAAATTAGAGCAACTTCAATCATACTAACTTAGGCTAACTGTAAGTTTCGAGACAATAGTCGCAAAACTATGTGCATTGTGTCGCTTTAACATTAAAAGATGCGCCAGGCCTCAAAGGCGACAACAAAAACAAAACATACAAATTCCATGATTTGATTCCATTTAGAAAACCACATTACACTTAAACCACTTTTAAAAAACACTTGAATTACACTTCCTGGTTTCAGTGCGTAATCGGATCATACCTTTTTTTTACCCTCGATGTCGGATCGGGTCTTTCAATATTTTCTGTGGCTTTAGGAAGGAAAACCCGACACTAATTAGTAACTGTTCGGTTTTTTTTTTAGTATAACTAATTAAAGCTGTGTTATATATGTTATACGATTGATAAAGGAAGAGCTATAAAAGAAATATACCTTAGGGAGAAATATCGGTCCTTGAGTGTTAGCAGGTACCCATAAAATCTGCCTGTGTGTAATCTCTTAGCACTCGTCTCATTGGAGTTATATGTGTGGGCGTTATTAAATTATTTTCTGTATTGTTTCGTCTTTTAATTGTGTTGCTTGTATTGCACTGTTCTGCAAAAAAAAAGTTTTGCTCCCTAGAGAAGTTGTTCCTGACTTTTATATTATCATGTGTGCTGAATTCGAATCTGAAGTCAAAAAAATTCTATCAAGCACCATTTTTTAGAGATTGGAGGTTGTTTTTAAAAAAAAAAAAATTTCAGTGATGAAATATGAAACTGGAGGGATCCTTAGATAAGTATACAAAGCAAAAGTTATAATTATAGAGCATTATCAATATAATTAATAAATAAGGTAATACAAATTATTGTTTAATTACTAATTTATTACTTATTTGATAATACTCTGTAACTATTCTCTTGTTTTTGTATATTTTTCTAAGGGTCTCCCCATCTATATTTTTTATCACTCGGATACCTTGATGCCTATATGTATTTTTAATTACCATGTATAATTTCAATTTGTTTGTATTTTCTATATTTAGCCCTGAAGAAGACCAGCAATGTGGGTCGAAACGTTGGCCTTCCAATAAATAGTTCTGCCTATTTAAGAGAATTTTACCTCCATCTGGACAGCATTTTATTCCTCATATGTATTATTCAAGATATTCCATTTCATGTTTACTTGCTAGACGAATTTAAATGGGTTTACATTAGGTTTGGGTTTATTTTTCAGTATCATATTCACATACACGATTAGGTTTAAGGATATCCAAAGACACCTATCTGACGGGTTCTTTTTAAAGGATGTTACACCGCTTAGTCCTAATTCTGAATGGATTGGGTACGGATCATAGGAAAGGTAATGATTGATAAAGAGGCCGAATATATTTCCTCTTCTATTTACCTTCCGAGTGATTGCATTTATTCAGGCGGTTGAAGATTAGTCAGCGTGTCAGGAGCAAGTGGTTTCAGCATCCGCTCCCCACGAGCTCATTAACATGTCCAAACAGCCACTGCTTCTTAATTACCGATCCCTGTTTGACACTTCGCATCCGACCCCAACCGTTCAGACTCATTGCTCCTCAAAACCACGAGAAGGTGAATCACAGAACGGAAGAGCAAAAAAATTGGGAGTTACCCTTAAGTCGCGTTTTTCAGGTGGAATAGCAGCGATTCAACAATCCAAGATAATGCCAGAAGAAATATATAAAACAAAAGAAGAAGAACATGCTGTATTACATGTGTTACCTTTCTTATGAAGCCACATTAAAAAAAAATAAAACATTGCTTCACTACATTGTTTCATTTACAAGATGATGTTAGTTAATCCAGATAAAATCTGTACTAATACAACCTGTGGACATTACATCGGTTCTTTACATGTAGAGACTGTTTCAAGGACAACGGTTACGCAAGGATTTGCCCTAGATCACGCTCAATCGCCATATTATTCCCCCTTATTTTGGTACCCACTTTATAGAGCCTGGGTGACCCATATTATACATCTCCAGCTGTTGACAGATTAAATAAAAGTCTTGCCTGCAGCGGGATTTGAATCAGGATTTTCGGCATGGCGACTCAGTGCTCAACCACTCTGCTCCCTTTGTTAATCTAGATACAAGACTAAAAATACTATAGGTTTGTAGCTCGGCATTTGGGTAATGGATTTTTTTAGGAGAGTAAAACATCCCGTGCAATTAACACTCGTTAAAGATCCCTCTATCAAATATACTGGTAGGCAAAACTTATGAATCCCGCTGCAGCCTCGTCCGATTAGCCATAGCAGCATAAGGTGACATTAAATTTCCTGATTATATTTATACATTTTTCAATATAACACCATGTTTAAGTCTTTCTACTCTAACCCCTGCAAACATGATCTAGGGAAATTTTCGTTAACATTACGTCTCCCAATCCTTGAGACTACTGCCTTTGACATTAAACCCATTATGATCATGAAAATGGAGCACTAATCCATATCTAATCCATTATGATTATTTGTCATACATCAATCCTAAGATTTAGATATCATGAAAATTACCTCCATATTATTATATTTATATGCCGTTACAAAGAAAAGAGTAATTTTGATATCAACTGTAGCAGATTCCTTTAGACCAGAATGCATCATCCGAGTAATTTATTCCAAGGGACATCCTTGAAAACCGACAGGAAATAAAAACTTTGACAGCGTTTACAATATTGAACAACAATTATTGCTTTATTTAATGGTTGTAATAGAGGAGCAAGTTTCATTCAGTAAATAGAACACATCCAATATTGACAATTAATTCTGTAATGGCTAAGGTTACGCCTCTGTTGTAACCAGGCGGTTGCAGGGGAGTAGATTTGTTTCCAAATGAACCAATTAGCTGCAGGACAAATCGCACCAATCAACGATCGATTCTAAGAGTGAATCGAATCTATTGGAAATATTCTGGCGTTCTTACTCTTTTGGTTTAACTAAGAATTTTCAGAAACGAATTTAAAAATAATTTATTCAGAACTTCATTATTTTCTAACAGCAACCTCTATTTCTGAAATACTACTATGAGAAGGAATTTGGAGTTCCATTCATAGTAACCTTTCAAAATATTTTTAATTTCTGAATTCATTCACTTAAGTGAGGAGCTAGACAGCTAGACACTGCAAACTTAGATAATTCATTGAATAAACAGGATATTTTATGACAGATTTCGAAATATGCCTTTTTAAAGTATTGGTAGACAAGAGGCTTATTTAACATTATTCTAAGAGGTTATGTCATCTTTAATCACAGATATAAACATTTTATTATTGTTGTATAACCTTAGCAATTGGTTATACAACAATAAATATACCTGTAAGAGCATAATTATTACATCAAACTATTAGGGATCGGGTATACATAACATGAGAAGAAAGGTAAGAGTGAAGCCAAGAAGAGATATTTTTAAGGGTGTGGGATATTACAGCAACCAAATCTATTACAATTTATGCAGATTTATTTTATTTTTGGTCTTTCATTTAATTCTTAAGGACTGTGAATCAGAAACGAAGAGAAGAAGCAGTTATATGATAAAACTTTATTTTCATAGTTTGTCTCTATCGCCTCAAATGAATGGAGAATCCCGGGTAAGGTTAAGGTTTTGTAATTCACATCCAAGTTGGGGAGAAAAGAGTATCAGTTCCGCAGGTTGTGAAAATATAGTAATTATATTTTAATATATAATATATTATTAGTAAAATATTAATATATATATACTAATATTATGAATAATATATAAATATATAAAAAACTAATATATAAATATATACTAATATTAATATATATTAGTAAAATATAGTAACTATATGTATATATAACTAACTGTATATAGTAACTATTACTGACTGTATATTGTAACTATTATTGACTTTATTAAGTGACTATATATGGTAACTATTATTGATTGCATATAGCAGCTATTAATGACTGCATGTAGTAACTGTTACTGACTGTATATAGTAATTATTACTGACTGCACATAGTAACTATTACAGACTGTATATTGTAACTATTATTGACTATATATAGTAACCATAAGTGACTGTACATAGTAACTATTATTGATTGTATATAGCAGCTATTACTGATTGTATATAGTAGCTATTAATGACTGCATATAATAACTATTATTGACTGTATATTGAAACTATTATTGACTGCTTATAGTAACTATAAGTGACTGTATATAGTAACTATTACTGACTGTATATAGTAACTTTTATTGACTATAGTAACTATCACTGGCTGTATAGTGGTTAAAGAACCGACTTGGTTATATCGTCACCTATAGTACACAAACATTCAAATTCGAAGGAACATTTTCACCATAATAAGCTCTTTTTTTCCATACTACAACTCACAATTATTTTAATTTTCTAAAATATAAAAAAGGAAACGAATGAAAAGTAAAAACTCGTTGTGACTTAACTTGAAGGGACAACCTGCGGAACTGATACCGAGAAATGTTCTTCAAGAAACATATTAATGTAAAGAAAAACATATATTCGTTTCCGTTAACGGTTGGAAAAAATATATTAAATGATATTATATATCCTAAAGGCTGCTCCAAGTATATATGCCAAATACATCAGAGCCTGTTTGGGCTTTTTGGTTGAGGTTGACGCGGAGGTGGCGTAGGATAACTGTTGCTAATGCGACAAAAGAGGTAATTGTCTTTCATTCGGATTGATAAAGGAGTTAAAGAAAATGGGGGGGGGGTTGTGACGACTCACAGGCGGCCATCTTCCCTGATTGGTCCTTGTCAGCTATTGAGTCACATGGTCAGAGAACAGATCATCCTCGATGAGTAACTGTATCGATAAGCCAACGGTTGTGCAAGAATTTGAATCGATTGAGATCGTGTTCATCCGCAACGGTTTTCCCTTATTAGGAGCATCCTCTAATGAGGTAGGATGAGCTTCAGGAACGTCTCTCGACCCCCAGGGTCGATCTACGGATGATAGCAGAATAAATAATTATCTGCCACAGGTGGTCTCAAAATACAACTTCAGTTTTAATGAACGACGCAGCAGTTATTACTATATCGATTATTGCTGACGCGTAAGTAGTTAGAGCAGAACCTTCATGACCATCAAGTTATATCTCTCATACTGTGGTGAATTTGCGCCAAACATTTATATAGCGCACGTAGCAATAATAACCAAAATATAAGTAAATAAATTATCTCTTTTAACCTACAGTAAACTCTGATGGGATGCTGCTACATATTTATGGAGAGGATCCAAAGTATAAAATTTCCAAACAATAATGTTCGGATTCCTCAATTTCTTGGGAGCGGTATCACAATAGGTAGAGCGTTGAATTGGGATAAATAATGTTTCGGGTTCAAATCCGGCGGTGGCAGATAAATTATTTTTTTTAACAGCCAAGGATAAACCTAATGGGATCTTCGAACCCTCCTGTAGTTCGCCCAGGCTCCAATCATTGAGTACTCTTAATCCTGATCCTAGGATCAGAAAAGTTTCGACTATGTAATGAACATAAGACCCTTTATGGGCATTAGTTCAGCTTTTCCTATATTTTCTTAAAGGTTTGGGATGTGAAATACAAAAATAAATGTATTTTCATAATTTATTTATTTATTTTTTTTGTCAGTTGTTATAATTTTGAAATATTTTTATTTGAAAAGAAAAGATATGTCCAGGACCGGGACTCGAACCGGGGTCTCCCAGGTTTCCGTCATGGTACTCTACCAACTGAGCCATCCTGGTTCGACTCTCGGTCAGACACATCCTTTCTTTTCACGGATCCCATATCCCCGTGTTCTCACAATTTGCGATGTATACAAGGGGAAGAATGTTCATTGAACATTACTTTAATTAGGATCTTGTTGACTTATTTCATTATATATTATTATAATTTATACATCGCAAATTGTGAGAACACGGGGATATGGGATCAGTGAAGAGAAAGGATGCGTCTGACCGAGAGTCGAACCAGGATGGCTCATTTGGTAGAGTAACATGACGGAAGCATGGGAATCCCGGTCCTGGGCATATCTTTTCTTTTCAAATAAAAATATTTATGAATTTATTTTCTATTTATATATTGCACAAAAGAGGTAGCGAAGAAAAAAAAAAAGAAAAACAGAAAAAAAAAATATTGCATCGTTAAAATTTCAAGTCCAAAAGAGACAATAAAATTAAAATAATTCATTATATAGAATGGAATTTTAAATATTTATTATAGTAGGGGTGTCTTGTTGAAAATTGTAGGGTAACTACAGACTTCTATCCATTTTCCGATTCCCCTCAATCAATTGTTGCAACAACGCCCGTCTTCGTTGCAGTTCAATGAAGTTAAATTACTTTTTTTGGAAAAGTTTATATAAATTATAGTGCTAATATTTCTTTTTAATCAAAACCTAAAAGTTAAATGTGCCTTTTGGCCTTTTACAAGATCGCTTCAAGAACCGTTATTCTATTTTGCAATATGCTGTTGAACCTGTCTATTTTCCATTCACATAATCCATTGAAAAAAGTAAACAAGCAAAAAAGTAATACCACGATTAAATATAAAAATTTGCAAATTTATGTAAAAACATGTTCATTTTTTTTTTTTAATTTAAACGCAGACATTAAAGAAGATGATGAATGACCGAACTGTTTGTGAATTTCCCGGACATTATCTAAAATTATAATGCAATTAAGTGAATACAATTAATTTAAACTTTGGGTGCAACAAATACCATATTCAAATTTTCTATTCTAATGTATACATTAAAACAGCATTTGCAGAATTGAATAAAATATATTCATATATATATTAAACAAAGTCCTCGGCCGCGTTTGTCCGCGGTAGTCAATAACTACTGCACGGATTTTCATGCGGTTTTCACTAATAGATAGAGTGATTCACCACATTGGCGGATTTGAGGGGGGGCATGGCGACCATGGCCCTCCCTAGAGTTTTCATTAGTTGATACTGACCTGAATTTTAGTTGGTATTCAACAAAAAATAAACACGTTTTACACACCAAAATTATTCAGAATCGAATGTTTTCACAATGAGTGCATCCGAAATCGGTGATTCTGAGCCCTTTTATGTTTTTCATTCACATCATTCACACCGCTTTGATCAAGGAGCTTATTTTATCCATGTTATTGGTTTCTGGACTCCGTTGCCTTAAATTAAAAATTGATATTTTATGTATCTTCATTCATATATGAATCATATACGTTAGAGGAGAATTTAGTTGACTGGAACTTCTAATGTAAGGATGGATATAGTTGGGGGTGCAGTCAATTAATACACCATAATAAGTGAATGCTTATTAATAAATAAATATTCACTTATTTGGTGTTTCATTTGACTCCACCCCCAACTATCTCTATCCGTACATGAATCATATACATTGATAACAAATTCACATTGACCCATGCCCCCCCCCTCCCCCTGAAAATTCTCCTAGATCTGCCAGTAATTCACCAGGAAGGTTTAGATATATAATTTATCGAGGTTTTGTGTAAACAGGTTGGAATATAAACATAATTGTCGGAAATGTTTGAAAAAGTAGAGCATCCTGGGAGGTTTCATCGAAGACGCTGCCTAATGCCTTTGTCAAATAACGAAACAATGCATGGTGGAATATTCCTCTTTTATTGATCTACAGGAAGTCACTGATAGCATATATCTATATTTTAAGAAAAATTACGAACCCATTATCTTCTAAAAAATATATAATATACAATGCGGTATTTGGATAGCTATTTATACGAATACAGAATTAATCCTTATCAACTTATATACTTTAGTTAACTTAAGCATTTCATGCGCATTAATAGCATATTTTATACCATATAATTTAAATGAGTATCTTATGGGTTATCGCAAAAACTTAACGCACAAGAAAATAAATTCATATATAAAGAAATATTTTGTTTTGTTTTTATGTTTGTAATATCTACATAATAAAATACATTAGATAGACAAAACATATGGGCATAATATGTCTTACTAGCCGTGCAGAGCCGGGGCGGGTCACTAGTTTTAAATAAAGCTTTTTCGTATCATTAACTTGAAATTCGATAGCTTGAAACAGTGATAGTTGAAATGATTCTTTTTTATTTTTTTCAATGGGCCTTAAAAATCATCTTGTGGATCTCTTGAATCGAAGTGAGGTATATAAAAAAATATTAATCTGATGAAACGCGTGGGAATGACTGACGTACAACATATTTTTAATTAATATATTCACCGCAATAAAAATCATCATTAATTTAGCACTTACTTGTTTACCAAATAATAATGACTTCCGACCAGCTCTTATTAGAGAGTAACTTTGTAAAGACTGGCGTAATAATTAATTTATAAATTAATTATTAGTACTTAATTATTTAAATAATATTATTCCTATTATAGTTAATTAGGCAAAACTGTATTATTTTGAGCTTTTTATATTCAATTTATCGTTTATTAGGAATAATTAATATTTTAGATATGTTTTTATTATTTATGACTCCTAAAGGAGTTTGAATCGTGTTTTTTACACCTCGATTTATGATATTTTTTTTTATTGACTAAAATATGATTTTTTTCATGGTTTATGGAGAATCGAATATCCAATGGTGTTACTTTGTCAACTCAAGCAATAAACTTATAATTTAAAGTTTGTTATAAAATGTCATTTTATGTTGTGTTATATATTTTTAATTGCTCTAATTTACTCTTAATTTAGTTTTTAGATATTTTTCGGTAATTATATTGACGTGTCTGTATTTAATGTTAAAATTAGACGTAGCTTTCTACTTCCAAATAAATGTACTATTTGAAGACCAAAATCTTATGCTGCTGATTTTTTCAAGAATATTTAGTAAGTTTTTTTCATTTATCTTGCTTTTAATGAACAGAAGTTTTAAAAGTAATAAAAAAAAACAAAAAACTACACCACTACAACCCGTGAACGGGTCTGGTGTTCAGTACATGGTAGAGACTGTACTGTTCCAAAGACTACAGTTGGGCAGGGAGGTGATTTGTCCTAAATCACGTTCAACCGCCAGATTTCCCCCCATATTTTGGGTACCGAAGTTATAGCAGTTGGGTGAGCCCCAGGAGGGTCCTAGATCCCATATTATCCATCTCCGGCCACAAACAGATTAAATAAAAGTCTTTCCAGCAGCGGGATTTGAACCAATATTTTTGGCATGGCAACGCGGTGCTTTACTTATTACTCGGCATAGCCACTCCGGTCCCTGATTTTACTAATACTTCGGAAAATAAGGGCCGACTTTTTATGGCCGGGTTCGAGTCCGACTGATGCTAACATTTTATTTCCTGTATGTAAGCCGTGAAGGACTTTTGGGTACAATTACAGGTTTAATGAAAAACCTGACGATTAGACATTGTATGGGTATTTTCATTGCAAAAACAACTTCATGCAGCTTAATATGGACATGTTCGACCAACTTATAAGTGAACTCAGACACAAGGAAGTTTCGATGGAGTGGAGTTATACTGCTAAAAGGGTGATCGAAACGATAATCATTAACGTCCATTAAATCAAACGATAGAAGAGAGATTAATTGGAATTAAATAACCTGTTTCGTCAGAGTAGCAATGATGGACAATGCGCCTCCCAATCCACGGCAATAGGGGAACAAAAGGCTCTAACAATAAGGTAATCCCAGGGCGACCGACCCTCACCTTCTTTAGTACCAGCTAGGGAGGACACCGAAATAGAAACGAGATGGAGTAAGAACAACTTGGATAAATTTATTTTATAACAATAAAAGTAAAAAAAAAATGAAAATACATAATGGCATAGATAAAGGCAAGTAGAGTAGCTACCGAGTGGTAGCACTCAAACAAGAAACTCGACTTAGAAGGTCAATTCTTCTTTTCAGACACCTTAGAGGATTATTGGGAATTGAAGAGGTTGCTTGAAACTAGGGGGTTTCAGTGAAAATAACGTTTGTCATGAAAGGATTGATATCGGATTCCTGAAATCTGCAACAAGTGGGACATGATGGATGACTTTATTCTTAACAAAGTAAGGACCATTAAGGATTTTTACAAAATTAAAAAATAAAACATCTTGAAGAATATTAGTTGTCATCCATAATGACCTCAATGTCCAATTACATTGAGGCCATAATGGATGACTTTATCTTAACAAAGAATTGAGAATTAAGGTTTAGATTGTAAGGATTGAATACTAGTGGAATTCGATGACTTATGTCCAAATAGGTCTTGTATAATATAATAATAGTCTTGTATATAAGCCTTTTGTAATTAATAGGTAGCTTAGGGACTGAAACGACGAATTTGTGAAAAGAAGCATGGATTTAGTTCGGCCAATGAATATTTATTTATCATTTTTTGATTGCGCTTAAGAAAAGAAACATGTTAAAAGAGAGTGAAAAGCAGCGTTAAATTTATCGAAGTCGGTTCATTATTTGAACGGTAAAATAAAGTGGGAAATAACCAAATGCATCCAAAGAATAAGGTCAGGCAAGAATAAATATTATGTAACAATGTAAATATTTAATAAGAGTATGTATAAATTAAGAAAAGATGTATCATTATAAATCATGGGTTTAGTACATTGTAGAGAATATTTGTATTCTAATTTTAAAATATTTTAGAAATGATTATAACAGTGAAATTAAAAGTAAAATAAATCAATAAAAAATGGATTAATATTTTATAACAAATTTGAAAATTGATTGAAAAACCAAAGTAACGCTATTTAATATTCAATACCATATCAACAAAAAAAAATTTTTATTTTGAAGAGAAAAGATTTGTCCAGGAACGGGATTCGAACCCGGGTCTCCCTCGTTTCCGTCGTGGTGCTCTGCCAACTGAGCTATCCTGGTTCCTAACAAGGTCAGACAAATCCATTCACTTCACCGATCCCATGTTCTCGCACTTTGCGATGTATACAAGGGGAAGAATGTTCATTGAACATTACTTTAATTAGGATCTTGTTGACTTACGTCATTATATTATTTATAATTTATTTTTTATGCATAAATATATTTTTTATCTATAAATAAATAAAATAAATTATGAATAATAAAAATGCCGTAAGTCAACAAGAGCCTAATCAAAGTAATGTTCAATGAACATTCTTCCCCTTGTGTACATCGCAAATTGCGAGACACGGGGATATGGGATCGGTGAAGAGAATGGATTTGTCTGACCGTGTAAAGAACCAGGATTCAGTTGGCAGAGCACCACGACGGAGACGTGGGAGACCCGGGTTCGAATCCCTGGACAAATCTTTTCTCTTCAAAATAAAAATATTTAAAAATTATAACAATTAATAAAAAAATAAATTATAAAAAATAAATATAGTTTTATTGAATTAAAAAAAACAAACTGAGCACTTATGAAGGGTTCAGGTACATGGTAAAGACTAAACTGCTACAACATTCTAAGCCAACGGTTGAGAAGGGAGGTGATTTGGTCGAAATCATTCTCAACCTCCAGTTTATTCTTCCCAGTTACTCTACACTAAAAATTTTAAAAACCGTGAAATTAAAAGTAAAATTAATAAAATAAAAAAATAGATTAAAATTGTATAACCAACTTAAAAATTGAATGATTCACCAAAATAACACTATTTAACATGAAAAAATAAATAAACAATTTTATTAAGTTAAAAAAAATTAAACAGTACAACCAATGAACGTTCAATACATGGTAGAGACTGCTACTATATTCAAGCCAACGGTTTTGTGTGTAGTCACCACTCCATGGTGGATGGAGGAGATTTAGAAGAGATCTCGCTGAACTTCCTAGTTTAAACCCCAATAAAGAGTAACCACTTTATAGAATCTGGATGAGTGCCAAGATGGTCTGCCGATCCCACAGATCGATCTATGGCTGTTGATTATCTGCTACAGCTGGATTCGAAATCTCAGCTCAGCAACTCAACGCTCAACTGAGCTACTTCACTCTCTAGTCTGTTTTAACAAAAATGTTTAATGTTAATTAATTATTTTTCATCATTAGCGTTAAAATATATGTTCCAATCCTGAAAGGAAACACGAAACACCTTATTTTTAACGTTCTCGAATTCAAACCAACGTTTCAGACTATCAGCTAACAACCCTAATATGAATGAACGTACGTATACAACGCACTGTTGTATATGATGGAAGGAAACGTATTAAAAGAGAGAAAACAACGAGGAGTCAACGGGAGCATAAAACTTTCTCTTAATAAGGTTTCAAGAGCACTCTAAAACCTTTGGCACATTTGGAAAGGGTAGCTAGATCTGATCTCAACTACAAGAGCCAATTTAAGTGAGAGGGGTAATTTAGACATCCGCTGCGTCTTACATCAGCTCAACTGGAAGTAATAAAATGCAACTTTCCATACGTATAATTTTTAACATTAAATACAGTCTCGTGAATATTAATTACAGAAAAAAAATAATAAAAAACAATGAAATTAAGAGTAATATAAATCAATAAAAAAACTAATTAACATTTCGCAACAGGTTTAAAATTATCTATTGGTTGGTTCACCAAAGTAACGCCATTTAAAATTAAATACAATATGAACCATAATAAAATTTTACTTGGTTAAAAATAAAAAAAACTTTACCAATTATTGAATCAGATTGTTATGAAAGGTATTGGTTCATAGATTGCTATGTAAGGTATTGTTCCAGTACATAGTAATGTTTCTAATCGAAGATACCAACTTTATAGAGGCTGAGTCAGATCCAGGAGGATCTGCTGAGCCCAGAGGATCCATCTGTAGGTTGTAACAGATTAAATAATTTAAATACCAAAGCTGGATTTGAACCAGGCACCTATAGCACTTAGTCAAACTGCTGACGTTCATTAAGTTAACTCAAGCAATAATTGAATGAAAAATGAAAAATTAAGTCAATCAGTTAAATCAGTTTTCTTTAGGGCAAAGGAAAGAACGGTACATCTGCGAGCAGTTTTGTTTTTGACTAATGATGTGATAAAATTTATACAATTTTTTTTTTTCAAAACCTCATAATTATTCTAAATGTTCCGAACCTAATGGGCGTAATTGAATGCTATATACTTTTATATTAACGGTAATTATTCAATGGCTATTATTGATTATAACATTCGACGTTTCGGAGTATCTTCAGAAGTAGAACAATTTACAAAATAATTTGTAATAGGAACTCAAAAACGTTGGGTATGAAAATATATAAAGTGGTGGACCTAACATGGATTCTTTTTTTATAGATGAATAATAAGAATAATATATATGAATTAAATGTGTAAAGTAAATTAAATATGTTTTTATTTCTATTTTAGATATTCCTGAAAATTAAATCATTATAAAACCGAACTATTACGTTTAATAAAACATATTTATTTATTTTTTGGTTGAGTCATAATTGTCTAATCTTTGAATTTCTTGCTTAGGATATATATAGATAGAATTTACATCGAAACCACAATATTCTCAGCCAGGCGATAATAAAAGAAAAAAAACATATCTATCAATATATGATAGTTCTGCTCTGAAGAGACGATATTATAATCTTGCCAATATATATAGATGTATACATATCGTTAGAGCGCTGATTTGCTATGCTGAAGATAGCCCGGTTTCAAATCAGTCCGTGGCAGATTAATCATTTAATCTGCTAAAAGCCCTATATGGACCTTGTGGGATCTGCAGACCTTTATATGGCTCACCCAGATTCTAGAAAGAGGTTAGTTTTTATATAGTTTTACAAAGAACTTACATTCTGGAGAGAAGCTGATACATTGATTACCATTTTTTTTCAAACTTTATCTTTGTTTTTAAGATTACTTTATTGATATTTACAACTGTAATAATATTACAAGTAAATCTGCTAATATGAACAAATGAAATGAAAAAAAAAACACTTGTGGAAAAACTACTCATCGGTAGCACTCCAATAAAGTTCTATAGTAGAGGGTCTCGAGGCCATCTTCTTTTCAGACACCACGGAGGGTTATCAGGAACAGTATGGGAAGCAAGTTGAGAGACTGGCGGATTCAAGTGTGTATGGAGCTTGTCATGGAAGGATAGGTATCTAGTTTGGGCCAAATCAGCAACATATGGAGAGTTCCATTAGATCATGATGGATGAGTTTGTTTGTGACATAATAAGGTGCATTGAGACTTTTGGATTGTGAGGATTGGATAAGAGATGGATTGGATGGTTTAGTAGAGCCCCAAAGCTCAACTCCGTATGAGCAAATATGTCTGATAACTGTCATGTAAATGAATCTTTTGTAATTAATTGGGAGCTTATAGCATTTGTCCAATAAATGTCGAAGTAGGCGAAAACGTCGAGCAGTTTTCTGTCTTTTCAGTCTTGTTTCAATTATAAAATTATATTATTGCTTTAATTGTAAGATATGGTATGAAAAAAATATAATTGATGAAACTATAGGAATACTTTTTAAATTGAGCCATTAACAGGTGCTAATTACCGACTTAACAGACAATTCATGAGCTGATGAAGATATCCCGAATGGACAGAGAGGCATTATATCGCACGCTAGCTGGGCTTAAAAATTATTCCCACGAAACAGGTTATCGGTGGGATCTGAGTGAGCCATCTGTCAGCTCCTTATACTGCCACCATTTTAGAACGTCTAAATAAATCTACAAATTAGTGGGTATATTAGCTCTTCCAGAAATGTCCAAAGTAGTCCATATTTATGGGGTCATCTTCTTCTTCCAAGGTCCTTGTGATGAAACGCCGTCGTGGATATAATATTTAATAAACATTCTGGTAGAAGAACCAGTCCGATCATTTACTTCATGTAAAAGGGTTAGAATTTCAAAAATATGGTGAATATACGAATCATGACACTCGATAGTACATTGTTAATCACAAGTCGGAAAAACCAACTCCCCTAGACGCATTTCCATTACTAAACCTAACAAGACTAAACTTAAGTTCTACAATTGGATAGATTTTCTACCTGTCTTTATCTCATGCCATTATATGTCATTCATTCTATTTACTTGATGTATTATTATTAATCTGAAACGGAAACTGACCAACAACCAAATGATAATCCCAAACCATTTTTCCTTTCCGTCCATTTTACAGACCTTCAAAATTGTTCAAGTTATAAACGTTATGCTACATCTCTGTTTATCTGAGACTAATATTTCCCAAATATGGGATCTAGGACCCTCCTGGGGCTCACTCAGCCTCTATAAAATATTATAAAAATAGGGTACCCAAATTAAGGGGGGAATCCTGGCGGTTGAGCGTGACCTAGGACAAGTCACCTCCTTGCAGAACCGTTGTCCATGAAACAGTACAGTCTCTACCATGTACTGAACCCAAGACTCATTCACGGGTCGTAGTGGTTACAGGTTTATAAACGTTATTCTACATCCCTGTTTATCTGAGACTAATATTTCCCAATCCTTTCCATGCAACTATGTTGTATATATTTTTATTTATTAATGTCTGAGAATAAAAGAAACAGATGTTCCTGCTTAAAAATATATACATCCCCAGTCTTCATACTTTCATTTTGAAGGATAATGAATGAGTTTTCTAAAATAATTCATTGTTCAAATTCCTACTCCATGTTCTTTTTTTCAAAATGTAATCGCCTCTAATAATGATGTTGTATTTGTTATGGAATAGTTCTATTTGTGGGTATATGTTTCAACAGTAAATTCCAAAAAACATAACAAAAAATATTAGATGGTAATGTTTTAATTTTCAATAAGTAAATTCTATTTAATTAAGATAGTTTTTGGATACTTCAAATTAAAAAAAAATAACTAGTTATTTTACGCCTTTACAATGAATATTTAAAACAACAAAGCATTGGTAGATATCTTAGTAGATACGTGTATTTAAGTTTACTTAGAAATTCAAATCATTCTCAATATTTAATTTCACTTCTGTGTTCTTCTTTGAAGAAAAATCTTAAGATTCATACAATTTTTAATTCACAAGAGAGAGAAAAAAAATTAAAAATAGAACTACTGTACATTATTGGATCTGAGCAATTTATTGATTCACATTTACATCATTGTTAATTTACGATGTTTTATTTTTTAGTTAAAGTTGTTATTTTCCATAAATAAAAAAATAAAACTTAGGCAGGGTGTCTTGCAATGTATTGTAAAATTTGGCTGGTCTAATAATTTTGAGCAAAATACCATACCTGAGGGAAACTTTACTTTTTTCTTAGTAACTTGGTGTCTATAAATGTTTTTCGTATAAATTCGAATTAAGATAAATTCCTTTAATTTTTCAGTTTTAAATATTCCTTAAATAATCGTACAAGGTCATAAAAATATATAATTGGTCAATAAATTATGGATGCACCTATCATATATTAAATATATTATATTAATCCATTAAAGTTTTATCAATTACTTGATACACTTTAAAATATATTTTCTACCAAATTTAAATTGTAAAAATAAACAATTTTTCGTCTATACTAGCAGCAGCAAGGTTTTTAAACCTCAGGTTATAAGTTAACCTCTAAAATAACAAGAAGAACCATGTGAGGAAATCATACAATGCTAAGGAGAATCCATGAATGAAAAGTAAGAATAGAAAAACATGTCTGAAAAACAAGGACGTGGCGAGCCATTGTGCCTATATGAGGGAATGTCAATTCCGAAACATTTAACATAAAAGAAGTGAGCTTTTCAACCAAATGCAGAATCCCATCATTGTTCTTCTAAATAACTTTATAATTCGAGATAAAAAATGTGATGATAAGAGATTTATTCATATGTTAATCAAGATTACTTGGACGGTAGTAAATCAGAAAAACATGTTAAGTCGTACTAAATATGAATTAATGAGAAAAAAAAAATCGCAATTCCTATCAAGACATGCTAAGAGAATAATTATAATACGTATTAATAGATTAAATACATTGTTATCTATTATTATAAACAATATAAATTTGCAAATAAAATCAAGATTACTTGAATTACATGAATTATTAAAATAAAGTTATAAGGAAGTAGGAATGACCATCATTACGAACGAATCCGAATATTTAAATATCGTAAATGATGGCAGAAATAATCTAAGGAGTGAGATCTTATATCTGGGAGTTATATCCAAAAACCAAAGACAAAATTATCTGGGGTTCAGTACACGGTAGAGACAGTACTGTTTCATGGACAACTGTTGTGCAGGGAGGTGATTTGTCTTACATCACGCTCAACCGCCAGATTTCCCCCATTTTTTTGGGAACCCATTAAAAGGCTGGGAGAGCCCCAGGAGGGTCCCAGATCCCATATTATCCATCTCCGGCTGCTTAAAGACTAAATAAAAGTCTTGCCCGCATCAATCGGTATGGCAACTCAGTGCTCTACCACTGAGCCACTCCGCTCCCTAAGGATTAGTAAGAGCAGAAAGGATTAATAAGAGAAAACAAGTCACACGATATCTAAACTTATTAAACGTACGGCCTAGATCATAAAATAAATCCTTGATATTGAATATTGAAGACTTCAAATAAACAAAACTGTTTTATTTGTAATTCAACTTATAATATTGTAATCATTATATCATCATTTTCTTGTAATTTTACTATGTTTTAATATGTTCATTAACTATTTGTTATCTTCTAGATTTCTTTCCATTCATTTTATAATTTATCTTTTACTTTTTGTATTTATTTTTATTCCTATCATTTCTGTTTGTATAAACTTTTAAATCTTATGTGGTACTGCAATTTTTATAGAATTTTTCTGTTTTATATTATTTTCAGCCTTGAAAATGGCCTACAAATTTGGTCGAAACGCAGGCACAAATAAAACAAGTCTAACTTTTTTTTGTAATTCATACTGTCTTTACCCCCTTACCATTTTATACTCCTCCAAAAACAATCCAGTCAAACATTTCTACATAAAAACTGTTATATGCACCATTTTGGAATATTCTGAAAATTATTGAAATATATGCTCTTCCAATTTCTTATAAGTAATCCTTCTAGAGAATAATGGATAATATGCCTTATGTTTATACATTTTTCTATACACCTAATCATCATTACATAACAAGTGTTCCATATGAACCCTCCGATCGTAGAGGATGTGCAGCTGAATGGTAACCGGGGTGAGGGAGCGGGGACCGAACTGAACAGCTGTTGTACAGGTGTCATCCAAGATGAAGACAATGGTCCCTCAGCAACATTAACATCTCAAGACGGTGGTTCGGGATCTGACGAATGGTATTTTATGGAGGATCATCAGTTATGGATCGGGAAGCAGAATAGGAAAGAAGTTTGTTTGGACTAATCTATGAGACTTCTTTGATCAATCCTAAAAGATGATTTTATCGGATTGCGAAAGTTTTCGAATGGATGCGGAGAGAAACACAGTTTTGCGAAACCCAAAATCAGTTATAAAGATATAGTTATGACTTTGATTGTCACAACTTTTAACATTTCATTAGTTTGCTTTTTACAATTCTGGAATATAAAAATAAAGTTTTAGTATGGAAAGAAGGGTCTAATTATGGGAAATATGTATATTTCGGTAATGAATACATCAAGAAATGAACATTTTGAAGACTAGATCATAGGTGGATCCAAGGGGGGCACGGGGGCACGTGCCCCCCCAGACGGTTTTTTGTATACTGTGGATAATCCATTACAGTACATCCTTATAGGAAAATCATGTGATATTATAACAGAAATAACATGAGTGAAACTATTGTTTAGATGTTTTAGTAAACTTTTGAAACCTTTTTGTAAATACTACAAGTTTATTTCTAAGTTATTGTTGATTTTTTTGCCCGTCTGCCCGTTGTGCCCCCCAGAAAAAAATGCTGGATCCGCCCTTGGATTAGATGATGATATAACCAAAATAGTACGTGTTGGTCGGTTCTTTGATCTATATACGATCATTAATAGTTACTATAAAAAGTCGCTAATGAAATTATTTAAACGAACAAAAAGCTTACATTTGTTCTTAAAACTCGAAGCGACAACCTGAGGAACTGATACCAGATATATTTTTCATACGAATCCTACATAATAACTTTTTAGAATAATTTATTGATGTTTACAACTGTAATAATATTACATCAAGTAAATCTGATGTATGAACAAAGGACATGAAAAAAAAAAAACACTTGTGGAGAAACTACCTATTGATAGCACTCCAATAAAGTTCTATAGTAGAAGGTCTCGAGGCCATCTTCTTTTCAGACGCCTCGGAGGTTTATCAGCAATATTATGGGAAGCAAGTTGAGAGAATAGCGGATTCAAGTGTCTATGGAGCTTTTCATGGAAGGATAGGTATCTAGTTTGGGCCAAATCAGCAACATATGGGATATTAAGATCATGATGGACGAGTTTGTTTGTGACATAATAAGGAGCATTGAGGATTTTACCAAGGATTTTGGATTGTAAGGATTGGATACGAGATGAATTGGATGGTTTAGTAGAGCCCCAAAGCTCAACTCCGTATGTCCAAATAGGTCTGATAACTGTCATGTAAATGAGTCTTTTGTAATTAATTGGTAGCTTTGAACGTTTGTCCAGTAAATGTTAAAGTAGGCGAAATCGTCGAGCAGTTTCTTGTCTTTTCAGTCTTACATACTAACTTAAATAGTAAAAGTTGAACTTGACTGAATCTGTTGCTATCTCGTTTGAATAATCCAACAAGCTACATCCATGAGAAAATCAAGATAACCAATTCAAATATTTCAATAGAGGAAAAACCTTCATAAGCTCTGGTTGTTTTTATTTGTTGCACATGTTGCCACTTCAAGAAACAATGAAATATTCACATCAGTCTAAAATTATCTGTATTACTTATTATTCAATATTATGTTATAGTACAGTTTCAATTAGTCAGATCACATTCCTATCTGAGTGTTTCTTTAAATATTTTAATCAAATTAAATTAAAAATATTCCATTAAAAACGAGGACAATTGTAAAGTCTCTAACTGGAGTCTAGGAATATTTTTTGCTTCGAAAATTGGGAGCATACAATGCTTTATAGACTGTATTTTATACATTTCGTATTGAAATTTAACCTAAAATTTAACACATTGAAATTTAACACATTTTAAAGTTATGATAGATTTATAAGCAGGTGTCTAGCCACCTGTTGCGCCCACCCCTCCTGAACGGACTTACGTGGATAATGATAGTTTAAACTAATTTGTAATATTTTTTAAACATTCGTATCTCTATGCAATCTTCTAAACAGAATCAAAAACCTATACTATTTTTTGCTTCTTTAATCCGTATTAGGAAAAACGAAAACATATACTATAACATCTTATAAAAAATGGGGAAAATCGATTTTCTAATAATTCTTTCATTGAGAAATGAAAAAATAGTTGAAAATAGAATAAATTAACACATTTGTTAAGAACTTCATTAGAAGATAACCAACATTTTTTTTGAGATAGGTTTAAAAAATGTAGCCAAAGAGTTCTCAGGTCGTGGATGAAATAGATTGGATATACTAAAAACCGGTTTGTTATTGAAAAAAAACAATAACTTTTAAATATTAATTTAAAAAGACCCAATGGATCGGAATTAATCATCAAAATGGAAATGACAAAAAAAAAAAAGTAAAAAAATCTCGAACGAAAGAACATCCGCTGTAAACAAAGTATATGAGACAAGGGAGTCCCTGTTCTACTTGGAATATTAAAATGTTATTTAAATTATAAACAATTATCATATAGCTTTTATTTAAACGAATTATGTTATATTTTTAAATATCTATAACGGATTTTAAAAGAATATAATAAAAACGCACTGAAAAACACAACTTTTTGATTTTTTTCAAGTCGCGAAAAAAAAAAATAGTAATATTAGAAAAAGGTATAATTATTAGCTTTACTTTCATTATTGCAAAACCAAGAAAAAATATATATCTATAAATACTAAAAATATCTTCAAAATGGAAGGTTATAGAATTTTTAAAATGTTTTTAAGGCAAGTTTTTCTTTTCATTAGGTTTTGTTTTTAACTCAGAAATACTTTCAAATGCTTTAATGAACAAAACGAAGATACAAAAACGTTGAATTCATTAAAAAAACTAAATCTATTTATTCACAATATATACATATATTTCAACACGAGATCTTCAAGAAATATTGGATTGATAACCCACGAATTTCGAATTCAATCACAATTTTGATTTTTGATATTCGAGTTATTAGATAATAACATATGTAAAGATAATAATTTGCATACTTCAAGATATATTGGATATTTTCTTTATTAGGCATTTAATCATTAATTTTTGTTTTACGAATAAAATCATCATAAGATACGAGAAAAAAAATATATCTGCGAGCAACTATTATTAACACAGGAATGGACAATTGTAAGTATATTTTAAACATATAATTTGGATATTTAAATTTTGTTTAATGAAAAGTTTAAACTAACTTGTGTAAGTAACACAGAATAAGTCCCTAAAGCACTTGTGGCGTTATCTATGGGAACTACCACTAAACATCAGGTAATAGGCAACAAGTTGTACAGCCTAGTCTAGACAATAGCCATTGTAGACGTTCATTTTTAATTAAAAAATTAAAATTTATAGTATTAATTATAAATAAAAATTTAGAATTTAGAAACGTTGTGTGAAGATGTGGTTTGGTGATGAGAATGATTTTAAAAATAATTAATATAGCCTTAAAATTTAGTGTTTCGGTCTTATTACAAGGAAGCAGAAAAATAACTGAACGAGAAACGATTTAAATCCAGTTAAAACCAAGGATTCGCTAGTAAGTGGTTTCGATTAAAATATTTAATGTAAATAATACGTGGGCAATTTAAACTTTAGATAATTATTTTGGTCTTAATCTTGGCTAGGAGTCATCTTCCAGTATATATATGTATATACACATACAAAACATAGTGATGTAAAGAAGTTACATTAGTGAATTCTATTTATTTCTTGAACATGCATTAGTAATTTAAGATATATTTTTCGGCTGATATTATAAATGAATTAATGATTCTGTCATGTTAAATATAATTGTAATAAATAATTAAATATCAATGCAAGAATTTAAAGTAAAAGGATGTATTCGTTAGCATAAATAAAGAAGCTGAAGTTTATATACATATACATATATAAAGTATAATTATCTACATCTTCTTTTTTTTATGAGTACATCATAAAAACATTTCAAAATAAATGCGTTTCTTTTCACCAGTGCATTTCTAGATCTGGCGTAATGCCAACTCTTTTTCGACTCAGTTTCTTCAACATTAATAAATAGATAACAACCTGACAACTGAACTGATAATTGTTATATAGTATTAATACTTTTTATTAATTAAATGTGATTTTTTGTAGTAAAGAAATAACAAATTTTGGTTTGAATATAGGGCCAAGTATTGCAAATATATAAAACATACAAACTGTATTTAATTTTGTTTTTAGTAAAGTAAATATATCTTCATGTATGACTCATTTAAATTTTCATACATGAGAACCCTTGATTTCTGAGTTAATTATGCACTGTTAAATAATGTCAGATCAAGGTTATGCTTAAGAAAATAAGTTTAGTTGAATAATAATTAACAAATGAGGGGTACATTATAGTTGAGTGTTTTCTTTAATATTGGGGGTCAAAGTTGAGCGAAACGATCCGAAATTTTTATATTTTTTAGGACATACATACCTTTAGGTTTGGCAAAAGATGGCATGGTTTTGATTCCCATAACTGTAGCCTGGTTAGGAGACTCACTACTACACTATTCACTGAACCATACTGAGATACGTATAGAGCAAGTGTTGGTGGCTCACTGAGCCCTCTACTGCCCCCACTACCAGATCCCAGCTCCTCAATGAACTCCCTACGACCATTCAACATTCTCTCCTACCATCCTTTAAATGCCCGCCACTACAGTTTAGATTTTCTCACTCTTCCTTTTTATAGAACGAAATTTTTTAATATTTTTTCATTACATTCAAAGCCCTAGAACCCATTAACTTGTTTTATTTCAAACATCACAAATCGACTGGATGCAATTCTATCTTTAAAATCTAATTTTTATTCTCAGAATGTGTTTTCAGCCTAAGCACATTATAGATAAAATATAATATTATTTAAAATAATTTTTACCATTTAAAAATGACTTCAATGTCCTTTTTGTTGTTGATTTGTCCCTTAACTATATAAACCCTTTCATGACAACTTTATTATTTATAACTGTGGCTACGAAACTTACTAGAAAAACATTCTAAGCTCCTAATTATTTACAAAAGACTCATATACATGACCTTTTTGGACTTAGGGGGTAGAGCTTTGGGGCTCCACTAAGCAATCAAAGTTATCTTTTTTCCAATTCTAACAATGTAAAATCCTCCTTATTTTGTTACGAATAAAGCAATACATAATTATTTAATGTTCCATTGTTGCTGATTTGGCTCGAACCTAATATCAATCCTTTCATGTCAACTTTTATTTCCATTCAGACCAGTTTCTTCAATACCCGATAATCCTCCTAGCCGTCTGAAAAGAAAAATGGTCTCATGACCATGAGTTTTTCTACTTTTCATGCCTTTATGTATCACTCATTCTATTAACTGATTGTGGCCTAGGGCTAAAACAGAGGTTTTGGTATACAACATTGAATAAAAAGATGGCACTGGATGTTATTCAGACGGAATTCAATCCTAAATCATGAGACCTACCTGTGTATTATTACACAACATAATACATGCGGAAAATAACGAAAAAAATCAAGTAAATTTTAGAGTGCATAAAACCGTTACTTCCTTATCAGTTATGGCAATTTTACAAATTGAAATTCCGATTTTTTCTATCTCGATTTTTTTTTTATTAATTCCTTATAAATATACAAAATATAAAGAAAATCTACTCAGTTGATAGCAGATTTTTTTAAAAACATTTATTCCGTGTTTTTTTTAAATTTAATTTTATATATTTTTATAGCTTCAGTAATACAGATAACATTCGTCAATATTTTCTTCCTTTTTGTAGGACTCGACAGTTATAGAGAAGTCGAAAGGAGGATCGGACGAATACAATAGGATATTCAGTTCCCACGTCTATGCAGGTGAGCTGCATAACAATTACAAATTCTGGCACGTATTCAGGTTTAATATCGATGAAGGAATTTTCAAAAAGCAAACAACAGAAAACCAGTAGTCCTTGTATTTCGTACGATGAACATCCCGAGATTGTTCGAAATTATTAAGTACTTTATGGCACTTGACAGTCATTAAAATTCAGTACTTTTTCATTTTGAAGATGCGCCCGGTATTAATAAATTTTGACTCATTTATTTTATTAAATTAAATTAAAAATGATCCAACCACGTAAAACAGATTATGTTAATATACTTAATACTTTTTTTCTTTTAATTTTTTCCTTTCCAAGTAACCCTTGGAAAGGACCGTTTATTTACTGGCATTCCATACCTGAGTATACTATATGCCTTTTAAATTAATTTTTACAATAAGGATTAACAACAATTGTGATAATTCTAACTTATATGCATAAGACATTGTTACTTATATACTGGTACAAATTAACAAAATTAAGATTACATTATTTATATAATGATTATCTGTTTTACATTGTATGATTATTCTAAATTAGATGTCAGCTTTTCGAAATCAAAACTGTAAATAAATTTACTGAATTCGGGTCGAAATGTATAGATCATGTTCAGATACTGGCCAAACTTTCCCTCTTGATAGTATGGATTAATTAATTCTTAATATATACTTTTAAAATATTAAACTATATTCTAAATTTTAATGCTAAGAATTTATGTAAAATTAAATTAAGCTAACCAAAGTTAATTTTTCATCTGAGACGTATAAATTTTCACCCTTTTTTTTATTTTCCAATTCATAAAAAAAAATAAAATTATGATATCTACAAAGTACCCACAATTGTGTGCCTAGTTAGTTTACTACATTACTTGTCACTATATTCTTGTTACTGCAACGTATTTTATATATTTCTGTTTGTTTCTCTCTCTTAGTCCTGAAGATGGCCTACATTGTAGGCCGAAACGTCGGCACACAATATATAAGTTACACTTATTTAGGTGTTTTTATTGACTGCATCCCCAACTATTTCTTCCTTATATTAGAAGATACAGTCGACCAATTCTTCTCTAATATTACTACAATTAATGATATAAATAGGAACGGGGAAGCTAAGTGTCTTGAGTGCTGAGTTGATATTCTGAAGTTAATTATTTAACCTGTTAACAGCCATATATGAACCCTGTGAGATCTATAGACCCTCTTCTGGCTCACCCGATCTCAATAAAGTTGAGTGTGATCTCAGACAAATCTCATCTCTGCACAGTTGTGTAAAAGCAGTACAGTCTTTACTATGAATAGGATCCAAGACGCTTCTTGGGTTGTACTGGTACAGGTTAAATAATATGATTAATAACAATATGTAGTTTATTATTATTATTATTAAAATCACATTTTTAGGTACCTATAGTAAGGTAGAAGAATGTAAAATGGTCAGGGGCTGCAGTCAATAAATTTATTGAAGACATCCCCTTACCAATTTACACTCTCCTTAAAATTATCCATTCGATCATTTCCATTTGAATATATTAATGCAGATTTTTTTTTTCTCGAGTAAGCAATATTCCTGTTTACAAGAAAGGGAACAAGAACTTGCATGTGCAATGTAGCTTATGGAGGAATGATCCGCCATGTCTTTCACAGCAAGGGTTGCGAGTTGCGACTGATGATTCCATACGACTTCCGCAAACTTTGACTCCTTGTGGAGGACGGAAAGGACATGGAGAAGATGCTCGAAGAAGAAGGGAGGAGAGGAATTGGCGATGGAGGGTTGGAAGGGGAGTTGATGATAGTAAGATGATAGGTAGAGGCGGCTTCCTGCCTGAGTCCCCCGCTTCCGGCCGACCACCACCTGGTTCAGAAACCCAATCCCACTCTTTGTCTATTCTCCAACCACCTTCCCCTCCTCGACACATTTAATATTCCTTCAAATTATTCTCCATTTCCGGTCTACCCCTTACCATCTCAACGAGACAGGACCTATTTTCCCCGTCAAAACAGGGGTGTCATCCAAGTTTTTTTAATTGGGGTAATGCATATACTCAAGAGGGCGGTCAAAGGATGTACGATTAAGCCAAACGTACTATCGTAGTAATAACATCAATAGTGCGCTATTAAGACAGTGCGACAATAAAACAGTAAAGAACAGAAAATACATCTTTTAACTACCCTTAAAGATAATTTTATGGAATTGCGAAGGTTTTCGAATGTCTAGGTAAAGAAACAGGCAGTTTGTCGCCTCGAATTGCCACAAGTTTTAACTTTTCATTTCCTTCCCTTTTAATATTCACGAAGATAAAAATATTCACGAGTTTTAGCATGAAGAAAATGGTGTAATTATTAGGAATATGTATATTTCGGTAATCATTTCATCGTGAACGTTTCAACTAACATTTCGAAGTATAGAAGATGCAATAACCTAAACGGTACGTGTAAATAAAGTTTTTGGTAATTATTCCATAGTTTGAGGCTGCGAGTTAAGTCACTTTTCATCCCCTTCCCTTTTAAAATTCTAGAAAATATATATAATCGTGCCTTGATGGGACAACGCTGTCAAATTATTTTTAAAATTTTTAAGCTCATAAATGTGGTATGAGTAGTAACATATAACACTAATAACTATTGCCCTTGAGGTTTGAAGGTTGTTCATTGTTTAAAACTATCATTATTTCAATCTTTCATAAAACAAAAAAAAAAGAAAGAAAAATATATAAAAAATGTGATCAACACTTCTAATAGTAGTTTTTAAATTGGCTGACAAATATAAATGTGCAAAACCAAATGGGATAAGGTTTTTTTTTTTAGTAAAAATTAGAAAAATTCTTAGAAAAAAATACTTTTTTTGACAACTCCATAAAGACACCACTCGCATTAATTTTCAATTGTAAATTAATATAAATTATGACGTAATATTATCATGTTATTGATCCAACTACACCAGTAGATAAGAGCTACATAGTTCTTACTTAAAAAAAGACTAATAAACAACAAAACAATTATTTGCAGACTCATTTACATTGAGTTGAATTATTTGCAGAAATGATGAATCCCAATGAGGAATCATACAAATCACCATCCACAAACTGATAATAATAATTACATTATTAGTTATTAATCAATTAATAACATTTTCTGCTTAGATGTGCCAATAAAATCTAAAGGAACTTGTGCAAATAAGAGAACAATAAGTACGTCATTCAAAACCACACGTGAAAGATTTTAAAACGTGCTCAATTGTTTTAAATCCCACAACATATTAAGATGGGATGATTATTTATCATCAAGACAATTAACAATAAATGTTTAATGTTTCGGATTAGATTAGAAGTTGTTCAAGGTGACAGTACATTTTGTTTAATACGTTTTATTTTTAGACAAGCTACATTAAAAAATATATTTAAAAAAGACACATCTAGCATGTTGTAAAAATAATAACTTTTTTTTTTAAATGCCTTTAGTACAAAAGTGAAATCTTCAGATAGGCAGATTAAAATTATTTTCCTTAATTTTATATTTATTACCAGATTATTAGGTAATCTGGTTTTGTAGTCTTTTCCTTTTTTTAAAACTTTATATTATGTAAATAAATTTGGTATGAATGGTTCCCCATAAAACTAATATCTATTGCCTACAAGTTGAAGGGTGTTCTTCGAATGTTACAAACTTTATTTAAATCTTTAACAAAAATTAAAAAATAAATAAAAAGATTGCGAAATACAAAATGTGACCAAAACTTAAAGTATAGTAATAAAAAAAAGATTAGAATGCAATATTAACAAATATCAAACATGAAGTATTGTGTAACTTTGAATTGTAAAAATGTTTACTATATTTAATTTCATTTAAATTTGTGTAATGCTTATAAAAAAGGACTTGATAAAAACATTTTGTTTAATGTTCAGTTCAAATTTAATTAAATTATTGACTATAAAAAAACACTTAAATGTATCGAGAAGAACAATAGCAAATGAAAAAGCCCAGCTCAATAACTGACCACTACAACAATGCAACAAGTCTTACCTACTTTATTCCTATTGTAATGAATAGTGTATGTATGTGTATATATATATATATATATATATATATATATATATATATATATATATATATATATACATATATATTTTTTTTTTATGGAAGTAAAATATCAGAATTTTCAACAGCTAGCTTAAAAATTATAGGAATAAAACAAAAAAAAACCGTCTGCTTACACGTTGAAGGAATATTCGTTATTTTTATTCTTGAACGTGTAACATGACGATACCTTCTATAGTATTGAAAATATCCCGTGAAAAGCTTCATGTTCTTGGTCAGGTAGCTTGTGAAACGGTTATACAGGTAGATTCCGACGGGGGGGTACATCTGCTGTGAGAAAACAACTATTTTTTTTTTTTTATCATTTTGATCTGGAAAGATCCCAGCTTCCGCCGTCTACGACAAAATGGCAAATCGGAAATTGGTAAAAATAAGGTATACATAAAAAACCGTGTTAGTATCATAACTAACATATATTATTAGTGACAGGGATATAATATGAAATAAAATACGCCTCAAACTAAACAATAAAATAAAAACAATACTTTCTGTTTGTTTAATATACATTTGATTTTCGAATTTATTCTATTTCTTATTTACTTGTCTTGAAGATAGATTCTAAATTCTAAATAAATCCCTATTACTACTCAAAATTGGTATATTATAAGAGTCTAAATTCTAAATAAATCCCAATTACTACTAAAAATTGGTATATTATATTTTCAATTTAAAAAAAAAACTTCAAAAATCAAAAAAATAACTCGTTATTAAATATTGCTAAATAATAAAATACACCAATATTAATTTAAAACATAGATAGTTTCCTATAAATTATTTACAAAAATCTCTTAAAGGTATTTTCGTTGTTTATTAGAAGAAATTAACTTTAAATTTAAATTCTCTATTAAAACCCGACATCTTCAGAAATAAATCATCTTTTTTTATATTCTTTATTTTCCAGATCGGCTATTCCTAGCCTCACATATTTATTTTAAATAATAAATTTTAAACTTTAAAAAGGTAAAAGTGTGGGTTTCGTCTCATGCAAGAGACCCCCCTAACTGTACAATGTCAGCTTATTTGCAAGAAACGTTATAAATATATAATAGTTTTTTTCATATAAAATAATTATAATGTAATAACAAACAGAACTATAGAACTATAAAATGGAAAACTATAAGGAAACAGGAATACATTACAATTTGTTAAAATGATTGGTGAGAAAGGTAATAGAGACATCAGAATATCTTTCGAGAGCCTTGGTTTTAGTTTTGGGGATGAAATAGGTTCGCCTAAGTTGAATGCTACAGCTCCTTTGACTGCTGGTAATCCGGTCTTAAATCTGGTGTAACGCAAATCATCTAAATTATTTATAAAACCCTACATAGATGTTTTATTAGTTTGTTAGACGGATTTAACTTCAAATCTAAATTCTATTAATTATATATATAAAACCATTATACTAATTATACTTATAAAATAAAATTAAAATAACAATCTGAAAATTAAAGGTATAATAAAATCGGAAGTGATGATAATAGAGGCTTGAGCATTGTAGCCTGCTCAACCTGCAGCAGACCTTTCGTTGTTGAACCACCTGGTTCACAAATTACCTTCGCGTTAAAAAATACTCGACTGGAACAGAGGTACTAATCCCCAGGACAGGTGGTACCGAATGCTCTATCGATTCGACATCGTCCCACCGACATAAAAAATTTTGCTTTCCAGGTTTCTAACTACTAATTAATTTTTTCATGGTTTCATTATTGATTTACTTACTTATGAGGTAATGGTTTTATTTAGGCGTAAAGAGAAATCTGCATAGACTAATTTTTATGATTGTTTTTCTCTAATTATATAAAGAATAATTTATTTATTTGTTTATTTCTGTATAACTACAGCTCATGAAGATTTTTCGGATCAGTAAGTAGTAGAGAGTGTAGTGTTTCTTGGACTACTGTTGAACAGGGAGGTGATTTGTCCTTGATAACTGAGATTTTTCCACAGTTTTCGGTACACACTTTAAAAGACTGGGTGAGCCCCAG
Source organism: Arma custos (assembly GCA_037127475.1). Taxonomy (NCBI): domain Eukaryota; kingdom Metazoa; phylum Arthropoda; class Insecta; order Hemiptera; family Pentatomidae; genus Arma; species Arma custos. Next base: position 81,288,246 of record CM073761.1, on the reverse strand, counting down.
GAGGGTCAGACATCCCATAGGATCCATCCCCGGTTATTAACAAATTACCGTAGTAGTATTACCGTAGTGTATATATATCAGAGGCCTTTACATTTTATTAAATAGACTTTATATGGATATTAATTTTATTTTGGAAATATAATATTAATTTAGGGTATGTATATATATTCGAGCTTCATATTTAGACTAATGTGTTATTTAATATGATTCACTAAATAATTTAATATTTTTTCACTGTTATAATTTTTCACTCATTTGAGAACAATGTCTCGAAAAGTTAAAAGAATAAACTGAATTTCAAGAACTGAAAGTAAAACTGATCTATTAAAAGTCAAGCAAAGTAGATACCTATGTATATATATATATATATATATATATATATATATAAAATTAATTAATTTATAATTATAATTAATTTATAATATAAAATAATAAATATATATATATATATATATTTATATATATATATATATATATATATATATATATATATATACATACATATATATATATATATATATATATATACATATATATATATATATATATATATATATATATATACATACATATATATTTATCTTCATGAGCTGTAGTTATGTAGGAATAAACAAATAAATAAATTATTATTTATATAATTAGAGAAAAACAATCATAAAAATTAGTCTAAGCAGATCTCTCTCTCTTTACGCCTAAATAAAACCATTACCTTATAAGTAAGTAAATCAATATTGAAATCATGAAAACATTAATTAGTGGTTAGAAACCTGGAAAGCAAAATTTTTTATGTACATATATATATATATATATATATATAATTAATGTATATCTAAATGATGGAATAAATAAAATATCCTATAATTACACCGATTTAATATTATTATAATCTTTTAATTATTCTATTAACAAAGTTGTGCTCCACTATTACAGTGCGTTCACAAGCCCCCACTGTCCTAGCTGGAGTGCACTCTTAAAAAAAACCTCCAACTCTATGGCTGCGCAGGAAGTGGCTAATTTCGCCGGCCCAGTGAGTGCCTGACTCACCAGATACCAGTTACTGTACTTTCGGATAATAATAAATTACCTATTCCGGTTTATCGGGACTGGTTAAGATTTCGGGGTCACCTTAAGAGAGCGCCGGAAGGAGCCAGTAAAACATCGGGGATCCCTCGTTCACTTCCGGGATCCTTCCGCAGCTTCCGGCGCCCTGGGAGGTAGCTCGAGTCTCGATGGCTCTTGCCTTTTATCGAAAGGAGTCGATGTTAGACAGAAAGAAACGATACTACAAATCGATTAAAATAACACGTTTAAAAGGGAAAAGAACAAAACGAATATATATGGTTAAAATAAATAATTTCCTCAAACTGCATACGTTTATAAAACCATCAGAGACCAGAAAGTCACTCTTTAGCTAGAATAATTTGGAAACTTCAAGGATAGTCCATTGTTTTCTGGTTGGAATAAATAAAGGATCTAAAACTGATAAACCATTTATATTTCCTAAGAATAAACGTAATTGTATATTAAAAGTTGGATCGGTAAAAATATTGGATTTTTTAAAATATTTTCCTAATTTAAAAGGTTAATTTAATTCAATATGAATTTCAACTGTAAGAATTTTCAGTTATTTTCTTATATGTTTTAAATTACTAATAATATTTATAAAAATAAAAGAGAAGAAGCTACTTCATGAACTGAACTAATGATAACTCAGTTATTCCAGTTGCATAAAAACAACGAAAAATAAAAGTAACTGCTAATAATTTAGAACTAATGTTAATTGAGGTCAAATAAAGAAGTTTTGACTTACAAAAAACAATTTTGTAAAAGAAAAAAAACACATGTTATTTATTTCAGATTTTTCATTATATATTTTTAAATGCGAAACCGTAATTTTATAACACTGATTTATCATTATCATATTTCAATTTTGAATTGAAAGTGGACAAAAAAACAAACAACAAACAATGAACCATGACAAAAGTTTATTGTGGATTACATAAAATATTATAAATAAAAAGTATAAAAAATAAAATGCAGCTTCTCATGCATCAGATACTCGATCATTATGAGTTAGAAACAAGAAAAAATTGTGAAAATTAAATTAAATTTTATAAGAAAAAAAAATAGTCCTACACCGTTATTTTTGTTTTTCAACATACCAGTAATACTATTTTTTTTTTATTTATGAAGGTCTTATTAGGAATGTCACACGAGATTAAAATTTAATTTAAATATTTATCACCATATAATTTATCACAACAATAATAGAACTTTAGTGAACTTCATAAATGCAAGTATGGTGATGGTAAACCTTTGGCACATGTCACCATATTCATGGATGGTGAAGTAGAACTCCAGGAGAACTCGGGAATTTTCTCAATTGTGTCACTAGTATTGAATAAGGTTGTTGTCGAAGGAAATCTAGTAGCTGCACTCGTTATAATAGTTGTAGGTTTATTAATTTTAATGTTGTAGGTATTTTTCACTTTTGAGAAATTTAGGATTCATGACATGGGGGATTTCATTACACCCATACCCTCTTATTTGATTTTCGCTTGAGAGGGAGAAGCATACGCCCGTCGGTCCGTGAAACTCCTCCTCAATCCACCTTTGAAGAGAGCAAACAGAGGTTAAGTACTCATCCATTGTCGGAAGTTTAGAGGACGGACGATTGAGTCTGAGAGGTCTCGTATGTCAGGGTCTTCAGGATGTGAATGGGTAGGCAGGCATTGGGATGCTCGTCTTGTGCCGGCCTGCTCTGCGAATAATTACAGAGGTCTTCATTCACATCCACTATCTTCAGGGGCTATCCAAGCAGAGGAAGAATAGGGGTCCAAGGCGTATCAGACAGGATGTTCTTTTGCAAAGGACGAATTATTACGACGTAGTACTCAAACAGGATCTCAGAGCGCTGTAGTTATCATATGTCAAGAATTTGAAATAACTGGAGTGCCGATAAGAAAGGTATAGATAGTCCTAGATTACGATTACAGGGAGAAAGAATTGTTAACATCACACCCACAAAATATACCTACCAAGAATAAAAAACAAAACAAATTTTTACCCACCAATAATGAACGAACCATGAAAAGATTAACTTAACATATCTAATAAAATAACCTTAAATAAGGAGAACTACTTATTTTAAAGCCAACATTTCGACTCAGGTCTTCTTCAGAGGTAAATATGCAATATATGTACATACAAACTAAAATGAAACATAGTAAAGAATAAAAATATAGGCATCAAGGGATGTGAGTGATAAAAATAAAAATGGGGAACCCTTTGGATGAATATAAACACAAAGGGAATAATTATTACAGCGCTGAAGATTTATTTAGTATATTTAGCACTGAAGAAGACCTGCAATGTGGTTCGAAACGTTGGCTTTAAAATAAATTATCCTTTTTAAGAGATTTTTTTCTACCTCCACCCGTACCGTTTTCTTCCTCATTTATTCAAGATCAATTAATATTATTGAAGACTAATAAAATAACGTAGATTCCAGAAGTTATTACGCTACTGCAATAAATAAACCGATCTAGCAATAAACAATACAAAAAAAAAAATAAGGGAGCGGGCTAGCTCCTTGATAGAGCGCTGTGCCGAAGGTTCAAATCCGGCTATCGTTGATAATTTATTTAATCAGTAAACATCCGGGAATGGAATTTGGAGACCCTCCCAGGGTTCAATCAGCCTCTAAAGTTGGTACTCTCAATAGGCGGAAAACCAGGTCGTTGAGTGTGATCAAGAACAAATAACTTCCCCACACAAAATAAATAAAAATTTAAACTAGACTACAAAACTGTCATGCATAACCTTTCTTCTTATTATATTCTAGAATTTCTTTTACGATAATAATGTGTTTGTGCATTTTAAGGAATGTCGAAGAACAAGAATGGTCTTGGGTTCAGTACGTGGTAGAGACTGTACTGTTTCTTGGACAACGGTAGTGCAGGGAAGTGATTTGTCCTAAATCACACTCAACTATCAGTTCCTCCCCCCCCCCAAATTAAGGGTATCAAGATCTATCAGGGTCCATCCATCCGGTAGTTAGCAAATTAAATAAATTATTCATCACGGCCGGATTCGAACCCGGGGACTTCGTCACGGTAATTCAAGCACTCTACCACTGAGCTACTCCGCCCCCCATAATTTGTCAATGTAGTAATCACAAAATAAATATTGTTGGAGGTAAGATCCGATCATTATTGTATAAAATAATATGGTATTAATATACCGTAAGACGTACACACCCACCATTTTAACCAATCAGGAGCACTTTAGGGGCTTGTATAGCCCTGTCCTCGTGCCAACCCTTTGCCTGGATGAGGGTGGGTACTTATACCATCATCATCCCCAACAGGATATAGATCCTATTGACCCGTCCCGACCCAATATTGTTCTAGAAGAGGCATGCGAGGGAGAAGTGTAAGATCCCTTTAAACTGCGATGGAAGAATAGAGAGAGAGCAGACAATGGAGGCGGGGTGAACGAGTGAATGAGTGTTGACAGAGGCTTGGTGAATGAGCAGGAGGCCTTCCGCTCCGGAAGTCCTCACCGACAATCTGCCCCAGAAACAATCACAGGTATAATACAGAGTCAGTTCCAGTTCATCTTTAATCTACCACCGGCGGGTCTAAGACGGACCAATCTTCTTTAAGCAGAAAGGATAATATTAATAATTAGATGAAATACATTTATTTTAACTATTTTAGTATTATTGCAACATAGGCTATCTTATATTGATTGGACGTATCTTAAGAAATGTTTGAAATGGGGAGGGTGAAGTCAATATATTTTACACAAAAAAGATCAACTGATTTCATTAGTGCCAACGTTTCGGTCTAATTTTTAGGCCATCGTCAGGGCTGAGTATAAAAAACAAAGGAATAACCAAATAGGCACTTCAGTACCAAAGAAAATGTTTCGAAATATCTATACTTATGCACACTGTATAACTCTTAAACACAAAATAATAAGATATCCGAACAAGTTAAGGCCTAGTAAGCAGATTATTTTTAAAAATAAGAATAAATATTACAGAATAAACGGTAATATTGAACAAGTATTTAGTTGAGTAAAGTGGTTGTAAATATTTTATCATCAATTTGGCAGGATTATGAGAGCAATGTGGTTTTGAAGCGTCGACAAGAAATAATTTACCGAATAAAACTTATTTTACTAACAGTCCAGAAAAGTAGTATAAATATAATAGGGTGTATAACACTTGATTCTTCATAAAAAGTCTCAGTTTAGTTATTTATTTCAAAGAAGAAACATGACAGTGTCCTACGAAATTCTCGTAATTTTAAGACATTATTGGGGAAAAAATTCACAGCCGCTGAAGCAGCTCGTGAAATTATTAAATATGATGGGGAAGGTGTCGTTGACCAGCGAACTGCGCGGCGTTGGTTTGAAAAATTTAGCAGTGGAGATACGACGTTGAAAAGGAAAAAGGGCTCCGGGCGACCATTACTGTATATTGATGAGGTTCTGAAGGAAGCTGTTGTAAAGGACTGTGGTGTATCGAAAGATACTGTTCTTCATCATCTTCTCTCCATGGGGAAGGTGAAAATGGCCAGTAGACGGTCATTTTTTTTTATACACACTATTATCTACAGCCCCGGTGAATAAGTGGTTAAGTCGGATTTTGTTCAGAGAGAGTTAACTGCTTTCAGAAAAACGTCATTCTCGTAGTTTTTGGCTTAAAATGTAGTTGTAATGTAAACAATAAATCCTTTTTAAGCCAATGCCTTACTTAGCCCCTTATTCACTACGAAAATATCTCGATTCCGCTTACTTAAGTACAAGAAATTCGTTTTGGAGGAAATCAGACTTAACCACTGATTCACCGGGGCTTAGGTATATGGTATAGTAGGAGTAGAAAAAAATATACAGTAAAACACTGTAACATGATACAACATAAGCAACACAAAATAAGAGACTGTGCTATCTAATATAAACTTAGCTACACTATTGTGGTTTACGATGTTTGATGTTATTTTGCTACAATCTTAGCTAGATTCAGTATTACTTTTCTTTTTTTTCAGGGGACGTAATTTTTTTTGCATTAATACATGTTAATTTTTATTTAAAACTGTACCTCTTTGTTATCAGACTCCTTATCACAATTTAAAAAAATGATGTGAGGAAAAGAATGGACATAAGCTAGGTTAAAAGGAAGATCAATCATGTATTGATTCCTACCAAATGGTATGCAGTTACATCTTTTCACAGATTTTTTGAAGTTTCCCTCAAGTGGTATAAGAAGATCCAATTGCCTAGTTTTGTCTGATAGGAATACTGTGTTTACTCTGAAAAAGAGCGCTAGGCTGGTGGTAGGTGGGTAGGCCGGGAGCCTTCACTAATCCCACTTAACTAGAGAGACAATGGTCGCATCCGCCCTATTAGTCTGTATTATTCCACATCTTTCTCCACCTCCATCGTAGTTTACATGTTATCCCGACCACTTGACCAGTAGGATAAAGACGGTAATTTATGGAGAAATGGTATTGGAGGAACCATAAAAGAGTCCCTTAAAATGCGAGTAAAAAATTCCTTGTTATAGCCAAGGATAAAAAATGTGTTATTAGTGAAACACTAACACTTCACACAAATTGCGATATGGAAGAGGTATTAAAAGAAAAACGCAAAATTATACCCGTAAGAAAGATTGGGTACAAAATTAGCTAAAGAAGAATACCGATTACAGTAAAATATCTCGATCCTGGACCTAGACATATGGAAACGAAGATTGAAGTTTTATGGACATATTACTAGACTTCTCCCAACAAGCCTCATCAATAATTCTAATAAATACAACACCATTGATTAACCAAGTCAAAATGCATTTACAGAAATAGACAAACAAATTTTTAGAAACAAGAAAGCTTGAACGAAATCGACAGAGGAGAGAAAAAAATACATCGAAAACAAATTAATAGCTTTGGATGATCTTCGCAATTTAAATATAAATAAATGAATATTATATGCATATAAGCTATGGAATTTGTTATGGTAAGTCAAACAACAATTTACTAAGTAATTAATTACTAAATTTCATCTCTGTTCATGGAATTAATTATAACAAAGTTGAATTAATCATTCAAGGTGAATAGAATACACTTTACTTTCAAAACGGTTGAGTAAAACTTACTTTTTTTTTATCTTGATGAAAAAGGAGTTCAGTTGTATTAAATTCCACCACACTAGAAGACCACTTATTACCCAATTCACTGATTCGAAAATATGGTTAGATAATCGCAAAAAAAGAAGCCAAACATAAAATGGAACTCATAAAAATCTACTTCCTATATACACTATATCACAATTAAATTTAACGTAATGCAATACATAAATAAATAGATTAAAGAAAGTGACATTTCATAGTGATAATACTTTTTCCAGTCAATATGACCACATTTAGAAAATTTCTGGGGTTCAGTACATGCTAGAGACTGTACTGTTTATTGGACAACGGTTCTTAAGGGAGGTGATTTGTCCTAGATCATGCTCAACCGCCAGATCCCGCCTTATTTTGGATACCCACTTTCCAGAGGATGAGTGAGCTCCAGGGGAGATGACCATAAGATCTATCTCCGGCTGCTAATAGATTAAATAACAGTCTTTGATACCAGGACCTTTGGCACAGCAACTCAATGTTCCAACGTTCCTGCCACTGATCCACCCCCCTATAGAGATAGACCTTGTTTTATTTTTCAAATTTAGGAATCTTTAATGAGTACTTAACATTGTACAGGACCTGAACCCCCATTTCACGTCCCTTCCGAAGGACGCCATAGCTAAGGATTTTTTACTCCTACTGGGGGCTGCTACACACCACAGGAAAACATTTTTTTCAGGCCTTAAAAAGATTCCAGCCAGCTCAATGATTCATCGAATAAAATCGAGATGACTAAAGATTATCGATTTATTCCTTCGATACGTTGTGACCTGACCTGAGGTTGATCAATCTAACTATCGCAACAATCGAGCAGAATGATCAACCGAGATACGCCAACGATAAAAATTTAATTAACGAAAGGAACAACTGTTTAAAAAGGATACAACGAAAATGATGGTGACGCAACAGTTTTTTTTTTCATAATCGGGCGGAAATGGTGCTCACTTGACTGGCCTACTTAGAGAGGTGCTTGGGGGGAGCAATCCAACATCACCTGAGAATAATCGATTCTCAATAACTTTTTCACTTTTATTTTATACCCCCCCTTCATTTTATACAACCCTCCCCCTTTATTTTATACAATCCCCACTTTTTTTCCAGTTTAGTGACGATACAATGTCAAAATAAAAATGAATGTTACATAATAAGACTTACACAGATCATAGTAATCCATATTTTCGTCCATAATCGAGAATATTCCACTATACCCTTAAAATCATTACTGAATTAATTAACTAGCACCAGAATACAAGAGTTCCCAAAACATCTGAAATATAAAAATGTAACATCACGGAGGAGATGGTGTCGTTATCCGGTAAGAAACATAAAACGAATTATGATATTTATATTTATAAATATTATACAACAAAGCACAAGAGAAAAATAATTCTATTTCCTTTTCGGTTGGAGGTCACAAAATAATTCCTTAAACAGTGATAAACTATTAATTATAAACCTAAATTTCGACACAGGCTACAGGTCTTCTTCAGGGCTGAATAAACAAGACACAAAATATTTAAAACTAAAATAGATTTAAAATGTAAAATAAAATAAAATATTTGAAATACTTTTATTAAAATAAAGCATTTAAAATAGTTTTATTAAAATCAAGTATTTAAAAAGATTTTATTAAAATAGTAAAATAAAGTATTTAAAAATATTTTATTAAAATAGTAAAATAAAGTATTTAAAAATACCTTTATTTTACTTTATATTTTTATTTTAAAGAAGAAAGATATGTACAGGTAAGTCAACAAGATCCTAATTAAAGTAATGTTCAATGAACATTCCTCCTCTTGTATACATCGCGAATTGCAAGATGGAGTGGGATCGGGGAAGTGAATGGATTTGTCTGACCTTGTTAGGAACCAGGGTAGCTCAGTTGGCAGAGCACCACGACGAAGACGAGAGAGACCCGGGTTCGAATCCCGGCCCAGGACAAATAAAAATTCTCTTCAAAATTCTCTTTTCTCTTCAAAATAAAAATATTTAAAAATGATAGCAGTTAATAAAAAAATAAAATATTTTACTAAATATTTTAAATTATCTCTGTTTTTATCTTGCTTATTCCTTCCTCAAATGCCATTTATAGCGTGGATTATCTTGTTATTTGTTATATATTCCAATAGTTTTTATTAGTTTTATTTTTATGTTAGTATTATTTGTTGTTTATTGCAATTATTTCAGTTGTAAATATTATTTCATCCTGTTTATTCAGACATGGGTGGAAATGTCGATTTCAAATAAATAGTTTATAAGTATTTAAGGAATTATTTTTTTATCACAAGGTCAACTAATTACTATTCAAGACGAAGTTTAATTTTATTCAACAATGCCATGTGTATTAATTTAAAAAAAAAAACTGACTATACTTAAATACACTTAATTACTTGATCACGAAACTTAAGCCCTAAATAAATTAGCTAATACTCATAAAACTGTAATTTTAAAATAATTTCCACTCCAAATATTTCAAATATGTCTAAGTAAACGTTGATTATGTTCGATGTACTTATTAGTGTAATAGAAAATGGGAAATTTCTGCATGATTTCTTGATCCTACAAGGAAAGATTCAAATAACTAGTTTTTTCTTTTCATTTCATTATTGAATATATAATCTAATAAAAGTATTTAGTAATTGTAACAAGAAATTGCTCGACGATTTCGCCTACTTCAACATTTACTGGACAAACGTTCAAAGCTACCAATTAATTACAAAAGACTCATTTACATGACAGTTATCAGACCTATTTGGACATACGGAGATGAACTTTGGGGCTCTACTAAACCATCCAATTCATCTCGTATCCAATCCTTACAATCCAAAATCCTTCGTTAAATCCTCAATGCTCCTTATTATGTCACAAAAAAACTCATCCATCATGATCTTAATATCCCATATGTTGCTGATTTGGCCCAAACTAGATACCTATCCTTCCATGACAAGCTCCATACACACTTGAATCCGCTAGTCTCTCAACTTGCTTCCCATAATATTCCTGATCACCCTCCGAGGCGTCTGAAAAGAAGTTGGCCTCGAGACCTTCTACTATAGAACTTTATTGGAGTGCTGTCAATGGGTAGTTTCTCCACAAGTGTTTTTTTTTTTCATGTCCTTTGTTCATACAGCTGATTTACTTGATGTAATATAATTACAGTTGTAAATATCAATAAATTATTCTAAAAAAAAAAAAAAAAAGTAATCGTAAAATGTGATTGAGGGAGAAGTAGGTGTCTGAAGCTTTATGGTGTTTAGTGCATAGAAGATAAAACTAGTGTATTGGATATTATAAATATAAAATATAATGATTATGGAGATAAACAAATAAGAAACGTAAAACCTCCCATAAATTCATAAATGTTTATCTAAACAGTTATTATCGTTTGATTGGAAGAAGAGTGACATAGATAAGACATGTTCCATTTTAATCGTTTGTTTTTTTAATATTACCATTTATTAATACATTGTATTATGTATACATAAATCCAAATTGTGACGTATACCCCTTCATCCCTCCCCTTGCATACGTCACTTGGAGTTGAATCGTCGAAATTTCGAAACCATTGTTATACTGAAATGGACAACGCGTTGGTGTCCCTATGTAACCGTATGACAGTCCACAATCAGGTAAATTCACCTTATTATATGTTATATGACGTTTTCCAGAACTATAATTTTCATGTCTGGCTGGTCGTGGTAACGTTATTAGTTTCATAACCTGTTTGTGAAAATGTACTGTGAAAAATAACCTAATAGAAGAACAGTAGTTTTAAACTAATTTGCAAATAATTTATGTATCCGTAAGGGCGGTATTTATTTAAAGTAATAGTTATAAAATTAAATTTTTAATTGATATTCTGGACAATTATTGGATGTATATAACTTAAGGGGTATATACGGGGTGTGGTAGAAAAGCATATTAATAAAAAAAGAATAATGATTTTTTAATTTGATTTTCCAGAGTAACTTTATTTAATGTAAACCATTTATAAAATATCTATTTAAAACTTCTTAAACATACAGATCCTCTTTTCTTTTAGAAGAATGATTGTCGATGAAAATAAATTTAATTTGGAATCATAATTTCGTTATTGTAGCAGTGGACAAAGTAACCACATAATTTCGCATTACAAATTTATATATAAATAAATAAAATAATTTAAAAAAACTGTACCACTACAACTGATAAAGGGTCTTGGGCTCAGTACATGGTAGAGAATGTACTATTTCTAGGACAACAGTTGTGCAGGGAGATGATTTGACATTATTGAAGCTGGGTGAGCCCAAGGAGGGTCTGCATGTCCCTCAGGGTTCAGTCATGGCTGTTAAAAGATAAAGTAATTTATCTGCCACAGCCGGATTTAAACTTAGAACATTCAGCATAGAAACTCAGCAATCTACACACTGATCTAACCCCTTAATGAAATAAATAGAGACCATATAAAGTAAATTGTAAATTATGATTTTTAATAAAGACAAAAAGAGAGTACAAGGATATTGTAAGAAGTGCAAGAACTCAAACAAATTATTTGTTATACTAATAAATAAACTAAAATTCCTTAGAAAGAAAATGATAAAAATATTTAAATAATAATATTAATATTGAAAAGTAAAAAGAGACCTTATACCTTGGACGTGGTGGGATGTTTCTTGTGTGCATTATTCATGTTTTGTTTTGCTGTTCTTCTCTTTCTACCCTGAGTATGCCTGAATAGGCGAAATATTGGAAAGATATTTTCAATTTCTGTTTTAGTTTGGAGACTTAAGGGCTTTTGGTTGGAATTTTTTCCACGGTCGTAACATTTAAATAATAATATTTAAAAAAATTTTAGTTCTTAAAAATAACTTTATAACCAACTGTAATACCTGTACTAACACCGAGAACCGAAGTACAACCGGGTGAACCTCGCCATGGGAATTTAATTATTAAGATTATTATTAATTATTAATTGTGTATAATTATTTATTATGTAGTATTTTATTTATTACACCGGATACCTTGTAATGACCATGTACCTACCTGGCGGAACACTAGTGATTGCAGCACCAGGCAGTATCATTTGGGTTCGGTATAACTATTTTTTTAACTAACTAAATAGCTAATAGTTGTTAAATTATTAGATAATAAATGTGTTACTTCCTAGTCTTATCCTTGCGTATACTTAACGTTTCTTGTTCTCAAACATGCCTTTTAGATAATTCTTTATCAGATTATCTCAGTAATGGTAGGTTGCCTATGACATAATAATAGCATCAGTATGAGCATGCAGTTGTGCAGTTATGGAAAAAGCGCGTGGTTACGGATATAATTATTCTTTAAAAAAAATACATATAACAAAAAATAGATAAAATGAGGAAGAAACGTATAAGATTGCATGAACATGAGGGAGATCAAAGAAGATAATGTGGACAGATGATCAGAAACAAGCGGTTCAGAAAAAGATGAAAAAATACTGGGAAGAAAGATGGCAAATAAACACCATAAGTCTTGAGATGCAGGTAGTCCATAGCTGGCAAAAATCTGTACCATACCAAGAAGGGTATTGGGTTCAGTACATAGTAGAGACTGTACTGTTTTAAATATTGAACAGGGAGGTAATTTTCCTAGTAACCATTTCATTTTTGTTATCAGCAGCACCTGGATTTGAACTCGGAATCTTCAGCATAACATCATAGCACGCTGAGATTCCCGCTTTATAATATTTTCTATAAACATGATTAATATCTCGCTGTGTTTTATGTTTCTTAGCAAATCACAGCATCGAATATTTTTATGAGGAAGAAAATGATCCGAGTGGAGCTCAGAAAAAATTCTCTTTAATAAGAACTGTTTATTTAAAACCCAAAGTTTCGACCAACATTGCAGGTCTTCTTCAGGGCTAAATATACAAGATCCATATAAATTAAAATAATATATGGTAAATAATAATAATATATGTAGTATATTCATAGGAATAATAATATCTATAGTAGAGAATAACAAAATATATAGTCATCTAGGGATATGAATGATAAAAAGTATATAGCAAAATTAGGGAACCCTTTAGGTATATCTAACAGAAAAATAAAGGGAATAGTTATAGAGAAGTATCCAATAAGAGATAAGTAATAATAAATAATAACATGAAACGTTGGCTTAAAAAATAAAGTTCTTCTTACTAAAGAGAATTTTTATACGTATATATATGTAAGTACGGTCAACTAATATTACTCAACAATTATTTTTCTGATTACGAATAATGTTTCAGGAACTTTTTTATTATAGTTATTTTGTGGTTAATTTAGTAGAAAAAATTAAATAATTTAACTGCTATTTAAATTAATTAAACAAGGGGACTTCAGTATAGTAACCCAGCGGTGTAGACAATGATCTATTATACATACATACATACATATATATATATATATATATATATATATATATATATATATATATATATATATATATATATGTGTGTATTAGAGAGTATATTATTATGTATGTATTAGAGTATATATATATATATATATATATATACACACACTCTTATATACATTTAAACCCCCTAAAGAAGTGGAGAACCTGTTGCATGGCCATATCCTCAGGTGCCTAAACCACAAGTGGCACGAGCCGTTTTGGACAAAGGAAATGTTTGGGCTGGGTTGTTGGGGGTCCTATTCTCACAGACTTTTGTGGTCAGTTGCTACTCAATACATTCTTATAATTGATTTAATCACTTCTTAACTGTTTGATTATGGTGGTTTCTGTACTTATATCTAAAACCAATACCTTCTGCAATATAACATTTTACTAAATAATATATTATGGATTAAGGAATGAATAACATAAACACGAACATTAGTAAGTTCGTTTTTTTTTAATTGTTATTTTGATGGATATTATTTTTAAATATTTTTGTTTTGAAAAGAAAATTAGTAAATTCATTTTGTCAATGAGAGATTATGAATTAATGATTACTTTTTAAAATTATATACATGGTCTCAATAACCTTTATTGGATAGCAATTACAATCTACCAAACTTAAGTACAATAACTATTAGGATTTCTAACAAATATAGAAATTAAATACAAATATTTTTTCTAGCTGTTAGTTATTCTTCTTTAATTAAAAAAATAATATAAATATTCAATTGGGTTGTTTAGTAAAGAAAAAATTGTGAGGTAAAGAATTAAATTTTTTTTCTTATTGAAAATTTTCAGCTTTTTGCAACACGCAGGGCCTATTGCAATAAAATCTTACAACTGGAAACACCAAAGAATAAATGATATCTTTTTTCATAATGCAATTGGGAAAAACCACAATGCAAAGCCTTATGTTTCAAAAAATACACCTACTTACCAGTCGACGTTTCGCCTATTCAGGCATTATCAAGACACCAAAATCAAAAAGGGGTTATGTGAATTAAACAATTTAACAAGGCTTTGCATTGTGGTTTTTCCCAATTGCATTATAATAAATAATAGTGTTTCTTTTTGAGTTTTTGGCTCTATTTTAGTGATATCTTTTTTCTTTCTTTGAATTCGCATCTTGATTATTTTAAATTATAATTTCTGTTATTATTTGCATACTGTATAAAGATTTTTTTTTTATGAACATAATCAATTTTTTTTTATTTCGGATAATTCATCACTAAACTCTATGCGTTATCATTTTTTTGGAGCGGAAAAGTGATTTTCTTAGTCATTCGAAATCTTAACATTTCACATGTGTTCGTGTCATATATCATGATTTTAATTTTCTTTAGTAAAATATTCATTTTTTTATTTACTGAATTATTATGAAATTCGTGAAAAAAAACTAATATTTGCCTCGTCATAAAGAGTATAGAAAATTTAACCAAACTCCAAAAATCCAAATAAACTGTGTTATTATAGTAGAATAAAATACAAAATAAATTATTTTTTTATTTTTTTAATTGTGCCATTATGGACTACGTTTCTTCTCTGTTTCTTTTCTGCCTCCTCAGCTCTTAAATATCTTCCATTCTTCCACATTGTTTTTCCTTCTTTCCTAATTCTCTTTTTCCAAGATGGCCCCATCTTCTTTTTAGGTGCATTATTTATTATTTTTAGTTTTATTAACTTCCCCTTTCCTCTTAAGAAATAAGCTGATGCTATAGTATTTCATGATATCACATCATCAATCTGAATCTCAGCAGCTCCGATCTAAAATGCAACAAAAAATGTAGATTGTTTTAAACTTGAACATGAACATAGATGAAGTTCTGATTGCCTTAATGATTTTTCACACTTTCCAACGGTAATTTTCATCGTGAACCGAGCAACAGTGATTTGGGATTTTTTTTCTCGATCTTTCAGGTCTTGGGTATCTTCTAAATTCCATTCCAGGACTGGAACAAAAACTGCAATGATACAGTATGATTGTAAAGATGGAATTGAGAGGGAAGAATTGACAATTGTAATAAAACAAGAGGAGTGTGAGGTCAGACGGGGCGAGGAGGGACAAGGCAGTTAACTGGTTTAATTGTAAATAAAGAGGTGGCTGGAGGCTGACCCGTATCCTGAATTGGTTCAAGTGGGGCCAAGGGGCGAGCCCCTATGCCCCCAATCAAATCAGCTCCACGGGCGCTACTTAACGCCAACACCATTCATCTCCACCGTGGAAGCACTGATCCCAAAGCATAGGCAGTACTCGAATCAACACCGTGCACGAGCTCCAAGAAAAACAATTTCAAAAAGGATCCAAATTTATCGGATTACGCAATGTTTTTCGGGTTTATTCGAGCCTATATTTGTATAAAAACCATAAATATATCGATTAAACATGAAGGGGTTCGATTACCATCACAAGGTTCAGCATAAATCATTCCAATCGTACACTGGAAGATATTTCAGACAATAGATGAAGGATTAGAACAATATTGGTTTCATCCTTGTCTACACTTGAATATCTTTTATTTCACACAGTTTAATTCAACTACCCGAACTACCCAATGTTGCAATAGGGGTGACTTTATAATTATCAATGAAAGTTTCTTGATGGATTAAAACTAAAATGAACAACATAGATTAATTATTCTTAGCATTCTTCTCCTATTTTTGATGATTTTTCTTGCTCCTAAACCACACGTTAGAAATCCTCGTGATGTCAATGAATTTGGAATAAGTTTACAATCCACAATTGAATCAATACTAATGTTAAACAAACTTTCCTACAATGATATTAAGCTCAGTTACATCATTTTGGGTTATGTCAAAGCGAGTCTTTAAATAAATACTAAAGCATTACTGTACTGTAAATAAACGTCAAATTATAGCTATAAAAAAAATAACAATTTATTTCCAAACGATGTTTTCAACCCCAACGATTGTTGGAAACTAAGACAATATCAGGAACTAGCTTCTGAACTGATAGAACTCTAACTTATGGAAAGTGTGGTAATAACACTTCCACACTTTCCGAACTCCCTTGATGTCTTAAGGGAGACACTACAGTAGTTTCCCTTAGACACTGCCAGGACAGTAAGATTGTTTGAAGATTGTAACAACTGCGGGCGGTTGAACTAGTCCCCCATCTCGGTTTGGAACCTCCAAATGCGATGAAAAACAGAAAATAATAATAGTAAAACCATACAATAATGATCAGGTAGAACGACCAGCGTGATACTCGCTTGCTGTTCAAGGACCTGCTGTTAGCATTAGGAGACACTTCTATTATTACGATATATGACTCATCGAACATGTATAATTAAAATAAACAACTCATCAAGCGCCGTTCCGTTTTATATTTTTATTTTCTAAAACATAATCAATCCGGCCTTGGACTCACCGTTAATGTCGCAATAAGTATAAGACACAACATAACTGTGGATATAATTCGGAACAAGCCGGTACAGCTTGGCATATCCGAGTTCCGTAAAGGAGGAGATCTTTGTAAAATTAAATTAACATGATTGAGACAGGAAAATGGTCGGCATGGAAGTAAATTACGAAAAGGATAGGATTGTTTCAATATTTAATTGTCCTTTTGGACGATAATCATATTCATTTCTTATTCAAAACTGTGTTCCTATGATGATGTTGTTTTTTTCTGTACCACTACAAACCATGAAGGTTCTTGGGATCTCTACGGGATAGAGACTGTACTGTTTCTTAAACAACAGTTGTGCAGAGAGGTGACTTGTCCGAGATCACATTCAACTGCCAGATTCCCTCCCCCCTAATTTTAGGTACCCACTTTATAGAGGGTGAGCCCCAGGAGGGTCCTAAATCCCATAGGGTCAATCTCAGGTTGCTAACAGATTGAATTGAAGTCTGCCATGCAGTTGGATTTGATTCCAGAACCTTCGACACAGCAATTCAGTAATCTACCACTCAGCCATTCCGCTCCCCAAAACTGTCATTAAGTTAGAAAAAACAAAAGAAAAACTACAGGAAGCTTGGGTAAAGTCTATTTGCATGCGTTTTGTAACCTCCTTCTCTCACCCTGCGATACGACACTGATGAATCTCAAACCCTGACCCGGTGAGACCTTTGGCTGTAATTAAAATTTAAGAGTAGTTCTGAACGGACAACCTTAACTGACTGTAATGGCCACGAGCTAACATCCGCTAGACGTTCACGTAATATCTTCGCTGCTCTTTAATTATGTAACACTCCATGCTCCCTTTTCTTGGCGATCATGTAACTCACGTGTCGTATCCTAGAAGTCGAAGCAAACGGACCGTTAATGGCGATGGAAGTAAGAGAAGAGTTTCCATTCGTTTTGCCTGTTCCAACACGTGGATTCAGCAAGTCAAGTGTAATAAGACAGAAACTATAAAACTGCGCATCATCGGGTTATGCGTTCCCGTTGAGGTCAGGCACCAATTATGACAATTAACATGTCTAATTATAAGAATTCGTGTCGCTAATTAATCTAGGTGATTAACGTAAAAGTTGATGTGCCAACGACACAGGCTGCAGTTTTTTTTTTTATATTTCGTCATCAAAAAATTTCATAATTTTATACTGAGGATGAAGTAACATTCATCAATTTAAGTATTGAAATAAATGTACTGCAGCCTTATCATATAAAGTCGTTTTAAATTTCATAAGGATAACAACTAACTTTCCCTTATTTATAATATTAGCATATATTAATAGCACAGTTATTTTAATTACTATACCTTCACGAATAAATAATGAATAGGCTTGTAACCGGATATTGGACATCTTTAATTTAACGGATTTTTTTTAATTGTTACCTTCCGGTGAATATATTTTAAAGGGCGACCTATAAACGATTTTCGGTTCCGATTCGCGCAACGTAGTAAAGTAATGACATGAATGGAAAAGTTCCAAAGAAACTTCTCCATTTTAGACTTAACGTTTTTTATTTTTTTAGAATTTTTCCACTCATCACAAGTATTTTAAGTCTATTTTGAACTTTGGCCCTTTAATATTAACATATTTTGTGGAATAGCCGGGTCCACTTGTTGATAAAGCCCCTTTTCTCTTGCACTGTTTCTTTCCTTTTTGGTTTGGTTTCTTGTTCTCTGTTCTTGTGTTGGCTTATATTTATTTTCCTTTGTGCTTTTCGAAGTTTGGCGTGTGTATTTTAAATGTTTTTAAATATTTTTATCAGCTCTTTTCATTTAATTTTATGTTGTCCTGTAACCTTCCTCTTGATTTGAGCCTCTGGTTAGTGTCTTGTTTCATTTTGAGGTTGAGATGTGTCTTAAGAGCCCGGGTTGCTAGGTCGAGTTCCGGGTTCAAATCCGGCTGTTGCAGGTAAATTATTTATTTATATATATTAACACTTTATTGAAATATTACAAGGTAAATTATTAAATCTGAAAATTGTTAGAGGTTGGACCCTGTGAGATCTGACCACCCTCAGGTCACTGCTCACCCATCCAAGCTATGATCTCAGGGAAAAGTCAGGACCTTTGATCTGAATATATTTAAATACTACAATGGGATGCCACCCTGAGATCGTTATACTTAATAATTATTTAATATAATTTTATTTATTGGTGCTGATCATGGTTACTAAGATTTAAGGAAACTTATAAACTACTTACAAAGAAAGGGGGACGCTATATGTGACTTCCTGATTCTCGACCATCGCTCCATCCAGTTCCTTCATCTTGAGTTGACTGCTGCTTCCCGACCACTGAGCTTATCTGGAGACTAAAGGTAATAAACCCTAAGGGACACTACCTGAAGGTACCTCAAGTCCTCTTACCCTACTTGTCTAGGTACTCCAGATGGTCTAGTTTGAGTCACATATAGCCTGTTTAGAACTGTTGTCCTACATACAGTATAGTATCTACCGTGGGGTCGACCTTCCATGGGCTGTTGGTCCAAATCCACGTCTCTTTTGAGCTTTTGCTCTTCTATATTAAAAGTAAAGTAAATAAGAGAGAAGCTGAGTGTAAAAATAAAGTTGTTTGTTTAGATAATCAGGCACTGAATTAAAATTCTAACTATCCCCACCGGATAGACAATTAATCATTATGCGAACCAGTCTGCAATAGATAAAATGACTCATTGGCAGTCTTGAAGTAAACTTCAGCCTTGAAACTGTCAGTTGAATGTGTTCGTACTTTCTACCCTCATGGACCGAAACAGAGCAAATAAATAATTTGTTATTAAATAAGAATTTTTTATGGGAGCCATTCAATAAACAATATTAAAGTTATGTTCATTTAATCTGCGTATTTCTTTATACACCCTTGCAACAACAATTCTCAACATTATACCTTGACACATCTTCCTATTGAACAATTTCCTAAAGAAAATATTTTTTTGTGCTACCTCTTTAAAAAATTCCATACCTACATCTTACACAAAATTATCTTGAAACCAATTATTTCTTGATATACTTTATCATTTATCTACGGTATCATTGTAAATAGAGTTAATTCGTTAAAAGTAAAATTCCAAAAATGTAGTTATTCCAAAAAATAAATAAATAACACAATATTTTAATTTATATCACCTCTTAACTCTAGATAAGTAAAGCTGAAGTGTTTTACTACAAACAAAAATAAGAGCACACACACTTTAAGTAGAATCCCTATATTTTAAGTCTAATTAATTTTTATTGCTCTCAGAACTAGACAAAACTCGATTTTTTTTTCTTTTCTTTTCGATTGTTATATGATATAATTTTTTTAAATACTTTATTTGAAAAGAAAAGATTTGAACAGGATCGGGACTCGAACCCGGGTCTCCCACGTCTTCGTGGTGGTGCCTTAACCATCTCGGCCATCCTGGTTCGCTTCTCGGTCAGTCATATCCTTTCCTTCCACTGATCCTATACCTCCGTGTTCTCGCAATTTGCGATGTATACACGGGGAGAATGTTAATTGAACATTACTTTATTTTTGGATCTTGTTGACTTTAAGTCATTAATATTATTATAATTTATTTTATTGTTGTATGATATAATTTTTTAAATACTGTATACTTTTAAATACTTTATTTTACAAATACTTTATTTTTAAATACACACGGGGATATGTTAAGGATGGCCGAGATGGTTAAAGCACCACCACGGGTAGGTGGGAGACCCGGGTTCGAGTCCCGGTCCTAGTCTTCGTTCTTTTCTTTTCAAATAAAGTATTTAAAATATTATTATCATTTTATTTTACTTCTTTGTTATTTCAACGAAAATATAAAGTTAATATTTTAATTTATATCACTTTTTAACTCTTGATAAGCTTAAGTCTTCCATGGCAAACCCACATAGAAACAGACACATTCTGATATTTCAAATCTTTATTTTCTTTTAATTATTTACATACTTCTTTATTTTATTCCAATGGAAATAAAATAAAAACAAAGGTAATATCAAACAAAGGTTACAGATAAAAATTTAGTCAAATATTATGTTTTAAAATTAACAGAAACAACCTGATGTTTTTTAATAAATTTTAAGATATTGTTGGTATTTTGTACATTATCACCCAATGCCTTACAAATCTGCCGAAGCACATCATATAATTCTGCCTCACTAGTATACCTATTCGTAAGGTGTTCGTCAAAGATATGCCCCACTGTCAGTGTTACTCTAATAACGTAATCCAAAGAAAAAGTCTCGTTAACTAATATAAAAATGATATTGTCCATTCCTCTGGAAAAGTCGTATTTCTTTTCGTCTACGTTTGAATTCTTAGACAAAAAAAAAATTGTTGCTTCTCAGATGTAGTAGTGAAAATGACGAAGGAGGGAATTGCTTCTTTAAACATCATTTGTTTCAATTCGGTGATAAAATACCTTCAACGAGTTCTATCAATTCATTCCGGTAATTGAAGAAGCTATAACTAGAAACACATTAAAAAAATTGTTTAGATAAACAAAGAATTATAACATAAAAACACCTTAATAAGAGTAACTTATTTATTGTGTGCCGACGTTTCGGCCTATAATGTAGGCCATCTTCAGGGCTAAGAGAGAGAAACAAACAGAAAAACATAGAAGAAACGTTGCAGTAACAAGAATATGGTGACAAGTAATGTAGTAATGTGGTAAAAGTAATGTGGAAATTAAAATAGTGACTAGATATGATGAAATAGTGAATAGATATGATGATTAAAGATAACGAATATAAAAGTGGTTAAAGAATAAAATTAAATTAAAATAGTGACAGATAATAATGAAATTATAGATGATGAACAGAAATTAAAATAGTGACAGATATCTGTCACTATACATTACTTGTACCACATTACTACATTACTTGTCACCATATTCTTGTTACTGCAACGTTTCTTATATGTTTTTCTGTTTGTTTCTCTCTCTTAGCCCTGAAGATGGCCTACATTGTAGGCCGAAACGTCGGCACACAATAAATAAGTTACACTTATTAAGGTGTTTTTATTGACTGCACCCCCAACTATTTCTTCCTTATATTAGAAGTTACAGTCAACCAATTCTTCTCTAAAAAGAATTATAGCATATGAACTTCAAAATGTGCTAAGTGAACTAATTATGAATTTTATTTTTTTATTTAATTAAGTGAATTATCAATGAAAATGTAAAATGTAAATGGGGGTATCCTTAGATTTTTAACTCATAGATTGAAAATGAATAAACGATTTGTGAGAAATAATAGGGTTTAATGATAATGAATTAGTCATATTATTACAATAATTTACTGAATAAAAGTTTTATATTTAAATACCGATGGATTAATAATCTCCGGGATTCGGTTGAACTGACTGAATAATATAATTCACCAATTTTCAAAGAAATTATTCCATGGGAACTTTTTCCTTATCTACGATCTCATGAGAACTCTCTTAATCTCATGAAAATTGGATGGATTTACGAAGTATTTTTCATTCATCCTAGCCGTTCATCAACTCTGAATGGCAATAACGTTGAACATTAATAAAGGTGATGTATTTAAGATGATATTTTATCTTTATTAGTATAATAAAGTTATAATTAGACTTTGTTTCTCGTTAGCATGTGATATACAAATATGAAAAAGTACAAATCATAAGTAATAATTGGCCTAAGGCAGAACTCACGATGATTAATTTATATTAACTAAAATGTATAAAATAAATGATTTTCGAATGACTGGCTTGATGCCAGGAATTTTATTCGTTTGTTCCTTTTAATGATTATTTATTTAATTTTTTTGTTTTATATATTTAAATGAATTTATGTATAAGTCAAACTTGAATAATTCAAATCATATGGATAAAACCCAATAATACTGTCATAGTTTTTCAATTGATAACCATCAGTTAAACACAATTTAACAGTTTTTCCATGCTAAAAAATATTTAAATATTCATCATTCACATTTTGCTCGAATTTAATTTCTCCTCTATATATTACAGGCAAATATCCATGTCACATTTAAGATTCAAAATTTGGAAGATAAATTCAGCTATGTTAAACTATCAATTAATAAATAAAATAAATTGTATTCAAGTCATGTAATAACTTTCTTTATCGATGAAAATTTGACGTTTAAAGCTGGAAAATAAATAAATTTTTAAAGCTGTTATATTTGTAATGTTCTTATTTTTTGTCTAAATGTCAATGTGTTCAAGATGATACATTTTATTTGAATGTAATTTTTCTTAATATCAATATTTTAGTTATTTAATTAGTAGAGTATATATTTTTTTTTTCATATTTTTAAATTACTTTATATAAGAGTATATTAAATTATTATTATTATTATCATTTAAACAAATATTCTTTCCTTTAATTCTTCATTATTCAATTCAATTAATTCTGCCATTTTAACAAACAGAAACGAAATAAAACAATAATATTGAATATATAAATGTAAATTTAAGCATCTCTTCGGTAGCGGCAATTTAGAGGATTTGAGCATGTTTTTCATAAATATGTATAAATAAACACATTAGGTCAAAAATATATCTTTACTTATTTTTATAATATTAAATAATTCGTACAATTAGATTAAATAAACTGTTATTACAATCAAATAAACACAAAATGAATAAATAAAAAATATGTAAAAAATAAATAAGAAAATTAAAAAAAACATAAATAAATGTATAATATAACGAAATATCATAAATAATAAATCTATACAAAAATAATTTTTAATGTTTAATTAATTAAAAAATAAAAGTATTAAAAATTATATCTTAATGTAACTAACTAATTTTCAGAGTGTCTACCCTAACGGCGAGTGCTTGCAATACATCCGGTTAAAGGTCACCGAACTGTTTAGCTAAATAATGAAGAATTATTTGTCACAAATTTATCAATTACTAAACAAATAGCAATATAAAAATAAACTAATGCTAATAATGTTTCGATGTTCTTGTTAAACCGTATTGAGTACTGTAGGCTGAACGAATATACCATTTCAGTCCTTAGGGTTAAGGTTTGAGCGACTGCAGGTGAAGTTGCCCGGTCAAACTTAACGCGGCATAACTCTTAACGCGTTCTCCTAAACGCTTTATAACGCACAAAGTCACGTGACCTAAGCGCTCATTGCGCCCTGCGATTTCCAAGTGAAATGTAACAAGTGGCCGGCGTTATTCCCACGAGCCTAGGGGGAGCGCACAGGTGTCTGTGTTGGGCGGAAGTCGGGCGAACCTTGGCCATTTCCGCCCAACACAACACTTCACTATGTGCCATGGGAAAGAAACGTACATTCAAGGTAATTATCGAAGCAGACAGGGAGGCGACGGAGCGATGGTCTTCGGAGGTGTCGCGGAAGGAAAAGAATTCCTTTTCGCAGAACTCGAAGGAAAACCTCTAGACTCAAGTACATCCCTTGAAAGGCAAATTCTATAACAATCGGTTCGGAACAGTTGAACCTGTGTACATCCGAATGACCTCAAGATCACTATCAAGAACATCGAGGAAGTGACCGAATACACGAACTAAGTTTGGTTCATATAAGAAGTAGGAAAAGTTGTCGCTTCGAGTTGAGTCAGCACAAGTTGTTCATTCGTCCCCCCTTTAATATTAGTATGGAAAAGAGGATGTAATTGTGGGATATGAGCATGCTTCGGTAATCTTTGCATCAAGAAATGAACGTTTCAACAAACATCCTACTATCCTACTAATATTATAAATGCGAAAGTTTGTCTATCTTTCACGCAAAAACTACAGAACGGATTTGGATGAAACTTTACAGTACTATAGCTTATACATCAGAATAACACATAGGCTAGAGCAAGGGTGGATTTAGGGGGGGCACGGGGGCACGTGCCCCCAGACATTTTTTAGGTACTGTGGAGAATCCATTACAGTACCTAATTAAAGGCGTCACATGATAATAGTTGTTAAAATGACAGAAAGAACATGAGTGAAACTATTGTTTTGATATCCTACTAATCTTATAAATTCGAAAGTTTATATGTATGTTTGTTACTCATTCACGCAAAAACTACTGAATGAATTTGGATGAAACTTTACAGTAATATAGGTTAGACATCATAATAACACATAGGCTACAGCAAGGACAGATTTAGGGGGCGGGCACAAGGGCAAGTGCCCAGTTTTATGTTCTGTGGAGAATCCATTATAGTATATAATTAAAGGCAAATCAGGAACTTAGCATCTTGAAATTTGAAGATAGGTTCTTTGTATAATTTAATAAAGAAATTTGGCCAAATCACCTTTCAACACAACTAATGGCTTAGAAACGGTACAATCTCTACTCAGCAGAATATGACTAAATGATATTAGTTGAACTATCACCCCCAGGCATGGCAGATAATATATCAATTTTATGCCGCTCATAAATACCAAATTTTTAGTGTTTTTTCTTCAAGTCTATATCGAACCTACCATGTAATCATACAATTAACCAATGAATCTTGTGTTTTTAAAGCTAAAATATGGACGTAAGCACATAAACTTTCGTTTAAAAAAAAAAGAAAAAGTTAGGAAAATTTTTTCTAATTCCTTCATTTGTTTATAGTGATTAAATACAAAGGTGGAATTATAAATATGTATATGTATGCATAATTAAGCTTTTTTATATTTACAAATAGGAAAAGGATATTGCAAATACAACAAAAATAAAGTGAAGAAATGCTCTCCGCTATGCCCTTCCGGGATCTCGACAACAGATTATTCTGTTCTTATTGTTCCTTTTAAACGATTCGCTCTATTAAGACTAGAAGAAATTACACATTCGCTTTAAGACGACATTCCAGAATAATGAGTAAGGAAAATGAGTCAGAAGGATAATACAGACATCAGACTAGATAGCGTTTAAAACATATTCGCATAAAAGAAACCCAAAACGTTTAATAACATAAATGATTTTTGATGAAAAAAGTATAGTTTTTTATCGTAAGGAAGAAATAGTTGGGGGTGCAGTCAATGAAAACACCTTAATAAGTGTATACTTATTTATTGTGTGCCGACGTTTCGACCTACAATGTAGGCCATCTTCAGGGCTATGAGAGAGAAACAAACAGAACAAAAATATAAAAAACGTTGCAGTAACAAGAATATAGTGACATGTAATGTAGAAAATTAAAATAGTGACTAGATATGATAAAATAGTGAATAGATGTGATAATTAAAGATAACGAATATAATAAAATTAAAGTAGTGACAGATATAATAAAATTACAGATGATAAACAGAAATTAAAATAGTGACAGATATAATAATTAAAGAAAACGAATATAAAATACAGAAAATAAATGTACAGAAAGGATAAAATGTAAACATAATATAAAGGGAAAGAAAAATGAGGAGGTAGATAGAAAGATACAAAATGAGAAGATTAAAATATAAAAAAAGGGGGGTGGAATATGAAGGATTTAGAAAAAACTAGTTTAATTATAGATATGAATTATATGATACTAGATTTCTAGAGGTTACATAAGTAAAATGTAATAATAAAAGAATATGTAGAAAGAAATAGTTTTTTATCGATCGATTGTTGTTTCTATAACACGAAAAACAAGCTTTAAAGATGAAACTAGCAATCGTTATATCACACCTCGTTTTCGAGTTAATTGTTCTTTAATTGAATTGTTTTACTAAGCTTAAAAACAATATATTTTTTTGGGATTTGCACTCCATTGATTAACTTCTTTGTTATTCCCTACTTAATCACAGTATCCTGAAACCACCAGAGAATAATTAGAAAATATTAATAATACCTTGGCATTTTATTATTTGTTTCTACCCCTCTCAGAAGGTAACGGATTAGCTTAGAAGTCAGGTAACTGTACGGACCACTGGATAGTTAAATTATGTATACTGTTATCGGCTTTGGATTCTCTTGAGGCACACTGAGCGAGAACTCTAATTTATGAGAAAAACCGTGCGGTTGAATGTGATCTCAATCACCTCCATGCACTTTTGAAGGTTAAGAAACAGTACGTTCCTTAACAATTCCTAAGCCCAGTATTCTTCAAGATCTGGAGGAATATAATCACTTCATTTTCTTTTGAACATGTACATCTTGAATAAACGTTGATATAATCCTATTAAGTTTTTTTTTTTACATATTAAACACCTTTATTTGCTTAAACTCTCAAGAAATTCGGTGAAAGGTTTAGACTAATATTATAATTTATAAAAATATTTTTATAATGTATTAAATCTCGAACGCTATAATTTAAAAATAAAACTATAAACATCATATCAGTCTAAAAACATAACTTAATTTCTGATAATATTTGTTTAATTTTAATGGGTGGATGTTTTTTTTTTACTTTAAAATTTAAAAGGAAGAAAAAGAGATGAGTATTTAAAAGAATAGATCTGATGGATCGGGATCTGCAGACCCTTTGGGTATCATCCAGCCTCGTAAGTGGGTACTTTAAACCTTAATAAAGGAAAAACCTGACAGGCGTGATCTTGGACAGATCTCCTCCTTGAACAACCGTTGTCCAAGAAACAGTACAATCTTTACAATG
Source organism: Arma custos (assembly GCA_037127475.1). Lineage (NCBI taxonomy): Eukaryota > Metazoa > Arthropoda > Insecta > Hemiptera > Pentatomidae > Arma > Arma custos. The sequence goes on along the minus strand of CM073761.1, from coordinate 81,260,709 downwards.
TACTGAGCCTAAGACACTCCTTGGGTTGTAATGGTACATGTTTTTATTTAGATTTTCGGTTGGTGTACTTAACGTTTCCTAATGAACACATAATAAAATATTTAACAAACTAATATTATGCACATAATGTACTTAATATATGTTTTTAAATTACGTACAGAAAAATATCACGCGTTTTTGGATCGTCTTCTTCGCGTCCCTTTCCGAAATTTATTCCGTAATTAAGGACCGCGTTAAGCGTTAGCTGTCGAATCCTCGCATATAATTGTGAATTTCATTTCGGCTAAGAGAGAGAAAACAGGAAGTCGACTTCCGTTTGTGTTTTACATAATAAATTATTTCTATAAACATGGTTCGAATTAACATAAACAATAAATGTCGTAATAAGAATGGTCTTTGTGAAATTATTGTGACATTTATAAGTTATTTGACGTAAAACATGAACGTTCTGTCCCATTAACGAAATTAAAGAATTCTTTTAGGACATCCAATGCAAGAATACAATTTTTTTCATAGTTTGTTCAATTACGAGTTATTGGAATTTTAAATACTGTTATTCTTTGTTAAAAATCAGGTAGTATCAACATAATAAAGAAAGCATTATACTTAGGACCGACCATGTATTTTAAAATGGATCATTATTTTTATTTAACGAAAATACGTCTCATATCTAGATTTTAAGTTATTATTGAATAAATGCGAAGTTTCCTTGTCATATTTAAAGGCACCCATATGTTTATCTCCAGAGGCATATCTTCTACAAGAGGAAAACTGTCATTTCGAATGTAGATAAGGTAGACTATTTTGAAGAAGGAAAAGCAAAAAAATATAAAAGATAAAAAAACAAAACAAGTAATGACAATTTTTTTTTTTTATTTTGAAGAGAAAACATTTGCGTCACCCGGGATTCGAACTTTTCTCTTCTTTTGTAAATCTGTTCTCTTCAAAATAGAAATATTTAAAAATTAAAACAATTAACAAAAAATTATAAAAAAAAACAAATTTTTTTGTAGACTGAAACAATGAGAAATCGAAGGTAATTATTCAATCAAAACTCGGGTATATATCCGATTCTAGGATTTGGAAAAAGTAAGCATTTGTTCATTGTATGTAAATATCAGTCATTTGTCGTATAAATTAAAACTGAAATTATAAAGGCATTTTTCATAGTCTGTTTAAAAAATATATGTATAAATAGAACTTTTTTTATAAAAAAATTATGACCTCAATATACCCAACCCTTAAAGTTACTTTATTTATTATTCCAATCTGCTAGTAGTTTCTTCGACAATGTGCAAGCGCACAGAAGCTGTCCGATGAAGACATAGGTCCAATGTTGAAACAACGTTTGAAAACAAGGAATTGCTTTTAGCAAGAGTCATGCCAGGTGAACACGAACTCCACTAAGGTGCCTAGAAGTTTTTCATGTTCAAAAGAAGCATGGTACTATTTAGCACGTGCATTGCTTGCTGACTATATGGGAATTTAATGGGAATTAAATTTAATGAAATATGATGAAAATAAAAATAAATTTAATTATGGAATGTATTGGAAAAAAGTAATTGAAAAAAGATAGATTTTTATAAGCATAATGTAATTAATTATGCTGTGACAACATTTCAGAAATATATTAAAATTATAGTATAATAAAAACTTTTATAAACTATATAAACACATAAAGTTTTATGTTGACCTGCCTTGTTATATGAAATTTTACTCTAAACCGAACATGCGGCCAATCAGAATCCAATTTCAGAGTAACGTCCTAAAAATTATTTGTCAACATTTTTTCTGTTCAATTCATAATATTGAAAACTTTTAAGATATGACGAAAATTGAGGAAGGTAAATTATTCCAAATGATGATTATTACTTACTTACATATCTTGAAAATCGATAAAATGATTGAAGTCGTTTTTGAAGGACATACCTGAAAAACAGAAATCAACATTGATGATTATTATAAAGCTACAAGCGTAAATACAAATATTGTAAATATGAAAAAAAATTAACTGTTATTGGTAAAACGACATTAAGTACACTTATGCTTAATAACACCTCAGCAATCCTAAGTAATTTTATTTCTAATAAAAGAACCCGATTCGAAATTCAATAGGGGTATATTTTTAATTAAAACAATCTATCGGTAATGTCTACATCTAGTTTAAATACTACTATTGGGTCGTAACGTATGAAATAGCAGTTTCGTTTATTTAGTTTTCTTTTATTAGGGATTAGATTATTTATACACACACAAATATGTTATGTATATATTTGAAAGATCATTTAATCCTTTTTCATAATCAGTCTTACTTTTCCTTTTGAAGTGAGGAAGTAAAGTTTTAAAAATAAATAAGAATAAAATTATGTCTTCCGTGGAAATTCGTACTTATAATTTTTCTCTACGAATTTAAACTTGGCCATAGCGTCACGGAGGCGTTCCGAAACATTAATATTTCTTACGGTGAAGATACGGTGAGCGAAAGAACAATCTTCCGTTGGTTTGAAAAATGTCGGTCTTGGGATTATGACCTTACCAACAAAGAACGTGGTAGGCCTAAGACTCAGTAGGACAACGAAAAGTTGAAAGAGCTGGTCGAAGCGGGCCCTTCCCAAACCACTCGTGAATTAAGTTCATGACTTGAAGTAATTGCCATGACTGTTTCCAGGCACCTTAAGGAGCTTGGTAAGAGAAAAAAGCTGGAAATATGAGTACCAAGGCCTAGCAGCTCACCCGATTTTTTTTTCCAGGAGCTGAATATAGAGGTCCTTCCTCACCCACCATATTCTCCGGACCTTTCTCCAACTGATTTTTACTATTTCCTATGTTTGGATAATTTTTTAAGAACTAAAAAATTTGACAGCGAAAATGCCCTGAAATCGGCCTTCCAAGACTTCTCTTCTTCCTTGATACCTAATTTCTACAGAGCGGGGATAGAAATGCTTGTTTCACGTTGGGAGAAGTGTATTGAAAGTGAAGGATCCTATTTTGATCAATTAAAGTATTGTTTAATAATTTTTTGCTAATAATTTAAGTTTACCCCTTCACTGACATTTGATATGTTACCACCCAATATAACACTAAATAAACTTATCAATCAATAATAACAATACAAAAATAATAGAATGAATGATACATTATGGCAAGGATAAAGGCTGAAGAAATACTAATCAGTGGTAGTTAGTGTTCTACCGATACCCAAAAATATCGATACCAGTCCTTTTTGAGATTTTGAGAATATCGAAAGAGTACCCTGTTCTTCTAGTATCGAAAGAATTTTTCTTTGCTATGCATATATATTATTTTTTTTCTTATTATTAATTTCCCTGATATGTACAGATAGGGTTCATAGCATGATAAAAAATTTAGATAACAGCCATCTGTGAAATATAAGAATGATCATTCTATATTTTTAAGAATATCGAAAGAATGTGTGTTACTGTATATATAGAAAAAAAAAGAAAGGTCATTCAACTGTTTCGATATTCAGTTTTCCATACCGATATCGGTAAAATATCGGAACAAAAGTATCGGTATCGAAAGGAAAAGTATCGATACTATACCAATATCGGTAGAACCCTAGTGGTAGCATTCAAATAACAATTCTGAGGTCACGAGGCCATCTTCTTTTATCGGTAATTGAAGAAGTAGCTATGAGTAGATTTGAAACTAGTGGGTTTGAGTGGGAATAAAGATTGCCATGAAAGGACTGGTATTGTATCTGTAACAAAGAAAGGATTTTACGAAGGATTATGGTAAGTCTAATATTTAGATATGGAAAATGCAGTGGAATAAACCCGTGGAAAAATAAATTGATAGTTTTAAATATTTAGATTTTTTTTTTATCCTCAGGTAATAAAACCTGTAACACAACATCCCATGAAGGATCATGGGTTCAGTAAATGGTAGATACAATACAGTTTCTAGGACAACGGTGTGCAAGGAGGAGGTTTGTCCAAGATTACTGTCAACCTCGGGTTTTTGTACCAATTTATAAATGTTGGGCAAGCTCCAGAAGGTCCTCATGGGGTACTTCTCTCCCATACGTTATATGTAACATTATGTTTAGGGTAAATTTACTGATACCATTACTTGATAATATTAAAGTGTTAATTTTTAGTTGATTGCCCATCGATCTAGATGACAAGATGTACTGCGGCGGTAATGAGATGAGAAGATCCGTGGGAGGCTAGCCCGGGGCTGTTTGGTGCCTGGCACAATTACTCACATGTCTTTGTGTACAAGGGCAGTAATGAAGGCGCTGTTGACACCCCTTAGCTTCGAAATGAGTTAAATGAGTTTGCTATTTCCTCCTTGTCGGGTTTTCTTTTCTTTATGTTCTTCAACGAAAATCGAAAAAAAAAAAGATGTAGCAGTACTAAGTCACATCAGTACGCTTTATAAAACCAAATAAAAACCCGTAAAGGGTCTTGGGTTCAGTACATGGTAGAGACTGTGCTTGTTTCTTCGACAACGGTTGTGCAGGGAGATGATTCGTCCTAGATCACGCTCAACCGCTAGATTTCCTCCCTTCATAAATCCCATGGGATCCATCTCCGGCTGCTAACAGATTGAATAAAAGTCTTGCCAGTAGCGGGATTTGAACCCAGGACTTTCGGCATGGCAACTCAGTTCTCTACCACTGAGCGATTCCGCTCCCTATAGGCCAAATAGTTTTAATAGGTCGTTTCATATGAAATGTCCATTTTTATTATCTCTAAAATTAAAATTAGAATTCATATTGAATGATAATAGTTGAACTCCATAATATATGTGGAAGAAAATGGTCCAGGTAGAGGTCTATGAATTTCTCTTAGAACTGGAGAACTGTTTATTACGTAGCCAACGTTTCGAACTACTTTGCAGGTCTTCTTCAGGGCTATATGCAATGCACAGACAATTGAGAATTAAAAGTAGTAAACAAATTTCTAAGCATGGTATTTTATTATTTATTTATTTTTACCAGATCGGCCTGGTGGGCCTTACATGATTGTTATAATATAGATTGTTTATTGTTGATAGCAATAGTAAGCATGGTAAATATAAATAATAAAAGCATGGTAAATAAAGGCAATTGAAAATTAAAAATAGTAAAAATTGCTCAGCATGATACCTAAGATACCTGATACTTATGTATTTTCACTTTAATATTTACCCATTTTAATATTTAATTTTTTTCTCCATTACCTTATTCTTTAATTTTTAACACTTTTTGTTTTATTATTATTTTATTCTTTATTATGTATTTTACTACTTTACTGGCACTTTGTTGTTAATACTATAGACTCATACATTTTAACCCTTATATTTACTATGCTGAGAAATTTTTACTATTTTTTAATTTTTAATTGCCTGTATTTACCATGCTTTTATTATTTATATTTACCATGCTAAGATTTTTTTAAATTTTTTAAGAGGTCGAAACGTTGGCTACTTAATAAACATTTCTCCAATTCTAAGAGAAATTCATTTACCTCTACCCGGTTCATTTTCTTGCACATACAAGTAGAATTATTAGACAGATTGTAATTAACTTTTTGTAATTATTTTATTATAAATCAATAATCTCTTTTTTTTAATAATATTTACTATTAGCACTATTCAACGATCCTAGTTTAGTATGCCATCAAATATGAAGCACGTGATTTTCGTATAATTTCTTTTTATGAGTATAACCTCTGACAGTCTGCAGCTCATGCTGCAAGAAGCATTACCACCGCGTTCAGGGAAGAATTTTGTAACAAACGAACCGTTCATCGCTGGTTTAAGAAATTTTCAACTGGTGAAACAGATTAATTCATAAATAAATAATTAATTCATTTATTCACTTCTAGTTTCTACCCAGAGGTAATTCCGTCTCATCCCCGTCGTACAGCAAGGAAAAAAGCAAAAACAACCTATATTGGTTAATCGGAAGGGACCTTTACTCTAACACTATAACACCAGACCTTATTATTCACGACAGACAGTGAAGAAACTAAACGAGCTGGGTTAAGAAGTCCTACCACACCCACCTTATTCGACAGACTTATCTCAAATAGATTTCCATCTGTTCAGAAATTTGAACAACTTCCTTCAGGGTATAATCTTTGTAAAGGATTTATTTGCATAAATAAATGCAGTGTTGCATACTAGTTTATATTACTGATTGATTTTTATACCCTAAAAATTAAAGGGTAAAATAAATAAATAATAACATAATTTATCATTATACATATAAATAAATAAATATATATAAAGTCGGCTCTTAGTATTCCAGAGTTCTATCTAAAAAGGATATGACGTAAATTTATACAGCAATTATCAAGGCTATAACAAAAGTAAAACAATGCACGTCATACTGCAACTGAAAAGAAAGTAAATATGTTAGGTAAATAAATAGTTTGTTGTTATTTGTATGTAGCTTCCCAAATCATTGACAAAAACAAACATGAAAAACAAAAATTGTATGTGTTTTTTTCGAATGCTTCCCAAGGAAAACATTACACAGAACAAGATCCTGAGTTTTATAACTTCATTACTAAATATTATCTATTTATTGTTTTAGTATCTTCATCAATAGGAAAGTTTATTTCAAAGGAGACTTTAAATATGAAATCTGAATAAGATGAGATGGGCGTGGTCTTATATCTATTGGTATTCACCAAATGAAAAATCAAAGAAAAACTATTAACAGTATAAAGCTGATGGATCTAAGGTGATAAATTAATTAGCAACAACTTCACTCAAGTGAAATATCTCGAAAACGGATATTGTTATATTTGAATAAAATCCTAGAATCAAAGCCCCCATCCATTGAGGTCTAACGATGGACGAGATTGAGAATATAACAAGATCTGTTGTATAACAGGATCTACAGGATTTTATTTTAGAGGATGTTGATAGCATTGGCGAAGTGGCAAGTTCAGTGTTCTATAGAAAGGTTGGGTTTCCAAGCATGTCCCACTCAATGAATGGTTGACTCAGAGAGAGATAGCCTGCATAGCTAAACAAACTTCGAAGCTATTAGATGAGGAAGTTAGTATATATCGTGACGCTCCTCCACACGGTCATATGTATTCACTGAAAGGTGTACCTTGTCGTTAGAGAAAAAAAATGTTCCGGGTGGTGGTCAAAGATGTCCTAAAAATAGTGAAAAATATCCAATGCCCAGGTTTCGGAGCACAAAGCAGGCCTTCATCAAGAGTAAACAATCATTATATAAACACATACAAAATAAAGTAACGACGGAAATAACCATAGAATAAAATGTAATAAAACTAGCAGAGATTAGAGATGGAAGTAGTAAATAATATATTTAACATTGATAAATGGGTGTTGGATTCATGTGTTTTCACCAAGATCACATTCAAACGCCAAGTTTTCCCCCCAATGAAGGTTATCCACTTTATAGAACCTGGGCAAGACCCAAGGATTATGAAGATCCTAGAGGGACCATCCCTGGTTGTTAATAGGTGGATTAGTGGTTGGGAACTTCAGCACAGCAACTCTGTGCTCTACAAACTTAGCTATCATACTCCTAATGAGTAATAATAAGGTTTTCCGAATTAAAGGAATCCAAAATGGAGACCTGGTCCAAAACAGATCAAAGAAAGGAAAATGAGGCATAGGTAGACGATATGAGAATTACCTGGACCATTACAACCCATGGAGGGTCTTGAGTGCAGTACATGGTAGAGACGGTACTGTTTCAAGAACAACGGTTGTGCAGAGAGGGGATTTGTCCCCCTCATCAACCCCCAGGTTTTCCCTAAGGTTATCCAGATTAAAGAGATTGGGTGAACCCCAGGAGGGTTTGTAGACCCCATAAGGTCCACCTTTGTCTGTTAACAGATTACATTATCTATCTGCTACAGGCGGATTCGAACCTTCAGCATTGCAACTTAGCACTATTAACACTGAGCTACCAATCCTGCCCAAAAATGAATAAAGGAAATTTTAAAGAAATATTTATACTAACGGTCATAGAAGATATAAACACATATTTAATGATTAAGTTTAGATCAACGATTATACCAAGGCGAATATTGTAATCAAAAACTATAAATTCTGAAAGTTACATTTAAACAAAAAAAATTTTACATATCTTTAAAATTGAAGGAATCCAACTTCTTCAACTGCTCTACAATTATTTTTTCCTAACCCAGACAAATTTCGATATTCTTCATAAACATCATGCGTAATCCTATCGTTAATAATAAATTTATAAAATTATATCGAAAATAATCAATAACTTTAACTTTTGTAACTAAAATTAAGATATATCTGAACTTGTCTACTCTTCACATACATTTAAGAACAATGAAGATAAATAGAAAATACTTCATATTTATAGATTTGTTATTACTAGTAACAATGGATAAGGGTTAATTCTTTTAATTTTGTGTATTTTATAAAAAAAAAAAAAAAAATGGTGAGGGATATAATTCGGTCATTGAAATCTTGTCATACTATTGCAATTTCGATAAGACGTGACTGATCATAGGCGGATCCAGGGGGGGGCACGTCCCCCCCCAGACGGTTATTTTTGTAATGTGGAAAATCCATTACAGTACATACTTATAGGAAAAACATGTGATGATAGTTGTGAAAATATATAAATAAAATAACTGAAACTATTGTTTAAATATTTTAAGAAACCTTTCTATAATTACTACAAGTTTATTTCTAAGTTATAGTTGATTTTTTTGTCACCAGAAAAAATCCTGGATCCGCTCTTGTAGCTGATATTAAACTATTTTTAATAATATTATATTAGCAAACGATATTTAAACAGCGATTATGGTCAAAATAACGTTTTCGAGAAAAATTTGGAAAAATTAAAGACAAAAAGTGGTACTTCCGGTAAGATTTGTCTGTAAAATATCCGACATTTACCTATCTGGAATATTCCCCTAGAATTATATGACAAAAATATTATAATTTTACGGTAATAAACGAAGCCACGATGGCTAAAAATATTCAATAACAAAAGGCAGGGAATTAATGAAATAATATGTAAAGGTGTATAAAATAAGAACAATTAGTTAAAAATTCTTTTTTTAAATAAATAATTAATTATTACAAGACTATATTTTAGTAAAATGACAATTTAATGGAAGTATACGGGGATTTATAAACAAAGGACATTTTATAGCTGGAGTGAAGACACCAGCGCTACCTGTGTCAAAACTACGGAACTAAAGCAGTTCCTAAGCCTGCCGCTAGATCGCGCTTGCTGCACATTCACTACTCCAATAATAATTATCTTCTAAACAGCCACTGTGGTTTTGTCAGGTAGGGCCACACATTGAAACAAAACTGAAAAACTCCTAAAAATATTTAGTATAATATTACATATTTTATTTTATTAATAAACAGAACGCGAAGTATTACCACAACTATTAATTACACTTTATAGCCACTCTACATTTTTGTTCAACTTATTTCTTAACCTTTTGATCTATTTATTTAAATAAAAAATTATCCCTCTTATTAAATATATTTAGTATATAGTTGTAAATAAATATATATTATTTGTATTGTAACAATCAAATGTCTAATACCTATACACCTTAATCACCACAGTTCTGTTACAATATTGTCTTTGTTACAGTTTTATTTTTGATCATTTTAGTTCTTTATTTTTTTAAATATTATCTGTTATCCTTTTTAATTAGAAAATAAATTTTCGAAAGTTCAGAAACTTTTTTTTAACTATAGTAGTAGCATTTTTTTAATTTTTTTAAAAATACATAATAATAAAATATATTTTCAATTGATTGCTTTATGGGTAAAATCGATTTTAGGGGAAATGGTTAACATTATTTGTAATTTTAAGAAGAAATTGATTGGGGGTGCATCCAGTATTTTTATTTTATGCCAATGTTTTGGCCAAAGTTTTATGCCATCATTTGATAAAAATGTGTATATTATGTAAAAATATAAAACGAAAATTCTTTACTGCGTGTGATCTCATTTAAACACTCTCTTGTCCATAGCATTTAATTTAGATCAAGGAAAAACGTCAAACTCACTAATGCCATAAATTAAAAAAAAACTTGTCCTTATCAATTCTAATTGAAGTTCTGAAAGAGTATATTTATAAGCCAGTGAACCTAAACACACTATATGTGTATGTGTATGTATATGCTATCTATAAATAAGGTAATATCTGAGAATTATTAATGTATTAATAATTTATGCAATATGGTTAAAATAAATAAATGCAACCTATAAAGAAAAGTCAACATTCATACCTCAACCAATGAGAAATTACGTGGGAAATCAATTTCCTCACTAACTTCTATTTATACAATTTTAAATTTAATTTTCCTTAAGTTCTATAATTAGCCAATTAGCTATGTTTTCCAACAAATACAAGTGCCTCACTTTTCTAAACAATTTCTCCGTATTTTTATTAATAAACATTAAATATTACAAATATGTATATATTTAGTAAAAAGAAAATTGGATGTAAGATATTTTAAATTAAGACAATAAAATATATGTGTAAATTAAGAATATTCGTTAGATTTTGGTTATTAAACATTAACTTTGATTATTATTGGTTATTATGATAGCAATTCAATGCTAAAAACCAACACCTATACTCCAAGTTTCGGGTGAATGGTATCCGTTAATTTCTTTTATATTTATATATATATATATATATATATATATATATATATATATATATATATATATATATATATATATATATATATATATATATTTTATTTATTCCCCCCATGGTAACCCCATGGAGGGACCTTTTATTAATATTGGGACATGCTCCATACTTAAGTAAGCATATTACATGTGATTTTAATAATTACAGATCAGTTTAGTAATATAATTACAGAGTACATTTTAGTAACAATACACAGTATACAGAGTAACAATACAAGAAGTTAAAAATTTACAGTTTGACTAAATTCATAATTTACACGTGAGAATAAAATTAGAATTAAATTTGTAATCCTATATTGTGTAATGAAAAAAATAAATTTAACAAATATACAAAAAGGACAGGTTTTATAATATAAATCATGTAACTAAAAAAACATCAATTCATAAGTTATACATTACGATTAGCGACAGTACTTAATAAAAATGTATACACATATATTTATAAACATAAAAGTTACAATTAAAAATGAAAAACTATGTATCTGGTGAATTGCCCTTCTTATAAATGATAATAAGTCAGTTATAAATTTAGAAAAAATTAAATGTCCAGTCTCAGGCCAAGTCCCTCGTTTTATATATACAATATAAAAATGTTACATAAAATAAAATGTATACTATGTTTCACTTAATATCCGCTGTCGTATTTTTAAAAGATGTGAGATGGACCGGAAATCCCAAGCGTTCGTACTATTCCAAATTTAGGTAGAATGTGATTTAAATATTCAGGAAATGAAAAATACTCAGCTACTATTTTTTTTTAATTATAAACGATTGGATTTCATACGAAATACAGTTTGACAACCATGTTCGATGATTTTGTATTCATGATTTCTTTGTTATACATCCATGCAGAACAGCTGATGTTTTTGGTACATCGAAGTTCTGCCCGATATTGTTGTTTTTAAATATGTACAGCTTTTTCATAAAGTGTTTTTATTAAATTAATTATGAAATGGCGGTACTACTCCCTTTAATTGATCCTTATCGGCAGTATTCAGGTGCTATTTTAACAATCGATGTTTATCTCTAATCCGCAAATAATAATAATAAATAATTTATTCGTTTAGACGTAGTTAAAAAAAATATATTGTTGTGAATTAGTATTTATGACACCTAAGTAATATTCATATATTAAGTTCATAACCGAAATCCAATTCTTTTTTATTGAAAGCAACAAGAGGAGTATGTAAAGATACAACGTTATTATAAAAAAACGACCTGTACCACTACAACTTATGGAGAGCCTTGGGTGCAGTACATGGTAGAGGCAGTACGGTTTCTAGGACAACACTTTTGCAGGGAAGAGACCACGCTCAATCCTAGGTTTTTCCTCCAATTCAGGGTACCCATATAGAGGCTGGGTGAGACCAAGGAGAATATGTATATCCCACAGGGCCCATTTCCAGCTGTTATCAGATTAAATAAATGATATGCCACAGCCTGATTTGAATTCTGAACCTTCAGCACAGAAGCAAAACCCTCTACAACTAGCTACCCATTCCCATACTTACAATATAGAATAAAATAAAATTAGAAAGATAATTTTATTCTGGGACCAGGCCCCTTAAGAATAGCAGAGGTGTACGAAATTTAATAAACATATACCTGGCCAAAGGGTTGCATTATAACAATAATACAATAGTTAAATAGTAAAATGAAAATAAATATAAACTAAAAGGTATGTTCTGGTTGTATACACTTGTTTTACCTTTGTGTATATTTACTTATACTGTATCACATTAATGTTGTGTAAAATGGTAAACAAAACCTTAATGGCTACCGATAATGGTTCTACTGTCTATTTTGTGAGATGCTCATTTTTTATTTCGGCATATCTCCGAAAAGGCTATAAATCAAATTTAAATTTATCAAAACGTTTGAGTCCTTCGTATAAATTATCTTATATTTATGGAGGAGTCTTCTTGTCATTCTTAAGGAACTTTTAACCATTTATATCTACGGAGTTAATTATTGTTTCGAGCAGTTTTACTTCCTACGTCGATTAACGTGCTTTGTAGTTTCTGTCTCATTCATCTTTTTTTTTTTTAAGTTACGATGTTTTTTTTCTTCTTTCTCTAAGCGATAACCCAAATGGAATTCGGCCAGGGAACACTGACTCACTCTTGGTCGTAATTCTCGATGAAAGGAAGATGTCGAGTTATGTCCTACCTTTAATCGATTCGCGACTAAAGAAACAACCCGATATTAATCGTTCAAAGGAAGCCGATCGAGTTTTAGAAAACTGATTTGAACCCTTGCCACGGAGCTAGCTTTCCTAAGAGATACTTATCAACAAGGAACCGGAAACTGTCAGAGTTGGAGCAGTTGCTGTATTTTTAGCCCCGCCTTTTGAGATTGCCTCCCTTAGCGTTTTAATCTCTTTCACGCGACAACTGAAAGGAGCTGATCATCCTCCGAAATGGAGTTACTCCATACTTTTTTTATTTTTAATTATTTAGAACTGTATAAAGAAAAAAATCTATATTCTTAACGCACTGTGGAAGTGGGTCTCGTCCTCTTTAAGACAACTAATTCGTCAGTAAATTAATTAAAACAAATAGTAATATATATATATTAGAATCAGGTAAAAATCCTGCCAGTTATAGGGGTTAGAAATATAATATAGATTTCTTTAATAATCGGTTCAAATTCACTTATCTATCCACAGGAAGAAGCGATTCCCAGAGGAATCGCAAAATTGATAAACAACATAATAAAATAATTACAGTAATAAAGAAAGTAATTATTGAATAAAACAAGCTATTATTAGTGTCTATTAATCAAAAGGAGTCAATCACGTTTCCGACCCCAAGGCCTAATATATTTAACATTTATCTACTCCCGTTATCCGTTTAGAAATATTGATTAGTTATCTAACTTCTAATAAGGAAAGGAGAGTGATAACAACAATTTGCCACAGATTATAGAGCTCTAAAGTCTAGAACCCTAATTTCTCTTTAATTATTTCCGATATACGCCTATATTTTCTGTAACTGTCCCACTATAATACATGGAGGGTCTTGAGATCAGTATATAATAGAGCCTCTAAGGTTTCTAGGACAACATTTGTGCAGAGGTTGGACAAGAAAACGCTCAAACGCCAGGTTCCCTTCCACCATTAAAGTAGCCGCTTTAAGGACTGAGTGAGCCCTAGATGGATATTAAGGTCGACTCATGTCTGCTACGAAAATAAATGATTTGCTAGCTAGATATCATTTGCGCAGCACCATACGTAATGAGCTTCCCGCTACACTGGAAAGAAACACACAGGTAAATTATTCTGCTTTGTAGGTGCCATCTTTTCGGATTTGGTCCGAACAAAGCAAAATATAATACAGAATCATAAAATGAAGATATAAGAACCATACTAAAACAATGTACACCTTAAGTCAAGTCCGATCCCAGTAAAACATTTCAACATTTCGGGGGGGGGGGAGGGGTCAGATCAGGATCGAGGATTTTAATACCATTATTCATGATAACACTGTCCAACAAAAAAATATTTTTGTAATGTTTCCTTCACTTCATGAGTCAAATCTTACTAATTTTGGGTTGGAAAAAACGAAAATGACAATGAAAAAATTTTATTAGCTCTAGTTTCTGTGATACACCATGGGTCAAAATATATAATGTTAACAAATTGAGGCAAATCAGTAAATTTTAAACCATAAGTTTATCAACATTATAAATTAATTTGGAGTTGAAAATTAATGGCAGAATACTTGGCAGGTTGGATATTATTACCATCATGTGGATTTCATTTTTCTTTTGGCCTGTCTTTTGTAGGTGAGTTCTGGAGCATCCCTACACAGGCACCAACAGTAATCTGCAAGCATTGATTCATTCCAACGGCCCTTATATCTTTGTTCCATTACAGAAATATCCTGATGGAATCTCTCACCGTGTTCATCACTGACCGCACCACAGCTAGGAGGGAAAAAGTCTAGATGAGAGTGGAGGAAATGAATTTTGAGAGACATGTTGCATCCCAGTTTATGATATTTTTGTAGAAGTATCCTCACCAACTGAACATAGTCATCTTCTCTTTTGTTCCCCAAAAAACCTTTAACAACTCCCTTGAACGCATTCCAAGCTTCCTTTTCTTTCCCCTCCAAAACTCTGTCAAACGCAGGATCTCTGAATCTCCCGAATTTGTGGCCCAACAAAAACACCTTCCTTAACTTTTGCATCACTTAGGAAAGCAAATTTTTCCCTCAAATATCTAAAGGCCTCTCCTTCTTTGTTCATGCCTTTGACAATTTTTTTCATCAAACCGAGTTTTATATGTAGTGGTGGAAGAAATATATCTTTCGGGTCGACGAGAGGCAGGGCAACAACATTTTTTTCACTAGGGCCAAGATTTCTTGCAGGCCAGTCTGTTTGAATGTAATGTGATTTCCTATCCCTACTGTCCCACATACATAAAAAGCAGCAGTATTTAGTATACCCCAGTTGCATTCCTAAAAGGATAGCGATGACCTTTATATCACCACAGATTTTCCACTTGTGTTCAGCATATTTGATTGAGTGGAGGAGGGCTTTCATGTTTTCATAAGTCTCTTTCATGTGAACTGCATGTTCAACAGGAATAGAAGGAAGACGGTTACGGCTGTACAACTGTTGGTTTTGTCAGTTAACAGGCGTACCAACATCCAAAAACTAAATTTCTGGACAAAGTGAAAGCTGAGCATTAAAAAATGACATGTTACTGTACCTTGAAAACAAGAGCTAATTGGTCATTTTCGAGGTGATTTTTGAACTCAGGGGGTGAAAATACATAATAACTGGGTATTTTTAAGCCCGAAACAAATTCATTGTTGTTTAGTGTAATTTTTAAAATTTGGTTAAATTTGCCCATATAAACTATTATTGAATGATGAATGATTTAAATGCAATACGCAACAACAACAATATTTCAATTCTTGATTTTCGATACGATTGTTAATTATTGTGAGGTTGTTGGAGGACATTTTCAAGCAAATATAACTATGCTTGTTGCAATGCACAATGATTTAAAATGTGTCGGATCTGTTGTCTGTGTTGTTTTTAATTTAATTTGCACTTTTTTAACCTGGTATTAATTTCTAATACTAACTAACTTTCGGGATTTCGGGGGGGGGGGTTGACCCCTTAACCACCCCCCCTTGGCTACGGCCTTGCCTTAAGTATAAACAGTTTACGTAGTATTAATGAAGTTACGTATGAGTTTTTATAACTATTTTATATCACGGCCTATACAATAATTCTTATAATATAATCCTTTCCAATTCCTGCTCATATGCAAAGATATCAGATATATATACTTTATTTCAAATTTTATTAATTTCGAGTTATTTTTTGTTAATTAAGGTATTTTTTAAGAAAGAGACGTTCTGAGGAAACCTGTTCCATTGGACTGCTTAAAGTTACCAAAAATTATCTGTCTTGGTTTTAACTGGTTAATGAACTCATCTCTACATCCTAGCTTCTTCTCCAGATCTGGTTAACCGATCATCCAACCCTTTTTACGCCGATATCAGCATTCGCACCTTCAGCCTGTTTCGGGCAAACATGGCCGAGGTGGGGCGAACGCGATGTAATTGTGGCGTTGACTCTAACAGGAGCATCCTCATTACCGGCAACCCTCTTCCGGGCTTCTCCTGTCCTCCCGGCCATTCAGCTCGGAATAGAACCCGGTCCAAAGATAACTCGGATATGTTCTGGGTTCCTCATGTCGTTTCCAATGTCCGGAATACTTAAATCTATGGAGAAAATATATGAAGACAAGAGTTGACATTGTTCAGCTTCAATAATATAAATTATTGAAATCATAACACATGAGTGATTTACTCGTATCCTCACATGGGCAGTTATATGGGAAGTATTCCATATATTCCATTCTAAACACATTACTCGGGATCTGGGTATCAGTTCCATAGGTTGTCACTTTGAATTAAACTACCATTCATTTTTAACTTTCATTCGTTTACTTTTTAAAATTACCAAAAAAAAAACATAATCGAGTTTTTTATTTTTTATTTCTTATATAATTTGCTACATTTCATAAAATAAAAATGCTTTACCAATAGACCAGTCTCAAATTAAAACCAATCGTACAAATTTAAATATATCTGTGGAGAATCATAATTTACAATAAAAGAAAATGTATAAAAAACCTCCAACATAATCAAGTTTTTGTATGGAGTTTAATTATGGGAAATGTGCATGTTCCGGCAATCATTTCATCAAGAAATATACTATTCGACAAACATTTCGAAGTATAGAGTGGAAAATAGTTGACTGGATGATTCAAATGATGTATGAATTGGTCATGGGGTGCAGTCAATGATAACACAAAAAATAACCAAAACTAATTTTTTATTGATCGTGCCAACGTTTCGGCCTACGTTGAAGGACTTCTTCAGGGCTATAAAAGAAACAGAAGACAACTATAAAAATCTTTGCAGTACCAAGTGAAAAACTACAGAATTTAAAGTAAAATACACTCCCCGTGTCAAAAGTATCGCAAAATATTTTGCGAAAATTTGAATCGCTTAAAAACGATTTTATCGGATTGCGAAGCTTTTAGAATGGACACGGAGAGAAAAACGGTTTTGCGAATCAGTTATGAAGACAGTTACGCAGATTGTGACAAGTTTTAACTTTTAATTGGTTTCTTTTTTAATATTCTCGAAAATGAAAATATCGTGAGTTTTAGTACGGAAAAAAGAGTGTAATTACGCGGAATATGTACATTCCTGTAATCGTTTCATCAAGAAATGAACGTTTCAATGTACAAAAATCATCTATACTTCGAAATGTTTGTTTAAAGACACTCTTGCAACTCATCCAGCCTCTATAAAGGTGATTATATGTATGTTCATTGAGACAGATAGCGCTTTGCGTCCCTTGTCTTCGTTCGTGAAGCGAAAACTCTTACAAGTTTTAAACTCTATAAAACTTCTACAAGTTGCTTCTGTAAGTCGCATCCATCGGTTACGCTCAATATATAACAAAAATGGTCATTAAACCTTTATTGCAATACTATAAAGAGAAATATCAGATAGACAACGATAGTAATAAACACTGCAGAGTTATAGTAAATGCCACTCGTTAACTAACGATAATGAATGTTCTGTAATCAAATTTATCAAAATTAGTAACATACTTTGCCATATTTGTTTAAAAATATTTCTATTATAATATTTTATTACAATATAACCCTATATTTGAATTTAAGTTACAAATTACCTCATGCAAGACTGAAAAAACAAGAAACTGCTCGACGCTTTCGCCTACTTCAACATTAACTGGACAAACGTTCTAAGCTCCCAATTAATTACAGAAGGCTCGTTTACATGACAGTTATCAGACTTATTTGGACATACGGAGTTGAGCTTTGGGGCTCTACTAAACCATCCTATTCATATCGCATCCAATCCTTACAATCCAAAATCCTTCATAAAATCCTCAATGCTCCTTATTATGTCACAAACAAACTCATCCATCATGATCTTAATGTCCCATATGTTGCTGATTTGGCCCAAACTAGATACCTATCCTTCCATGAACAGCTCCATACACACTTGAATCCGCTAGTCTCTCAACTTGCTTCCCATAATATTCCTGATAACCCTCTGAGGCGTCTGAAAAGAAGATAGCCTCGAGACCTTCTACTATAGAACTTTATTGGAGTGCTATCAATGGGTAGTTTCTCCACAAGTGTTTTTTTTTTCATGTCATTTGTTCATATTAGCAGATTTACTTGTAATATTATTACGGTTGTAAATATCAATAAATTAATCTAAAAAAAAAAGTTACAAAACAATGTTAGTGCAACGATAAACCGTTCCTTCTTTAAAGACGATAATGCATTGACACAAAACAAACGTTACTATCTCTATATCCATTAAATGAATGAACGATAAAAATAAAAATAAAAAACGTGTAAAAACTGCAGTCTTGATAATACTTTGTTGCAAACCTTATCAATTGAAAACGTTCTTAACATATCTGAACAGATCCCAAGAATAAGGAAATCATGAAGAAAATTACCCAGAAGTACAAACGATGAGATATAACACGTGCTTGGAAATTGTGATAAAACATTTCGTTCTTTAATAAATAAATAAAAAAGGGTGATTAAACCTTTATTACAATACTGTAACGAGAAATATCAGAGTAATAAATAATCCATAGTTATAGTTAATGCCACTAAATTTAAACTATCTAAAATTGACCTAAATTAACAGTTAACTAAACAAAAAAAAACTATAAATTAATAGCTTCGATTGGTGTTTAATGCCAGTGATGCGGCAGGGGCCTCCCAAACTCCTGTTTTGCCCTCATTCCTGGGGAAGAAGCTTAGTTCGGGGACCCAGGCAAATTGTAAATAGTATAATTATGGTATGAATTTAAGCAATTACTTTATTTTTATTATCATTGTCGCATTTAGTTTGTTTTTCTTACCGCATGTATATATTTTTCCGTATATATATATATATATATATATATATATATATATATATATATATATATATATATATATATATATATATATATATTTTTTTTATTACATTTATTTATTTTATTTTTATGTAATAATTGTATAGCTACTTAGCACTATTACTTATTGCCCACAAGTGGCAGATTGTAATAATTCAATAAAGTATAAAAAAAAAATTAATAGTACTCAAAGGTAACTAAGAGGTGAGGTGCATCATTTTGACTTTGAGGTGAAATATTTTATTCATTTATTGTTTGTACATATTTTATTTTATTTCAGAAATAAATCAGTTAAATTTTGTTTTTGTTTCTGGTAGCCATTTAAATTTTCTTAGTTTGAAGTTAATAAGAAAAATTAAAACATGATAATAATGTTTTCAAAAATTAAAACAATTAACAAAAAATTACATTTAAATTTTCTTTTGTTTCTTCTATTGAGTGTATCAATTTCACTGTGAGCCACCCTACACCCAGTCAATCATTTTCTTTTTTATGTACAATACCATTTACATTTTTTTAAAAATAATACTTCAATTGACACGAGCAATACAAATATTAGCTATTATTGAAGCCATTTAACCAGACACTTGGCCTTTCTCCAACGATTTAAAAAAGAACTGAAGGCGCTGGGAGCTGTAAAAAAGTTTACGCCTTCACCCACCAACCCTGGGCAAGAAAGTAAATAGTGCCTTATTGTTGTTTTTTTACAAATATTTTCGTAATGCTAAGAATTCGTTATGCCATTAAACTACTTATAAATAACCAAAACTGTTACCATGACACATAAGATTAGAGAAGATTTTATTGTAGAAAATCTCTTCTTTTTTTTCTATATTAGATTTGGTAATAGTTTATTAATTACAGTTAATTTGAAAAAATAAAAATTATTTTCAGAATATATAGTGAAATTTCAGATTATTTTGGTAATCCTATAATTTATATTAAATTAATATTATTGTTGTCAGTTGTTATTTTTATCGGTGCAGTTACAATTATTTTAGGAATTTATGCCATTCTCGGTTGAATAATACAGTGCTACATAGTGGGGATTATCTTTAATTCTAAAGCGTGATATATTCTGTATCATTTCTAGGGAATTCTTTTCTAAAATTAATTAGCCAATAATACTATTTCATTTTTTTAATAAATAAATTGGTTTGTTTATGGTAAGACAATTTAAACAAATATAAATACCAAAATGACGACTAAATCATATGAAACTCAGAAAAGAGTGAAAGAGCAGTATGATTGAACTGTTTTATTTTTAAAATCGATGGGTTTTTCCGATTTTCGGATTTTGATGAAGCATGAAAATTCGCAGAAAACCTACACTTACAATTGATTTTGTAAAAAACGATGATGAGAAAAATAACTAAACACGTAAGTTTGACTATTAAATTGTAGAACACTGGCTGAGATTATACAATATTATAAATTCAAGTTCAATTCTACTAAAATTGCAGTGATGGAAGCAGTGAACTAAATATTTATTTTTTTTTATTAATCTTTATTTTGGGCAGTTTTTGTTAGTCTCGCTACACCAAGAACTGAATACATTTATTTTATTTATAAATGTTCCAAAAGAATTATTTATTTTATGTTGTAAATAAATAATTATACATAAATACATTGAGGCAGCGCGTGGACTATCTTGTATTCCTCTTAAATAAATTAAAAGAACCATCTTGAAACCTATTAAACTATAGTTTTATTCATTTTAAGGTGTCACTAATTTTACAATATACACACACACACACTCACACATATATATATATATGTATATATATATATATATATATATATATATATATATATATATATAGAGAGAGAGAGAGAGAGAGAGAGAGAGAGAGAGAGAGGGAGAGAGAATAGGATAGAAAAATAATTTTATTCTGGGACCAGGTCCCTTTAGAATAACAGTGATGAACAAATTTAAATAAATATTTATCTGGCCAAAGGCCTACATCAGAATAAAACAACATTTACATAATATCTTGAAAGTAAATAACTAAACATGTATGGTATGCTTTGGTAGAGAATCAGAAAATGTAATACAAAATTAAAATAAAAAACAGACAAATTTACAATGAAAAGAAATAGGCTTATGGGAAAATAAATGAATACATGATGGTATCTAATAATAACAAAAATTATATCATTATGAGTGAGGAATATTTTACAGTAGTTCATCAATCTATCAAGTTGAATATATCTATAAATTATTTATATATAATTAGCATTTGATTGGATGTAGGAAAAGTTTGGATTTAAATGAGGTTAAAGAAGACGCATGACAGATATTGAGTGGAAGTGAGTTCCAAAGAGAGATAGAACGAGCGAGAAAGGAACGCTCAAATGTTTTGGTTCTATGGGAACGGATATAAAGATCGGAAGGGCGAGATCTTGTGCCCTGGGATTGGATAGAAGATTTGAATTGTAGGAGACTAGAGATATAAGATGGATGTTGTGAGTTGATAGTTTGATATAAGTAAGAACCAAGGAAATAGAGTCTACGGATAGAAGGAAAAAGCGACTTTAACTTGACGTAACTGCGGGACACATGAGACTTTCTCGGGTCGTCGAAGACAAATCGAAGCGAACAGTTCATAATTCGCCTCAACCTCTCCTCGAGCCTGTTTGAGAAGCCACTATAGGGTACACAACCATCAAAGTGGGGAAAGATAAAAGAAGTGATGAGGAGCTTACGGATAGGTAGTGTTAGAAGTTCCCTGGAACGGTGGAATAACTTTAGAGAGCTTATTGCTCGACGGGAAATTTGGGCAATGTGGGGATTCCATGAGAGGGATTGGTCGAAAATGATTCCGAGGTTTCTAACAGAGGAACTGAAGGACTCAGGGAAGTGAGTTGATAGCTTTAAGAAGGGTGTTGGAACCCAGGATGGCCTGAGTTTTCGCAGCATTAAACGACAGTTTATTCAAGTTATATATATAACTATACCATATATAATAATACAGTCCCTGGCCATATTAATGTGACCACCAAGAAAGATTATTTTCTTTTTGTATTTTCTTATTTTTTTTATATACTTTCGCGTGTCTTAGTTTTTAAAGTACTTTTTTTTAGTAATGGCAGCATTTGTTTTACGAGTGACGGTGTGCATTATTTGTGATTGAATTTTTTGTGGATTTGTTGTTAATTTTTCATTAAATATAAGTCGGATTCGGATAAGTTTATTATTGATTTATTATTCATATCATATATTTTGACTATTTTGATAGTTTTTTTTCATCAATATTTAAAATGGGATGTAAATAGGGTGACACCACAAAATATTAAAAAAAAATAAAGATTTATTTTCGAAACTATTTTTTCGATTTCACATTATTATCAGATAACTAACTTAGCCATAAAACTAATATTTAAACTCGATTTACATCATTACGCCCACAAAAAGATTATGCAAACATGTAACAAGAACAAATCTATCCAGTGGTCACATTAATATGGCCAGGGACTGTATATATATATATATATATATATATATATATATATATATATATATATATATATATATATATATTCATTCGTTAAAATTTCTTTGCCGACGTTCCGACACTATATCGTTTTCATAATCGTGGCTTACTAGTTAAAAAAAATTAGGTTTTAGTGAATTATATTCAATAGCAAACTAATCTAAATATAAAAATGATGAATGATGTTAAAACATAAATTGTACTTACAAATTTTTCAATAATGTTACTGTCTCAACATCATCAAAATACTTTATCAATAATATTACTGTATATTCTGTGAATATTGTTTTAATTGGATTTGTTTTAGGATAAACAGGTATTGTCTGATTGTTTAGTCATTATTATTGATTTATTAGAGTTTATAGTAATAATAATATTAATAATGAACAAATAATAATTTGTGTATTTTTATTAAGATTTATTAAATTTGAATAACACGATTCTTATATTTTTTTATACTAATCATTTCTTTTATGATACGTTTATAACTATTTCTTTCGTGGTGTATTGTTTTAGGTGTGTCAAATGAAACTTATATCTATGATGTGATAAGAATATCAGAATTTCTAAACTAATTATTAAATATACTGATAAAAACCGTCAAATACAGAACCATCCACTTTCAATCCATTCAAACGACTCGTGGAACTTTGATTCGACTGCTTTTAAGTCCATCCTTCGCAGGAAGATTAATGGAGGGTTTCGGACGAAGACCGAAAGTTGGCAGACTCGAGGACTTCTTTCAGCTTTAACGAGAATTCTCTCCAGTACAATACGACGACGAACATGGGAAGGCAAGATTTTTCTAACCGCGTTTGGCCGGAATCACTGATGAGTCGTGGGAAGGGCTTCGTTTCTGCACATGTATACTCTAGGCAGCTGATAAAAGGGAAACGGAGATTATCGGTGTATACATAAAATGTACAATAAATGAACATGGGGTACTACAAAACTAAAAATGAAAATATGCCATCATGAGTACAGTCAACAGAAGTGAAAACTGAAAACTTTGGAATAACTTCTTTTATGAATTTCTAAATCAATTATAGTCAATCAATCATATCAATTATTTAAATTCACAGTTTATAAATCGAAATTATTAACATTAATCTGATTTTCACATCTACTGGCACTCCTACCAAATATAGTTCAACGCAGCCGAAGTTTTCATTTCGAAAATTATTGCTCTATTTGACTAGTGTGGACAAGAATCAAGTGATCGATCATGCTAGTCGTATTTCCGACTGCATCTTGTACCTGCGTACAATTGATCGAAAGCTAAGTTCCTGGACGAGCCTTATCGCTTTTTTGCCTTAACCGATCTTTTCACTTATCTTTGTACAGCGAAACGATAAGGTGAGGAGAAACAAACAGTCTGTCTCTTACCTGGTTCTCGGATAACCGGGGTCTCCTACCCGCAGGAGGTCTGGGATTATTTAAAGTTAAAGGAAATACTAGATTCAATTCACCCCACTGCACAACCGTTGTCCATGAAACAGTACAGTCTCTACCATGTACTGATCAACAGATCCATTCACGAGTTGTAGTGGTACAGGTACAGGAAATTCTAAATAATTAAATAAAATGTTCATAATTCACTATACAGAAATCCTAATTCATCTATTTATTTCAGTTAACTATTATCATTAAAGATACTATTGGTGAAGAACATTACAATCATTAAAATTCATCGTTTTGTGAATTAAAGTTCCTCTTGATTAAATACTATGACTCACTTATAAATGAAAAATAAATAATATATTATAAGGTATACAAAAAATGTACTTGAAAACGATGATGGATGATTTCCGCTTGCTTCATGTTAACATCTTTAAACTTCATAACTTATTTTTATTTTTTTATTTAATACTCATATCAAAGGCAAGATTACAATGTTTGGTAATTATTCCACAAGTTGTCGCTTAGAGTTGAGTCACAACAGGTTTTAACTTAAACTTCGGCAATCATTTCATCTAGACATATACGTTACAACAGACATAGATACTTCGAAATGTTGGATGAAACTTTTATTTCTTGATGAAATGATTAACGAAATTTAATCATTACCCATAATTACGTTCTCTTTTCCATACTAAAGCTCACGGAAACATGTATTTTGGAAAATAATAAAAATGATACGAATATGTTAAAACTTGTAACTCAACTCGAAGCAACCTGCAGAACAGATACTCATTTTTTAAAAAATCCTGCTGCCATACTTTGTTACATAAAATACATTCTATAATGACAACCTCATTTGAAGATGTAGAATTAAAATATAAATAAATTGGTACATGTAAAATATCAAGTAATCATTTAATAGAATATTTATGTAGTAATAATTATTGCCGGCACGCTCCTACTTACACTATTAACTACTAAAAATGCATCACTTACATAAAAAAAATATTAAAAACATAAACACACGAACGATACCTCTTTGTTAAAACCGATGCCTACTCTGATCGATTTAAAAGTTAGAAATCTTAAACAACAAAATAAAAATTTACATCTGAACATCCTGTTCCACTCATGTGTTCAGAAAAATCACGCAAGCTATTCTCTTCCGTGATCAACGGGTGTAGAATATCAATCGCAATCCATGCCACTGAACCTGATGCCCATATATGTGTGAGGAATAATAATTGTTAAAATAAATTTAGAGTACATAAAACAAATATGTGTGTGTGTGTGTAGGGGGGGGGGGGGGAATGGTCCGGGTGGAGGTCAGAAAAAAATATCTTAAATAAGGAGAACTATTTATTTTAAAGAGAACGTTTCGACCCGAATTGCAGGCCTTCTTCGGAGCTAAATATACAAAATACAAGGTATTCGAAGAGTTAATAGACACCATTCATTTGATTAATGTGTATTATTCGTAATTACTTATTCGATAACACTCTATAACTATTCCCTCTCATTTTATATTTATCTAAAGCGTTCCCCATTTTTATTTTTATCACTCATATCCCTTGGATCCATGTATGTACTTTGATTCTTTAATATGAATCGTTTTAATTTGTATATATCTTGTATATTTTACCCTGAAGAAGACCTGCAATGTGGATCGAAACGTTTGCTTTAAAATAAATAATTTTTTTTCTGAACTCCACTCAGACCATTTTCTTCCTTATATATATATAAAGATAATCAGCTAAGGATAACGGATAGATATTAGTTTAATTATAGATTGAAGGGATAATAAAAACAGGAAGATATGTGTAAAAAAAGCATACGTATATTAATTTATGAACTATTAAATGCGTTAATTGAAATACCATTATTTTTGTTATTATTATTAAATGCTTTAATAAAATTTATATGTTAAATTTTTAATAATTTTTATATATTTATTTAGATATACTTTAGAGATAAGAAAAATAAATCAGACTGTCTAACAGAGACCATGACACACGGATCACCCATGGTCCTGTGTTTTTTTAAAGCTTTTTACTGTGTGTGTATATATGTTACGGTAAAAGTAGATATTGCGGCAAATGTTGAACTCTTGGGATTTCCGGTCCATCTCACATCTTTTAAAAA
Source organism: Arma custos (assembly GCA_037127475.1). Classification (NCBI taxonomy): domain Eukaryota; kingdom Metazoa; phylum Arthropoda; class Insecta; order Hemiptera; family Pentatomidae; genus Arma; species Arma custos. The sequence continues at coordinate 81,234,517 of CM073761.1, read as the reverse complement.
TACGACAGCGGATATTAAGTGAAACATAGTATACATTTTATTTTATGTAACATTTTTATATTTATATATTTTTATGTTACGGTAAAAGTAGATATTGCGGCAAATGTACATTTTCCGGTAAATGTGCATATTTGCCTCCTCGTTTAGGTAATGTGCATTCAACTAACATTTACAATTTCAAAGAAGGGAAATGTACATTGAACAATGACCATATCGTTTTGGTAAATGTGAGCATACAAAATACAAAATTGTAAAAATGCTTGAATATTATGTAATTCCAAGTGCCACAATAGCAATGCTTGCTCAAATAAATAAAACTTTATTCATTATAAAATTTCTATACGTTCCTTTATATTTTATAAAATTTAACTGTTATAATAAAGAAAAGTATGTTATTATTATTTGTTTGATTCCCATCGTATTGGTCCTGAAAAACTAGGACGAAAATTGTATTTATGAATATTGGGATCATAACCTACGACATATTATATAATATGCAAAAGAAATTTACATTTTTTAATTAAAATAATTTTTGTTATTAAAGCCTTTTGTATTATGTTTATTTAAATAAATATTTTTTTACGGCAACAACATTTTTAATTAATTTGTATACCAACTTTTCTTAAAACATTATGGTAAGAGTATACATTTACCAAGGCACGTGAAGGCAAGAGTACACATTTGTCGGAAAATGTACACATACATTGTATTCAGTTCACATATACCTACACATTTTACGGTAAAAGTGTACATTTACCGTAACATATATATATATATATATGTGTGTGTGTGTGTGTGGTCAACTAATACTATTCAAGATATATATGTATAAATCAATTAGTACCAAAAATTATAGTAATAATTGCGAAATTATTTGCACATTATAGCCTATCGAAGGATCCTAAATTGATAAAAAATAATAATAATAAAAAAAATAATTGATCAAATATATTAACTGATTTTTTTCCTGGATTATTATTATTATTATCCATAAAAATGTTGAATATTCTAAATCAGTTTTTTAATATGGACTGACTACACAGTCCGGCTCTGGCTAGTATACACAAATACAACTTATTTAAGTTTTATAACAAATAACATAGAATGGTTTTAAAAGCGAATCTAGATTATATAATTCATAGATATGTTTATAATCCCGGTCCATCAAAATTAGACCAGACGTTGTATTATATAGAGCTATAACCATAAAACAGGAGACCACAGTGAGTGTGGGAAAGACGGGGAAAAAACCTGAGAAGCAGAGGAGAGCCTGTGCTTTGTCGGTGTTGGGTAACACGCTTCTCAGCTCTTACCTGGAAACCTGTCTTCAACTCAACCACGAAACCATACGTTAACACTGGGAAATATATTTAAAAATAATAATTATGCAATAGAAATCTATTTAAAATGGACTTATAACGTTGCTGGGCTCACTAACGAACGAATTCCTAAAACGTTGATAAGCGCTGTGTCTACTGGGAAGCGTCTGACGGATGAAACGAGACGTAGGTGAGAGGATTTGCGTTAAAAGTGATCTGGCGGATTTGGGTTTATCGGCATTGAACCTTCGGATTCACTGGCCTCATTATTATTATTATTATGAACAATTGACAGCAGAATCCCTTTTTTTGGACCAACGTGGTCGGGGATATTTCGGTTATGAGATTGCGTGATTTGTAAATAAGAAAAAAATCTAAAATAATTTGACATGAAACAAAGAAATATGCAAAAAATACCCAGTTTGTTTGTTTATTTATGTTATAGTGGCTAATCGGCGATACTACAGTTCTTAACTTTGCCTATCTAGGTCTAACTAGGAATGGAATTTTAAATGAGCAGTTTAATTCCTCTATGTTATTTGTTATTAGTAACTCTATTAAATTATTTCGAAGAATTTGTTTCCTTTTTTTGTTTTATTTAGTAGTTTGTTCATTTAACGTCACTTCATGCTGCTATGGCTAATCGGACCATGCTACATTGAGTGCTCTAAATTTTGCCTATCCAGGTTTAATTATGATAGGGATTTTTAACGAGTACCTGACATCGTACAGGTTCGGGACCCCCGTTTAACGTCCCTTCTGAAAGACGGCGTAACTAAGGTTTTTTTTACTCCCTTTAAAAAATCCTAGGGCCACCTGCAGGGCTGCGAACCCGCGATCTTAGGCTTAGTAGTTTGTTACGCTAACCACTAAACCAAAGGTCGCCCCTTTTTTGTTTTGTTTTTTATGATTATGTTACAAATTTATTTGCTTACTTCAATATGTACCAGTTTATATATATATATATATATATATATATATATATATATATATATATATATATACATATATATATAATAATAAATATATTTATGTAATAATAAATTTATAGATATAGAAGTACAAAACGAAACGTGATTTTTTGTCATGATAGTTTTATAGTAATTCATAGCGACTAATTGATTAATTTTTTTTTTTCATAGGAGCTTACAAAACATGCCACTTTTAAAAACAAAATATATTAGGAAGACTAATTGAAAATTTTTGTTTAATAAATCATTTTAAAAATTTATTTTAATCCTTCATAGGAGTAATGTTTGACATGACTAATGAGCGGTAAATTTAGAGTTGTAAACATTGATATCAACGCTAGATATGACAGTACGAGTGGCTTGCTTCAAAGCTTGGGTTTCCCTGCGTGACTATATTGGATTAAAGGTAAATGACAAAAAATATATTAGTCAGGCAATTAGTTTAAAATTTATGCTTAAGAAATAAATTAATAGTTACAATTAAATCGGCTTATACTTATCATCATATGTAGGGTACTCAAGAATATAACAAGACGCAAAACGAAAACAAACAGCAAAGTATTTAAATTCTTTTTAACACGTAACAATCTGACATAAATAAGTATTATAGTGATTAAAGATATAAACATGAGCCTTTATTTATTAATATTTGTAAATATTTTAATCCGGTTTGTTGAAATATTTACTGTTGTGATTGCTTTAAACAAAACGCAGGTTGTAAGAATATGATTTTTCGAGCTTTTTCGTAGTCATATTTCTTATATATTTTCTAGAAAACTGTTACCCCTCATAATAAGGTGGAGATTGAGTTAAATATATGTCCTGCGAATAAATAATCATTATAATTAATAGAACCACTATGAAATACTATATTGAACATTTTAATTGCTTTTTAAAAGTTTTATTTTGATTTTTAAAATAGATTACCGTAAACAATGTTTATTGTTTTTAATGTTTTTGGCTACTAAAATACAACTTCTTCGTTTTAAATTGTTACAATCGTTCAATTAATTATAATAAATGTAATTAAATAATCATGTAATTATGATGACTTGCCTAAAGAGCTTTCTGTATCCGAGAGATCGCTGAGTGACGGAACCTTCTGAATTCCCCCACAGCTCTCTTCCACCTGCTCCTGTTTGATCTCATCCAGGCAGAACTGAAACAATAAATTAATAAATAATAATAACAATAATTATAAAAATAAACAATGAAAGAGATGTGGGAAAAGGATGCTAGAATCACGGGGAAACAATGAAAGGGATTTGGAAGAACAGTTGAAACAGATGTTGTTCATAGTGCCACGATCGTAAATAAAAAAAAAACAAATATACATATATAAACAACTTATACATAAGCGTATTAACGATTAACTTAAAATAAATACTTAAAAGACTTAAAGTTAAACTTTAATAAACGGATTTTGGAATAGGTTTGGTAATTTATTATATTGCATATTAATTCAGTATTAAATACATTTATTTTTAACACATATTATAGGTTCAAATCCGGTTGTGGCAGGATAATTATTTAATCTGTTAAACAGCCACGGATGGACCCTGTGGGATCTGCAAACCCTCCTGGGGCTTACACAGCCTCTATTAAGTTGGAACCGATAATTGGGGAAAATCCTGGAAGTTGAGTGTGAGATGGGACAAATCACCTCCCTGCAGAACCGTTTTTTATGAACTTTTTTTTGGGATACCATACCTTTTTATGACATTGTTGCCTGAATAATAATAAGTTATTAGCAACTATGTTACTGAGTAATTTTTTGGCCAACTGCGAATATATTAGAACTCTTCCCTTTTAACATGAATAATTTCAGTTCTCAACGGTTGTTGACTGAAACCTTCGGGCAAACAGATAAATATCGCAAAGGGTAGCCTTGTTTCCTTAAAATCTTATCAGCTTAAGTCAGCCCCCAAATCGGGAAGGCATTCTATCTTTCATTGTTTCACATCCTGTCCCCTCAAGAACATTTTCTTAGAGGCGTATATAACGACGTATGAGAAGTGAAGTTAATCTTAGGGTCGGCGTATGTGTAAGAAGAACTGTTTGAGCCAATCGGTTCACGTGATATTTTAATAATTTATTTTTGTAGGCGGAATAAACAGCGAGATAAAATATAAACTAATCCAAAACTGAGAAAGCCCTGACTCAATATCTGGGTTGTTGCGCCACTGATGATGAATCCAAAACTACTTGACAGAGTTCAATGCATTTGAGAATAAGATGGATATCGCAGAGTGGACCCATCATTCACTATTTTAAATGTTTTGTTATAATATATGAAAATGTAGCTCATACATAAACAATGCGTTAATAAAATTACTAAATTATATATAATTTGAATGAAATAATTTCATTAATAGTGATAAACTAGGTTTCTAATAAATATTTAAGGAATTTAAGGATTTCTTTGACCTCCGGACCATTTTCTTCCCCTGTGTTAAATTACTGTGAATAGTCAGTCTGTTCTTATAAAATGTCATTTTAACAATCTTGACGTCTGAGATTAAAATTTTGTATAAATCATTGTAAATATGCATTTTTCAGAATAAAATTCTCTGAAAAAAATTTATCTAAGCAGGACAAAAACTATTTTTTTTCTTTTTTGGAATTTCGGCAAATATGGTTCAAACCGTATCTCAAAACTATTTCGATTATTAAAAATTATCACATAAAATATACACAAGAAACCTAGCCGGTAATGTAACAATTTCGCTTTAAATAGACTGTCAATTCTATTAAGGAGGTCGAAAACTATTTTTTAACGAAATGTATAGACACTAAAACCAAAATTACACCACATTTTGCAATAAAAAATTATATCTCTACTGAGAAAAAATATTCCAATACCGGAAATCAACCATTTGCCGATAACAAGAGGTGTACTTGAATTTAAGTTTGATATTCACTTTACGAAGAATTTAATGTTATATTTTTTTTTCTATTTTTTTTCCAAGTAATTAATCTACTACATGATATGCCGTACTCCAATATATGTCGGGAAAAATTACTGTTTTATGACCTTGATTTTATTTACACTAACCGAAATATTTTTTTTTGGTACTCATTACATTTAATTTAATTGATTACAACGTTATTTTTCGACACACGCATAATGCTGTTATGCCTAGGTAAAAAAACACAAGATTTTAATGGGGTGTTTTAAATTCTTTCTGAAAATTTATGTAGTATTTTCAGGATAGCAGTTTTATATGCAGTTCATTTTTTTTTTAAAAAGTGTATATACAGTTACTCGTCCCTCAGTAACTGTATACCCACTTTTTTATATATAAATTTATATAGAAGAAAAAGTTTATATATTTGGGGTAAAATGGAATGATAAAATTTTAAAAAATGCAAAAACCAGGAAAGGCTGGTTATATTCCAACTACCGAACTACTCAGCGTACAATATCCAATACCCTAAATACTTTAATAAATATATCTTTTATCTAATATTTTTTATTAATTAAAGAGCGATGCATATGTTTTCGAAAATATTTTATTACACAAAGCAGTATGATTGAGTCGATTGGAAAATGTTAAACAACATAGCAACATCTGCAAACGGACAATTTAATTAAGAAAAAAATTGCGATAAAGAAACTGGACATAAATGTATTACTAAAGCTTCTGGCAAATGATTTTGATAGACCGAAATGTAGACGGGAGAATGTTTTGGGCTTTATTTAGTATATTTAAGTCTAAAATGGGTTAAGTGGATGGTGGAATGAAAAAAACGATCGTTGATTTTTTTTTTTTTAAGCATGGATATAATTATTAATAATTTAATCGCGATTAGTTTATTTTTCAGAGTGATATCTGATAAAAAAAAACTATTACAACGGTCTAAAAAATATTTCCCTACGGTATAATATTCCCTATATTAGGTCTAACTACAAATCATTAACCTTTCATTTTATATAAAGATATTACTTAAACAAGAAACACTTTATTTTGTACTTAATTTTACATTTAAATAACCAAATGGAATTTAAGAATCGGAGGTACTTAGAAGAAAATTACAAACCCAATGATTGAGTGTTTAAAATTACTAAACATTCTTTTCAAGTGAAACAAAGAAAGGTGGAAAACTCAGAGCTTACTTCATTTTTTTCTGTTTAAACACTAGATCTATTAAAATCTTCAAAAGCATTCTTCCGCGACTGTCTCATCGTTAGGTTGGTAAACATGCGACAGAAGAGAACTCTTTTCCTGTCCTCCTTGGCCATTTTACTCACTTTTATTTGTCTTCTAGCTTTTTCAGTTGTTTTTTATTTAACTTTAAACAAAAAAAGAAAAAAAAGTCGAAACCGTGTTAATCCGTATAAAACAAATCATTAACTCTTATTTAACATTTTATAATAATAATAATAATAATAATAATGCTTAGTGAACCCGAAGGCTCGATGCCGATCCCACCAATCTTCGCTTACGAACTTCCGTCCACGGACCATTACCCAAACCCATAACCCAAATCCGATGGATCACTCTTAACGAAATCCTCCTACCTACGCCTCGGTATTTAACCTTTTAAAAGAAATATTTTGAATTTTTGAGAAATAAACATTTTATTATTTAAACAGCGTAAAGATTAGTGCGTGTTGCAACTTGCAACTATACACGGCAAGGAAGAATATTAAACTGAAATTTTATATATTAAATATACAAAAATTTACGCATAATAAAATTGAAAACGTAGAATCTTTGAATTCCGGGAATACACAAATATTCATGACCGGTTCGTATATTTAGGTATAACACATAGATAGATAGATATCTTTGAAAATTAGAGGCATAAGAACGAAATAATTTATAATATTATTTTATACAAAAATTTAATAAAAATCATTATCATCGTTATACATTATCGTAAAATATTAAATAAGACTTAAAGAGGAAATGTTATAAATAAATTATGCAACCGGTCATTTTGACCGGTTTGTAGTTCTAGTGTTAATAATTTTCCTATATTTTGAATGACAAATTCCTGATAATTTTCCAAAAATCCATAAATTTTATATTTTTCTTGTAATTTAAATATAATTTAGTTTTGAAGATCTAAAAAAAAAGTATATTCGATTCTCCCAAATTTACAACAATTGTTCAATGAACATTTTTATTAATGAATATAAGGGCATTTTAGCTAATATTAAATACCAACAAATTATTTTATGATTATTAAAAACTATGTCAACCAAGCAGGGTAGCTCAGTGTGTAGATTGATAAGTTGTTAAAACTTAAATAATTTGGCTCCGGGTAAAATTATTTAAGTTTTCAACAGCCACGGATGGACCCATTGGGATCTTCAGATACTCCATTAAGCCTTTATAAAGAGGGTATCCTTAATTGGAGAAAAACCAGGTGGTTGAGCGGGATCCTGGACCAATCACCTCCCAGCACTAGACTTATCCTAGAAACACTACAGTCTCGACCATGTACTGAGCCTATATCTGTTTTTATTGGTCCTTGGTTTATTTAGATTTAAGAACGGGCAATTCCACTAAATCAATATTTTCAAAGCTAAATGGGAAGTCCCAACTTAGGGTGCACCTACATTGGATCCGATGCGCGATACGATCAGAATTCGGAAGCCATCGGACCAAATTACTGAAATATATCGAGAGTGCCTGCATTGGATCCGCTCCGATCCGATCCATTTTTATCCAAGCAATCCGACCGATTTAGTCCCTCGTGGAATTAAAATAGTTTATTTATACAGAAACGCCTACATTGGATCCGGCGCTAAACTGTACGATCAGGTGCGATTTTCACATTTCAAAATCATTAGTTTTCAATCCGAGAAGCCAGCCGTTACCATGTGTGGCAACTTAATCTTTATTGTCTAAAATGTTTATTTATTTATCTAAAAAAATGTACATAGTCAATTTGATAATTAACTATTATATATATATATATATATATATATACATATATATATATCCCTCATAAATCAAAATTTAATATTGTCAATTCTCATTAAAATATTTTATTACTAATCTTTATGAACCATTAAATATAGTAGCGAAGGTTATTTTTCCGTTGAATAAAATTATATCTATCAGAAATATACATAAAAAATATACCTACATAAAATTTTAATTCGTCAAATAAAATTGGAAACATTAACTTTTGATAAAATTATCATCTTAATGTTTAATTTATTTGCTAAACAGTTGGCAACACTAGGAGGTAAGGGCTTTTCTGATTTTTTATAGTCGTTTGCAAAGATGAACAACAAAATGAGTATTCCTAGATAATACAAACCAAACAGATTTTAAAGTATCACTACTAATCAATAAATAAGTTAAATCATTATATAAAACATGAATATCTAAGAAATATAAATTATATTTTATGAAACTGAAAAACAACTAAATTATTTATTTATGGTCAAACAGCAAGAGGAAAATATTCTAATATAGTAATATTACCTCATTGTTATAACATTTGGTTCTTTAAATTTATAAAATTAAGATTATTTATTAATTATTTTTAGTATATTTATATTTCACTATAATACCTATATATAAAATATAAGAAATAAAAGAATAAAATTAATACTATTTTATTCGGAAGGCAGTGACTAGTTTCACTATCGGATTGAAAAGAATAGAATCATGTCGGATCTGATCCAGTGTAGGCACTCACTGCGTATTTCAGTTATTTGTTTTTTCAGCCCACCATCCTATGTGATAATATAGGTTCGCGTCGCATCGCATCGGATCCAATGTAGGTGCACCCTTATTCTGCTGATCGGCTAAGAAATAACTCTACTCCCACCGGGCAAGTCGAGAGAGGCATCAAGAATGCCGTGGAGCTGCCAAAACACACTTGGCCACCGCGGTCGCATCTATAATTATTAATTAAATTCATGTCGTTTTTTAAAGGTAATTTAGAAGCCGACAAGCAACGAAGGAATAACCTGGAATAACGCCAATGTTTTGATCATTAAAATCTTTTATTTTACTTCAATAAAGTCACTGTAAAGTACACAACTCATTTGAATTTACATTATATCCACACTTCATCCTTCTATGACACCATTTCAAAATATTTTAATTACATCTCAAAAAAATCATCGTCACAAAAGTCGCAGGATGTTGGAGAAATTTCAGTCCGCTGAAAATGAAAGTGAAATCTGGCAGAAAGCCCAGAAGTAACCGTTATTCTAAACCCGATCCCATTTCAAATTATTCAATTTCAATGGGTTCCGGGCTTGATGAATAAAAAAAAATATTATTTTTTTTAAATTTTCCAAGTACAACTTTCACAATTTTGATTTTCATATTAGATATTCTAATCGGAATTACATAATCCGACTTCCCGTTCCCTTTAAACAAAAAATGTATTCTTCCATCAATGAAATATAATTTAAAAATAAAAATAAACTTATCAATACTGAAAAAAATACTTGAATATTCAAAATAACAAAGCGAGTAAACCAATACTTTAGTACATCATCTAGTAAATGAAATATTCTTCGTGATGACTTTAATGTGATGACAATTAGGAATATTGGTATATTCTGAAAATTGTATTATAGAATATCTTAGCTTCAAGTAGTTTTCTAGGATATAGTGCAGCCTCATTTTTCTCTCAATATATGAGAAATTTATACACACAAAAATAGTGTGTGTATAATTGCCCAATTATAATAATCCCCAAGTTTAAATCAATAATAATAATAATGAGGTCTCTTTTGAATAATCATACAAAAAAAATGAGCAATAACGTCATACAGTAAAATAAAGTTTAAATTTAATTAATTGATCAAATGGAAATAAATTTTGAATTAAAATTAAGGTGTTATTAATTAAGTTCAAGATAGCACTAAATTAATTTGGGGGGTGTGTGAGTGTGCGTGTTTGATAAATAAACTGAACTTATTCTGTTATAATACATCCTGCTACATTTAAGCGGAGAAAAAGTTAAATATCACAAATAAACTATCCATAGCACCGATGGACATGAATGGGTCATTAAAAATTAAAAAATATGTCATTTTCCATCCGTTATGGTAACTAACGTGACACTTATTTTAGCGATTTTATTTTAAAAATGGCATTATATGCTAAATTTTTAAAGCACTATATCCGCCATTTCACTGAATCAGTGATGCCACGAGATCAATAACTAATGTGATGTAACTAATTGGAAACATCAGTGGACAAACGTTTTTTTAAGTAATTATAGAACCCTAACCTTGAAGTATGATTGTCCCTTTCAAATACAACATACTACGAAGTTATAACATACGAAGAATGTTATTCAGCACTAAATCAGTGTTTGAAAATAGTAGCTATCATACAGTAACTAACGGGACACAATTATAACATCAGCTTTTCTCACCATAGCTGATCAGATGATATTTATTCCTCTGATATGTAGCTTATTCAGCAAGTTTAGTTGTTAATAAGGACTATTAACTGAGAAATGAATATGGCAAGGTGAGGTACAGTGAAAGTTACTTTTTTTTTAAATAATCCGTAAACTCCATTCTTCTATGGAATATACTGAAGTTAAAATTGTCTGGACTAACTTAAGTCTAATGTCAGGTGTGATCCAACTATAATATCCCTGAAGAAAACCTGCAATGCGGGTCGAAACGTCGGTTTCCAAATAAACAGTTCTCCCTATATAAGAGAATTTGTTTTAACTCCACCCGGACCATTTTTTTCCTATTAAAAATTGTCTAATTTAAATATTCCCATTTTTTTAATATGTGTATGATTTAGTTCAGGAATATTAAAAAATGCACAGAAAGATTCATAATTTTGAGAGTAAAATTTTATTCATGTATAAAATGCGATCTAATCATTCTTGTTTTAAGATGAGGCCATGAATGAAGGCGTGTACAGTGAAACAAGGTTTGGTATCAACATATGATTAATAAATATACGCCTTATGTCTATGTAACATATGTAGTTTAGAGTAAATAAATTCACTACATAAATAAGCCGGCAGGTGAAATGCGCACTGGGGATGTGAGCAGCTTTCTCCTGTTCTATTGATGTTGGAAAGTGGATCAAAGCTTTCAATGGAGCTTGTGCCGGAAGGAAGTCTTCTAGCAGGTCTGAGCTAAGGGTCGGAAATTTAAATTTAAATTAAAATTCTCCTTTAATAATAAATAAAAGTCTCCGTGGAAAGACAGGAAAACAACAGTATGAATCAGTTTAAAATGTCAATCTTCTTTCTTTCTTCTGTCATTCTCATTCATGTCATTCTTCTCTAACATAAAATGTCAATCGTATATCGTTAAAACTGTGGAAGATTCTTAAACAAAAAATTATTTGAAGTACATTTCTATACCTACGGTAAAGGACACCATATACACAAAATAGTTAATATTTTAGGTAAGCTGTCATAAATAATTATATGATCAATATTTCCAGTTAATTGCTAATAACACTGTGAATAGTTTTCTTTAAGCTTTTTCTATAAATAAGGAAGAAACAAATTTTAATCTTTCAAAGTTATGGAAAATTGGCTAATTATTCCGCAGGTTGTCGCCTCGAGTTGAGTCACAATAAGTTTTAACTTTTCATCGTTTCCCTTTTAATATTTTCCGAAAATACAAGTTATCGTGAGCTTTAATTATGGAAGTGAGTGTGGAAAAGAGAATGTAAATATAGAAAATGCGTATAACGATAATAATTTCATCTAGAAAAGAACGTTTCAACAAACATATCTCATCTATACTTCGAAATGTCCGTTGAAACTTTTATTTATTGTTGAAATGATCACCGAAATCTACTCATTACCCATGATTAGTATGAGTCAACAAGATCCTAATTAAAGTAATGTTCAATGAACATTCTTCCCCTTGTATACATCGCAAATTTCGAGAGCACGGGGATGTGGGATCAGTGTAGAGAATGGATTTGTCTGACCGAGGTACGAGCCAGGATGGCTCAGTTGGCAGAGCACCACGAAGTATACGTAGGAGACCCGGTTTCGAATCTCTGCCCTTGGACAAATCAATATAAAAATATATAATAATTTTATTATTTGGTAGAACTGTATATTTAATTTATTTTAATGGTCTCTCCGATAACAATGTTGAAATATCCCATCTTAATTATTTCTGTAACGGAAGGTAAATAAAAATATAACGTTTTTTAAATAATCTTCCAAGTAGAGTTGAGGAATCAAAATGAGTGTATATTTCAGGTAAACTAACATCAATAAAACAAAATAATGTTGAATTTTATTGAAATATTAGTTTATTAATTTAAATAAGTTTTGATGCTGGATTGAATTGGTCAGGGGGTCCAGGCCGAAACATTGACACAATTAAAAAATAAGTTTTGCTTATTTTGTGTTATCTTTGACTGCACCCCCTGACCAATTCAATTCAGGATTCGGATTATACAGTCAGCTATTTTCCACTCAAACTTAAATAATTTTTAGTTAACGTTTGAGGGTTGTTTCTCAATTCTACATGGTTTACATCAAAATTAAATATTTTTTTATTTATTTAATGTCATACTTTGTTCATATTTATTGGTGTGGTTGTCATTATTGTTATATAGTTTTATACATGCAACCCTAACAAAGCTTCTATTTTATTTCTCCTATAAAAAGTAAACAATTGTTGAACTGGATTCCTATAGCGAACGAATCCGGTTTCGAATCCAGTCCTAGAACAGTAAATTTTCTTTGACATAAAAATTGTGGGCTTAGTCTCGTGTGAGAAATGTGATTTGGGATCATTCCTTCATCTACTAAATCTCAAAATTGGTAGCTGACATTAGAGCAGTAATGAGCCAGACGGTTGCAGCACCAGGTCCACAAGATAATAGAGAGTAATCTACAAACTACTTTTTCTGCAGGTTTTTTTTTTGTAGGCGTTTGTTCCTAGAAGCAAATCCTCTTTACTTCTGAATAGTTGATGGCATTCATACGACATTATTAAAGTTCCATCTATAATGAGAATATTACTATACTTCAATATCTGTCACTTCAACATTAATATTCAGAAGTTTCTTAAAAATGTATTATAATTATTATTAAAATTATTTCGTTGAGTTGCTGTGTTGAGTATCGTAGGTTCAAGTATGGCTGAAATGATAATTTAAGGAAATGATAACTTAAGAGCACTGCGATTGGTTTGTAACGTATTATTTATTGCATCATAAACTTGTCAATAGTAACTTATACATATATACATGAATGATATTGAGTTCCAGTCAGTTCTTAAATTTCTTCTGGGGACTAGGTTAGTTTCATACTCATGCCCTAACAGTGAAAACATGTTTATATTTATTTTAGTGTGCTATTTAATGTATTTACTAAAAGCTCTTTTTTCAAATTATTATATTTTTATAATATCATAAAATAAATTATTATATTTTTATAATAATATAAAATATAATATATATTATAATCATTATATTTTAAATCGAAACATATTAAATACTTCTTAGTGGTAAACAATTTTTGTTTCATCAAAAATTACTTTAGTCCTTTGTAGTTGTTACTTCTGTAAACTAAATCTTTCATGGAAAATATTTATTCAAAATCGAAAAACGTGTAACGTAACACATTAATTTAAAATATATATTTAGAATAAATATTAGAATATATGAATTGATAAGTATTGTTTTATATTTTATAACGATGATATTTTTCTAAAATATAAAGGCATGTTTATAAGAAAAAAAACAGTCAATGAATAATGAGTAAAATTCTTACCCACACCTCCTAACCAAATATTTTATCTTATCTATAAAAATCATTATGAGTTTTCTTGCCTTTTTTAAATGATGTAATTCGTGCTCATATCTCATATTATTATCTCCTTACTAAAAATATTTAAAAAGAAGATGACTCATTAATTATCTACGGAAAGAATTTATTCTGAATGGTGTTCAGAAAAAATACGAGTAGAATAAATGCTTTTATTATTGAATTATATAATTCATCTTCGTATGCTTAACCTAAAAGAACAAATGGTATCCTTCTAGTATATATTAATATGTATAGTCCAATTTCTTGCTCCTTAAAGTATATAGCACTTTTTTTTTAAATTGCTTAGTTTCAAATAAAGCAGTGGTTTAAAAAATGTATAGAAAGAGGTTTCTGTTAACTGCTATAAGATATCATTTACCGATTTAATTAACCGAAAAGTAATAACATCTTGGGCTGCTAATTTTTTAATTTGTGAAATATTAAAAACATGTATTTTTCTTCAAAGAAAATCAAATATAAGAATAGTTTTACCGAGAAAATTTGATGGTTCATGGAAAACGAAAGTTTTTTTTAAAATACATTTAATACAAAAATAGTTCAGATCGGTAAAAATAAATAAATAAAAATATCATGAAAGAAAAACGTTTTTAAAAAGCACACGAATCCACCAAAATAGTGTTTAAATAATATTATGAGATTTAGGGTTTTTATTATTTTTGTCCAGTTCAAAATTTCACTATTTTACTTTTTAAATAATTTTTTATTACAGTATATTGTTTACAAGTTTATGTTTGTTTTTTTCATGAAAGTACATACTCCTTGTTGTCATTGCATATTGCCCAATAGTGTGACAGATTTTATTATTTGAAAATTACCAGATAAAAAAATATTCCGCATTCCCTTATATCTAAGGAACCCAATATGATTATTAAATAATATTAAACGATTATTTAAAACACGATATTAGCACTATTAAATTTAATAAAATGAGATACTTAATATCAGAATAATACTATCTCTAAATATAATGTTCATAGATGAAGTCATCTTATATGAAACCAAAGGAAAAATATATTTACAATGACGATATAAGTTATCGTATCACATCAATACTTGATTTATTATTTAAATATACTACTTGATAGATCCATTTATTTTTTTTTTAATACATTTTATTTATTTTTAAGTTTTTCTTTCGTGATTTTGTTTTCACATTTTTTTTTCAGGCTTACATTTAAAGACTTATTTATGTGACTGTTAAAAGACCTAAATGGACTTACGGAATTGAACTATGGGGCTCCACCAAACGCATCGAATTCCACTCGTATGCAAGCCTTGCAATCCAAAATCCTTCGCAAAATCCTAAACGCTCCGTATTTTGTCACAAATAAAACCATCCATAATGGCCCTAACGTTCCATATGTTACCGATTTAGCCCATTCCAGATACCTATCATTCCATAATAAACTTCAGGCCGATCCAAACCCACTAGTTTCCATCCTTGCATCCAATTCCATCCCGGACAATCCTCCTAGGCGTCTGAAGAGAAGATGGTCTCGGGACTTTTATAGAAATGTTATTAGGGTGCTGCCAGTGGGTAGTGCCTCTACATGTCCTGTCATGTATTTATTTATTCATATAGCCATTTTATTAGATGTATGTATTACAGTTGTACGATTCTATAAAATAATTTAAAAAAAAAAAGGTTTACAATTGCGAACCTGATTTTTTTATTTTTATTAATTTTGAAAAAACTCTTTCGTACTCCATAAAGCCATCGAATTTCCACCGGAATCGTTGTATTTGGAATTCCTCGAAAAAATAAACATTGTTTATGCTATAAACTAAAAAATTGTTCCTTTTAATTTTTTAAACCATTGCTTTATTTGGTGTTACATATATACTTTAAGGAGTAAGGAATGGTATATAATAATATATATTAAAAGGGTTTCATACGTTTCTGAAAAAACATATTTTTTCTAAATAAATTAAATAAAAATAAATTTTTTCCTAAATAATTGTTGTCATCTTATTTTTAAATATTATGAGTAAGGAGATAATAAAATAATAATAATAGATTTACAATGACTTATATTGAGATGGATTCTAAATAAGGGAGGAAACTCCAAAAGGTGAATGAAGTCCATGAATGAATGAATTTTAAACCTCAAGAAAGTTATAAATAGGACGAAGTTAGAAATCAGGAGTGGATCTAGAAGCTGCAGAACGGGTAGTCCCCAACGGGTTCTGCTCCGACCAATGCCAGGAAATGGAACGGAAATTGCAAGTTGATATTATTCCCCATTTGAATAATTTAGCGCTAAATTATTAAAAATGTCAATCACCTTTGCCCAAAATTAAATCATGAAAATCGATTAGTTGAAGTGAAAATAATAATTATATTTTCGTCCGTATCCCGTCCACTTAACACCTACCTGTAGCTCAAGTTTATGTTTCGACATTAAGATTGATTTTAATAAAATGTCACAATTAAAGTTGCTTATAAATACAGTTAACACGGTTATTTCATCTGTTAACACCCACGGAAGAACCATATGCTATCCATCCTCCTTAATCGGGAGAAAAACTTGGCGGTTAAGCGTGGTTTCGGACAGGTCACTTCCCTGCACAATCGTTGTTTTATTATTTAAAAATTTATAATAAGAAGTGCATTATTTTTGTTAGTATTCATTCATTAATCCTAAATAAATTGCGCATAACTTATCATTCATTCATACTTGAATGGGAGAATTCTATATTTTTAATCTATGTATTTCATTTAATACATTAGAGAGTAGGGTGGTTCAGTGGTCGAGCAGCCGTGTCGAAGGTCCCTGTTTCATATACAGCTGAGCCAAATAGATTACTAAATCTGTTAACAGCCGGAGATAAATGGGTACCCTTAATATGACGGTTAAGCGTTATCTCGGACAAATCTCCCTGCACGACCGTTGTCTCAGAAACAGTCTCTACCATGTACTGAACTAAAGACCCGTCATGGGTTGTAGTGTTACATTTTTTAATTAATTAACTTGAAACAATATCTAATTATCAATCAATTAATGAATCAATACTATCATTTGGTAATTTTTTGAAACTTAAATAAATTTTATAAGCAGAAATGTACTGATAGACGACCTTAAGTTGACTTCTCCTTTGGAGCAAGAATGAATAAAAGGAATTGACCCCGTTTGCAAGGCTGACTACAATCGAGGAAATATGTACTCGAGCCAATAAGTCCTAATATGGATCTCAATGGGA
This sequence comes from Arma custos, assembly GCA_037127475.1. NCBI lineage: Eukaryota > Metazoa > Arthropoda > Insecta > Hemiptera > Pentatomidae > Arma > Arma custos. The sequence continues at coordinate 81,217,260 of CM073761.1, read as the reverse complement.
GAGTCTGTACTTGAAAATGTTTTTAAGTGACGGAAAATCTTTATTGGTCTCTTCTGGGTTGTTGAACTGGGGTGTGCCATCTCTGGTCTACATTTATATATTTGTGGTTTTCAGACCTCAAGAACCGTTGACCGATTAGTCATTAACTGTGTATTCGTCTCTTACACATGACCGCAAAATATTAATACCAGTACCGTTAAAATATATCGATATATCGACAGAATATGTTCCAATAAATAAAATAAAAATTAATTTACCACGAAATACTTGTTACTATTATGGATGAAGTCACAAAAGTTATTTTTTTGACATTAAGACTATACATAATTCTTTTTATTAGTTTTAGTAAATATGAAATTATCCATGGTTGTTAATTTTGTTATCATTTCGTTATTATTTTAGTTCATTTGTATTTCACTCAAAGGCAAGTTTCTCATTTAATATTGTTACTATATACTGACTTGTCCGGGAATAAATGAATAATCTATTAGTATTATTGAAATAAAATCACTGTACTGTATTATAGTTTTATTTTTTTAAGGGGCATTATTTTGCATATTTTACACCTTCCTTAAATCCCGAAATATAATACATGATTTTTTTCTAATAATGTAAATACTCTATCATCCAATAAATAAACTAATAAAAAACAAAACAAAAACTAACCCCCTTAAACAGAAAATCAACATAGAAAGAAATACAGGAATCCTATTAAAATAAAAAATTTACATTAATCATTAAATATACTCATTACTGCATACTAGAGAAAAACTAATTAAATAGCTTGAAATAAACTATACGGACACCAAAACCCATTGATACAAAATACAGTTCTTCGTCAAGTCTTCCATGCCATTCTGCATTATTTTCCAGTCAGCCAATCCGCCAATTGTCAATTACTTGTATTTGACAGACGTGGATGAAAATATAAAGAGAAAAAAAAATAGCTTGAAATAGAAAACGAAAAATATAAATACTAACTATAATCTATCAAATTTGTAAACCATTTTTTATTTTCGTTTCGAATTATACTCACAGTTTAATTAATTTTCGAAAAATTGAAATTTTCATTCGTCGATAATACGATATTGTTCTAACGTCGCTACCACTTATTATGATTCATCAACCATTTACAATTAATATATGGTTTATGTATCATGATAATAAATATGATAATTATTCCGTAGGTTATCGTTTCGAGTCGAGTCACAAGTTTCCCTTTTAATATTTTCCAAAAATACGAATTATCATGAGCTTTAAATGGAAAAGAGAATTTAATTATGGGAAACGTATATATTTCAGTAATCATTTCATCAAGAGATGAAGATTTCAACAAACATATATCATCTATACTTCGAAATGTTAGTTGAAACTTTTATTTTCTGACGAAATGATTACCGAAATCTACTCATTACTCATAAGCATACTCTCTTTTCCAAACTAAAGCTCACGATAACTTTTATTTTTGGAAAATATTAGAAAAACGAATAAACAGTTAAAACTTGTAACTCAACTCGAAGCGACAATCTGCGTAATGCCAAGAAAAATTATAAATAATGACAATGATCTATCCAACTTATTATATTTAAATGTTTAATTAATTCTATAAAATATTTTAATATTTATATTTCAATAAAACGATCATTTTCCAACATCACTACCCCCCTAAACTTCCATTTATTATATTTCATCAACTAATAACAACTGATATAAGGTTCTACTATTATGTTACTGATACGTTTTTGAAAGTCAAGAAATTAGAAATACGAGCTACAACTTCTGCCATTACAATTCTTAAATTTCTTAGTCTTGAATAGAGATCTCGGATATTCACAGATGTTTTGGATCGAACCCAATACCGCTAGGTCAAGCACGGAGCAAGATGCCAAATCTCTCGCCAATTGAGGTACGAAACCAGACTTATTTATACAGTTTTCGGATATTAGTGGAGTAATTAATCAATAAAAGTAGTTAATTATTATAGCTATAAACCTGGGGAAGGGGCAACGGACGTAACCTGTTGCAACAGATTTCATTCACAGACACGCCATTCACCGCGCCTCTCTTTCATTCATCAGTTGTGCTCCTTTCTTGCTCAACCCTATCCCCACCACTTGCCTTAATTTCACAACGCTCATGTCTAACTTTTCAATATCTTCTTTCTCTTTTTATTATTTATTTATTTAAAACAATATTATTTCATACATGATAACCACCTCTCTGCACAACCGTTGTCCAAGAAACAGTCTCTAACATGTACCGAACCCCAGAACCCTTCAAGGGTTGTAGTGGTACAGGTTACAGGTTTCATACATAATATGTTATAACAACTTGTAGGAATTATACGTACTTAAAAGAACCACTTGATCACCAGCAATTAAAAAGAACAACAATACAGTTTCATTTTCCACTATTTCCTCTCTCTCTCCCTCAAAAAAAAAAAAAGTTCATAATAAAAATAATGACTACGTTCTGCAGGAAAAAAAAGCGGGATATATATATATATATATATATATATATATATATATATATATATATATATATATATATATATATATATGGTAAAGTAAGGAAGAGTATTGTATTCATTATAATCTAAATTTTTATAATTAATTTTTTATATTGTATCTAAAATTTTTCCATTGTTCAGTTTGAATGTGTGTGAATGAATCTCTGTGTAAGTATTATATTTAATTGTAATTGTAACACTTATACAAATTATTTTAAAATTTTCCAATATGTTTACACATAAATGTTTGTACTTTTTTAGTTACTTTTTTGGGACTTTTATAAATACTTTATAATTTGTATAATGTAGCCTTCTGGCCAGAAGTATATGTCATGTTTCTTGTTCTGTTCATGTTTGTTATTATTCTAGTCTATATTTTCAAGAAGTAAAATTTAAAGTTAATAAGACCTAGAATAAAGTCACTTTTTCTATTCTATTCTATATTTTCGAAAATAACTAGTTGCTTTGATCAAACTCTAATATTATTGCATAATTAAATATTCTCTGATATCAGCTGAGTTTTATCATGATCGAAATTGTCTGTTCTTCCACAAATTTATTATTTTATTGAAAGAAATATTTCTCAATGTTTTGTAGAATTTATCCATCTTCAGGACAACATGATAATGTATTAATCTAAGTTTATTTTTCAACAACTTTATTATTTTATGTCATTACAAAAAAATAAAATTAAAAAAAACGGCATCCTATTGATTGTTAATATTATTTAAAAAGGGTTTTAAATAATATTACTGGATTTGGTCACAATTATTACCTTGGATTGTTCTTATTAAACCAAGACTATTTATCATTCTTTTTATTACTTTTTGTAAATTTGAAGTTATCTATTATTTGTTCCTATCATAATAGTATTATTTCGTTGTGTTTTTATTTTTTTATTTTTAGGTTAGAATACTATATATTTACTTATTATAATAATAGAATTTATATCAGAATTGCTCTAAAATTTGGTTGGAGAAAACCCCAATAAAAAAAAATTCTTTTATTCTATTTATTTCATTCAAAGGCAAGTTTCTCATTTTATATTGTTATTATAGACTGACTTGTTCGCAAATAAATGAATAAACTATTATTAGTATTATTGAAAAGAAATAACTGTACTGTATTATAGTACAGCTATTTCTTTCAGTACCTTAAAATCGCAAAATATCATATAAGAACTTTTATACAAGAAACCTTAAACAAAGAATAGAATAAATCTAACAATAATATCCATAGAAGAATCGTCTTTCGGAGAATTTACAATAATAATGCGGTTGGCACACGATATTGATCGTAAAATGAAATAATCTTATAGAAATATTGAAATATAATGTTGAAGTTGGAAAGCTCGGAGTGAGGAATATGTTGGTAGACCGTTAAAGGATACCACAAGAACACCGTTACTACCTGCTCCCAAGGAGAACAGAATCAATTGCGTCATCAAATAGCTTAGTACTCTGTTTAAATCTTTGGACTCACTTCAAAATTAAACAAACAAAAATTTAAAAAATAGTCCGTGGATGGCAAGCAGCCAAGGGTATTTTACAGACACTTAATTGCGCAAGAAGCTATGAAAAGTGTTCGATTATATTTTTAAAGGCTAAAGCATAATAGAAATGCTAAGCAAGACTAACACTTAATAGGTACGCGTTCAATTTTTATTTTTAGATAAAAAGTGAATTAGGAGTAAGAGAAGACTTCTTTGGTACCAGGAAGATTTTTGGTACCAGTTCCGCAAGTTGTCGCTTCGAGTAATAGAGACAATAACCTTGCTTCAAGACGTTCCAAGGCTTTGTTTTGGGTATTTTTCCTATTACATCCTATTTACTACTTTGAGCTTTCTCACACATTTATTTAGTTCAAAATTATTTTAATTTAGAGTTACAATTTAATTTAATAAATAAATAAATATATTTTTAAAAAATTGAAGATGTATTCATATCATCATATAATAATAAATTAGCCAATTCAAAAAACTTATTAATACTGAAAAATATATTGCATCGTCCAAATAAAAATTACTTCTAAGACAAATTGTGAATAATATTTTATTTCACATTCATAATTTTTTATTATTAATCATATTATAGTTGAATATTTTTTTTATTCTAAATAAAATTTTAAAAGATACAAACGAATTTATTGCAAATAATGATTAATATTTATTCATTAAGGAATCAGTTACTCAGGTTGTCGCTTCGAGTTAATTCGCAAGTTTTAACTTTTCATTCTTTTCCTCTTTAATGTTCCCGAAAATTAAAATAATCCTAAGTTTTAGTGTGAAAAAAAGAGCTTAATTATGGGAGATGTCTATATTTCGGTAATCACTTCATCAAGAAATGAACGTTTCAACAAAAATTTCGACGTAAAATATGATGATGTAACCTAGGTAGAATGTGTATGTCGGTTCTTTAATCTATACACAGTCCGTAATAGCTGCTATATAGTCTGTTTGCAGCGGGAGATGGATCATATGGGAACTAGGACCCTCCTGGGGCTCACCCAGACTATATAAAATATTATAAAAATAGGGTACCCAAAACAAGGGGAAAACAATCTGGTGGTTGAGCGTAAACTAGGACAAGCACCCTCCTTGCAGAACCGTTGTCCATGAAATAGTACAGTCTCTACCATGCACTGAATCCCAGACCCGTTCACGGGTTGTAGTGGTACAGTAGTTGCCATATACAGTCAGTAATAAAATTATTTTATTTTCAAGAATATAAAAAAAGAAACGAATGAAAAGGAAGTCGCAACAAACTTACTTGGAATCGACAATCTGCGGGTCTGATATTGAATTTTAACGTTTTAAATTTTTTTTTTTTTTTTTTTTTGGAATCACTGAATCTTTGATTTGTAAAGAAGAGTTTAAAGACATGCATCTTCATCGTTACTCGCACACGAAGGACAAATATCTTTATTGGTTTTATTAAAAGCTTCTTAATTGCGATGCCCTTTAGAACATATAGTGATAAGGGAACTTCAATGTCATCCACATACTGTGATAAGAGAACTTCAAGTTCATCCACATACTCTTTAAACTGAAAAATTGAACTTGCAGTGAAATGGTCTTCGTAAGTGAATGCCACCCAAGTAATGCCCGAGGACTTAAAAATATAAATTTCATCTATGAAACTTAAATCAAGTTGTAACACTCGGCATATGTACAAGTAGTAAAATAAGTTTTGTTGCAACATTTTGTTTACAAAAAGGAGAAAATAAATTCTGTTTTCTTTCCGTGTTATCTCTTGTTTGATCTATACCAATTATAAATCTAAATATATGTATGAGGAAGCATTATTACTCAGAATGCTAAAAATATTCATTGAGTGAGCCAGTTGGCAATTCTTATCTCGATATTTTCGCCAGATACACGAGGTATTGAGAGATACGAGCGTTCCAGACTAAGCCTTCTGGTACACAAGTTTTCCTCATACATTTTCTGCCCTAAACTTCCGTTGGAATATTTTTATCTCAGAATGATTTCTGTTAACACACGTAAAGAGCATTGCAATGATTTTTTAAAATTATATATTGAAATTTACCGCTGTATTATAACAATACAAAAAGTAAATATGATAGCATGAATGGATACAAATTGGCATGGATAAAGGCAAGTAGAAAAATTACAGAGAATAACAAATTCAACTTAGGTCACCTTCATTGAGGCCATTTTCATACGCCTCGCAGATTTATCGGGAATTGAAGAAATGGCTAGGTTTGAAACTAGTGGGTGTGAATAAAGTTTGACATGAGAGGATTGGCATCGGGTTCGGGCCAAATCAGCAACAAGTGGAACTTTGAGGTCACTATAGATGACTTTAGTCTTACCAAAGTAAGGAGCATTAATGGTTTTACGAAGGATTTTGGATTGTAAGGATTGGATACGAGAGGAATTCGATGGCTTAGTGGAGCCCCGAAGATCTACTCTGCAAGTCCAGCCCAAACAGATCTTACAATAGTCATGTATATGAGTGTTTTGTAATTAATTGGGAGCTTAGAGCGTTTGTCTATTAAGCGTCGAAGTTAGTATTCTAGTATTAAGTAAATTTTAAATTTATAATTTTGCAATAATTGAGGCAAATGCACGCCTCGCAAGTACTTCAATAGCTCAATGGGCTCATTCTGAAATAATAATAATTCATTCATCATAATAAGTAATTAAATATAAATTAATTTCTACGGAATTTTCCATTACTAATATTTACGTGTAAGCAAACAGAACCGTTCATATATTTTTTTTCTCAAGTAATTCGCAATGCTTATCAGTAAAACTATGAAAAGGCGTGGTCGCTTAATCTTTGAAAAGATTATTAGAGAAGGAAAAAGTTCTCGCAAGAATGATTCAATAGTACTTACTAAAATCTTGATAATGAATTATATTAAAGTATTAAAGTAGTCATAAATTTATATAAAGATATACGTATTATCTAACAAACACACCTAAATTCTAAAAAACAAAAAGACTATACCACTATCACCGATGAAGATCTCAGGTTCAGTACACAGCAGAGACTGTACTGTTTCTGGGACGAGGTAGCGCTCATCCGCCAAGTTTTCATCCCAACATTAATAGAACCCATGTATTAATTAGGATAATAATTACAATGTTTAGCGAAACCTGAAGTTCAATTTCGGCCATCCTTCGAATCATACTTGTCACAATCCTCCAATCTACGTTTTAGTCTTCTCAACATCATTGCAGGCCCATGCTTTAACTAGGCTGTTATTTCAATTATGTTTGCGGATTGCGTGTCCCACAACTCTGCATTGCGCATTATGATTTCTCCATCTGCTTCTTTTTTTCTAGGGCCCTAACGTTCTGTCCCCTTATTTTATATTCGGAAACAGTAAGGCTAAGTGGGCGACCTGTGGTCTAGTGGTTAGCATAACAAACTACTAAACAACAAAGATCGCAGGTTCTTAGACCGGGAGGTGGCCCTAGGATGTTTTAAAGGGAGTAAAAAAATCCTTGGTTATGCCGTCCTTCGGAGGGGACGTTAAACGGGGGGGGTACCGAGCCTTTACGATGTCAGTCAAGTACTCATTAAAAATCCCTATCCTAATAAAACCTGGATAGGGGAAAGAAACAAGCAGTAAGGCTAAGTAAGTCTGAAGGACAGGAGGAATCATGATAATATTGCAAGCTATTATTACTTCTATGCTCATGAAAATTAGAAATTTTAGCATATAGACATGCATACACTTTCTACTTACTGTACTAGAAAACAGTGATAAAAAGTCAAAACAATAAATATATATATATATATATATATATATATATATATATATATATATATATATATATATATATATATGTACATATATATCAAATGAGAAATTGATATTAGCACGCTGTCCTTAGTTGGCCAAAACGAAGGAAAAGATACATATATATACACCTTGGAACGTTTATTTAAATTTAAGTTGTTATTAAGGGCAATTAGTTGAAAATTCAGTACTTGATGAAGGATTTTATTATTCGGGACTTGAGCCAACAAGAGAATGCATGACATACACAGAGTAAAAATCCAATATAATAATTTGCCAACATCATTTTTTTCATTAAGACAGTCCGTTTTACGACCTAATCGATAAAAATAAAATTCCATGCGAACTTAATATAATAAAAAATTGTTAATGTGGGTTCAACTTGAGAATTTAATTCATAAATGACACATAAATCAGAGAACTGAGCGTGGGTTGAGAAACGTCACTGAGGGCAATAAATTATAATGTTAATTAATTTCCAGGAAAGCTTCTTTAATATATATTTTTTTCTTGAATATTAATAAAATAAAGAAATTAATTATAAAATACCAAACTAAAAGTCTTAAGTCTCTAAAATAGAGATAGGAAACGAAAATACCTATCAATATTTCGCCTATTCAGGCATCTTTGTCGTTCATATACAAGCCTGAATTGGCTAAATATTGACAGAATAATTTAGAGACTTCTAGGCTTTTATTTTGTAATTGTAATAATTTTTTTTAATATTCTAGAAGCGAACTAGAAATGAATTAAAATAATAATGTGTATTTTTAAACATTTTTATTTGAAAAGAAAAGATATGTCCAGAACCGGGATTCGAACCCGGGTCTCCCATGTTTCCGTCATGGTACTCTATCAACTGAGCCATCCTGGTTCGCATCTAGGTCATTATAAGAACTAACAAAAAAATAAAATAAATAATAATATGTAGTTTATGTTTTTAGCTTTCGCTCTTTTATGTTAATAAAATAATTTTTTCCTTTGGGTCCTGTGATAAAGTCTCTTATATTTTAACAAGTATTGACTGAATCTCAAGAACTTGTTATAGAATCTCTACCAAAACATACCTGTTTAGTTATTTACTTTCAAGATATGTAAATATTGTTTTATTCTGATGGTAGGCCTTTGGCCAGATAAATACTTCTTTAAATTTGTTCATCTCTGTTATTCTAAAGGGACCTGGTCCCAGAATAAAAATATTTTTCTATTCTATTCTATATATATATATATATATGCATTTAAGGTTTCAAAAATACAGAGAAAAAATAAATCCATAAATCACTAATCTGGCGATTAATTATTTAAGGCGACAAGCATGGTGATTTCAATAACATATAATTGCTTATTAATTGATATAATATTAATTAATGTTAATCTGTTCTATAGAAAATTTAAGGAAAATGCTTGCACTGTATGTTTACATATATTACACACGATAAAATGGAACAGGTTCTCCAGATTTTTATGCCAGAAGAACTATGCTTAATATACTTCTATATCGAAGGAAGGTTATGCGACCCACTTTTTTTTATTACCCTCGATGAATCATTGCGATACGGCTTCTTCAACTTTATAGCTCTCAACCAATCTATAGTTAAGTCCAACATGAATCTTTCAATGTAATATTTTCTGCCCCACCTATTTATTTTTAATTATTTTCATAAGAATAGTATACAATTTTCAATGAATCTCTTCAAGATTAGCTAGCCTAGACATGGCCTCGGTCCAGTTTCTTCAACAGCATCACCATTCTCTTATTTTTCCATTGAGAAATCTCTTTCATCTCCTGCCAACATTTTGCGTACTATGTTGCGCCTGGACTCTTGTATGACCAGTAATTTAGATGATTCACAAGGAATACAACTTGTATTATTGAAAATAATACAACAGATAGACAATTAGGAAATGAGCTTTTGAAAACAAAGGCTCCAGAGGTAGATTTTTTTTTGGGGGGGGAAAGACAGTCAGAGGAGGATCGGAGCTTCGTATCCACTTATATAAAAGTTTGTATTATTATTGGTATATTTTGAAATAAAGAACATAATTTAGTACTAGCACCTCCTGAATTATGTGCAAGAGGCCATGCTGCGAAGATCGCAGTTTATTAGCTTTTAAGGATAGAAAAACTAGGAATATATTCATAAAGAAATAAAGTTTTATTAAAGTAAACATTAAATACAATTACATTAACTAATTAAATTTTTATCCTAATCTTTATATTAAATTCGTAATTATTTCTATTTATTTATTTAAATCCACTTTACTGTTAAGAAAACTAAATACAATTAAATAAACAACACAGACTTAGAAAGACGGATGAATTTAATCTAAATCTATGGTCAAGTGTTTTTGTAACAATTTTAATGAATTTCATTGTATATATTTTTATAAATTTTGTTCAATAAAAACATGTTCATTCATATATAAAACCTGTACCACAACAACCCATGTACCCATGATAGATATGTCGAAGTATAGCAGTATGCCTAAGTCGGTCCTTTAATCCATATACACTAATACTTATTATGCACTGTCAGTAATAAAATTATTTTCATTTTCGAAAATATTAAAAAAGAAACGAGTGAAAAGTTAAAATTTGTTGTGACTTAGCTCGAAACGACAACCTGCAGAACTGATAATTGGACTGTTTTGTGTTTTAATTATACTATTATTTATAATTAAATATTTCAGAGGGAAAAAAATCTTTATTATATTTATTTATATTAATTTTAATTATATGATAATTATGCCTTTTTTGTTTACGTGGAAACGTAAAATAAATAATTTAAGTGGAAAAACCTTGATTGATTAAAAAAAACTGATCATATAACTAAATGCATACTACAATCATAATTTTCTGTTATTTTAACTTTTTTATACATCATTACTTGAAATTTTACTATTTTCCATTCTGTCTCGACAGTTATTTCACCTTAATCTTTATTTTTTCTTCTTGAATAATAATTTTTTTCTTTCACTTGCCTTACTATTTATTATTTCTCAACAGTTATTTCATAATTTATCTAACTGTCTGTATTTCTTTTCATTCTTAAGAATGAATGTTACGAGTTCAGCAATGTTTTATATAGTTATATTCCGTTTCTTTTCCCCAGCTCTGAAGAAGGCCTGCACCTTATGCTGAAACGTTCGCAAAATAAAATAAGCCTTCCTTATTTTGTGAAATCGTTCATTGCTTGCACCCCCTGCCTATTTCATACCATTTTTTTTGTTGTAATAAATCAGTTTTATTAATCATTGCACTGATACGACTTGATGCAATATATTAAACAAATCTAGTTCGTAAACTAGAGTATATACTCCGTGTAATTTAACCTAACGTATTGGGAGAAGGCGTAGCATTGGAGCAGCTGGGGAGGTCCAGAATTAGCCGAGACCTAACACACCAAGAGCGGCACTTAACAAAGCCAGGCATCAATGGACTTCTAACCCGCTTTATTTACCTACACGACCATGATCAGAAATGAAAACATCATTTAGAAACAAACGAGAAAACCACACGGAAATGTCACTCACAGATTTTTATGGAGTTATGTATTTATATATTCTACAACCGGAAGGTTTCACTATTTTACTTTAACCCTTGGCGACGTACACAAGATATTTTTTTCATTTAAGGTAAAATAAAAGCCCGGTTTTCCTATTCCACTAAAAACTCCGGTTTTCACATTCTCTTTCATTGTTGTTAAGGGTGAATTGTCATTGCATCTACCTGCAAGGGACTCTTACTGTCAGTTTAGTGCAAATTTAAAAAAAAAAATCTTGAATTCTGTATCACTATTAAGAATAGAAAAATGTAAAAAAAAATCAAATATTTTTCAACAAAATAATTCTCGGCTTTGGAGGGCTAATTAGTGTGATTGTGGAGGAAACAAAAAGAAAATAACTGAAAAATGCGAATATTTTAACGCAGGAGTCTCGGGGACCTGCGTGTAGCTTAGCGAGGGAGGCACTAAATATGTCGCAATAACATTTTCTTCACTGCAACCTGTGGCTAACTAAACACTAGAGGCTTACATTGGAGGGGGGATTTGAAATAATAAAAAGAGATTCATTATTATGCATTCCCTTTTGAGTGGAATTGAAACAGTATTCGTCCTAAGTTTCAACGTCAAATTATTAACTCACTGGTCTTAGGTCAAGTCAACTTATCAATTCACCGATCATAGGTTATGTCAACGTAATAAGTCACAGATTCTAGGTCATGTCAACTTATTAATTCACGGATCTTAAGTTATGTCAACCTTTCAACTCTGACATTATTGATACAATTCTAATATGCGTATATGTTCATATAAACATAATTAAAACATTACAAAAAATCCATGTCTACTTTATAAACGCATATTTTTGAACTTAAATACAGGCTGCCATATTATTAATACCTAGAGCGCCCTTCACACGACTTTCCTTACTATTGCAGGTTGCGATGTCCAACACAAAAATCGATTGCTGTGTTTTCCCTGGTATTAGTCCTGCAAGGAATATTTTTTTTTTTTAATTTTAGATTCGTAGCTCATTTATTTTTCAATCGAGCTTCTGTAATATTGCGGGAAATATATATTTTATGAGGAACCCATAAAATTAAAAAGAAGTAAAATGTTTTCTATGAGAAAACTCTCAGAAGTTCGGTTGTACATAAGCTGTTGCTTCGCTGGGTTATATTATTGGTCTTTCATTAAATAAATTATATACAATTCATTGAGTTGTATTACGGCCTTGGAGGAGGGATTTTTCCTCTGGTTAGTCTTGCCATATTTTGAGATTACGATGAGTTTATTTTTTTTTTTTCCTTTACTAATGTTCTGTTTCTGTCCTGAAGATGCGACTATTGAACTGAATGGGCGAACTATGGACAGGTATTTTTATTTCCTGTTTTAGTTTAGAGGCTTAAGGCTTTATGGTTGGTGTTTTTCAGTTAATGCCTCAACGTCATTCTGTCTTTTCCTTTTCAATATTAATAAATTATTTACATTGAGGTACACAGAACCCTTAAGATCGATTCTGTATTCAGATTTATAATCATGTAAGTTCAAATCGTGGATCTGAAGAAGCAATGCAAGTTTACGATAGCGGTAAAAAGTGACAGTTATCTGAATTTCAAGGTGCAATGTACTTTTAAAAGGTGAACAACTTCAATGTTTAAAGGTTAAGTTATTAAAATGAAGTATTAGAAAAAAAAAAGTATCTAAATATTAAAAATAAATTATGTTTTTATTATGTGGAAGAAAGTGGTCCGGGTAGAGGTCACAATGAATTTCTCGTATAATTGGAGAAAAACTTTATTGATTAGCCAACGTTTTGACCGTGTGACAGACAGAAGTCTGTATTTCAAGCTAGTGTGGACCTAACCCCCCAGCCCCCCCCCCCTACAGCCCTGAAGAAGACCTACAAAGTAGGTCGAAACGTTGGCTAATCAATAAAGTTTTTCTCCAATTCTACGAGAAATTCATTGTGACATCTACCCGGACCACTTTCTTCCACATATATTATCAAGGTCAACAATTATCATTCAATATGTTTTTATTATCATTGAAAAAAATTGCAAAATAAAAATGCCTAAAGCCTCTCAAATAAAAATAGGAAACAAAAATACCTGTCAATATTTCGCCTATTCAGGCATCTATGCCATTCATATAGAAGCCTGAATATTGACAGATATTTTTGTTTCCTGTTTCTATTCTAGAGACTTTTATTTTACAATTTTTTAATAATTTTTAAAAATATTCATGAAGCAGAAAAACCGTTCATAATGTGCTTCTATATCGAAGGAAGGTCATGTTAGCCATTTTTTTTATTACCCTGGACGAATCATTAAAATACTTACAATACGGCTTCTTCAACTTAATAGCTCTCAACCAGTCAATTGTTAAGTCCAACATGAATCCTTCAAGGTAAAATTTTCTGCATCACCTATTTATTTTTAATTATTTTCATAAGAATAATAATAAATTTTGAATGAATCCCTCCAAGATTAGCTAGCCTATATAAAGAAATATCTGAATATTAAAAGCTTAAATAAATAAAATTAATAAAAAACTACAACATATGTACAACATATAAGTTTTAATTTTTATCTCATAACTGTGTAGTTTTAAAATGGTTTTATTTGAGAGCTCATGACTATATTTCAGTATTACATCAAAAGAATATTTATTTATGACATATCAAAACAAAATAGATAGGTACGTATCTATCAAGTCCGTACCCAGTAAAACATTTCGGGGGGGTCAGGTCAGTATCGAGGATTTTAACCATACCATTATTCATGATAATTTTTAAAATTTAGATAAATTTGCCCATATAAACTATTATTGGATGATTAATGATTTAAGTACAATACGCAACAACAATACTTCAATTCTTGATTTTCGATACGACTGTTAATTATTGTGAAATTGTTGAAGGACATTATCAAGCAAATACATATAAATTTAATATAAGTATGCTTGTTGCAATGCATAATGATGTTAAATGTGTTGGATACTCTGTTTGTGTGTGTTGTTGTTAATTTAATTTGCACTTAATTAACCTAGTATTAATTTTTAATACTAACTAAATGTCGGGATTTCGGGGGGGGGGGTCGATCCCCTAACCCTTCCCCTTGACTACGGACTTGGTATCTGTTATTTGATGTCTCCATATAACATATTTTAAGTTAAATAATAATACATAATGCACTCAAAATTGCATAATTCGGGAAAAAGTTTACCTCATACAGTCAAAGAAACAAATACTTGTTGATGAAAATGAAAATGCTAAGAAATCTGCTATTTTAAGAAAATTTCATACCAAATAATTTCCTCATGAAATCCGCAATAGAGTTCAGACATTTTCAGTTTATGCGGTTAACGGCTAGGATAAATGGAAATTCTCTGAATATTTTCTGTAAAGCTCTGAATGCATTTGTGTTAAGCAAGTTGTAATTTCATTTCATGTTTATAAATTCTCTACTTGTACTTGGACTGATGTTGGTTTTAATTCTCGTCTGGTTAAGCTTAAGCCTCGAAGAATCATCACTCCCTCTCAAATTGGTTAGTCGTATCATGAAAGATGTGAAGAAGAAAGATGGAAGTTGAAAAATGCAGCGGCAGACTCACCTAATTTTCTAATATTGACAGTACCAGCACCAGTAAACTAATTTAAATAAATAGCACATAAATATTTAATATATGAATAAAAGGAAAAGAATTTAGAGACATGAGTAGGTGCATGTTTTAGGTTACGGATTCGTTCTTCTGAAAATAACATTTTCTCGGAATGTTATATTTTTTATTTCTGTCCAAATGGAATTTTTCATCTACCCATTCGACTGAATTTTCGGCGATTAAACAATTTAATTTACTAGTTAATTATTAGTAATTATGTTATATTAATATATTATATTACTAAATTATTTACTGTGTTAAAATCCATGGATGAACGTTGTGGAATGTAAAGACCCTCCTGGGGATCACCCAGCCTCTATAAACTTGGTATAGCTTCCTAATATTTTTGTATATATACAAAGGGCTCGAACGTTCGAATATATTTAATAATGATTTATTCCTATTTCGGAAATATGCCAAAATCAATAATAAGCTTGTATTACCTTAACATAAACAATAAATATCGGCAGCCAACCAGGTTTTATTTGATTACCTTTTGTTGTAACATTAATATAATGCAGTATATTATAGCTATGGGAGTCTGCAGGTCCCGGGCACCAATCGAGCTGTGGCAAGTACATCATTTATTCTGTTAATAATTTTAAATATTTTTATTTAAAGATATGCCCAGGGCAGAGATTCGAAACCCGGGTCTCCCATGTTTCTGTCATGGTGCTCCACCATCTGAGCTATCCTGGTTCGTACCTCGGTCAGACAAATCCATTCTCTTCGCTGATCCCATATCCCCGTGTTCTCGCAATTTGCGATGTATACAAGGGGAAGAATATTCATTGAACATTACTTTAATTAGGATCTTGTTGACATACGTCATTATATATTATTATAATTTTTTTTTTTTTTTTATTAATTGTTATAATTTTAAATACTTTTATCCTGTTAATAGTGTGCGCGCTCCTGTAGGATGTAAAGATCTTTCATGGGTTCACCCAGCCTCAATAAAGTGGATAGCCTGTGAGAAAATCTTGCCATATATCTTTGGCGTCCCTTCCATTTGACGGACGGGTTTTTTCGTTCTGTTACGTTCGTTCGAAACGTTCAGTTACGATGGTTGCTAATCGCTCATCGCCTCGGGAGAAAAACTTTTCTGAATCTAACTTGCAGTCGGTGTCTTAAAAAAAAAATCTGAAAGGAAGTCATCAACCATTGGTAAAAGTAGGGCGTGATAACTAGACTCTCAATCGGAGAAACTATTACTCACGGGGCGAGGGAAAGGATTCGAAAGCACGATTTATTTGGCAGTGCTTACAGGAGGGTAATCACTGGAACCAAGGTAGGGTACTGGGGGAATATTCCAAAGAGTGTGGTAGAAAACGAAATTCTGATGAAGTTGCTATGTTCTTAATGAGTAATAATAAAAGAATATATCAAAAATACCCGAAGGCCACTTAAGCTAAATATAAACAGACTGAAAAACTATTTGTTTTGGCCGGTATAAATATAATTGTTATAAATAGTAAGAACACCTATGCAACTAATATATCTGCCGTCAGTGATCTAATGAGGAAAGTACTGCAGGCTGTAGTGACACGAAAAACTGAGAGACGAAGTGACGCCGAAAATAACTTCGATAAGGAATGATGTAATAGTTTCCTTTGAATTATCTTTATCTTTTCACGTTAATGTAATATAAAAACTCAAGTAATAAAATCATTAGTACAAGAGGCTCCTTTAATATTTATTTCTGTCTGCTTCTTAAAAAAAAAAAGTATTATTCAAAAGTGTCTTATTCAAAAGTCTTATCCACACATGAATTAACATTTTTTTTCTCCGTCGAAAAAGAACAGTTTTCATTTTAAAAAATGATGCGCTAACTGTGGATGTACAGTCCATATTTAGTGTAATTTGTAAGTGAATATAATTTTTAAAAAAGAAAGAAAACTTTTATGAACATTTTGTTTACTTTTATAGCTACTTTTCTTTATCCTGGGACTTAAAAAGAACAGACATGAACAGAAATAATATGTATCTAGGATGTAAGAACTCCATTACACGATGTACATCTCCTTAACAACAAAGAAAAAAGACTAGACAACAAAATCGATTATTTAATACAGATTCATTTTATGCCTAATATTTAATAGACACCAATCGAACTTAATTCAAAAGAATGAGTTAAGTTTATAATCGATAATGATAAAGTTCATAAAATTTGTTAATGTAAAGAAACAAAGAAATCAAGAGCTTTCTCAGAATTACTTCATTTTTTATACATTCGAACTATTTAAATTTCATTCTCATTTCAACCCTGAAGAAGTCAGCCGCATGGCTGGCGAAACTTTGGTGAAAAATTCATCAACATGGTTTAAACCAGAAAAAATAAACAAAGTATTTTGTAATAATAGTGGCCATGGAAACCTAAAAGAGTATTTATTTAAATTTCCCTTATTTTAGAAATTAGATTTTCCCTTTTTATTGACTTCTAATTCATTATTGATAGTTTTTCGGTTTAATTAATTAGTTATTAAAAAGAAAATTATACAATAATAAAAAACAAAACTAAAAAAAAAGAAACACATATATAATAAAAAATAAGGTTTTCGATTCATCTGAAATTTCTATAACTATCAATTTATTCTTAACCTAACATTCATATATAAGCTTACAATTTATGTTTATTTGTGATTTTATTATATGTATTTTCCCTAAAATTATTATTTACTTTCCTGAAAAACTCTCTGATATCTCTTAGTTTTTCATTAGATATTTGTTTGGGTTCATTACTTATCGACCGCAATTTTCTCTCATAAATGTACAATTCGTTATAAATACAGCATCAGTTCCGCAGGTAGCTGCCAAGAGTTAAGTCGTAACAAGTTTTAACTACAGTGAGTAATAAAACTATTTTTATTTTCGAGAATATTAAAAAAGGAAAGGAATGGAAATTTAATACTTGTTGTGACTTAATTCGAAGCGACAACCTGCGGAACTTATACCATAAATATTTATTCCAAAATTATACCAATTAACAAAATTAAGCGATTGATTTTAGGTCTGATATTTCTTAATGGGGTCCCACGGCCACCCGTCACCTGCATGACATTGAAATCGAGTATTTCTTTTAACAGAATCCCAAGGGATCTATTTTCGGACGCGGAGATAGAACATATTTTGGCACGGTCTCAGAGCGAATGCTTTTGCTTGGCTTTTGGTGGCACTAGTTCGGCCATTGCACGACCTAGACCGCACAGATGGACAATACGTGAAGACTGCCTTTGCGTGGGGAGGTTTCCCACATAGTCACTAAAATAAAGGCTCTTGAAACGATTGCGGGGCACTTTGTCAAGAGGATGCGCCATAAAATGGCAGCTTTGTTCATGAAACTGGCTGGAAGGTCTTATCGCTTTTCTTTTCTTTTTTTTTCGAGCTCCTTGACGGTCTCTGAGCCACAATGTAGCCTGCCCCATAAAGTATTGAAAACACTAATGTTTCTTAGAAGGGAGTAAGCAATGAAGTTTAAAAATAAGCGACATCTTGAATAATATTATTGAATATTATAATAATATTGATATCATAATATAATATAATAATATTAATTGAATAATATTAGTTGACCTGATATACATGGGGAAGAAAACAATCCGGATGGAGGTCGGAGAAAGAATTTTCTAAATAGAAACAAACAATTTATTTTAAACCAATATTTTGACCCACATTGCAGGTCTCCTTCAGTAAAGAATACTGTTAGATGAAATATTTTACTATTGGAGTACCTAAACCAGATAGAAAAGTAGAAATAATTTATATGATAAAGTAAAATAAAGGTATTATTAAAAATAAAAGGAATATGGGTAATAACAATAGTGATGAGAAATCATGTAAATAAATTTATTTTAAATTTCTCTATTTTTTAGATTTATTTACGTGGTTTCTTATTGTTATTACCCATATTACTTTTATTTTAAATAATACCTTTATTTAATAATTTAAATCATACTGAAGAAGAATAAATCCATCGAGCCCTGAAGAAGACTTGCAATGAGATTTAAAATGTTGGTTTCAAATAGATACTTCAAACCGAATTAAGAAATTTCTTATTTGACCTCCACCCGGGCTATTTCCTTCTCCGTTAGGAATTACACGTAACAGGCCGTAATATAAGATAAAAAAAATCTACTAGTTTTACTTTCACATTGAAAAAAACAATTAGGTTGGCTGTAATAGCTTAGAATCGTTCTTCCAAATCAACGAACAAATTTAAAAACAAAAATACGTCTGATTTCTCTTCTTGGAAAAGTCGAATAAGATCGACCGCAACTTCTGGATGATAAAACCCAATGAACCTACCTAGATCCAGAACATGACTGCGATAACGGAATTCAGCTAGGTACTTAGTAACCTGATTCCTGATGTACGAGGTTCTTTCTTCCAAGTACTCACTAATGGATGAAAAACTGGTGCCGAGGAACGCGCAGGCAGACCTCTTCCAGGATTTTGTTTGCCTTTCAGGTACCAAATGGCGCAGGTGAGTACGCACTGAATGCGCTCTCAGACATTAACTTTCAGCTGTGATGCTTTTGGTATTTTGGTTTCGTTGTATTGTCTTGTTGGATTGACGAACAAGTAACCTGAATGCAGTTAAAAAAAAAAGTGTCAACACGTACCAACAACGGATAGAAAATAGCTTAAAGTAAAAACCATGCCAAAAAAAATATTCATTAACAATTAAATTAAATTAAAAAAACCTTACCACTACAATCCAAGTAAGCACTCAGGTTCAGTATATGGTACCGTTTCTTGAACAATGGTTGTGCAGAGGAGATGATTAGTCTTAGAACAAGGTCAACCACAAGATTTTCTCCTATTTTGGGTACCCACTTTATAAATGGTTGGTAAGTTGAAGAATGATCCATCCCCGGTTGTTAACAGATTAAATAAAATCTGCTTCAGCCGATTTGAACCCGAAATCTTCGGCACGACAACTAAGCGCTCTACCACTGAGCCACTCCACTACTTTAATCATATTTTTTAGGGAGCGGGATGGCTCAGTGGTAGATTACTGAATCGCCATGC
This sequence comes from Arma custos, assembly GCA_037127475.1. Taxonomy (NCBI): domain Eukaryota; kingdom Metazoa; phylum Arthropoda; class Insecta; order Hemiptera; family Pentatomidae; genus Arma; species Arma custos. Next base: position 81,197,280 of record CM073761.1, on the reverse strand, counting down.
TGAAAATCCTGGTTTAAATCCCACTGCTGGCAAGGCTATTATTTAGTCTGTTAGCAGCCGGAGATGGATCATGTGGGATCTGGGACCTCACCCAACCTCTATAAAGAGGGTATCCAATATATGGGAGGGATCTGGTGCGTGATCTAGCACAAATCATCTCCCTGCACAACCGTTGTCCTTGAAACATTACAGTCTTTACCATGTGCTGAACCCCAGATCCGTTCACAGATTGCAGTGGTACAGTCTATTTTTATATATAGCTGGATTAGTAGCCCTTTCTTTTTATTATATAATTACTAATTAATATAAACTAAAAATAATTATAATTACTAGCGAATAGCTGTAATAAAATATTAATATCGAAGTAACCTGTCTCACATTCGAAAACATAGAGATTGCCTTTATACGCATTTATAGAATAGTTTAGAGTTTAGAGGAACAGCATATGGTATACTTCAGGAACAACATAAACTATCAGCCTTCTTCATGTACAACATATGACTATTGCGTGCCACAACAGTTGAACGCTGTGTCCGAGTTAAAAATTAGTTTCAATTGTACCTGCCCAGGTCAGGTTTCTTGCAGGCGCCGCACTTAGGACTTGCCTACGTTCGTCATCTAGACGTCCGACGAACGTGGACACTTAATATTTCATTAGTACCGGAGGGAGTTTGGTTTGCTACCTGCTGGGTTTCTAAGAGCTATTGCCGGATGTCCTTTAAAACATTTGTCGCATAGTTTTATATGTTATGTTCAAGTATATAAAGCGATACAAAATAGTAATCGATTAACAATTTAAAGTAGAGTATTCAAGCAATTTTAACCCCGTCATAATAGAAGTACGTTAATACTTGCCTGTATCCTACAATGGATTCCAGAATATTTATGACTATACTGTCATCGTAATCATGATAAAAATGTTCACACTTGTGAGCAAATCCATGATTGAGCTACAGGTCTAACAGATTGCATCGGGGTGTGGAGCTTCAATTCACCTGCTTTGATTTTATAGACCTAAGAGTGATGACCCTACCTCGTGTATTACTATTGAGAATCGGGTGATTTTCCAGAATGTTAATAATCGCCCGGACTTTGGGCCTGTGATAGTCTGTTTCGGGGAATGATGTAGTCCCTCGTGATCACACTGACTCGAACAGTCATAATCTATGGATCTAGACAGATTTTTTTACATCGGTGGGTAGGACACTAGGGATTGGTTACGTAGCTATGGCCTGCACAATGGAACACATGGTTCGTGAGCTTGGGAGACTCCAAGAAGACCATTTCGTTGTAAAGTTTGGAAAACAACTATTTTTAAATGAGTGAATGTTTTAGGTAAACAGTTTTCCAGGCTTTTAAGTTGTTTAAATTAAATAATTAAATATTCTGTCAAATTTGTTAAATAAACTGTAATTAAAAAAATAATTACCTAATATTCCAGAAAGGCAAAATATTACAATGCAATAAAAAACATTGTAATACTGAAGTTTTATCAAATCCAAGTGTTTATATTAAATAAAAATAACGTTTGTGTATGGCACAGAAGAGGAAAGGATTGTAGTTGTTGCAAGCTTTAATATGAGGAGTCATTAGTCGTCGCGTTATAAAAAGTTTGGAAACCCCAGAGCTCTAGCCCGGTGATTTTCTAACCATTTTTTCAAGCAGTACACTGAAATACAAATAAAAATAAAAAACACAGAACCTCTAGTATAATTATTTTTTTATTGGATAAGCGAAGCGATAAACCATAGGAATAAGTAAATAACATAGAAACATAAAAAAAAATTATTTAATTGTTATATGTTATATAATATTTATCATGTATTTATTTTTATTATTATTAGTACTTATTTATCATGTATAATTTGATTATTTAAACAATTAATGGCTCCCTTGTGATTTACATGTGCCTTAAGGTACGGAGGCATCCACTTCTCTTGGCTGATATTGAGGTAAATGCTATTATTCACATCTTATTAAATTATTTTATTTTGTTGAAACTCTGAAATATATATGTATGTGAATAAGATTATTGCTTCATTCATAAGAATTATTAATACGCAATTACTAAAAATGAGGGGACCGGTTCAGTGGTAGAGCACTGCTTGCCTTGGGTTCAAATCCCGCTTCTTATAGAATCTTATAAGATCTGAACCCTCCAGTGGCTAACCCAGCCCCTATAAAGTGAGTACCCAAAATAAGGGGGAGGGATCTGGCGGTTGAGCGTGATCTTGAACAAATCAACTCCCTTCACAACCGTTTTCCAAGAAACAGTGCAGACTCTACGACATACTGAACCCAAAACTCTCCAAGGGTTGAAGTGGAACAGGTTATTTTTTAATTACTAAAAATGTACATAAAAAGTTAATGAAACGTAAGTACGGTTGTAAGTTTCTTGTCTACCATTAATGAGGACTATAGACAATAGGATTTAATATAGAAATAATGAATGGGTTATGAAGTGCGTGTCCTATGAACTGGTGGAACTATGGTAGGTGGTAATCTAATGCGAGAGTCAAGAGCATGAACCATATATCCGGACAGGGAGAGGTTTCCTTAACGGACCTGCCGAGGAAATTAAAAAACTTATAACGTCGAAGTGCCTATACAACAGCATTTTCGTATCTCGAGGGTGATGTATAAATTCTTCCAAGGTTAAAAGCCTCTGAGAGTTTAAGAGCAAGCTCTCAGAGAATGGTTATGTCACGGCCCAGCAGGTGGGTGGCACAGGTGTTAACGTTCCGGAGGGTAAGATTGGATCGTTCTAAACGTGTTTGAATTTCTGGACAGAAGCCTCCAAGAAGACGTTTAAAGGAGATAAATATTCCTTAATAATATAGTTAATTTGTTAATTAATTAATCGGTTCATAAAAATACGGACAACATTTTCATAAACCAATCATAAGATCCATATTTTTTTAACTGAATGAATTATCAATGGTAGCTTTAAACTTCTATATTAACGGGATTATTAAGCTGCCATTGAAATTCGATCTTAATGTAAAATTTGAAACAAATTAATAGGAGAGTTAGAAATAATACCTGCACCACTACTACAAAGGAAGTTGGGTTCAGTACACAGTAGAGACTAAACTTTTTTTAGATATCGGTTGATTAGGAAAATAATGAACCCACTTCACAGAGGCTGGGGTCAGCTTCAGGAGTCTATAGACTCCATAAGATCTATCTGGGACTGTTAACAAATTAAACAATTTGTCTGTAGCAGCCGGATTTGAACCTGGAATCTTCAGCATAGCAACACAGCACTCTACACACTGAGCTAACCCGCAACAAAGGGGAATAAAAGTCTAGACTCCTGACTAAAAAAAAAATACTCCTATTAAGCATGAATCTTGAAAATATAATTATTATCAAACTGCATACCGTCAGATTAATAATTTTAATATTTATAACGTTCGAAAGTATTTACTATCTCATTAATTAAGGATATTTAACTGAAATACATAGCGAGAAGGGTAAAAACAAAATAACACGAGAATTTAGATGGGTAGGTGTCTTTGTGTTCTTGACGTATTCTTTTGACCAACGTCATATCTTTAGACTACAACTCATTTTTTTTAAAGGGTGTAAAATCTTTCAAATCCTGCTACTTCAATGATCTATCCACACTGCTTATGAGCTCCTGAAAAATATCCAACTAGATTGCTCTATAACATAAATAGTATGTGAAGAAACGTATTCCTCAACACTATAAGATATCCTTGTGAAACATTCTTACTGGATTCTTTCCGTTTTGTTTCAGATGAACTCTTACCCCCAAACAATTGTAGAATTCGAACATTTCAAATATTTAATGTAGTAACCAATTCAACCACACCTCAATTCAGACCATCTGCAGCGCTGTCATTAAAAATATAATATCAGCTCTTTGAAGATCTTAAATAATCATATATCGCTTTAAGGAGGTTATTGATTGCCATATGCAAGAACTAGAGACTTCGCCGGATCGAATGAGTTCCACAGGTCTTTTGTTATACATACGCGGCGCTACAGGCGACTAGTTGAATCTGCGGGCTGCTATGAGTCATCCATCTGAAGAACCAGTTTTAGATCAGAATTTATTTTAAAATTGAATCTTCGATTCGATCTTCAAAGAACATGTTTCAGAACTGGAGGAAGAGGGCGGTAGTAATTTATCGGTTCATAGCAGCCACCGGAAGCAATTCTAAAAGGAGTAACTTCCGATACTAAAGTAAATATTAGTTGTTGTCAATTATTCGACTTATTTATTGCTAGATATAGAGGAAGTATAGATTTAACGCATGACGAGTAGTCTTATTTGCAATTAAACATGTGGGGGGAATATATGTACATGATAAATGTGTAGAAAGATCATCATCCTATTTGATGATGATTTTTTGAACAGTTGTTTTTTATTACTATCTACGTGGCAGAACTGCTTTAATAAAGTAAACATTGTTTATCCATGCATACGCTAGTTATGTTTCGGTTTCGACATTATTAATCTCGCTTCTTTTAGTTCCGAAAATTAAAAATTAGAATTAATAAAACTATAATCCTTCCAATTGTTCAACATGGTTGTGAAAGGTCTCGGTTGACGGTAAATGATGAATTACATCTCAAGGTATCCTAAAATAAGCTAATGCATAGCGAATTCTGTATGGAAAAGATTGAGTCAACAGGAGAATTTAGGAGAATACACAATGCGGAATTGCAGAGTATTCTCCAGGTTAATATAAATTAAATTTATATTAAAGAGACAGATCAGTAAACTTTTTGGGCTTACTAACGGACAAATTAGTAAAAAATAATGAAGGAGAGCTCACTGGCAAACATCCTTGGTTTTTATTGGCTAACACTAACACTTCGTACTTAGTTTTAATCCATTAATCGCCTGACAGAGCTCTTTTATAGCGCCCGGCTCTCCAAACCACATAATAAGACGGATAATATTTTTATTTTATTTTGTTTTTAATAATTTATTCAATGAAATTCGCAACTGCATTATACTAATACAACAAGAATTTATTCAATGAAATTCGCAACTGTATTATAGTAATTACTGTTCGCTTCGATTTGTCTTCGACGCCCCGAGAAGGTCTCATGTGTCCCGCCGTTACGTTGAGTTAAAGTGGCTTTTTCCTTCTATCCGTAGGCTCTATTTCCTTGGTTCTTACTTATATCAAACCATCAACTCACAACATCCATCTTATATCTATAGTCTCCTACAATTCGAATACTATCCAATCCCAGGGCACAAGATCTCGACCCTACCGATCTTTATATCCGTTCCCATAGAACCAAAACTTTTGAGCGTTCCTTTCTCGCCCGTTCTATCTCTCTTTGGGACTCACTCCCACCCGAGCGTCTTCTTTAACCTCATTTAAATCCAAACTTTTCCTACATCTTCTAAACTCCAAATCAGATGCTTTATAATCAATAAATAATTTATAGATATATTCAACTTGGTCGATTGATGAACTACTGTAAATATTCCTCACTCATAATGAAATCCTTTTTTTTTTTTGTTACTCGTCTATTCACTGTTTTTTTCCATAAGCCTAGTTCTTATTATTGTAAATTTGTCTGTTTTTTTAATTTTAATTTTGCATTACATTTTCTGACTATCTACCAAAACATACCTGTTTTGTTATTTACTTTCAAGATATTTTGTAAATATTGTTTTATTGAGATGTAGGCCTTTGGCCAGATAAATATTTACTTAAATATGATCATCTCTGTTATTCTAAAGGGACCTGGTCCCAGAATAAAATTATTTTTCTATTCTAATATAACAAGTAAATAACATTAATGGTACATATTGGGATGAATAAAGACAAGTAGAGAAACTGCCCAGAGTTAGTACTCAAATAACAGGTTCAACATACAAGATCATGAAGCCATCTTGTTTTCAGACGCCTCGGAGAATTATCAGGAATTGAAGAGGTTGCTAGCTAGCTTTTCAAACTAGTGGATTTGAGTAGGAATGAAGAGTGTCATGAAAAGATTGATATCGGATTTGGGCCAAATCGGCAATAAATGAGACATTAAGGTCATTATGGATTACTTTGTTCGTAGCAAAGTAAGGAGAATTGAGGATTTCACGAAGGTTTTTGGATTGGATACGCGAGGAATTCAATCGTTGCCTATTGTACGTTTTCTTCAAACGTTCGATTATTGCGTAACCACTGCTTTCAAATCACAAAGGACATAACATTAAAGTGATCATATCTCATACAAGTGTTTCCTAATAACGGTACATAAATAAACCCTAGTAAAGAAAGGTTCATCAATCTAAAACCGGCAACGCATTTGAACACCAGACAGCAGTCGCTTGTTGTGTATTTTAATTTTAAATATGACCGGATACGCCATGTTTAAGCGTAAAGGATAAGCTTCAACAGTTAGAGATACGTCATCCAAAACGCTGAGACTCCAGAACTATTTTTAAAGAACTCATATTATTTTACAGTACAGCAATGTCCTTGCATTGTATGTTCCTTTAACAGAGTGTAAAAGTGCTATGCTGAAGGTCCCGAGATCAAATCTGGCTGGAGCAGATAAATTAGTTAATCTGTTAACGGCGACGGATGGGTTCTGTATAGGACCACTGGGGCTCACCCAGCCTCTATAAAGTGGATAGCTGGTGGTTGAGCGTGATTTCGAACAAATCACTTTCTCAGCACAAACATTGTCCTAGAAACGGGACTTTTATTATTATTAAATCTTTACCTTGTACTGAATTCAAGACCCTTCTTGGGTTGAACTTTTAGAGTTTTTTTATTCCCAATTTCATTTCTTTTACATTGGCAGCTACGTAACGACTGAATGTCGGGAATCTTCCAGTTTCTGAAATAAAAATATGACTTCTCATGTGTGTTCTGAAAATACCTAGTTTCCCCATATATTTTTTGGGAGCAATCATACAGCAAGTACATAATCATAAATTTTGATTATTATGTTGAATAAATTGCGAATCCTAATCCCAATTTTAAATAACCTAAAATACTAAGGAGGAACAATTCAATAATAATTTCAAATAATTAATTTTAATCAAGTGTAGAACAATATAATTATGGAGTAAATAAAAAAATATATAATCAATTAAATAACTATTCGTTTTCAGAGATAATGAGAATACCAGAATATGGTCTTTCATTTGTTCATCCTTGACATTTTATTCCGTGACTTACATTTTGGGACTTAAATATTCCTAAGCCATTCAATAAAGTGATCTATCAACTTTTTTTTCTATGTATCGATTTCAGTAGTACTTCTGCCTTGAAGTAGCTCTTAGCGAAAAACAGTTTTGCCGTGTGTGTAGTGGAAAAACACTAAATAAACGATATTAAACAACAGTTTAAAGCATTTTTGGATATTTTTTTTAAGTATAGATAAAAATGATTAAGATTTGTAAGAGAAAAAAAATAATGTTCATAGTTAAATATTCAGATTTCTCTGTTGGGTATAAGTTTTCTTGTAGCCTTCTCCCAAAGAAGGACAAAAATACCGAGCAAGGGGAACATAAAAATAACCTTAAAAAAGACCCCTGAGTGCTTGGGGGAATTGCGTAACGCAGTAAAAAGTGCCTTGCCAGCCAAGTTATACAATTCAAAGACGTTAACGATATAAACATTTTAATAACAATAATAATATATCAGTTTACAGTATATTTATATTTGATACATCGTAGTCCAATAGTTGTAACCTGAAAGTTTTATTGTAATATCTCTATGATTTTTTAAATTTTAATAATTTAGAAAGTGAAAAACTATAGGAAACCTATCGGCTGTTTAGATAGTAAAAAGACTTATTTTTGTAACTGCTCAAAGAACCACAGTGAATACATGCGCTTTCAGCAGGATGCAGATATTCCTCTTGTTATATACTTAAAAAAATGTATTACATTATATTACGATTACAATTCTTTTTTCACTGCTTAAAAATAAATAAAAGGTCATTCTCATTTCAGCCCTGAAGAAGTCAGCAGCATGGCTGGCGAAAAATTTATCAACAAGGTCTAAACCAGAAGAAATCAGCAAAGTCTTTTGTAATAATAGTGGCCGTGGAAGCCTAAAAGAGTAAATAAAAGGTATTTTAAAATTTTATTAATCAGCCTTCGTGTTAGTTATCAGGTGTACTTTTTGAAACTATGTACTAATCTTGTACACTACTAGGATCTTTATTTATTTACTAAATTTTTAAACAATTTAACTATTAATTACTTAACATATTTCAACAAAACTGTAGATATATCAACACGATTTTCCTTATTGAAGTTGGCAGAAGGTTCAAGCGGAACTATACAATAGACCTTGTTGCCAGTTGTGCCTGGGTAGAAACCAGACACGCAATGAGAAGAATAAACCCGGATCTGTTTTATTTAAAAAATACTTTGGTTCTAAATTTAATTTCTTAAAGATCGTATTTGATAAATTGCGCTTTATTAAACGTGTCTTCCTGATGATTTGCCTGATTCACGTATTTCTATTATTAATATTAATTTATTTAATTGGTTCTAGGGCTTAAGACATTTTTATTTTCGGGAAAAAAATTCAAAACAGACGTGAAATTTTATTTTTTCTTATTTTATTGTAAGGTTATATGTCACCTTAATTTTTATTACAATATGGTACACTTATCGACTATATATGTAGGTATCACTATTAGTCATATGTTATATAGGTGCTTGATGCATGATCAAATTTGTATTTGTGCAATGTTGGTAGTATACTATAAAGGTTGTTTTTTTTATCAAGCATCAAAATTGATTTCAATATTTTTTTTTAAAGCCATTTTTTAATTATAAGAACGGAAAGAGTCTTTCCTGATTCTGCACCGCCATTTCTACACACAACGTATTTTTCGGGAATTCAAAGACCAAACAGTTATATAAGTAAACATATATATTTGCTGGTAAAAAATGAGGTGTAACATTGCACACGCTCCAGTGAATATTTGATTGTTTAAGTCTGGTATGTAATAACATAAAGTTATTTCAAAGATAAAAGTAAATAAACATGTTAATCAGTCTTGTAATTAATACTACGCTTAAAAAGAGTATTTTTTGTAAATTAACCAACAATTGGTGACATCTTATTTACAATCAACGTTTTATTGAAATAATGATTCGATGGAAGTTCTGGGCCTATCATTTATCATATAACAGATAGTGGAAAATTCAGATGCTTTCTTTTATACAGTTACTAGCTTATGCCCGCGGCTTCGCTCGCGTGGAATTCGGCCTACTTCATAAAGTTTCGTTTAAGATCATTTTAAATAAATAATTTAATTATTTATTTAAATATAAGTTACTCGTACATCCATAATTTCAGATGTCTAACTTCAAAACGGACGGATTCTCTACAACCTTTGAACCCCCATTATATTAAAAGGGAAACCATGGGGTGGAATTATCCAAATTTCTTTCTTAAAATATACAAAGAACCTATCTACAAATTTCAAGAGGCTATGTTCCTGATTTGTCTTTAATTATGTACTATAACGGGGGGGCATGCCCACGTGACCCCACATAAATCTGCCCTTGATGTAGCCTATGATTTATAACCTATTTTATTCAATAAGTTTCATCCAAATCGGTTCAGTAGTTTTTGCGTGAATGAGTAACAAACATTCGCATTTATAATATTCGTAGGATATCAAAACAATAGTTTCACTCCTGTCCTTTCTGCTATTTTAACCACAATTATCATGCGATTTTCCTTTATTTATGTACTATAATGGATTCTCCACAGTACCTAGAAAACTGTCGGAAGGGGGGGCACGTGCCCCCTCCCCCCTAAATCCGCGCTTGCTATAGCCTATGTGTTATTCTGCTGTATAACCTATATTACTGTAAAGTTTCATCCAAATCCATTCAGTAGTTTTTGCGTGAAAGAGAGACAAACATACAAACTTTCACATTTATAATATTAGTAAGATTAGAAGGATACCAAAACAAATAGTTTCACTCCTGTCCTTTCTGTTATTTTAACCACAATTATCATGTTATTTTCCTTTATTTATGTACTATAATGTATTCTCCACAGTACCTAGAAAACTGTCGGCAGGAGGGGGGCACGTGCCCCCTCCCCCCTAAATCCGTGCTTGCTATAGCCTATGAGTTATTCTGCTGTATAACCTATATTACTGTAAGGTTTCATCGAAATCCATTCAGTAGTTTTTGCGTGAAAGAGAGACAAACATGTAAACTTTCACCTTTATAATATTAGTAAGATTAGTAGGATATCAAAACAAATAGTTTCACTCATGTTCTTTCTGTTATTTTAACAACTATTATCATGTGATTTGCCTTTATTTATGTACAATAATGGATTCTCCACAGTACCTAAAATACTGTCGGGGGAAGGGGGGGCAGGTGCCCCCTTGCACCTTCCCATAAATCCGCGCTTGCTATAGCCTATGTGTTATTCTGATGTATAACCTATATTACTGTAAAGTTTCATCCAAATCCGTCCAGTAGTTTTTGCGTGAAAGAGAGACAAGCATTCACATTTATAATATTAGTAAGATTGTTCTTCAGGAAAGTATAGCAAATAACAGTGTTATGAGAAATACTTAGATGGACAGTGTATGCCCGTTTACGTTAAATAAGATCTTTTAATAATGTTATTCATGTGTTACAATCGTATATTATTTAAAACATTCTATATCTCTGCGAATGCAAAATTATTCAGCTTATAATATAGCGATAACAATTTGATGAGCTAAGCAAGAATATGATAAGAGTGCGTTATTCGTGTCGCCAAAGCTGAAGTGGGCGAAAAATTGACTGAACCCATTCAGAGAAGGATCTGGAATCATATTATTCCAAGATCCTTTATTAAACATATGATATTAAACTAGTATACTACTGGAGGAGTGTGAAATCGTGGGGGATGAAGTCAATAAATTTTACAAAAAATAAGTTACAGCTGTGTGTTTGTAAGTTACAGTTGGACTTTTCATCCCTCTGGTATGTTCTATGCTATTATTGGTAATCATTATATTCTGTCATAAAATCATTTATCTTGTAATTTTTTTTTTGTAATTAATCTTCTAGATTTTTTTTCATTATCATTATTTTCCATAAGATATAAAAACCTGTACCACTAAAACCGGTGAACAGGTCTGTGGTTCTGTACATGGTAGAGAATGTACTGTTTCATGGACAACGGTTGTGCAGTAAAGTGATTTGTCCTAGATCACGCTCAACCGCCAGATTCCCCCCCCTTATTTTGGATACCCATTTTATAGAGGCTGGATGAGCCCCAGGATGGTCCAAGATCAAATATATTCCATCTCCGGCCGATAATAGATCCAATAAATTGTCATTCCTATCATTACTGTTTATATAACCTGTTATATATTCTTTGGTGTTGCATTGTATATAGTTTTTCTGTCTTATTGTATTCTCAGCCCAGACAATGGCCTAAAACTTAGTCTTAAACGTTAGCACAAATATTTATTAACTGCACTTGAACATTTCACACTCTTCCAAGATTTCTAAGATTTTCATATCATAACTATAAAACTGGTAGTCAAGATTAAACTTGATACGTCGATTAAACGACGTATCTAGTTTGAGATCTTCCCTTAGCATTTGGCGAATTAATCGAAAAATGTACGATCCTTGAATAATTAAATCAGGCCCAGAAAGGAAAACTCTAAAAAAAAAAAAGAAACGACCACTTACCGATAAGTACAAAGTTAAAAGCATTCCCGAGTACAGAAAATAACACATTTATATTAACATACTGAACCAAAGTTACTCCCTTCAAGGACGAAAAGCTCTCTTAAATATTCATAACAAGGGAAGGGCTGTTAAGTCATTGTGTCCTCAGGGTACCGTAGGCGAACTGGACATGTTGATGTCCCGCCGATATACGGCCTACCCCGGATCCAGTTTAAAGCTCACCTTGGAGAAGCTTGTCTCATCTGTGTTTTTTGTTATAATATTTAAATATATACCTCAAATTCGCATCCCTTTAAAACAATAAAAACAAAAACAAAATTTTTTAAAATAAAAAGTATGATGGTTGTAAGATCAGATTAAAACTTGTTTTTTTAAATTTACGACTGTATTATAATAATACAACAAGTAAATAGTTTGAGTGGGAATAAAGATTGCCATGAACAAGACTGATATCGGACTCTATTCAAAGCAGCGATAAATGGTACGTTGAGGTCATTATGGATGACTTCATTCGTAACAAAGTAAGAAGCATTGAGGATTTTATGAAGGATTTCGGATACAAGAGGAATTCGATGGCTTAGTGTAGCCCAAAGGCTCTGCTCCGTAAGTCCTAATAGTTCTTGTAATAGTCATCTTTGAGTCTTTTGTAATTGGGAGCTTGGAGCGTTTGTCTGCTGAGTCTTGAAGTAGGCTGAAACGGCGAACAGTTTCTTGTCTATACTTGTACTTGTGTTACTTAAATCTTAAACATCTCTTCTTGAAATACACCTTTTGGAATGAATACTGCAAGCTGTGAAGTTTCCGCAAAAACAGGTAGTTCCAAATCAGAATACTTAACAAGAAAGGGCGATTATTATGATGATATTTCTTTTTTGGGTAGTTAAAGTGAAATATACAGAGATCATTTTATCTATAATCTTGTGTTCTTTTTTTATGAAGTCAAGTGGACTGACTGTTGAATAATTATTTATTTACGAAAATTTGAGAAACTCAAGCTTTGTTCGGTGTTGTTTGAGATGGGAATATGAAACGATTTAATCATAAAATGAGTGTTATCCCATATACCTCTTAATAACTGCTATGATGAAGGTTTCACGTTCAAATTGACTGTGGCAGGTCAATTGTTAAATCTGTTCACAGCCACGGGTCGGATCCGCAGACCCACCTGGGGCTCACTCAGCCTTTATAAAGTGGATACCTTTATTTGGAAAAGAATCTAGTGGTTGTGCGTGATCTCGGACAAATCACGTCCCTGCACAACGGTGGAAATAGTATGATCTACAGTGCACTGAGCCCAAGACCCTTCATATGCTGACACAGGCGTAACGAGGGGGGAGGTAATTGGGGATGAAACCCCCCACTATTTAGAAGAAATTTAAAAAAAATTGTAAGTAACAATTTAAAAGAAATAAAAATTTGAAGGATTTTACTTTTTCAAATTTATTATTATGGGATTACAGAAGTAAGGGTTAATAATGTCAAAAAAACAACAAAGAAAGTACAAACACAGTTATTTTAATGAATAAACTGTTTTTATAAAATAAATAACATTTATAAAAAAATATGATCTATTTATTTAATTTGAACCTACATGGTTGGTTTATAGTATAATATAAATTATACCTATATTACGAGGCATCTTTCTTGAAGGGAGTAATATGTTGGAGTGGTTGACTGGAGGGGGTTAACCCCCCCCCCTATGAGTCAACTCTAGTTACGTTAATGTATGCTGTAGTGGTACATGTTAAAAAATAATACACCTCTTAATAAAGTTGATCTTATAGGTTAGTGATCAATTAAAATCTTAATTCATCCTGATATATCAATATAAAAGGATTTTAAAAAAGAGTTTTAGACAGAAATGAACCTGTACCACCCGTATCAGAATGAATTTCTTAATCACATAGGCTATATATAGTATTCATATCCATAAAATGACAAAACATATTGCTTCATTTAGCTGTAGTATAGTCATAGATCAAAAGGAACTCAAGACTACTACTGAAAGGGCTATAAATGGACGCGTATTTTTCCGACCCTATTTACCATGTAAACGATCCATAAAACGATATGAATAATATTAGCTTTCATCACAAGACGCGATGACATAAGACAGAGGGATAATAAACCATTAGGGGCATATATTACAGGAATGAAACATTAAATTAGAAACGGGCAGCCATAAAAGGGAAGGTACACTTAGAAGACGAAGATAGTGGGTCCGTGGGGTTTGGAGGTCACCCAAACACATGTCCCGTCCGAGCCTGGCAAGACTGGTTATTTTTTACCCTTGTTAGATCTGTATGTGGTTATGTTATCCTCCTTAGGCTTCTCGGGGGCGGCCAACCTCCGGACGAGTGTTGTCCGATCGTTATACATCGATACGTGTAATCTGGTTCCTATACGGTGTAATAATAGAGAAGGCGGTGTAGAAATGAAGAAAAATAAACTTCGACTACAGACATCTGTTTTATATATATTTTTTAACAAGAGATAATTTTAGCCATTTAGCGTTGAAATGGAAGTAAAAGTTTTGTTGGAAAATCTCAAGTTTATTACAAGAGAAAATATTTCTGTACCCCGAAGGTAAAGGGCACACTGTTACCTTTTTGTAATTTTTGCCGATTTTCCATAACTTTAAACTAATAAAATTGTTTTCTTCGTTACTTACAGAAACAGCTTAAAGAAAATTGTTCACAATGTTATTATTATTGGATAAATAATTGGAAGTATTGGCCATATAGTATTTATTTATGACAAACAAAAAAAAACCTGTATCACTACAACCCCTGAAGGGTCTGAGGTTCTGTACATGGTAGAGACAGTACTGTTTCATGGACAACTGTTGAGCAGGGAGGTGATTTGTCGGTTGTCCAGCGGGATTTGGACTAGAATTTTCGGCATGCCAACTCAGTGCTCTACCACTGAGCCACTCCGTTCCCTTATTTATGACAATTAACCCAAAATATTATCTATCTGGTGGAAATGATACTATATATATATATATATATATATATATATATATATATATATATATATGTATATTATGTATATATCTGTGTGTGTGTAAAATACGTCATATATAGCAAGGTTATGTATGAGCGATATACGATGTAACCTACACAAGTAAGAAAACCTTTAACAGATGTTTTTATAGTCATTGTTATAATTGTTACCAACATTTTAAATTGCAATGAAAAATAATATTGTAAAGAAGAATCTTAAATTAATTTTATACAAGTAATTTTTTCCATCTCCATTCATCATCATCATTATGGTATCTCTTCTACCACTATGCAGTGTGAGGATCCTGTTTATAGATCCTGGACCATCTGTATTTTAGTATTCATTTATGTTGTTACTCGTTACAGGCTTCTTGTTTAATTTAATTAATTTAACATTAGAATGTTTTAATTAATCAAACATTAGAAGGTTTAAACCAAGATCCTTTGTAGTATTAATTTTTAATTTAAATATTTAAAAAAACAACACCAAACATTGAAATTGACTCTGGTCCTTAAAGACCCTAAAATAAAAAAAAAAGCTTCGATCAGATTTGATCTTGAAATTAATGTCGAAGAAGATGCTGTAGCATCGCGTAGTTGTTTACTTGCTTTTATAAATATAATTACTTATGTTCTAAAGATAACACCTTTAACTGACAGAACGTTCCTTACTATTTTATTATTTTCAATTTATTTTATTATTTATAAAATCTATAGAATTGTAAAAAATCACATAATGTGCTTGCAAGTAACAGAATATTATATTTCTTGGGAAACATTTTTGTAAAAGACAAATTTGAGATGACTTTCATGTATCCAAAGCTGGTAACGATTTCTTTGTCATGAGATAAAAAATAAATATCTGGTGCAATGCTTTAAATCGTGTAATATACATACAAATACATACATAATTATATTATAACCAAAAACATTGAACCAAAAACTACCAATAATTGATATTCCTTCTTGCTGAGCATTGCCAGAGGTAGGAGAAATGATTCAGTATTCTCAAGAGCTCTGACGTAGCCAAGGTTCGATCAATAGGCAAACGTTATCAAATATTTTTCAATACGTCAATAGAAAGATTTTACGTAAATTTGCCTTTATATTATTGCTGGATAATTTAAATAATAGAAAATGGAAGCCCAATAAATGATTAGCTAATAAACAAAACATGTACACAGCGAGATCGTATGTCTCTCGTACCTATAGACGTCATCAGGTAACTAGTCAAAGTCAATAAAGGGGTAACTTTATCCGAAAAAAAATCTAACCGATTATAATAAAAAGGTAAATAAATTATAATAAATAATTTAAAATTCATTATAATTTATTCATCATTTATCATTCAATTCACTTTATTTAAAATATTCAAATTACAAAATCATTTCGTATAACTAATTTTTAATGGTTCCTCGCAGGATATAATTCGATAACAAACACAAACTGATAATTATTATATGAGCTAATTGAAATAATTAACTTATTTTGATAGAGGTTTGATATAAATTAATTTAATTAATTACTAACTGGTCTATAGTCCTACGGAATTTTTAATTATTGTCACAAGTAATGAATGAAACGTTTCATTCAAGAACTGTGCCCTGGTTTATCTTACAATCAGTCCCTAGTACTAGCTCGTACCTCCGTCAGCATAAAAAGAGGGAAATTACTCATAATTAAAAATATCTCATGAATCGGGAGATTTTTCATTAAACTCTTACGACTTAATCTGGCGTGTTCCTGAATAATATATATATAAGTTAAGAGAAGACAGATATCAATATACATAATAATCCCCAACAGGGACTGTAAACATTGTAAATACTGTAAAAGGAGGATTATTGGTATTTCAATAAAGCCAGTGTTTAAACAGCCTTTATGAGTGTCATTCTTAACCCATTTTATTATTTTTTTTTTTACTTTCTGAGTGCCGAAGCTCTTAAGTGGTGCCGAAACCCGGGACTTGTTAGCAATACAGCAAGGATACAATTTTTTTTTCTCTTCTCTTTTAGTTTATATCTCTGTTTTTCATTGCTGTACGAAGAGTCAGTTTGAATTCTTTTTTTCCAAATACGGACAAGTACCAATATGAATGAGCAAGGACAAAGTATCCTCAGGCCGCAACACTGACGTTGGAGCCACCACAACCGGAGCCGGTGAATCCCGAGTTCCATGAGTTCCTACCGTATCCAGCAACCATGGCGCGGGCGGACATAGCCGCACAAGAAGCAAACAGGATAGCCCATGAAACAAACGAGCTCGAAAGAATGAAGCTAAAGAAGGCTAACGCGCGGGACATCAGAAGAGAGATCTCTGACCTGGATAAATGTGCAACCTTTTATGTGTTAATACTATTGGGAAAACGTGTGAGCAGTTGCCTATAATTGAATTTTTTAAGGGATGGAAATGTTTAGTGGATACGGGGAGTTCCTGTAGCTTAGTGAGTAAGGAGAGTTTAAGCACAATATTTAAACGAAATTGTATACCAGAGCTTAGGAAGTGCCCGTGTAAATTGGTCACTTTGAGTGGTCCCTGTACTGCAGAGGGTGAAATCGACATGACATTAGATAAATGGAGACAGGAGGGGGAAGTGGCGACATTACACGTGGTAGATGCCACGGGAGTACGGGGGGATCCTGGGTTGTGACCTACTCCGAAAACTGGGTGTGAAATTGCGGAATTCAGGGGGCGCATGGGGTGTAAAAATCGGGAAAAAGGAGTATAAAACGATGGCAGAAGGGAAGAGGGGCGCGGGGTGTGTGGGAGCGATTACACAGGACAGGGAATGGCGGACAAGGGTAATAGACTAATATGCGGACATTTTTTTTTCGCGAAGGCGAACCGTTAAGCGTGACAGGCGAAACTCTCCACGAAATTAATCTGAAGTCAGAGAAAGTTACCTACGTTAAGGAACGAAGATACCCGCAGGCCTTGAGAAACCACATCCGGGACGAACTAGAGGAGCTGAAGCGTCAGGGTATCATCGTCGATAGTAAGTCCCTTTAATAGCCCCTTATGGACAGTGAAGAAAAAGTTCATTGAGAGTGAGACTCAGGACCGCTATAGGGTGGTGATCGACTATAGGCAGTTGAATGAAAATACTCTAGACGAGAAGTACCCCATCCCGAGATTGGACGATATCTTGGACAGGTTAGGCGGGGCGGTGATTTTTACCACATTAGACTTGAAATCCGGGTATCATCAAATACGTATGCACCCCAGGGACCAGAGCAAGACAGTTTTTACATTCGAAAGGGGGCATTACGAATTTACGCGCATGCCATTTGGCCTGAAGAACGCGCCCATAACATTCCAAAAACTAATGGACGAGTTCCTGCTTGGTCTAGACGAGAATATAAGCCAAGTGTACATGGACGATCTCCTCGTTTTTAGTAGATCTGAGGCACAGCATATTGAGGACCTGAGACGGGCCTTTCAGCGGATTAGGCAGTTTGGGCTGAAACTTGCCAGGGAAAAGTCTATTTTAGGGCAGAAACGGATCAATTTCCTGAGTCACACTATATCGGAGGAAGGGGTGCGTCCGGACGGAAAGAAAGTTGAGGCGATTGCCAAGATGGCAGTTCCCAGTGACGTGAAAGGAATTAGGCGGCTGTTAGGAACCCTTAACTATTACCGCCGTTTCGTCCCAGAGATGGCTGAAAATCTCGTTTCGCTGAATGAGCTCCTACGAAAGGGGCGTACGATTCGGGTTACTCCGGAAATGGAAGCGAAGGTTAAAAATTGCATGGAGCAGTTGCAGACCCAACCGGTTCTCGCGTTCCCAGACTTCAATAAACCATTCTCAATTACGACGGACGCTAGTGAGTATGCGTTGGAGAGCGTACTGTCTCAGGAGAGTGAGCAGGGGGATCGAAAGATTGCGTATGCGAGTAGGAGGCTCACGGGCGCGGATTCTCGGTATAGTGCCCTAGAGCGCGAACTACTTGGCATTTGGGCGGTCCAACACTTCCGGCCCTACGTGTTCGGAAAACGGTTTAAAGTCCACACAGACCATCGTCCCCTTCTGTGGGTGGGAAATTTAAAAGAGTCATCGGCGAGAGTCACGCGGTGGAAGGAGATCTTCAGCCAATATAACATGGAGGTGGTCTATAAGCCGGTTAAGGACAACGTGGTGGCGGACTGGTTATCTCGCGCTCTCCAAGTTAACGTCATAGAACCGGAGGTGGGCGAACCGTCGGGGGAGCTGCAAAGATTTATCCGTGAATGGACGCCAGATGGAGAAGGAGAACTCGGGACGGACAATCGGGACAATGAAGATTCCCCCGACCAGGACGGATCAGGAGAGGAGAGGTCAACGGAGATGGAAGAGCTGGACGAGCCAGTCAACGATAAAACCAGGCAGATAATATGGAAAACCAGGACGACAGGGCTTCTGAAAATGGAATTCTCCAAGTACATGAAGCACAGTATTGTTACTATCTGGTCCCAGCCAGGAGTCAAAGAGGATCAGATATGCAGGGTCTTAAAAGATGCGTCTAAAGTTGGTGCGACCCACTACCTCTACGTCGGGAACGGGACAGTATGGGAGAAGATTCGCGGTCTATGGAGAAAGGAGAAGATAGGCATGGGCAGAACGTTTATTAGGGGTCGCCTGATGGTAGAGACACTACGGGATGCTGAGCAACAGAAGGAGGTGACATTGGCGTACCATCAACGTAAAACGAATCATCGAGGGATCAACGAGACCATTGCAGCCCTAAAACGGATGATTATTGGATAGGGATGAGGAGAACTATGGAAGATATGGTGCGGAAATGCGTCATCTGTCATACCGCGAAGTATGATCGTCACCCTCCGATGGGATTACAAACCTTCACGTGGAGAGGTATTAAATGGGTGACGATAGTGGATGTCTTCAGTAAGACAGCTATTGCCCACCCGGTGAAGGAGAAGTCGGCGGCGGCAGTCAGTGATGCCCTTCGAATCCGGTTCCAATTCTACGGGGTACCGGATAGAATTTCCTCGGATGGGGGCAGAGAATTTTATAATGCCCAATTGCGAAGGGAGATGCAGGAACTCGGGGTTGAATGGCATTGGAACACGCCTGGTCATCCGAAGAGTAGAGGGGGAATCGAACGACTACATAGCACCCTGGGAGAACATTTGCGGGTATTTCATGCAGACAAGGGCCTGGAGGCAGATGAGGCTATGCCCCGCGCCGTAGCGGCTTACAATCATTCGATCCACATCGCCACCGGGTTTTCCCCTTTTGAAGCTCTTTTCGGTCTTCGGCCCCGAAGGAGAGATGGGCGGGGTACGGTAGTAGACGAAGACATGGCGGAGAGACTAGTAGCCAATCGAATCGGACTCAAGAGAACGTGGGGAAAGGCGCACGGGCGGATGGTCGCAGAAAAGGCATCACAAGTACTTTAAAAATAGGTACTATCGTGTATAGACGAATTAGGTCGAATCGCGCGAAGGAAGTCAGGAGCTACGAGGGGCCATTCAATGTGGTTGCAATTCGCGAGCACAATCTGGTTACCATCCAGCATCTGGCCGAGCACAGAAAGCATAGAACGGTCCATATAGAGCAGCTCAAAGTGCCAGCTGGGGAAGCCATAAGCAATTGTTATTATTTTTTTTATTTTTGGAGTTTATTTCTTTTTTTTTCTTTATGTGAAGAGAACAGTGTATTTCTATCAGTTGCATTTATGTTGCTGTGTAAAGCATCAGAGGTTTAATTGTATATATAAGGAAGTTGTTCTGTAAAACATAGAGACATTTTTTGTTTTTGTTTATTTTTGTTTGTTGTTTTGGTTGTCTGCATTTGTATTTTTTTTTTTTATTATTTAAGTTTACGAGGATGTTCGTTAACTGGCAGGGGAGGGCGATTAAGAGAAGACAGATATCAATATACATAATAATCCCAAACAGGGACTGTAAACATTGTAAATACTATAAAAGGAGGATTTGTATTTCAATAAAGTCAGTGTTTAAACAGCCTTTATGAGTGTCATTCTTAACCCATTTTATTCTTTTTTTATACTTTCTGCGTGCCGAAGCTCCTAAGATTTATATATATATATATATATATATATATATATATATATATATATATATATATATATATATATATATATATATATATATACATACATATACACATTCATATATATGTAGATAATATATTATATATAATGAAAAGTTATAAGCTTCATTAAATAATAAAGCTTTATGTACCTAAATATTTGCCAATCCACAAAATAAGGCATAGCCTTTAAAAATAATCTAATCTAAAGCTAATTTTATGTAGGGTCCTATATAACCTTTTTTATTATTTTTTTAATGTATAAAAGTATTCTAATATTATAAAGCATTGTATTATAATAATTTATTCCTGTTTTACACTAAAATGCACCTGTAACAAAATCTTGAGATACGTATGCCTTGTAGTCTGCAATGCTGATTCTTGAAGCATGTTTGATCTGTGATTAGACATTCTTTTTACCAGTAGTTCTTCCCTGATATTTTTTCTGGTTTTAATAACAGAAACAATTTACAAGCATTAAGACGCCACATATATTATTATAAAATTAATAAAGATATATAATTTTCAATATGTGATGCAATAGTTTAACTAATTAATTACTAATAAATTAAAGTAATTGTTCTACTTTAATCAGATTTTTCATCATAACCAGATATATATAATGGGCTGATTATGATTAATATTTAAATAAGGAAATTAAGTTTAGTAATTAACTACATTGGATTCAGAAATATCATTTTTATCAGCAAAAAATAAATAAATAAACTTTTTGTCACCTACAAGTATAACTAAGTAACAACATAAAAGAGTGAAAGAATAAACAAATTTAAAGTAAATTTATTTTAAAATTAGCTTAATGTCCTTTATAGAAAGTTATCCAACTGAAAACATTGAATATGTTTTCCTTGAACATAAATTATTTAAATAAATATCACAATGATTCGTAATATGTAATTTAATTAATATTAGTACTGGAAAACAAACAAATATCCTAGTACTACTATTTTTACATGCCATTTTTTAGAGCAATTTTAAAAATTGTTATATATAGCTTCTCAATGGAACTAATAATTTATTGTTAATAAGTCCCTATTGATGAAACTGAGGCGTCTAAAATTTTTTGTCGCCTCTAAATTGAATATAAACCAACTCTATAAGCATTTGCCAAAAAAAAAAAAAAGAAAAAAAAAAAAAAGAATTTTTTATCACTCAATTTAAAAAAAAATGAAAAAGTAAATATTTTTGTTAATTTAGCTTAACGATAACTTAATAAAAGTACATTGTGAAATTTCTTTTTGCTGTCAGCAATTTTTATTTTAAGAATGTAATTGCTTTGCATTCCCAGGTGAGGTAATTACAAACAAACCTAATTTCATAATTAGCTGAGTTTCTTTCTTATAAACATACATTTTTTCACCATACAAATTTAAAAAAATTGTAATAAGATAATAATTTTCTGTATAATTAATTGCGTGTGTGTGTATGTATGCATATAAATTATCCATATACAGCTTAATGTAAATAAGGTTTTTATTAAATAAAAAATGAATCTCAACAGTTTTTGAAAAGGAAAGTATTTAAAAATAAAATAAGTTTATTATTTATTCAGTGAAAATAACCATAGAGAGTTGTTATAAGACTATAATCACTGATTATTAAACTCCAATATTTGAGGACTGTTATTTCAAAATATAGAATGCAGTTTTTAATTAAGATATTTCTCTAATAAACTATAAAAATAAAAAAGTCACTGTTTTATTTTTTTAGGCACTATTCTATAATTCAAAACACTCCATACCTCAAAACAATACTTAGTGGGTACATATATTTTAATAGGTTCACAAGGAGGGTACAAAATAAGTATTGTACTAAACTAAACTTCGATTTCTAGTATAATATCAGGTACTTCAACTAAAACGTTAAGTATCTACTGTGTAGTAAAATTAATTAATCTAAAAATCCTCCTTGGCCTCACTCAGCTTTGTGGAGTCGGTATTCTTAATCGGAGGGAAAACCTGGATCTCATATCCTTATCCATATCCCCATATAAATAAGACCAATATATATATATATATATATATATATATATATATACATACATATATATATATATATATATATATATATATATATATATATATATATATATATATATATATATATGTATATATATATATATGTATATATATATATATGTATATATATATATATATATATATATATATATATATGTATATATATACATCCCCAGCCAAATTAATGGGGTGTATAAAAACAATTACCGTTTTTAATGGCAGGCTAATGGCTTTTTTCACCTTCCCCATAGAGATAAGATGGCGGCTAACAGTATCTTTCGACGCACCACACTCCCTGGCAAGTTCGCGAGTACTTGTGGACGGATTTGACTCTACAGCTTCCTTCAGAACCTCATCAATATCCATTAATGGTCGCCCGGATCCCTTCTTCTTTTCCAACGCCGTATCTCCAATGCTAAATTTTTCAAACCAACGCCGCGCAGTGCGCTGGTCAAGGACACCTTCCCATTCATATTTAATAATTTTAGGAGTTTCTTCAGCGGCTGTGAAATTTTTTTTCCAGTGATGTCTTAAAATTACGAGAATTTCAGAATACTGTCATGTTTCTTCTTTGAAATAAATAACTAAACTGAGACTTTTTTTGAAGAAGACCTGTGTTAGAAAACAAGCTTAGAGAATGCTCTAAAGGGATTATTACCATTATTATAGAGACAGTTTTGTTTCGATTGTTTCCAATCAATTTGTTAACTCATATTAATCTCTAACTAAGTTCCAATTTTTCCTTATTATTTGCGAAATAACTATTTATTTTATAATTTATTTATTAAATGGGGAATTATCAGCAGTCAAGAGGACAGAGGATGCTAGTAAAACAAAAAAGTCTTAAGATATATGGAAGTACATGTATAGATTATAAATAGATTTTTAAACAAACTGCTTATGTATTTCAAAAATATATATTTATACAATAAGTATATAATATATTCCGCTTATGCACATGTTACCACATCACAGTCCAGATACCGCTTATTTTACAACACCGACCAGTGTTGCTGGAAACAAAAAGGGTTCCTTAACAAAAATTTTGGCATCGAACTCGTTGCTTTGACTGAAGATCCATTGTCAATAATAACTCAAGGAACAAGCCAAACACACAAAAGGATACTTGAGGAGTAACATCTGT
This sequence comes from Arma custos, assembly GCA_037127475.1. NCBI lineage: Eukaryota > Metazoa > Arthropoda > Insecta > Hemiptera > Pentatomidae > Arma > Arma custos. The sequence goes on along the minus strand of CM073761.1, from coordinate 81,173,366 downwards.
TTGGCAGATGAGGAGCATCTGTAGTGGAGTTAAGTCGGACGAAACTTCTCCGAAACATTAAATCTAAACTCAAGTTTAGATTTAAATAAATAAAAAATAATAATAATAATCCCGAAGTATTTAGTTTAATATTAAATTTTAATGACCGATGCTACATTATAAATTGAAGTAAGATCTACAATTACCACAATTATCAGATACGAGTTGAGAAGTATCTAGAAATGAAAACACTACGAAAGCAGATTTTATAAATTTGGGATCGCTAGGCGAAAATAATTTATCAACCAGAAAGTAAACTATATTTAATTTTCAAAATTAACAAATTTGGACAAGAACATAAAGATAAAAATATATGAAGATCTAAAATGAATTCTTCCATTTTAAGGTTTAAATCCTACCAATTATAAAATACTACCAATACCAACTTAAGTACTAATCATTGATGACAGAGTTTTAACCGTGGAAAAATGTTGACTACGCAAATTAATTAATAAGTGTTAAATTTTAATTTTAGAAAATAAAATGAAGGTTAAGGGATAAAAAAAAATGTTATTGGTATTCCTAAATATTTATTATATTTTTTTATTCCTAGAAAATGTCTTGAGAAAATGAAAGTAAACGACATTATGATTTTTAATTGTTTCTTTTTTCAATTTTAGGGAAGGCATCAAATAAAATCTGGAACCTTGGAGACAGTTAATATTAAGTTCTAATCCTCGATTCTATAGATCGTACATATCACGACTATCAGAAGCAATTTTATTTTTTTTATTTTTATAATAAACGACAATTTATTTACAGACAGTAACACATAGTTTTATTCAAGCTCGTAGAACAATGTAAAAAAACAATCCTACTGGTATATTACATGTAAAACAGTGTCAAGGATTGCAAGAAATAAATAAAAATACATTTCAATACAACTTTTCTCTACTTATCTGTATTTAAACTACGTTTTCCATTATTTAAAATCTCACCTTTTTATATTTTAATCTTTTTCATTTTGTATCTTTCGGTTTACCTTCTTATTTTTCTTTCTCTCTGTGGTATATTACATTATCACCCTTCTGTACATTTATTCTGTCATTTTATATTCTTTATACTTTGTTATATATCTGTCATTATTGTAATTTTCTTCACTGAATGTGTCATTTTATTCTTGGTACTGTAATGCTTTTTTTTATATTTTTTGTTTTGTTTGTTTTGTCTCTCATAGCCCTGAAGATGACAAACAAAGTAGGTCGAAACGTCGGCACAAATATAAATAAGTCCAGACTTATTTGGTGTTTTCTTGACTGCAACCCCCAACTACCTCCATTCTCCAATTTTTCTCTACCCGTGTTTCTACTTTTATTTAAATATCTCTCATCCTTTGTGAAAGAGGCGTAATATAATAAAAACTCTTAAATTTTAACATCCGAAATCCAAACAAATATGAATATCGCCCATAAACACTGTAGGCGATCTGCTGCCACCTACACGCGTTAAATGAAACACAATAGAAAATTCAATTTCTGACATTTGTTCATAAATTTTAGAATTACGTGTTATCCGGAGGGGCCTTAGATGAGAGTAGATAGGGGGCGATTTTCAAAGCCTAGAAAATAAACTAGAGTATTTTTATTTTTAAGTAAAATAAAAAATATTTGTTTCCATATTTTTTATAACTTAATCGACGAAATAAAATGAGTTAATGTTATAAGGTCCTGATGTCTTGGAGATCGAAAGATGTCTCAGACTCGAAAGTGCCCTTGTCGTCCCGAAAGTGTTTTCATAAGGGAACCCCTTCAGTTTATGTCCTACACCAACACAAACTACACTGAGTGGCACTAGAACTTAACAATATTTAATTTATTGGTTTACAATTATATCATTTATACAATTATATCATAGTTGTAAAAAGATTTATGTTAATACTTAAAAAACGAAAATATTTACCAACATATTAAAAATCCAAATAAATTGAACATATCATATATTTTACAGGTATCAGTACCAATAATTCAATTAAATCTTAGAGCATTATTATACTTTAATATAATAATTAAAAGCATTTAAGTGTTAAATTATTCGGTCAATATTTTTCCTGATGAAAATACATAATATATTTTCACAAATACTTATTCGACTTCGAAATCCTAATTTGAACCTTGGGAATCTGGTAAGTAAAAGATAGAAGAGAAAAAATTAGAAATTTAGTAATATATATTTATACTACATGATACCATAGCATGTACGTTTATGAATGATTATATCCAGGCTAGGCGAAATCATTAGTTTTAATATTTAAATATTTTTCCTACAAAAAAATATATTAAAAAAAACATTAGTTTTAATGTTGACTTGCTTCGATAGAAATAATTAATTTTATTTGTCCATGCCTCACTTCTATGACTTGTTTTCTCTTCTTATGGGTACGGCGAGCTGGCTAATCTAAATGAGTTGTTATAATTAATATAAAAATCAGGATTAATTAGAATTTTAATGAAAAAAAAAACCTCTGTGTAACACTTTCCTCATACTAGACTGAAAAGAATAAAAAATGCTCGCCGTTTCAGATTACTTCAACACTCATTAGACAAACGCTTTAAGCTCCTATTTACTACAATAGCCTCATTTAAATGATTATTATAAGACCTTTAGGTTTATTTAGACTTAAGGGGGAGAGGTTTGGGGCTCCACTAAGTCATCGAATTCCTCTCATATCCAATCCCCAATGCTTCGTAAAATCCTCAACGCTTTTTACTTTGTTACGAATGAAGTCGTACACAATAACATCAATGTCCCATTTGTAGCTGATTTGGCCTCGACAAACTTTATTCCCACTCTAACCCACTTCAATTCCCGATAATCCTCCGAGGCGTCTGAAAAGAAGAAGGCTTCGTGAAGTTGAAGTATTTGAGTAGTATTACTTGGATAGTTTCTCTACTGCCTGTACCTTATGGCATAGCGTATTGATAATTCTATTTACTGGTTCTATGATTATAATATCGTTATAAATTTCAATAAATAAATTAAAAAAGAAACTTTGCCTTGAAAATAAGTTATAAATATATAATGAGATTTCCAGAGTAATTTAGGATTTTTTTAAGGAAATATATATCACATTATTTTATATGTTTATTAAGTATGTATTTTTTACTTTGCTCATTCATAACAGTATTTTACAAGCGTTTATAAATAATAAGCGGTGTCTGTATATGTAAAAGACGAGAAAACTGCTTAAAGCTCTAATAATAAAATTTCATCCCACCTAACAGGTTTCGAATGCGCGGGTCAGGTCGTTGCGGGGAGGGGTTGGTTTCATAATGATACGCTGATCCTGGTTCACAGGAGACCCGTTTGTACGGGAATCCAGTCCCCTGGCGCTAACCTCAATGGGCGCCGGCCTACTACTGATCTTTCATTCATGCTTCCACAGAACTGGAACTCTAATGAAAACTGGGTCATTCATCCAACCTAATATTATCCTCCCGTTCTAAACATATCCAAAGATCAATGGAAGCAGAAATTTATGAATGAGCGCGACCATTGGTCGTGATATAGTCCAGTTCAAATTTAAGCAATATTCACCAACTATACAACTACATATATTTTGGGGAAAATTCGACAACCGTTTATTCTTTGAAGCTATATATATGAGCTCATGCTACGCGAATTTAAATTAATAATAGCGTTAACATTATTAGGAATTCAAATTAATATTAGCACAAGTAAATAAAGCCGCTGTCCACTGGAAACGGATTACTTGACCGTTGATCAGGACAGAGAAGACATGTTGTGTATAGTGTGAGGTAGCTAGTCGTGATGGGGGGATGGATTTTTTAAAATTGTAAGTACACAATATCTGGTTACATCTTAAACGGGTCATTTTTATTTTGTTTGAATGTGCTGTTTGGTGGTTTTATTTCAAAGAGTCTCATTTTTCATTATTAGGGCATGATTATGAGACAAAGTTTCGGTCTCGAAACGTCGCCTGAGAAATGGTATAAATAAAAAAAGGACTCAAGCTAAAGAAAAGAAGAAAACATAGAATATATATATATATATATATATATATATATATATATATATAAACATACACACACACACATAGATAAAAGGCTGGATATAGGTATATTTAAATACAAATATTAAAACAAGCATAACAAATTTTGCAACATTATTAAACGACTTTGTTAGTTTCATGAATGAAAAAGACTTTTTAAAAAATTACGAAATATTTAAAATACATGGTATTTTTATACAAATCAACCTCGTTTTTAAAAACATATATTTTCGTAATTAGAATTTTGAAATTATAAAATCTCAAATATTCACTAATCCCAAAATAATTTCAATATGAAAAAAATGGATTCTAATATAGGAAATAACCGGAAACTCTTATATGTTGATAATAAAACAGTGTTTTAAATTATGGTGAATAAAATAAACGAATACTTTTACATATATAAAAGACTTCTTGTTAAAAATCATATATGTAATGCGATTGTTTGACTTTACAATAAATAAAATTACGATTTGTCAATTTTTTAAGTTTAACTACTAGACTATTGAGAGCACGTTGTATTTTGCGGAAATGTTGAAGACTGCTGGCACCCCGGAAGTGATGATCCGATAAAACAGAAAACTTCGATTTATAATTAGAGCATCTCAAAGAGGAAATGGCCATTTCTCCGTGTGCGTGGTGGGGGTGTCCTCAAGCCGGTTTTGGCCCACTTATGAAACCTCCTTCTCTTGGAAGGGCTACGATCAAGTTTCTAACGTGGGGTACTTCGAGCTCACCTACTAGAGATCGAGAGCGAAGATAAAATTTCAAGTTTTTTTTAAAGTATATTTTTATAAATGTAACAAAAAAAAAGTTTTAACAGTTTAAATCTAAAATACAGTTAAGGAGTGATTGCTTGAAATATACTTCTGACATAAACATCTGATATTTATTTATTTCTTGAGTAGATTTTCGGAATTAAGTACGCATTTTATCGTCCATTCATTAATGATTATAATTTTTTTATTTATATTTCATTTCAGTACAATCCTATCCCATTTTTTACTAGTCTGTTGAGCTAGCTGATCGACAACGAATTTTTCGGAATATTGAGCATTAAGGAATATGATATCGGCTAGATAATTTTTAACAAAAATTCTTTTATATATGTAAAGGTATTTATTTATTTTATTTGCCATAATTTAAAACACTGTTTTATTATCAACACATAAGAGTTTTCGGTTATCTAGAATCCATTTTTTTCATATTGAAATTATTTTGGGATTAGCGAATATGTATCATGTAATTTATGGGAAATTAATGAAGTAAAAGAATAGTAAAAATATTTTATTTGAAAATAAATTATTATTATTAAGTAAATGATTAAAAAAAAAAATTAAACATGAAAATTACTGTTTAGTACGTACTTAATTTATTATAATTCAACCTCATAATCAGCACGAACTTAGTATAGTAATTTTAAAAAAATAAAATCTCTGGGATCAATCAATAATCGAACATAATTTTTTTTTAAAGTTTACTATCAAAAAATCTTTAATCGGTGTATATGTTATGAGAGCTTCGAAATAATTGATAAATTTCTAGGAAGTATACCATATTTATTTATAATGGATACTGGATTGTTAAGTTTTTTTTTTTGCTATATTAATTTATTGCATTACTTAACTAGCTTTTATCAGTCATGTATATGTAAAAAACATGAAAGTTCCAGATTGTTTTTACCCTTAAAAGTGAAAGTTACAGGTTAGTACTGGCTAGTAAATATTTATAATAAATACAATTTTTTTGTCAATTGCGTTAAATATAACTAGCAGTAACAAAATTATTGTTCTCGAATATTATCTGGATATTCGAAATCTAACTAGCATGCAGATTCAACAAAAGAAACAAAAATTCAACAAACTCACTACACAAAAGAAGATATGGGTCTTTATAAAAATAGGCAGTTTTTTTCTTACCTGAAACAAAAAAAAAATATATTTTAAATATTTTGCAAGTAAAAATAAAATCTTATATTTAGATAATACACAAGTAATAAATCATTATTTTATTTTTTTTAAATATCAATTACCAGAATACCAATAAAAACCAAAGCCATAATAATAATACATGTGAATAATATATGAAAAAAATAACACATTTGAAATAAAATAATCAGAAATATAACCAACGAAATAAAAATTATTCCAAATTTAAAAATTAATTAATTATTTCAAAAGGAGTCAGTATTCATAGTAACGATAAATTATTACTTAAAAATATATTTATAAAATAAATATCGACAAACATAGATGACTAACAGAATATCAATAAAAATCAGGGAAATAATAAATTTTACTAGTTTTATAGACGAAAAATATGAGATTTTCAAATTAACACATTTGAAATTCTCAATTAGCTTTTGAAATAATCCGAAATTTAATGTATTCCAAATTTAAAAATGTACTACTTATTTCTAAAGTTTTCTTATATTAGTAATTATTTATTTAAAAAATTGTCAGGATGTGTGTTTTTTGTTGTTATAAACAATTTTTTTTATAAGGTTACGAAATAAATGGATTATTATTTAATCCAAACCTAATCCTTCAATCATTAGAAGGGTGGGCATACTTCAGGAGGAAAACGAGATATTAAGTAGGCTGTTATTCAATACAAATTCTATTGGCAGGTCTTACGCCAATCTTACATAATACTTGCTCTGGAATATATTTACATTTTACTGGAAGATTTACAAAAAAAAAAGTTTCTTGTAACAAAATCGTTGTAAAATCTATCGGTGTGCATATCTTAACAAAGTATTTTTACAATTTTATAAATCTTCAATCCAACAAAAAAAAAAAAATCGTTGAACAATAAAATGTAAGCATATCTTATATTGATTTTTGTTATTAAATAAAAATTTAAACAAAAATAAAATTAATAAATAAATAGGTTTTATGTGCTTGATAAGTAATAAGATAAATAACAATAACTGTTTATCGAGGTTCGAATTTAAATTAGTTCAATAATTATTAAAAAAAAAAGAAGAAAATTAAAGCTGTAGCTGTTGACGAAAACTATTATCAGTAATATATATATATATTAAATTGCTGCATTTTGATTGTAGGATGTATTTTATTATTATTTTTTTCCATTGCTATTATTCTCTTTCCGTCCTGAAGATGCCTGAATTGGCGAAATATTGACAGGCATTTTTGTTTCCGGTTTTAGTTTAGTGACTTAAGGCCTTTTGCCTTTTTAAAGGAATTTTTCTACTATTGTTTTTAAAAAAATGCATAAACGAAGACAATGTGTAAATTTCATGATCACAAACTTTTAATAAATTGTACTGATATTGCGTTTTAATAAATTAATTGCGGTTACTTGAAGGTGTGTAATTACGAAGCGAAAGACTTTCTGCCATTCAGCAATAAAGCCGAATTATCTCATATCCTGCTTTTGTGAGAAAATGAAGCAACTTATTGTTCCACCATTTTCTAGTATTTAGCTAAGAATATAATAAAAAAAAAATGCATAATAAAAAATCGGGCAAATAAAGCATCGTGTTTTTTTTTAAATAAGAACGCACCTATTTTGAGATTTGTTTTAAAGTACTTACTATATTTTGTAATTGATATGTCATTATTTAAATTAATAGTAATTAGCGATGATTTTTTAAAAATATTCCTTAAATAAACCTGATAATGGTACACATGGATTTCTTACGAGAACGTATTGTGTAAGTGCTCGAATCGTATAATTACAATAAATTTTTTTTTAATTATAAAAGCATATATCGATTATAGGTTATCAGGAAATCAGCCAAAATGACTTAAAAACAAAAATCAGAAATGACTACCGAATAATACACATTTCTCATAATTACATACTAAAGCTCATGATTTTCGGAAAATATTAAAACGAATGAAAAGTTATAACTTTTAATTGAACTCTAAAATAAATTAGTACCTACTTCATTATTAATAGCTACATATAAGAAAACACATGAAATATCTATCTTCAACAAGAACAATTATTTCACGAGTTCACTATCAGGAAAACAAGCAGAAAATCAGAGAAGATTCCGTTTTTTTTTATTATTCTTTATTTTTATTATTTAAATTGTACGCTATGACAGATATTGAGAGGTAACAATAATCACTGATGTCAACGGTTTAGCAGGGGATGGGACGAGGACTTGCATCAGCGCAATTCGAATCGTTGGGAGATGAATACTGCTCCAGCTGACTTATGCAGTCCCACGCACCAGCTACTCGCACACAGCTTCTTCATTGTGTCTTCTCCTTAGCTTTTATTACTCCAGGCTGAGGATACGTGCCGAGAAAATAATTGGACAACCAAAAAAAAAAGAAGAAGTCGTAAACATTTGTTCAAAATAAATTTATATAACAATACCGATAGGAGTTTTTGGAAGCATGTAAGTTCAAGTTATGCAAGGTCTCGAACGGTCTTGTCCTTGAGGACTCAGCGGCAATCTGTTGTTACAGACAAAATTATAAAGTATTAATATTAAATAAATTTCTTTAATCTAATGTAATCACAATAAGATTTCGGAACAAAAAATAAACGGACAAGTTCTACAACAAGCAACTGTAAAGCTGCGCGTTAAAGGTCGAACTCCAATTAATGTTAGAAACAACAAGAACAAGACAATAACTCTCAGAAATGTTTCCTAAAGTCGTTCTTTACATTTTTAATTGCGGAAACGGAAGTTTCTATATCGGGATTCCTGGAATAACTGTTAGCAGAGCATACTCGACACTAAACATAATTAATGCATATATATATATATATATATATATATATATATATATATATATATATATATATATATATATATATATACACATAAAGTGGGGGCGTAATTATTTATAAGTATTTTAAATTTTTTAATAGACACAGACACTCCCTTAAACGCTCGAATTAAATAATAGTTACAAGTTCCTACTAGCATGTAATAATAATTTATAATTATAAATATGAGCATCTAATTACATGTGTTCACTTCTCAATTGTTCACTATCGGGAACTGAACAAGCTAGTAGATGAAGAATACTCTGAAATTCGGCCAGATACGAGATTTCATACTCTCAAAATTAAGCTCTATGTTACACTCATTTTCCAATCCACTTGTAAATTATCTCTCAAATAATTGTTTAATTGTTTAATATTAGTCGAGCTATCTTCCACCCCAAAATAACTCCTTCATCACTACCCGAGCAAAGATACAACATATTTATTCGTTTATGTTAAGATACCGGCCAACGCACTATGCTATTAGATGTCTCACCGACTTTCAAGCACGGCAATACGACTAACTTAACACTTGGGCTTTATTAAGTTTTAAGTCCTCCAATAAACAGGCGATTGGAATTACTGTGCCTGGTAAGAGTTCTTCTACGTACCACCGCGCCTTGAGACCTCTAAACCGCCCTTCTTCGACCACAATAATTTCGCTACGGCCGTGAAATTAATCGCACTCTCCATTCCAACTGGTCTAGGAAGGTTCTGTCTCACGGATGGTTCGAAAACGATCCTAGGCTCAGTCTAATGCAAAGATGATCAAGGCTATTAAAATTATGAACTTCTAGTCTCCTCTTAATTTAAGAGCCTTCATGATATTGTGATTTCAACAGATATATTGTTATGTAAGTTGAAAAGTATTGGGTTTGTCAAACACCGTAAACCTTCGTGTATTTGTCAACAAGACCGTTGCAGATAACTCACAATCAGATCTACTTAGCGCATCATAACTTATAACTTGTATCACTTATTGCCTTTCAGAGGGAATTAATTAATTAATCGAAAGCGGGGATGAATTAGTCGCGGTATCGTAAAATGTTAAATATCGAGTAAATATTTTAAAAACAAAGACTCTGAGTGATCATTACTTTTTAAATATAAAAGGAAGTAATTAAGGAAAGGAAATATAAAACTAAAATTAATTAAAAATATTATGAGACATCATCTCTGGCTTTACTAGGCCCCCTACAATAGAAGTGGGTTAATGTTTTTTGGAAAATCATTTCCCAATAGTGGGATAAATCAATTGAATAATAAAAGAAATAACATTACTGTTTCAATAATTATAATTGATGCGGAGTATTTCAGTTTTATATTTTCGTATATTTGGAAACGTCTCACTTGGAATCCTCATACAGGGCTGAAAAGACAAGAAACTGCTCGACGTTTTCGCCTACTTCAACATTTACTGGACAAACGTTCAAAGCTCCCAATTAATTACAAAAGACTCATTTACATGACAGTTATCAGACTTATTTGGACATACGGAGTTGAGCTTTGGGGCTTTACTAAACCATCCAATTCATCTCGTATCCAATCCTTACAATCCAAAATCCTTCGTAAAATCCTCAATGCTCCTTATTATGTCACAAACAAACTCATCCATCATGATCCATCCTATATGTTGCTGATTTGGCCCAAACTAGATACCTATCCTTCCATGAAAAGTTCCATACACACTTGAATCCGCTAGTCTCTCAACTTGCTTCCCATAATATTCCTTATAACCCTCCGAGGCGTCTGAAAAGAAGATGGCCTCGAGACCTTCTACTATAGAACTTTATTGGAGTGCTATCAATGGATAGTTTCTCCACAAGTGTTTTTTTTTCACATCCTTTGTTCATACAGCAGATTTACTTGATGTAATATAATTGCAGTTGTAAATATCAATAAATTATTCTATTCTAAAAAAATTCTAATATTATTGTAAGAGGAAGAAAATGGTACGAGTGGAGGTAATAAAAAATTCTCTCAAATAAGTATAACTATTTATTTATTTTAGTTCTCCTTATTTAAGAGAATTTTTTCTAACCTCTACCAGAACATTTTCGTTCTTATATATGGAGTTCAACTAATATTATTCATGATATATTATTTTACATATATTTAAAATCTGTCGCTAATCAAGAGGTTACTCCAGCATATATCCTCAGGTACTAACAAATATACTTACCAAGTATCCCGAAGTCCAGCGTAAACTTATCGAAACCAGAGTAGCGTAATCGCTACAGACTCGATTAACTACTTAACACTTTCAACGTCAAGAAGAGGAAAGTCCATGATATATCTGGTTCTTGTACGTCTTATTATTGCGATGTACGTCTTAGGGCACATTGGTTAAGTAACTCACTTAGCAATCATCCGATTTCCAAGGAGGTAATTCAAGTTTACTATAGTGTTCCGACGTATGAGTCGATAAACTTCATGAAGAAGCAGGTACTTTGTATTCAAATCCCTTGCCATCATTGACAGTTAGCTTATGTGTTATTAATGCTGCCACCCGTGATGCATTCAATAATTATCTGATGAATATTTCCCTTTATTATATTTCTCTACGGCATTCAAATGCAGCCGAAGAGATTACTGTAGCTCATTATCTCAGTTTTTAATTAAATTTAGTATTTAACATTCCTGGTTTGTATGCATGATTAGTAAGTTAGATAAAAATTTCAATTTTTTTGCTTGTATAATCTATTTTTTTATTATTGCCCTAAGTAATTTTAATTAATTTTTAATTCCATCTATCGCTGAACATTAAAGAAAACAAAAGGCTGGTTGTGGTTGCAGTATGAATAATAACAAATAATCATATAATATTAGTTGAACAATTCTGTGAAGCATTTCTCATAAGATAGGAAAACCATTGATGTAATGAAATATTGAAGATATGGAATGTGATTAAAAAAAAAAATCTATACCATTGCAACCTATGAATGGTCTTGGGTTCAGTACATCGTAGATAATGTAAAGTATCGAGGACAACGGATATGCAAGGGGGTGATTTTTCTTGGATCTCGCTCAGCTGCCTGGTTTTCCTCCCCAAGAGGGTCTGTTGATCCAATAGTGTCCATCCATGGCTATTAACAGATTAAATACCATATCTGCCACAGGTGGAATTGAACCCGAAACCTTCAGCGTAGGAACCCAACACTCAACGCACTGAGATACCCGGCTCCCTAATAACAACTTAATCTATCACAATTCGGGGGTGGAGTAAAATTCAATAAAACGGTACCTAGCATATCATCATAGCATATATCAGATTTAATTTATGATAATATAACATGTATTGGAGTGAAGATTTTTCGGGTGATGGTTACTAACGCGAATTAGATATAAGCTCTATACTTCACTTAATTTCGTTCTTGCAAGAAAATACAGTGTATTGAAAAAGTGAGGGGGCCAGAGTTTGCATTGCCTAGAGGCTTCTGCGGCTAAGTTGTGTTCATTTGAATTTTTATTTTGCATTATCATCAGTTATTATCTACTATCATGTTTTCAGGTCAATTGCTGGGGCAGTATTGACCTGGAACAGATGCAAGATAAAAATGATAAGATACGGTCTTGTGAAATTTTCTTTCATGCCATCCCGCCAGATCTTGAGTGGTTACGCATCAAACTTGGTAAATTAAGACAATTCTTAAGTGTTTGATAAAATAAAATGAATTATTGGAATCATTCTGATTACTGGGATAAATGTATTGAAACACTGCGATTCTTAATATTTTTTTTCTTTTCGGATAAGCCACAATGTTTCTTTAACTTCTTCATTTTTTTCTTCTTCTTTGCCACAACTTTTTAAACTCCCAAACGTCCTTTATTCCTGCAATGTGTTTTTCTTATAGATTTGTCAAATTTCGCCTTCTGCAAGCCATCCAGTTTTTACTTTTTAAAATAATAATTTCTTTTTCTGGTATCTCTTTCGCAGGTTGTGTCTTCGTTGAGTTATAACATGTTTTAACTCAATTCGTTTAATTTTTAATATTTTCCAAAAATAAAAGTTATCTAAAGCTTTAGTAAGGTAAAGAGAAGGTAATTATAGGAAATTTTCCAACTAACATTTCAATATTTGTTGAAACGTTCATTTCTAGATGAAAAGATTACCGAAGTGTACACAACAAAAACCGTTCTATTAAAAAAAAAAATACATTCTATCTTAAGGCTCTAGATTTGTATGGAATGAACTCGGGTTTTTTTCAAAGATAGGTGCTTTGCTATCACAAGTTTAGATCTAAAAAACCTGAACCGCTACAACCCATGAAGGGTCAGTATATGGTAGAAACTGTATCGTTTCTAAGAAGACGGTTGTGCAGGGAGGTGATTTGTCCATAACCACGAGAAGTGGGTACCATTTTGTTCAACATGGGTAAAACGGGAGAGGCCGATTGATTCCAAGGAGGTGAAGTTATACATAGGAAGTTTACATTGAGGAAAAATATAATTTATTATAAATAAAACTTTTTCTTTCTCGCAAAACTAATTTTTACTAACATCTGTTCCAAGTTCCTTGAACGTTTAAATCATAAAAGCAAAGAGTTATACCCTGTTACCCCTCGGTATATATCTCAGGTTCCGTTTAATTAACAGTTTAATGAATGGGCGATTAATTAAGATGTATAACAAATATTACATAAGAAATATAACCAAAACATAAGTTCGCGCACGTGTAATAGTGAGACTACGTTGCCAAGGAATGAATGAGCCACAGTTTTATTAACGAATATTTAATTAGAAAAGGCTCACAGGCAATTAGTGACATCTGCTGTAGCCGATCCAGACCACAGCATCCTATTTATCTCACGCTTATAATTTTCATTTTTTTAAACATAAATTATTTATATTACTGAAGGATTTATTTACTATTTATTAATTTCAGGATTTGTTTAAATTATGAAAATAACAATTAATAAGACTAGATAATTGGTCAGGAATTAATAAATGATTCACAAAAAGCATCTCAGTAAAAAATAATCAGTTTATATTATTATTATAATATAATATATCTAGCTAAGGCATTGTTCCCTTCGACTCTTGAATAACATTCGGAAGACTGAGTGCCCCTAAACAAAAAAAAAATACCCATAAATAAAACATAGATATATTACGGAATAAAGAGAAATAAAGAAATAATTAATTTTATAATATAAATAAGTTTTATATTATATATAACGAACGAATAACGATTTCCTGCAGGATTAAGGTAAAAAGGGAGGAAAATATTACTTAAGTCATCAAAATTTCATCGCATTAAAAATGTGTACGGCTTACTAATTGATAATTTAGAAAGGAGTGATGGATTCAGTAAGTAAGAAAAAAAAAAAAAAAACTGAACCACAAAACCCATGAAGCGTCATAGGTTCAATACGCGGAAAACTGTTTCTTGGACAACAGTTGTGCAGGGAAGTGATTTGTCCGAGATCACGTTCAAGCGATTATTCCCTCACACAATATTTGTTACCGACTTTATAGAGGCGGGGTGAGCGCCAGTGTCCATCCCCGGTTTTTAACAGATTGAATATAATCTGCTACAGGCTTTAACCGGGGATCTTCAGCACGACTACTCTTCAAAATTAAACCCCTCAGAAATTTATAAATGTCAATAACGAATATCTGTACAATTTACAAGTGAGAAATCTATTATTTTTATCATTACACATTTCACCGCACTAAATATTTGGACGGATTTTGATAATTTAGACAGCAATGATGGAATTCAGTAAGTAAAAGATAAGGTATATATTACAATAAACAGTTTAAAGTTTTTAGGTTCGGGGAATAAGGAATTTCTTAAGTAGAGAAAAATAATTTATTGGAAACCGAACTGCAGGTCTTCTTCAGGGCACGATAGACGATATACAATTGAAAAATTTTTAATAATAAGATGATATAATAAAAATAAAACTACTATAGAAAACCAGACACATAAATAGTTTGATATTGGAAATTTCGATTTTTTTCTTAAACGGACGATTTTCTGAAACAATGAATAACAGAAAAATGAAATATTTTTTATAGGTTCCAGGTCCATTGTCCTTATGTTCATAACAACAATAAACAAGATATAAAACTTTTCACAGGCTATAAAGTATCAAAGTTTACATTATCAATAAATAGATTGACTAGTAAGTAGGGATGACTTATTATATTTAAATTAAATTATTTCTTTGACCTCCACCCGGCGTCTTTGATCATCATTTTTTCCCATGTATATTTATTATTATTATTTAACTATAATAGTTACTTATAGTATTACTAACGCTATGTTAGTATAACAATGTTGTATGATACACATATATGAAAATGAGAAAAATTACATCACAGATTCTGAGTTTATTTTTGGTCTTTGGATTATACCCGGTCGTGATTTTTGGACGTTTTGAAGATCTACGTACAGTTTTCGACCCACTAAACCATTGGGGTATCAAAATCTCTGATTTTTCAATTATGCAACATACAACCATGTAATACTAAGGTAGCGTATTGTCGATGTCCATACATTTGAATGATACATGCTTTTCTTAGCAAGCCTGCCTCTGTCTTGATTTCGTCTAGAGGGATAGGTGAAAGTTATAATACAGCATCACAGGAAATGAAAGGAAGATGTGGAGGCCAAACTGGCAGTGATGCAGGTGGCTCAAGATACGAAACTTTTATTTCGGAAATAAACAAAATCAAATAGAAATAATCTTATGATTAGGATTTAAGATATTTATTTTATCACATTTATGATGGATATGATGAATTTTATTGTACTTTTTATTTCTTCGAAAGTAGGAGAGGGTTATGGTTTTCTTCAAAAGGTATACAACAAGCAAGGTACGTTTTATGAATTGCTTTTACCAATTGAATGAACGTATTCCGGCTGGGTTAAAACCATAGAGGAAGTCCAAAATAATTTACTAGCCACCAAGCAATTATTGAAGATTTATAATTACTTTTTATTAATTAGAATAATAATTCATACATGTTTTTATATGTAAAAAAACTTCGTAAAATGTTTCGTTCTTTAATTAATTATCAAACAAGCACCATTTTAAAATAAAGGCGTAAAATTCTACAAAAAACGTTTAATAGACTAAAAAATTGAGTTTAAATTAAAGTCTGCCAGGGAGCGGGATTTGAACCAAGGACCTTCGGCTCGGTAACTCAGCGCTCTACCACTGAGCCATTCCGCTCCTCTAAAAGTTGATAAAACTTATATTATATAACGTGGTGGAATAAATAATCACAAGTTACTAGTGTTGAGATTCCACGATTATAACTGTTTAAATATTTCATTATAATTATAGACTAGGAAAATGATATTATAGCTATAATGTGAACAGTACAAGATGATAGAGTAGAATTGTCGTGTAATCAGAAGCGATACGTTATCGAACAATCTGTACAACTCGATACAAAACTCCTTTTTCGGTGGATAAGTTGAGATAGTGATATTCCATAAACATTAAAAAAGAAGTTAATGACCTTTTAGTAACGCATGATTACTGAATCAACATTAGTTTTTAGAATTTTATATAAATTGTTTCATATGATTAATATAAAAACATTTATTCACAACGAGCTATTCTAATTTGGGTAGAATAGTTCTTCCAACCTTTAAAAACATTCTTCATCGAGTAAGGAATAAATGAGCGTGTTATCTTCACCTTCTTGCATAAAAGTTGATGAGTAAACGGTTACTGTCAATTACTGAAAATGGGACCGTCACGGATTATAATTTTTTATTTCATTTATGAATCAACTATTGTTTTTTCTTTTCATTTTCATGTAGAAAAATACCTGAAAAATAATCAGTCAGCTATATATAAACCTTTTATGTTTGTAAAATAAACAAATTAAGACGGGAGCGGGGTAGCTCAATGGGTAGAGCTCCGAGTTGCTATGCCGAAGGTTTCGGGTTCAAATCCGTCTGAGACAGATAAATTATTTAATCTCCTATCAGCCGTGGTTGGACTCTGTGGGTTCTTAGGACCCTCAAGGTTTGGAGGAAAAACCTAGAAGTTGAGCCAATCGGACAAATCAACTCCCCGTACAGCCGTTGTCTTAGAAATAGTAGTCTCTACCATGTACTAAACCCTAGTCCATTTATGGGTTGTAGTGGTTCAGGTATGTATGTATTATTTTTAAACCTTTAAAAAGAAATAATAAAAACTACAGCAATCGATTGTACGAATAAGGTTTTAAAAGAAAAATAAACTAAATAAAATAACGAAAAATTATAAACTGCGAGTTATGAATATTTTTCCCTGCTTAAAATTATTTTATGTGTAATGATACTTTATTTGTATTGCACTGCTTCTCTTTATCGCTTGTATTCTCATTCCTTACACACGTGTTTGGAATAAAACGATATTTGGATCATTGTAAAATAGTTTTCGTCGAGCCTCTCACGACCTATGTTGCGTAGCGAATGAATAAATCAAGATGGAATTGACAGACAGATGGGCTAGACTACCAGATAAGGAAATCAAACGGGCAGTATGTTTATGTAGTAGGATCAGATAACCCCAAATCCCCTCCAGATTATCTAAATAACATCGGACTCCATGTTGGGGCATGAAGTGTCCAAGCACTCTTTTAACCAGAGCATACCTGCGCATGTGCATAAATTTAGGACATAAGTTCATGCATGATGGAGTAATTTCCAAAAGAAACCAAGATACCTTGTTTTTTCTTAATCGATATTGACAATCATTCACCACTAAATATTCCCTCCTTATCGCTTAAGGTATCATATCTGAAGTAATTCACTTTCCGTCAACCCGTAATTCGGTGTTACAGTATCGTTTAGAGATCTAGTGTTATAGCATTGTCATAATGTGGCATGCTACATAGAAATTTATAGCATTGTTGACGAATTGTGATCACCGGTTTACAGAGAGAATACAAAGATTACTTTTTAAAAAAAACAATAATGAGAATAATACAATCAGTATGAAATGACAAGAATTAAATAAATATCTCTATTATATATAAAAAAAATTTAAGTGATGAAATAATTTATCGCTGTAGCTTAGCAACGGACCGAGAATTACTTTTTGTTTAAATATTTTTAAATATTGGGAAATCACAAATTAAAATGAAAAAATGGAATCCCCCAATT
Source organism: Arma custos (assembly GCA_037127475.1). Classification (NCBI taxonomy): domain Eukaryota; kingdom Metazoa; phylum Arthropoda; class Insecta; order Hemiptera; family Pentatomidae; genus Arma; species Arma custos. The sequence continues at coordinate 81,155,448 of CM073761.1, read as the reverse complement.
AAATAATAAAACAAGCTACAACTTATTCCGATGTCTCAATTATAGGACTGTTATTTCAATACAGAGATTCTAAAAAAAGGAGGCATTCCTCTTATAAATTATAAATTATTTTTTTATCAATAAAAGAAACCTAAAATAAAAAACATTCCATTGTTCTATTTAAAGCAAAATACTCAATATCTCAAAAAAATAATATATTGGTATTCATATTAGAATAGGCTACGAAATGGAGTACAAAATATTAGAAAACTGAACTTCAATTTTCTAGAATAATATCTAATAACCTATACTTATAGAATAATACCTCTACTAAAACCTACTGTTGTACAATAAAATGTAAGGTTGTATAATTTGTGAAATTGGGGTTGGCTGGCAGGTGGTATCATAATAATAAAAAATTAAAGGAAAAATATTAAATATTGTCGGTAATTATTTAAAGAGTTCTCATTTAAAGGAAGCACCGCCCAAAGCAAGAATTAAAGATAACTTCAAAAGAAGAAAAATAAGAGTAGGCCGACTCAAGGTGAGTAGATTGTGTCCTTTGAGATCAGAGGGACCTTTTTAACACCCTCCTATGGGCGGCTGTTGCCCGAAATAGAACTACATGGCGGAGGCTTTTAGGAGTTCTCGCTTAGCCATAAGATACAGCGCGGAATAAGACGATGAATATCTTTGTCTTAAGTATGATCGAAATAGATATTAAAACGAAAAGATATTATATAAGGTAAAAATAGGATATTTTAACTTGGATGTACTAATAGGATAGGAGAAAAGTCTGATACAACGAATGTAGGAGTCAATCGAGACACTTCAGAGTCGAATACGAAGAGAGGGACTGACTAACAAGACTTGGTAACAAATACATAAATCCGAACATAGTAGAAACAGCGATAACGTGGAAGAAATAACAAGGACATCGAAGAATTGGTGACTCAAGACACACCAACCAACTTCTTCCGTTCAATACAGTTTCTTCCGTGTACTGAACCCAGGACCCATCATGGGTAGTAGTGGCACAGGGTATTTTTTTTAGTATATTGGACTATTTTTATTTATTTATTTTGTTCAGAAAAATGTTATGGATATAAACATGGGTAAACAAGGGAGGGAAAAGGTCAAATTTAGAGCGAAAATTTATATATATGTTAAATAAGATGTGACAAAACTTGACCCCTTGCAGGACTCCTACTTCGGGACCGAATTGGAACAAACACCTTAAATGTTTCGTATCATAAAAATCATATAATAAAGAGGATGAAAATAACTGTTTATTTACTTATAAATTAAAATTTTATCAATCTTATTGTCATTATTTTTTTAAAGCTTGAAATAATTTATAATGTATTTTTTCGTTGCTATGAAAAATGGCAGAAAATTACAAATATAATACTTGGATACAAATGGCAATATATAAGCGACTCTATGACCACCTGACATGGGTGACCTGGTTTTGCTGTTTGCTTCGCGACGATAGAAACCAGTTGCTGATGCCGCGGCTAGCGGATTCGATCAGGGACTAGAATAGAATAGTAAGAGCCTTTCCATTCAACTACGTACTCCCTAGCCGAAGAATACCAGAGCGGTGACGGGAGGATACCATATATTTATAAATCAGTTTTAATCGAAAATATATTGGGTAAAAAAATTCCTTTTGGATAAGACCTAGTGTTATTATTGACACCAAAGATTTCTCTTCCAACCGGCTAAGGAATATCAATCGCGAACAATCGGTTTCAAATACGTTTCATGACGAAAACAGGTCTTATTCTAATTTACATTTTATCTTGTTCTTCAACGGTACATATAATTAACTCAAATGATCCTATTAAATTCTTTTCAAACAAACAGCCTTAAAACTATATAAAGGAAAAGTTCAACAACGAATACTAAAGTTTTCAGCATGTGATACATGAAATACAAGTATTTTCATATGCTTAAAAAATATAAATCCGTCAATAATGTAAAACAGTTGATTCACTGACGACTCAATTATAATTAAAACCGATTTAAGGCCGTGGCAAAATTGCTTAACAAAACCAAATAAAAATGTGAAAAAGTAAATTTTTGAAATAAATTACATGACATATCTAAAATGAAAAAAAATATTGGGAAATGCTGTAAAAACGTTCAAATCCCGCGTCCTTAATTGAAATGCATTTTTAAAATGATTATAAAATATATTTTAACCATATCTTAATTTTTTTTTTAAATGTAACATCTAAATATTTAATTTTAACCTTCAGTGTTTAAAAGCATGAGTACCTAGCTAGCTATCGAAATATAATACAGCACCACCATTAAAAGAAAAAAATCATATTTTTTAAAGTTTAATATATTTTCATATTTTTTATTTTAATTATCTTGTTTCTGTTACTGGAGTACATCTTTCTTAGTCAATCATTCAAGTGAGTAAAATAAAACCTTTTTCCAGTCATATATTTTTTCTTTATTTAAAAACGTTTCAACATTATTATGTCATTCTCAATTTACATTTCTTATAACTACTTTACCCTTATTTAATTTAAAACTATTCTCTAAATTTTTTTTATAAATTTATACATTTTCAACCTTTTTAGTTGATTGTCAAATAATTTAAATTTTTTCTTATAAAACTTAGAGTTACACTGTACTCCATGGTCATTATTAACAATTTTTTGATATTGATATATTTTCATACAAAAAATAAAATGAAAATTACTTCTAAGAAATGTCAAGATTGTGCTAATAGTGTTTCTTGGACATAAATGTTTTTAATACAAGTTAACAATATCAGTTTTCCCTCTTAATTTACAAAATACGAGTATAATATAAATATAAATAAATTGCAACAAATTAAAACCCTTGCTTATCTAAATTTTCACTATCGACACACACAAATCCTCGGATTCAATGTTAGTAAAACGGTATCAAACTGATAACAAGAATTAGTAGATTGGGGGAAAAAATAGGGAACGAACTGCAAACAAGAAGAGATAGAGAGACAGAAAAAAAAAATCATTCCCAAACAATTTATGACATCCTTTATCAGGCAAGTGTCTTCTTTTGTCACAGGATCCCGTATCTCCGCATGAGAAATCCGTCCGTCTGTTATATTTTTTTTCAGTCCTGTCTATCACATCAGAGGTGACTAAAAGACACGAGGGTCCGATGGTGTTTTAGAGAAAGAAGAAAGGAAATGGATAAGAAAAAAAAACTGTTTAATTGCCAGGACTCCTCCGACAAAAAACTGGCAATATACAAAAGCCACGGGGCATAGGCTGCTAAGGATGTCTTAAAATATAATATATCGTAGGTTTTCACTCAGTTCTAATAAGAAGTTGCTAGAAAAATATATATTATATATTCGCGGATCTGTTTATTCTTTTGTGGACGGTATAAAGTTGGTATGTACGGTTTTATTTGGGATTTTAACTAGCAGAAACAAGCTTCTTTTTCTCAGAAAGCATATAATCTATCACAAGTAAATATTATGAATACTATATAATGCTAAGAATCTAAAGGCAAGTTTAAAAACTACCCACTGATAGTATTCAAATACATTTAATTTAGAAGGTCACGAAGCCATCTTCTTTTCGGACGCCTCGTAGGATTATCGGGAATTGAAGAGGAAGAAAACTTTGAAACTAGTGGGTTTGAGTGATTTCTATAATATAAAAAAGGCTATTTTAAAAATAAAATTTCCAATAAAATAAAGACGGTTCAAAGAATAAGAGGAAGAAATAATTGGTTGTTCTACAAGAAAGTCATATGATAAGAGCCAATACATCGTAAAACTAACATGACACATATGACATATTCTAACCTGTTTGATAAATCTGAACCTAAATAATGACAGTTGACCACGAAACACAACTGATGACCAGCAATGTGGGTCGAAGCCTTGGCTGTAAAATAAAAAGTTCTCCTTATTAAAGAGCATTTTTTTTTACCTCCACCGGGACCATGTTCTTCCTCATATATATATATATATATATATATATATATATATATATATATATATATATATATATATATATATATATATATATATATATATATCTTACTAATATTATAAATGTGAAAGTTTGTATGTTTATCTCTCTTTCACGCAAAAACTACTGGACGGATTTGGATGAAACTTTACAGTAATATAGGTTATACATCGGAATAACACATAGGCTATAGCATGCGCGGATATAGGGGGGGGGGGCACGGGGGCAAGTGCCCCCCACAGTTTTTTAGGTACTGTGGAGAATCGATTATAGTACATAATTAAAGGCAAATCACATAATCATGGTTGTTAAAATAACAGAAAGAACATGAGTGAAACTATTTGTTTTGATATCCTACTAATCTTACTAATATTATAAATGTGAAAGTTTGTATGTTTGTCTCTCTGTCACGCAAAAACTACTGAACAGATTTGGATGAAACTTTACAGTTATATAGGTTATAAAACAGAATTACTCATAGGCTATATGAAACCATTGTTTTGATATCCTACTAATATTGCAAATGCGAATGTTTGTATTTATGTTTGTTACCCATTTACACAAAAACTACTGAAAGAATTTGGATGAAACTTATTGAGTAAATTAGGTTATACATCATAGGCTACAGCAAGGGTAGATTTATGTGGGGGGCACGGGGGGGTGTACCCGCCCCCCTTATAGTACATAATTAATGGCAAATCAGGAACTTAGCATCTTGAAATTTGTAGATAGGTTCTTTGTATAGTTTAAGAAAGAATGTTGGATAATTTCACCCCAAGGGTTTCCCCTTTAATATAATAGGAGTTCAAAGGTTGTATGAAATCCGCCAGTTTTGAAGTTAGACATCTAAAAATTTTGGATGTACGATTAACTTATATTTTAAAAAAATAATTGAATTATCTATTTTAAATGATCTTTCACGAAACTGTATGTGGCATACCGAATTCCACGAGAGTGAAGCCGCGGGCATAAGCTAGCATATATAAGATCAACTAATATTATTCAAAATTAATATTAATACAAATAAATTAAAAATTACATGGCGTGAGAAACAAACCCAAACAACTACCGAGACGACCCCAAACTAATCTCAAGCGCCAAATTATCCTGCTTAATTCTTTTTAATTGGTCCTTTATTCTCTTAATGGGCACCGCCTACGCTAAAACTGCACCAACACGAAAATCAAGAACAATTTACATTACCACAGCCGCCAGTGGTTTCTTTGTTTCTACAATTGCCGAGGACTCCTTAGAAAGTGTTCGTTAAACGTTAAGTGGGTTCTTAATAATTATTTTGAAGGCAGTGGATGATAGGGGCATTAAACTAGAGGTCGTATTCGTGTCAATATGACCTTATTAAAAAGATCCTGTTTTGTCTTTAAGCGCTTTTATATATATATACATTTACTCACACACATATCCACTACAATTCATGAAGGATCTGCTGATCTATTTTTCATAGTTATTCATATTATCGGCTAATTTTATTCAAGTAATAGCGTCACACAGATTAATATGGGCCTAGAGGTAAAGTTGCTGGACTTAGTAACGAAGAAATTCCTTAAACGTTAATGCACCGACTGAGAAGCGTCTAAGGAGTAGACCGAGGCGTAGGTGGGAGGATTGCGTTAAGAGTGATCTGGTGGATTTGGGATTGGGTAGTGGTCCGTAGGCGGAATTGTGTAAAGATAGGTGATATCGGCATCGAGCTTTCGGGTTCGCTAAGCCTTATTCTTATTATTATTACTATTCACATAAATATATATCATATATATTTATTTAATATAATCAAGTTAACTGTAATTTGTTTCAGGTCTTATTAATCATGCATACTTTTAGAATAAATCCTTATTTAGTTCAAACCAATGTTTACGAAGTTTTAAATAAAATGTTTTATCCATACGAGATTTATAAATTATTTATAATGGGTTGCCAGGTAAAATATGTACGAGTTTATGTATTCTTTATAACGCCCTTCCAAACTGTAAACTGTATATGTTCTGTAGGACTTTTGACTTTTTATAAATGTTTAGAATAGAATAATTTATTGACATTTCAATTGTAATTATTATATTATCAAATGTAAATCTGTTAAAATAATTTAAAAACATTAAAAAAACATAAAATCCTGTATTATTTTTCCGGACAACTTAATAATAATAACCGTGAAATATAAATTAGCAGAGCCTTCATAGATTGCAGTATATATTTCTATATAGACAAATAGAGGGCAGAAAATATAATGACCTTAACTTTGCTAACAATTATCATTATTATTAGCGCACGTGTTAAAACCTCTCGTTCGCTAGTTATGTGCATTATCTTATCATAAGTGTTGCAACAATATTTCATTTACACGATTCCATACGGAGCTTTCCTTCAAAAACAGTGAACGATCTCTCATCAATCTGTCTCCGTGGTTCAGAACACAGCGAGTTATCCAATGTTTGGGAAGTAGTCGTGGTACGTTGAACTCGAATTCAAAACATAACCCGGGCCACTTACAAACACAACAAACTCACGTTCTAGCGAAAAGATATATACAGAACGCGGAAGTTTAAAACACATAAAACGGAGATATGAATGAGATTAAGGAAGAAATTGATAAAAGGCATTCTCCAAATACGGAAGATCTTCCAAACACTCATCCAGGTCCTATAGAAGTTAGTTTTTATTCATTTTTTTAAATAGTGAGTAAAATAATTTTGGATAAAAAAAAAACACGTGAAAACATGAATGTCCTTAACAGTAGGATAAATAATAAATTTAATAGCGAAGTTTTTTTGACTATTTTCGTATAAATGATACCATAATAAATCAATAATAGTTATCATAAAAACCTTTCTCATCATTTTGAATAATTTCTTCAAACTTATTGAATTAGTCCATCGAAGTAACGGGGTCTTCGTCCCATATTCATATTACTCCACGAGGTAAATATGATAATAATTTTATTTAATTAATTTATGAAAGTATAATGACCTTGATACAATATTTTATTATAATAATTCATGACCATATAATACTGCATTGTGGTACAAACCAGAACTTTTGGTCCCAAAACGCCGAAGACTTCTTAAATAAATTATTCACAAGGTAGATACACATATTCACATTATTTATTATTAATCACAAAGTTATTTCAGTAAACAATATATTTTTAATATTACACATATATTTGAACCATGAAAACGAATAAATCCTATTTTATAATTGTTTATAATATATATAAATTTTTATATAATTATTTACTTATAAATAATTAAATAAAAATTTATTTTTTGTAATTAATATTTGTAATAGATATATGATTTAATATGTTGTAGCCTACAATTTAATTTTACTTTTTATTATTTTCGCTGAGTGGGTGACAAGCGACAATTGAAAATGCAGTTCAATAAACTTCCATGGCATACTAAATTTATTTGACGGATATTTTCAAGTAAGCAAAATATCTTTTCTTGGTGGATAATGTATTAAGACAGGATTACTAAACGCTAATCTGACATATTTTAGGTGTAAACCGAGCAATTGAGTGTAAAATCGTATATGGGGTTAAGAAATTAAAATATAGGACTATATTCTACAGCAATAAGAACTAAATGAAATTAAGGGCGTTCATGGGTTTTCTAACCTCTTGGATATCAAGAAATATAACCCAGCATCCACTTATTCCAAACTTCTGATTGTGACTGTGAAGAAGGTCTTTATGATATAAAAATACAAACCAGGGTTGTATTTTTATATCATACAGAACTTATTCACAGTGATCAGAAGTTTGTAATAAGTGGATGCTGGATTATATTTCTTGATAACCAAGAGATTAGAAAACCCATTTAATGTAGTAAGTTAAATTAGAGAAGCAATTAGTTGACTGGAACTTCTAATGTAAGGATAGAGATAGTTGGGGGTGCAGTCAATTAAAACCCCATAATAAGTGCAAACTTATTATAGTGCCGACGTTTCGACCTACATTGTAGGTCATCTTCAGGGCTGTGAGAGGTCCAATCTTTTTCCATTTTTTTATATCGCAGTGAAGGCAGCGGAAAGTTAATTTTTGATGGAGCTGTATAGAAATTCTAGAAAAATGCCTAAAAAATAATGGTAAAACAATCCTCAGTAGGACGAACGTTCAGAATCTGGATTCCGCAGCCGGTAGTACCAATCCTAGAAGTGATTAAACCATGATGGTTTATTGCACACCCTAAGAATGAATGCAGAAAGAACCGTGAGAACATACGAGACAAAGATAGAGGAAGACCAAGAAGATTTCGGACCACCTGGAAGAAAGGTGTGAGGCAGCAGTCAGGAAATGGGGGCAGAGCTGGAAGAGATCCTATAAAGAAGGGGGACACATGTTAAAGATGTATAAAAAAAAAAAATTGCACAGTGACGATAACCCAGCTATTGTAACACAGAGTGTATCATGCATACAGAAAGCATGGAATAATAAAACTGGTGATTGATTTTTCCTCAATTTTAGAGGATCATTTGTACCTATATTGTAATCTTTCGAAGTATAAGTACAACTCTAAGCAATAAAACATTTATTGTATCTGTTTTAATCGAAAAAAGTAATAAGAAATAATTACAATCCTGTAACTATCTAGAGAATAAAAATTACTTTAAAAAAAAAATAGATTGGAAGAGGAAACATTAACAATTTGTCGTATGACACTTGTTTATCGATTTAAAATAACTTGTGATGACATGTTCAACATGCTGACTCGTAACGGTTTTCTAGGATTATGACAAGTGAATACAAACACTCGGTTATTGGTCACTGTTATGTGTTATCTTTAACAGTTGTCGTCATAATTTTTGTTATATGGCGATTTGAATTCGAATATCTCTTTCACGGGGACCATTCTCTAAACTGATTTGGAGATCTCTGAGCCAAAAAAAAAAGAAAGAAAAAATCTCTAAAATCTTGATACATGGGACGAATTATCGTGTACATCTCATCTGATGAACGCTCTTGTGTTTTCTGAACATGTATGACGTTGTCTTTGGGAACAGAAATAGAGATAGATTTAAGGTACTCGCAGTATGAATATGACAGTTGAGAAGTTGAGATTCGCTTGTTACTACAACTTATATATACATATTTTTTTATACACTGCATCTTATTTGTCATTATATTATTATATTATACATGACATAAATATTACACAATATGACACAGAATATTCCGGAGGAACATGAATTAAAATTTGAGTGAACCCAATAAAAATTAAATGATTATAAAAAAAAAACTCTACCACTACAAACTATGAAGGGTCTTGGGTTAAGTTCTCATGCATCCTTGATACTGAACTGTTTCTAGGATCACTCTCAACCGCCAGTATTTCCACCAAATTACCCGCTTTACAGAGGCTGAGCGAGTCCTAGGAAGGTCTCTAGATCTCACTTGGTTAACTTATTAATAATAGATTAAAATTTAAACCTTTACATACAAAGAGTCGTCAGTACCCAACAATCTTTTTTTCAGAACATTGTACCATTTTATAAAACTCCAATTGTTTTGAACTGTCATCAAATCGCCATTTTAGGGGAATTGATAGACAACATTATAGGAAAACATGAAAAAAGGTTTCTTCCAAAAATGGTAAAGGAAGCCAATTAATGTATATTTTTATTAATTAATAAAATAACAAGATCTCCATAATTTAAAAAAAAAATTCTGTAACGTAAAACCAAATAAAATCAAGTATATGGTAAAAGATTATATAGCTATAGATAATATATATTATTTTATTTTGTTTTGTTTTGGTTAATGCCATTTTATTTTCTCTAGTGTAGTATTGCTTTCAATACACAAGATTTTCTATATTTACTGGTCACTGTATAATACTTTAGTAGGTTCTGAGTTACTGTACATAAATATAATATAGGTATATAATACCACGATATTATAGCTTTTTTCAGTGAATTTCATAATTTTTTCAACCAATTCCATAATTTTACCAATCAAATTCATAATTTTTTTAAACCGATTTCATAATTTGTAAGATGTCGCGGTGTGGTTGTCAATATATCATATAACACGTATTTGGATATAACACAATGTGTACTAATTTATAATAATTATTTAAGTACAATTGTACATAAATAATTATTATAAAATCGAGCACGTAGTTGGTGCAATCAGTAGACGTGAGAGTCTTGACACTGCAGGAGATTAACTCTTCCAAGTTCTGTATTCCTCTGCGAGAAGACAACATCGCTCTTGCTTTTGATTTTACTTTTGAAAAAACATATTCTGCCGGATTCAGCATTGGCGAATATGGTGGCAGATATTTTATTATATGGGAAGATCACGCCATGACTTATCTAACCTAACTCAGTTTTGTGGATAGCTGCATTGTCCATCACTAAAATACTATTGATGAGGGAAACTGATCAAGTTTTTCAAGCATTTCAATCAAAAACTGGCAAAATAAATCACTTTTACAAGTCCTAGAAGCTATATCAGAAAAGTGAACGTCCTGTTGGTTGTTTACAGCCAAGACGAGAGTTGTGTTCCCCCCTCGAACTGTCGGCATATAGCTTTCGTCTTAGCTTTTGATTCAACAATGGATACGATGAGAGAGCGATTTTGAGGTATCCAGCTTTCAAAATTTAGAGCATTTTGTTTTCTATGCTCAATGGCCAACTCCGTGTTCATACGGTCAAGCTCTTTTGAAGCGCGTTTTAACGTAATTTTCAACGGAAATAGTCCTCTATGAATTGTGGAGATCGAAACATTAATGTTTCGCTGAAACATTTTCTCTTTTATTTCATGTAAGGTGTAGGCTGCGTTTACTTCCATTTGATTCTCAATCGCAGCAAGAGTTTCGGGTGTCAAACTTACACGTTGGGTACCACCTCTTTTTTTTGGGGGGTGTGTTATATGATTTCCTGACAACCACACAGCGGCATCAGACAAATTATGAAATCGGTTGAAAAAATTATGAAATTGGTTGAAAAAAACATGAAATTCACTGAAAAAGCTATAGAATAACATTAGTTATTTTAACGCCTTGCTAAATTATGTTGTATGGATAATGTTTTAACACTGGGTATCCTATGCTATATGATAAATTAATTTAATTTATTAATTTTAAAACATTTTCAGGTAATTATTTATTTTATTACCTATGTACATAAATCCATGCGTTTTATATAATACTTACCTAATATATAAAGAAAACATATAAATTTTAATATTAAATTAAACAGTAACTCTCTTCTTACAAAGAAAAATATATTCCATCCCAGATTTTACAGATTAGCCGAACCATTTTACAGCGCCAGTACAAATTACTCACGCTCTAAAAAGTGAGTACCTGAACCTCCCTCCACCTGTTAAGGAGAAAACAGGTATTTTAAATGGGATTCTTATTTTCTGTTCTTGCCATATGCTCCAAATAACGCCATATATTTTTTTTCAAATTTTCAAATATTTTTTTAAATCATTTGTTATTTAATACCATAGCAAAAGATAAGAAATTGTCATTTTGCTATAATTTAAAAATACATAATAGTTTTTAAAAGTTAATATAGGATATATGTATATCCTAAGTCGCGCTCCCCTACCTGTACAAACCAAATGTGTAACTAAGTATATAATGATAAAAGATACAATAAAAACTTTAATCTAAAGGAAATTCCAGAATATTAGAGAAGCTAATATTTAATATTAAATGAAACATAGGAATAGGAACATAAAATGATTGAAGTATAATAAAACAAGCATTGAGATTCAGTATGAAATGAAATGAGACAGGGTAATAAATGAGAATGTACTAATCTAAAAAATCACTTAATAAAAATAGTAAATTTAAAAAAGAAAACAAAAAAAAAAGCCTTGAATAAATTAATAATAAAGGAGACTTAAAGATAAGAGAAATAAGTAATAAATTATTCATTTAGTGTAAATCGGATGGGAATTAAAATCACCTGTTATACAAACTGATAATTTTTAAATAATATTTATTTAAATTATTTTAAATAAGGAGACTGTATTGGTTATATAAAAAATGTCAATTGTTTCTGGATGGATGGAGCTGGTATTATTATGAATAAAATAATAGGATAATAATGATTTGGAGCTGTTGATAAATATTCATATACAGCCAATATTTGATAACTTAATAAGCAATCAATTAACCAGTGGGTGTAGATTTGATGGAAATTGAAATCACCTGTTATTATAAACAGATACTTTTTAAATAATTTATTACATTCATTTATTTACATTATTTTATATATGGAGGCTGAAGTGGTTATATAAAAAATGTCAAATATTTGTATGAAGTTGTAGATATTTAACAACTGAATAAGCAATAGCTTAAGCAGTTTGTGTAAATCAGACTGTATGAATGGGAATTATAACCATCTGTTAAAAGAGATGTTTTTAAATAATTCATGTATTTTCATTATTTAAAACAAAAATAGTGTATTAGTTATAAAAAAAATGTCGATTATTTGTATGAAGCTGGTATACTAATACTTTATTCAAGGTCTAGAGCTATTGATAAATATTATTTTAATATATAACATATAAAATAAATGATATTTTAAAAAAGAATAAGTAATAAATTAACCAGTTGGTGTAAACTGGATGGGAATTAAATTCGCCTCTTATTACAAACAGAAACTTTCAAAAAAAATTATTACATTTATTATAATTGTAGTCTCGAGCTATTGATAAATATTCATAGCAACAATATGAGTAATAAATTAATCAGTAGGTGTAAATCGGATGGGCATTAAAATCGCCTGTTATTATAAACATATAGTCTTAAAAAATTATTAAATTTATTATTATTGTAGTCTCGAGCTATTGATAAATATTAAGCCGATATAAATATAACTGAATATAATTGAATCGATTTTAAAGATTTATTTCATCTTCTAATTACAAAGATCAGGGACAAGATTTCTTAAAATGAAACTTGTATCGAAAGCACTTTCTAAATCGATGCTAAACTGCAGCGTGGACCCGAGAGCAGATGACTGAGAGTACACACCTGTTGCTCGGAGCCGAGGAGAAGGGACAAAGAGATATCTCAGATTTCGGGAAGAGAAGGGTTTAGGGTTTCTGAGGGCCGGGGTGGTGGGGGATCCCTTTTTTCTCCAGCATTTTTTTTCCCTCTCAGCGGGCCTGAGAACCCAGACTCCAAGGGCAGTTGGTCCCAGTAGTGTGGGCTTCCACCCGCGTTTCTAATGTACCATTATCTTAAAATCTATTACCCACTTTTCAATCAATTTTGTAGATTATGGCATACACGATCGGGTCCTGTGTTATTAGAAACAAGTATTAATATTCAGTATAGTATATAGTGATATATAGTTGCTCAGAACAGCGACATGATCTTATGATAATCAATTAAGCAAGCATCATTAATCATAATACTTATATTATATCTATTATACATAGGTATCATTTCAGCAGGTTGTCGCTTCAAGTGGATGGAAATTAAAATCACCTGTCATTAAAAACAATACATTAAAAATATTGGATATTTTTACTGATATTGGCTACAGCTATCAGCCCTGAAGATGGCCTAAAAAGTAGGCCGAAACGTCGGCACTCATAATAAATAAGTTTTTCTTATTTTGTATTACATTGACTGCACCCCCAGACTATATCCCACATTAGATCTTCCAATCAACTATTTTCCTCTCTATCCCTTACAAATAATTGGATTTTGTGATTTTATTTATATATATTACACAATCAGAAACGATTAGTATAATTACGAGAATTGTGTATATTTTGATAATCGATTCATCAATAAATAAACGTTTTGACTTACATTTCGAAGTATAAATGATGATATGTTTTTTGAGGGGCAGCGCAATAAAACGGAATGCACACCTAGTATATAAAAGATATCCTTAGATAAGGCAAAGTAATCAAAACAGCATGATAAATAAAATCAGAATAGAAGATGCCTAAAAAGAAAGAGTAATTAGTAATAAATTGTCATTTTGGTGTACATCGGAAGGGAATTAAAATCGCCTGTTATCACAAACAGATATTTTTAAAATAATTTTGTGATGATATCTAATAAAATTAATAATAACTTCTTATTATAATTATAATCCTTTTTATGTTATATCACCATCTACACTATCTATACACCCGATTTACACTAACTGGATTATTGATTACTTATTTATCTTTATTTTAAAGCCATTTTTATTCTGTTTTATTTTAGATGTTTTTTTTTCGTATTTAAGATACCTTTTTTTATTATGTTAATTATGTAAATTAGTTGTTCATTTACATTTTTAACACTCTGCCTCATATCTTCTTTACTTACTTAATACTTTCACGTTTTATTTTCACTCAATAATTTTATATTTATTTCGTATGTTTTAATTATACTTTATATGCCATTTCAATATTTTTAAACATCGAAGGTCTTTATAAAACAGAATTTTTCTTGACCTCTTCCTCTAAAATATATTATAAAAAATGCGCAACTAATAATTTTCATCAGCCATTTTAATCGGTGGACCCCTATCATCAACAATATCAGGCCAACAATAGACTCTACCAGCAACACGTGTCAGAGGAAACACGAGGGTTTCCACGTAGGTCTTAACGCGTGTCTAATGTTCTTTCTAAATACGACTGAGTTCATCTTACATCTGTGAAATCCAGATGACCTAATATATATATACTCCACACGTGGACATTTGTTTTTGTGCGGTTCTGCAAATTAACTATGGCGTAATGACTTATAGTAAACCCGCCTGTTTAATACCACGAAAAATGAATCAGATAATCCCAGAATTATTAAAATGTTTGACGAGACATTTATTATTACTATTTACTATCTGAGGTAAAAAATAAAATATTGAAATTCTTCTTAGTAAGGAGCGGGGTAGATCAGTGTGTTGAGTGCTGAGTTGCTATGCTGAATTCTTCGGGATCAAATACGGCAGTGACGGATCTACTTATCCTACAGGGGCTCACCCAGCCTCTATAAAGTGGGTACCCTTAATTGGGGCTAAACTTAGAGGTTGAGCGTGATCTCGGACATATCACCTCCATTTACAAACGTCGTTCTAGAAACATTATAGTCTCTACCGCGTATTGATTTATCATGGGTGTAGTGGTACAGATTTTTTTCTTCATTATAATGCGAAAGAACCTTTAGAAGAAGAAAATAAATAAATGTTTCAACTAAAATACTTGATTTTCTACTTTATAGGTGACTGGTAGAGCTTTGTATTTTTATGATTTCTTTCCACAAGATAGGGTTGTCCGCTCGTTCATATTTCTGGGATCAAATTTCAAGGGTCAGGTGAAATTCTATCCTCATCGGGGCCCATTCACTCCCTTCTACTTAAAACAAGTTATAATCAATACAATAATTTTATAATCGTAACTTCTTTGGTCTTCAGTAGTTTGTTTCTTATAAGAAGGCCTGTTTTTTCTGATTTTCAAGTATTTCTACAACGGCAAAATGTTGGTACTTTGAAAATGCGAGTTCTTCACATAGTTATTGTTTTTTGTTGGATTCCAAGGTGCAAAATCCTTCAGAAGAATACTACGGTCATAAAATATCAACGAACTGTTAATGTTACTAAGCTTAATCATGATGTGTCTATATAAATTATATAGAAAACTAAAAGCTAAATATAATCCAAATAAGTTATCTTAAGACTTTTTTAATTTATCAACGCTTTCGTATATTCGTATGCAATCAATGCTCGTTTATTTCAGGGTGTTTGTCCTCGCATTCAAAATGTAAGATAAGATAAATGAATTCGTTTGCAGATTTAAAAGTAAAATAAGCAGGCTTAGCCTCGATGCCCTTTCCCTTTGCTGAGGGTACACATGCATCTTCTCAAGTTGAGAAAAACAAACCCGGGATTGAGAGTGCGTTAAAATCGTCCTTCAATTCCGAGAATTCACAAAAACTTTTATTTTTAAGTCTGTTTAAGTACCCTGGGATCATTCTCTAATGAAGGATAGACCTTAACGATTACAAATATTCGTCATTTTTATACATAAGAAAATGAAACGATTAACATTTTTTGGAGTGAAAACTTCTTTAGCCGCGTTTGGTAACTTTTGGTAGAAGGCAAAAAGTGAGTTCAACTAGCTAACTTTACGTTTCCCCTCGAAGATTCTATTTAACTTAAATTTTTTTATAATTTTTTGTTAATTGTTTTAGAAGTTAATAATATTTATCTTAAACGTTTTATACGTGTTGCGTTCGTCTTTAGAGTTCCTCTCCCAACTTTAACTTTAGCTTTACACCATTCGTGTTACCAATAAAGCGTGATTAGTAATAACAAAATTTTTTTAAATCGTTACCAGTTCCGCAGGTTATCGCTTTGAGTCACGTAACAAGTTCTAAATTTTCTTTCGTTTACTCTTTAATATTCTTGAAAATAAAAATAATCATGAGTTTTAATATGAAACTAAGAGTGTGGTTCTGGGAAACGTGTATATTTCAATAATCGTTTCATTAAGAGATGAATGTTTCAAAATACATTTCGAAGTACAGATGATGATACAACCTAAACGGTATGTGTAAGTCGGTTAATTAACCTATATATAGTCAGTAATAAAATTATTTTTATTTTCGAGAATATTATTAAAAAGGGAACTAACAAAAAGTTAAAACATTTTGTGACTTAATCCAAGCGACAACCTACGGAGTTGATACCAAAAAAAAACAAAAACATCATCACAACACTTTGTATATGCAACCCCAAAGCTGCTGTATTCGCATAAATACCTGGTCGGGGATTATAATTAATGTGTTACAAGAATCTTTCCTGCTCTAAAAATAATATCACACAAACATAAACCTCCGATCGCAGGTACGCAAACGCTTGCAGCTAACTTTAGATGCTCAGCAATAGTTGTAGTAGACACTAGTTTCAACATTACTCAATCATGATCGATTATTAGGCGATCGATATTGCTTAACATATATGTATAATAATTCCGTACTTCAAGAAATATCTATGGACCGTAATGTATGTCCTTTTTCGTTTCATGAACACTATTCGATTCATGAACACTATTCCATACAATTCATGTAAATTTGAAGACAAAGGCGGTTGAGATATCTGCCTTCACATATCTAATATAAAGAACATCTAAAGTAAAGAAAAGAAGAACCATTTTATAAAGTCAATTTTTTTAATATAATTTTTCTCAAAAACATATCTGTCGATTTTTTATAAAAGTCGTCATATCAAAGAATATTTAAATGTTTATTGATATAGTCTTCTCCTCATTGAACTAGTCTGACAAAGAACAAATGCACAACAAGTAAATCGTTAAGTTTCAATTTCATAAAAAACATCTTATACTATATTGAGATTATAGTATGTAATAAATTATTGCATTAATTCACTAGAAACACAAGTTTTAAAACATAACCTAGGAAAAATTAATAAGCATTAAAGAAAATCTTACTAGAAATTGAAGTTAATTGCTTATTTTGTACCTCTATAGTATTGTTTTAAGATATTGATATTTAGCATTTGATAATTTATTGTTAATTAGAGAAGTTTCTTTATCTTATTTAACTATGTTCTCCGTATTGAAATAACAGTACTAAAATCGAAATATTGGAATATGATGTTGCTTGTTTTAAAAAAATTATAAATTAAATTTAACTTCAAACTCCGTGGGAGGGAGAAATGTCCAAAATGTTAGAACTGTACAATGATTATTTTATTCAAGTTTGCTATTAAAAATCATCAGAGGGCACACAGCACGGCCTCTATAGCTCTTTAGATAAAATAATAGATTACCTTAGCCATTTGAAAGTAGTAAAAAATTAGTTTAGTTATGGAATGTAGAGGGAGCTTCTGAATCTAAATCACAAACCATTTGATTAGCAAAATATAAATGTGTAATTTGAACGAAATTGAAAATGGTTTTCAATTCCTGGCAGTATGTCCCGTCTTAAAATCGTACAGAAAAAAATACTTATAATTAATATAACATGAACTGATCTCAAAACAAAAACTAATAGATATTCTGAATGGGGAGAATTTTATAGGTTTATATAGTTTTGTAAGAAATGCAGGTCGATATAGAAAATTTTTAATTTCAGAATTTAATTATTAATGTCAAAAGGAAATTTAATTTATTTTTAGTTTTGTTATTATTTATTAGTTCAATCATGCTCCCGGCAGACGGTATTAAGAACCATGCTGTGGTTGCTAAAGTAGTAAATAAAATTAAAAAGAAAAATACTGTAAATAATTTATTAATAAAAGAGCACTTATATCTATCTATCTGTAGCTTGTTTTATTATTTAAATCGATGTATCCCATTTAAATTTTAAAAAACAGTGCTATATTTTCGGTAATGTCTTAAAGAAGAACTGTGGCTTTCTTATTAGCCATTTTTTAAATATATTTATAAATTAGCTGATCGAGAAAGATAAAATACTAAATAATATCTAGGTCCTCAATAAAATATTACAACACTAAAAACTTGTTTATTTATATTTATAATACAATGATGTTAACATATTTACAAAATTATACTGTTCTGAAATATGATAACATACTAGATAGCTTGAATGTTTTTTCTTTTTTTTATTTGTGCCTTGTTACATGTAATACATTCTACTAACTGCAAGTACTTTAACGTTGTTATCTCTATACATTGTTTCTCAGAGATGTCTAACGCCATATCGAAATTTATCTTTCTCGCAAATGACGAAAAATAATGAAACTATTCAGTGAGCACCAGTGAACGCGTAATAAACGAAAAACCTGTTTTCTTTAGATAGCAGCGCCATTTGACTCTTAACGATTTAGGCGAAACGTGCATTAAGTCTTCTCCTTATGGCGATGTGACGACAAGAATATTTTTATTTCTCAAGAATAAACTCCAGATGTTTATACAATATTTTATACGAGTACATCACCACTTAAAAGGTATTTAAATAATAAAAAATACTATAAAATTAACTTTGGACGATTAATAGAGCAGAGTGTTCTTGTTTATGCATTAAACGTCACTTTATGCTGTAATGGCTATTCAGACGATGCTACAGTGGGAATCCTAAATTTTGCTTACCCAAGTATAATTCTACAGCCCCGGTGAATGAATGGTTAAGTTTCTCCAAAATGAGTTTCTTGTACTTGAGTAAGCGGAATCGAGTTATTTAAAAAGTGGCTCTTCCCTTCCGAAGACAATATTTCCTCTATTCATTCTTATACCAATCCATTCACTCTCAACACCCTTCAAATATCGAAAGTCTCCTCCAATTCAAATCCTCAGTTCAACACCATAAAAAGAGATCCCGCCTTTCCGATCTCTATATACGTTCCCACAGAACTAAAGCATTCGAACGTTCCTTTCTCGCCCGCTCCACAACAGTGTGGAGCTCAATCCCTCCTAACATCCGTCATAGTCCATCATTATCGTCATTTAAATTCTTGCTTTTCCAATAACTCCTAGCTTCCCAAAAAGATGTTCTCTAAGCAAGTTAGTCATTTGCTTAGAATGTAATTTATAGAATAATTCATTGTGTTATTTAGTTGTTTTAAATTTGTTTTTAAGAAGATGTATATCATGTAAAGAAATTATTGCATGCTAACTCATGCATTTAACAAAAGTTATGGGTTTATCTATTCTCTTTAATTGCTTAATATCTTGTCAAGATTCGTACTGCTTATTTACTTATTATTATTTTATGTTTAAATATTTGCTTTAAATTTGTTTTCTGTCACTTTTTACACGCTTTCTGATTTGTAACATTCAGCTTTCTGGCCATATAAATATTATGTTTCTTTTTCTGTTCATAATTGTTATACTAAAGGGACTTTGTCCCAGAATAAAGTTACTTTTTCTATTCTTTTCTATTCTATATTGTACGTAAAGGTTGCAATTTTTTCATTCAATTAACAAATAAAATCATTTCCGAGTATTTTTTTCTAGAATTGGTGTTTCTATACAGCAAATTAAAATACACATATATATTAAATGAAATTTAACAAAGTAGTTGAAAAGAATTCTGTTTAACTGCATGTGGATTGTTGATTTAAATTTTATGAGGATAGAATAATTCCAAATACCATGAAGAGTATTTTTGGTAATCGAAATGATAAAAGACCACTGTTATATTTCTTTTGGTACAGCACTGTTTACATAAATATTCTGTCTTGTTTTATTCTCAGCCCTGACAATGGCCTAAAAATTAGACCGAAACACTGGAACAAATAAAATAAAAAACCTGTACCACTACAACCCATGAAGGGTGTGGGGTTCAGTACATGGCAGAGACTGCACTGTTTCATGGACAACGGTTCTTCAAGGAGGTGACTTGTCCAAGGTCAAGCTTAACCGCCAGGTTTTCCCCCTTATTTTGGGTATCCTATTTTTATAATATTTTATAGAGGCTGGGTGGGCCCCAGGAGGGTCCTAGATTCCATATGATCCATCCCCCGCTGCAAACAGACTAAATGAAAATCATGGCCTGCAGCGCGATTTGAACCAGGATTTTCGGCATGGCAACTCAGTGCTCTACCACTGAGCCACTCCGCTCCCTGGAACAAATAAAATAAGTTAAATATATTAACTGCGCCCCATTTCAAACTTTTCTGTGATAAAAAATGACTTATGAAATTGTTTGGATAATATGTAGTTACATTGTAAGGTGGCTACACTGCTGTAACCTCCCTTCTATTGGTGATTATCAGTTGGTATTGTATCTGATCATGTGTGTTATTTTATAGTAAATAAATCATGCTTATAAAGTTATTAAGTGAGTTGTGCACATTCATTTAACAAACGAAACATGGCGCAGTCGGTAATTTGAATTTTGAAGTTCTCAACGTAATAATAATAGGAATTCAGGATGGAGTTTAACAAACCATGTGTGTTGAACCTATCAACAGGAAATGTCTCTGCAAATTTCCAGTTATTCAAAGACGAAATTAATATATATTTGCTAGCAACGGAAACTGTCAACAAATCAAGAGAGGTCCAGGTCGCCAGACTCAAAAATTTGATGGGATCAGATGCATTAAAAATTTATTCAGCAATAACAACATCAAACAGTGACAAGGAAACTGTTGAATCAATACTTGCTGTCCTTGAAGATTATTGTATTCCGAAGAAAAATATTACAATGGAGGTGTTTAAATATTTAAACCGAAAACAAGGTGCAGAAGAGCCGTTTGAACATTTTTATGCTGAACTTAGGTCTCTCATCTCTTCATGCGAATTTGGGGACCAAGAAGATAAACTCCTCAAAGCTCAAATAGTTTTGGGCATTAGTTCTGCATGTACTCGGGAACGTTTGCTTCGGGAGGATCCTTCATTGAAAAAAACGATAGCGTTTTGCAAGTCAGTGGAAATGGCAGAGGACAATTTACGAGTCATCAAGGGACAGGAGGAACGTCATTTGGAAATCTGCAAGTTAGTGAGAGGTAATAATAGTAATCTAAATGTAAATAGGACCAATAATAATTACCTTTCTGTTAATAAAAGTAAATTCATTGGCTGTACGCGTTGTGGGCAGAAGCACTCAAGGAATCGCTGCCCTGCGTTTGGTCAAAAATGCTTTAAATGCAATAAAATTGGTCACTGGGCCACAATGTGCGGCAGGGATTTGAAAAAACTTGAAAATGTGGGTGTTTCTGATCACGATGGTTCAGGTGATTTTGATTTTGACTTTAATATTGGTTCTATCAAAGTAAATCAATTAAATAAAAACAAAAATTGTCAATGGCTGGAAAATATAGAAATTAATGGCAAATTAATTTTATTTAAATTGGATACTGGTGCCGAAACAAATGTTTTATCTTTGAAACTGCTGATAGACAAAGTAGGCATGAACAACCCAGATGTCTCCAAAACTAGCACTGTGTTGGAAGCATTTGGAGGGTTCAAAATAAAACCTATTGGTACTGTTAAATTACAGATTAGTACTAAGGGTAAATATTGTACAGCAGAATTTGTGGTTATTGAACATGATGTGGGTTTTCCCATTCTGGGACTCCAAACATGTTTGGATTTAGATTTAATTAAAAAAGTAGAACCTGTTAAAACTAGGAAAGACTTATCAAGGTTTATAATGCAAAATGATGACATTTTTAAGGGTTTAGGTTGCTTTCCGGAGTTGTGTTCATTAAAATTAAAAGAGGGTGCCATTCCAAAATCAAGTCCTGCTCGCAGAGTTCCGTTTAAAATTAAAGATCGATTAGAACAAACCCTGGTCAATTTAGTAAATAATAAGGTAATTGCAAAGGTTGACAGCCCAAGGGAGTGGGTCAACAATATTGTTATAGTGGAAAAACAAGACTCATCATTGCGAATTTGTATAGACCCTCAGCAATTAAATAAATATCTTATTAGAGATTATTATGAAATCCCAACCATAGAGGATATTGCTGTCAAACTTGCAAATAAAAAAGTTTTTTGCCTTTTTGATTTAAAACAAGGTTTTCATCAATTGGTTTTGGATGAGGCCTCTAGTGATTTGTGCTCATTTAGTACACCTTTTGGTACTTATAAATATCTTCGAGCCCCATTTGGGTTATCTGTATTGCCTGAATTGTTTCAAAAATTAACTCAAAAGTATTTTGGCCATTTGCAGGGAGTGATAGTTTACTTTGATGATATTTTGTGTGCTGCGGACTCAGAGGAAGAATTACAGGGTATAGTGAATAATGTTGTGAGTGTAGCTCGAAAAAATAATATTAGATTCAACCCTGAAAAAGTTCAGTATTTTGTTAAAGAGGTTAAATTCTTGGGGTTTTTGTTCAATGAAAATGGGCATAAGCCGGATGCCGATCGTATCCGTGTTATCAATGAATTAAAAGCACCTAACAATGTCAAGGAATTGCAGAAAATGCTGGGAATGGTAAATTACTTGCGAAGCCACTTACCTAACCTATCACAGGTTTTATCCCCTTTCCGACTACTACTAAAAAAAGGATCAGAATGGTTATGGACTTCATATCATGATGAAAAATTTCTTGAACTGAAGGAGCTTATTGGAAATGCAACACTATTGAGGTCATTTGATCCTACCAAAAAAGTGGAAATCCAAGCTGATGCTAGTAAGGATGCCCTAGGTTGTGCTCTTTTACAGGAGGGTAGACCCATTCTCTTTGCTAGTAGGTCATTAACAGATTGTGAGTGCAACTATGCACAGATCGAAAAGGAAATGCTTGCTGTTGTATATGCATTCACAAAGTTTCACAAATATGTGTATGGTCATTCAGATGTTACTGTTTTTTCTGATCATTCGCCTCTGACATCTATTTTTATGAAGGATATAAATAAGATAGTTAATAATAGAATAAAAAGAATGAGGTTGAAGCTGATGCCTTATCAGTTTGAGTTAAAATATCTTCCGGGAAAATTCATGTACATAGCAGATTTTTTGTCCCGTAATTTTGTCAAATCTCACCCTGAAGATGACCCATCTATGTTAGAAAGAGTGCACTGTTTAGGAGCTATGGTCAATTTCACGGAAGAAAAATATTCTCAGTTTGTAGTCGAAACCAAAAAGGACCCATCTCTTTCACAGATCACTGAATTCTATCGTAATGGATGGCCACCAAAACTAAATTCAACTGCTCCCGAAGTGGTTCATTTTTATAAGCTTCGTAATAACATTTGTGAGGAAAACGGCTTATTGTATTTAGAGAATAGGTTAATTGTTCCAGTTGTGTTAAGGCGTTTTATCCTGAGTTTATTGCATGAGACCCATTTAGGTTTAAACAAAATAAAGAGTACAGTAAAAAGTTTTTTTTATTGGCCAGGAATAATGTCGGATATTGTTAATTTGGTCTCAGGCTGTTTAGTTTGCCAAACGTTTCAGCGGAGTAAGATAAAAGAAGAGTTGCTCCCTCATGATATTCCGAATATCCCATTTTATAAGGTCGGACTTGACATAGCTGAATTCGATAGACATTTTTTTTTAATCCTTGTTGATTACTACTCTAGATGGGTGGAGGTAATCCCTATAAAAGATAAATCGAGTGCTACCATCATAGCATCGCTCAAGCCACTTTTTGCGAGATTTGGCATTCCAAGAATCATAATTGCAGACAACAACCCTTTTGGCTCAGCAGAGTTTCGAAATTTTTCCCAACAATGGGCTACAGAAATTAAAACAGTAAGTCCTCATTATCCTCAGAGTAATGGTCTTGTGGAAAAGTATGTTGGTATTGTCAAATCCATGTTGAAAAAATGCCAGGCCAATGGCCAAGATTTTAATTTATATCTTCTGAACTACAGAAGCTCGCCAGTGGCAGGTTTGAATTGTTCTCCTTCTCAATTATTGATGTGTAGAAACCTAAGAACCAAATTACCAATTCGCAATAATGATCTTCTTCCAAAAGTTGTTGTAAATAATAATTGTAGTATGCAAAAAGATAAGCAAAAAACCGTATATGACAAAAGTTCTAAAACTCCAGATGATTTTGTTGCACAAGAACCTGTGCTGATTCAGAATAAATTTACTAAATTATGGTCTCCAGGATATATTGTAAAAAAGTTAGAGTTTCGATCTTACATAGTTGATATTAATGGAAAAAGGTACAGGAGAAATTCCAGGTTCATTAGAAAATTCAAAAAACCACTATTTTCGGCGGTAGATTTAAATAGGGATAGTATAAATTTTAAACCCCAGCTAGCTGAAACCAATTGTAATGACTTAGAGTTATCTGAAATGAACTATGATGATGATTTAGAAAGTAATGGAAATTGTAATATTAACCCAAATGAAATACCTGATGATTGCCTGACTAGTGAGGATGTTGGTAATAATTTTGTAAATAACCACGAAGGTTACCGTACCAGGTCAGGACGTGTAATAAGGCGACCTACAAGATTTCAAGATTGAAACTAATCAATGTCGGTTAAAATTGTATTTGTTATTTAAATTATGTTTATGATGTTTATTTCATGTATTGTATCTTTCCTTGTATGATTAGATGTAGTGTTTACTTCTTGTATTTTATATATTGTATGTTATTTTCTTTGATTTATGTTAATCATGTTTTCTGTAATAGCTATACATTTTGGTATTGGTAGTCTTAGAGGGGAGGATGTTTGGATAATATGTAGTTACATTGTAAGGTGGCTACACTGCTGTAACCTCCCTTCTATTGGTGATTATCAGTTGGTATTGTATCTGATCATGTGTGTTATTTTATAGTAAATAAATCATGCTTATAAAGTTATTAAGTGAGTTGTGCACATTCATTTAACAAACGAAACAGAAATAACATAAAATGGAGAATAAAAAAAAAAAAAAAGTGCAATATATCTTGCAAATGTAAAGCCATAAGTAGAAATAAATACTTCCAATGATCTCCTCCATCCAAAAAATATAGACTAGTTCTAGAATCTTAGCGAAGGCCAACAACGTTTTTTTTTTTGCAGCTGCTAGTCCAAAATTACAGATGGCGATTGAGTCATCGTCGGTTGTGGTCGAGTATAGTTAGGTATAGTTGGACCAGATCCAGAAGATGGTGATGTCAACTCCATTCATTCATGAGCTGTGAGCCTGCCAAGCTCAGCCATTAAGCTTCATCCAGTCTGCGTCGACGACAACAGACGAGAATAAGAATTCTTTATCCGACACCAGCATCCATCTGCATACTAACCTTCCGATCCGGCGGCCGGGACAATGTTCGGAAGGCTCTTTTGTATTATTTAAGCGATTTCCCTTCCTCTCAGAAATGTTTTTTTAATAAGGATTGGAAGAGGAAGTCGGGAAGGCGAAATGGTTACTGATTCCTTCACGTGCGTACTCGGTCGCAAGATGTTCGATTGAAAGCTTCTTTAATATATGCGATTCGAAGAAGACATGGGTATTAAACTGACGTGAAACCGATTCTGAAGCAAAACTAATCATTACTCCAATGGAGGATATTGTCAGTTCACTACCCACTTCCGTTATATCTGGAAAATAAATACCAGCCCCTTCTTTAATTAGTAAATTAGTAGACTAGTGCAGACTTTAACGATTTACTTAAGTTGCCCAAAGACCCTCTTCTAACAATTGCCTTGTTCTTGTATCCACACACCTAAATTATGGGACCTTGATCAGGGGGTATGATCAATGAAGAAGAACGCCACCTTAAGCGAACCTTATTTTAATGTAATGTTTCAACTGTTTAAGGCAGATGATAACGTAGCACCGTAAAGAACTTTTATATGTAGATGTATTAAATCTGAGTTGCTGACTGCTATCGTTCACCTATTCTGTTCTTCATTGCCTGCACACTCCAATGTATTTAACATCTCTACAGTCAACAATACCTTATCAATATAAATCTGTTTTAGTCATGCTGTTCCAGTATTAGTAAGTTCTTCGATATGGCTGACACGGCTATGACACTGCTGCTTGCATAATCCTTACTTCAAATAAAGAAGTGCAAAAGTGCAAACGTTAGTGGACTTGTTTGCAGGACTTAGTTCTGCTTTCACAACTATTATTAATAATTGACATTATAATGATTAATAACTATCCGATATAAGGCATCAAGTGCACACAGAGGATGTTTGTTTAACCATGCTCCGATAAAAAAAAAATCAGTTCATAATGATTTATATAAAGTATAAGCAAAAGTTAAGACGAATGGAGCAAATCATTATTTAATATATTTATTTAATTTACATTTTTAGGCAGAATACTGTCACTAGCGGATTGATAATTTTATTATTATAAAACGGGTCAACAATAATATCAATATTTCTATATTTTATTTTATCTATTTTCATTCTTTATAATCTGTAGGCATTATTATAATTTGTTTGTATATTATATATTTAGCCCTGAATTAGACCTGCGGTGTGGGTCGAAACGTTGGCTTTCAAATAAATAGTTCAACCCTATTTAAGAAATTATTTCTTTAACCACCTCGAACAAACCGTTTCAATGAATTCGTTTGAGTCTTAAAATTAATATCCTAAAATACATTCGTTTTCTAATTAAACTAAATTGTCAAATTTCAAACAGTTTAAATAAGAGAATAGACATTTTTCTCGTATAACGGATTATAAGTGTAAAGGACAGACGCTAAAGAGAGGGACGAATGGTCAGAATCTACTTCAACATTCTGAGACCGAACAGCGCTTTCCGTCCAGTCTGCCTGCGACACTCGTTTCATTCAGTGAATATAC
This sequence comes from Arma custos, assembly GCA_037127475.1. Lineage (NCBI taxonomy): Eukaryota > Metazoa > Arthropoda > Insecta > Hemiptera > Pentatomidae > Arma > Arma custos. The sequence continues at coordinate 81,128,343 of CM073761.1, read as the reverse complement.
AAATGGCAGTGGTTTATAAACCGTTTAATTATGAAAAAAATTAACTGGATTACAAATTAAATTGACGATTTAGATGTTACTGGCTTTTATTCTTTTATTTATTTTTACAGCTCAATTCTTATTACTTTAGATTTTTTTTGTTTTGTTTTTCTTGACCACAAAATACCTTTCAGTAAATATTTATTTTGAAGTTCTGTAAATACTGTATGATTTTTATATTGTAGCCTCTTGGCCAGATATATATTCTATCATTTTTGTATACATTTGTTATTCTTAACGCACCTGGTCAGGAGATAAAATTATTTTTCTATTCAATTCTAAATGAAAATCAGCATATTCGTGCTGGCTATGGGCCCCCTACGTCACATAAATATGTATTAATAATAATTTTTGTCACATTTCAAATAATAAATTTTAAAATTATGTTTATACTATACTATACTATTATTGCTGATGATAATCTAAAGTTGTTTATAAAATAAAACTTCTAATGTGGTAAGTCCCATATCTTTACATACCATCTTTAAAAGAGATTTCCGGAAGAAACCTAGAAACAGGGTTCAGAATAAACCATTTTATACTGGAAAGTGGGCATTCAAAATTAAGAATTAATGTGACACATTCTATCGGCAGACCATCTGCAAGGATAATGTGCGTGCACATACAAAAAACATCCAAAAAAAAGTAATATACATAAATAAAATATATATTCAAGGGACTCTTGATCGTAATTTAAATAAACCGTACATAAAATAAATACCATTAGCTCACACCCTAATAAGATCAGCCTGCTTCTCTTCTGTTTTCTTCCGAGGCGTGTGGGCTGAAAAACCATATGGTTCATTTCAAATATTTTCCATTATGGCTCGGGACGGGTTTCGAAGGATTCATTTGGCATAGTTTAGGGGATTCCACTAATATATCGGACGACTTGGAAAGTTTGACTTTTGGCAAAGCGATTTTTGAGACAAGGTGCTGAACAATACGGTTACATAAGGTGCGACGATGTGGGCGTTTTTGATTAAAACACGTATGTGTGGCACAGAGCTAGCGATGCAAAGTGACAGAACATATGTGTCATAATAGTTAATCTTAATTATTACAAACATACGCATTATATATATATATATATATATATATATATATATATATATATATATATATATAGATAGATAGAGAGAGAGAGAGAGAGAGAGAGAGAGAGAGAGAGAGAGAGAGAGTGAGTGAGAGAGAGAGAGACAGAGACAGATTTACGCACGATGTACGAAATAAATATAAAATATTAGTACAGTTTATTTTTAAAAACGCCTTGGAGACAAAATATGTTAAACTTGCTACAGAGCCCGAATCATTTTCAGTTTTGTAGATATTTCTCATACTGGACTCAAAATACAGGAAACTAATGCCCGTTTAAGGGCACTTCAACCCTTACTAGACAAACGCTCTAAGCTCCAAATTAATTACAAAAGACTCATATACATGACTATTATAAGACCCATTTGGACTTACGGAGTAGAGCTTTGGGGCTCCACTATGCCATCAAATTCCTGTCGTATCAGACCATTACAAATAAAACACCTTAATGCTCGTTTCCTTACTTTGTTACGAATAAAGTCACCCATAATGATCTCAATGTCACATTATCTGCTGATTTGGCCTGAACCAGATATCAGTCATGACAAACTTTCTACTCAAACCCTCTAATTTCAAACACAGTTACTTCTTCAATTCCTGATAATCCTGCAAGAAATCTGAAAAGATGGTATCGTGGCTTTTTAAATTAGCTTTGTTTCTCATCTCGCCTTTATCCATGTCATTACGTACCATTCGTAATATTTACTTGTTACATTGGTGTAATGCAGTTATAAATTTCAATAAATATTTTTATAAAAAAATGAGGTATTCCCAGTATTTTATGATCATTATTGTGTTCCATTCGCCTGATTTATCCCCAGACACCGAGTAAGAAATGTTCATGGTTGAGTGGACAAAGGAGGCGTCTGTCAAACCATGGTTTACTTCATGACTAATTTTCCCTCCATTCCCTTCTCCTTACAGAGGTTTTCCTTATTATACGTCTACCGGGAAAACTAAAATCCACAATGGAGGATTTGTATGTTATAACAAAATGATGTCATGATACAGTTTCAGAGATAGCAGTGGCGAAAATTGTTGATACAGCATCCCGTCATCGATCCAAATCATCCGAATCAGTTCTTTGCAGATCGGTTTTATTTCTCAGCAAACTAAATTCAACCTTCTTGGTCCATCTAGAAAAGGTCGGTGATCTGTCCATCCAGTACCAGTTGGAGTTTGTAAGGACTTTGAATCTAAAATAAAAAAAAACTTTACAAAAATACACTAAGCTCAATTTAAAAATAAATAAAAATAGTGTCCCTTCGATTCACACCCTCTTTATGCCTCAGAGCCACTAGGCTGGTGGTTCGACCAAGTGCGGAGCGGAAATATAATTTATTTAAATAACACTTTCCATCAAATATCTTATTAAACCCATCCCTAATGTATAATTTCTACTTTCTCAATGTATAGATCTTAATGTAATTTATTTTATTGTTGTATGATATAATTTTTGAAATATTTTATTTGAAAAGAAAAGATATGACAAAGATATGAAGGTTCGAGTCGACCCGACTTGATTTAATGACTTAAGTCAACAAGATCCAAAAATAAAAGTAATGTTCAATTAACATTCTCCCCGTGTATACATCGCAAATTGCGAGAACACGGAAACATAGGATCAGTGAAAAGAAGGGATATGACTGACCGAGAAGTGAAGGATGGCTGAGATGGTTTAATACCACCACGGAAAGGTAGGAGACCCGGGTCCTGGTCATATCTTTTCTTTTCAAATAAAATATATAGATTTTAACATTGTAACCGAAAAAACTATAGAGGTAGAATATTTATTTCTTTTTCTCCAACAGTTTCTAAACGCTGTCGTAAAGTTAAAGTATATTATGCTAAAGAACATCATATTCCGCTTCTAATGAGAACCAAGATATAATAATTTTGAAACAGAGACGACGTAAAAATGATGATTTTTATCAAAAAAGTAAAAAAGTACTTTAAACTAGTCTATATCGTTTATTTAATTGTCGTTTACGGCCATATTATTCCTCCAAACCATTATGTTGTTATCATTAAAGGAAGAATTTGACGTGATGTATTTTAATATTTTTTTTAATAAAGGGAAGCGCGGAGAGACTCAGTTGTAGAGCGCTAAGTTTCCGTGCCGAAGGTCCTGGGTATCCAGCTCTGGCTGATTTTATTTAATCTGTTAGCTGCCGGGTCCTTTAGAATCTGGGGCTCTCCTGGGGCTAACTCAACCTTTACAAAGTGAATACCCGAAATAGGGGGGGAATGTGGCGGTTGAGTTTGATCTAGGACAAATCACTTCCTTGTACAAGCGTTGTCCAAGACCAACTGCAGTCTTTACTGCGTACTGAACCCAAGACTTTTAATGGGTTGTAGCGGTAAAGGTTTTTAAAATAAAATGTTAAGAAATTAGAGGTAAAAAAAATATCGCCCTACATAACAACTATTAAGGAATACTGAATATAAGAAAGCATCCTTTGAATAACTCACCGAATATCTCCTGGACCCTAGGACTATCTTTTATACTAGTGTTGTGACATGTATTGTGTTTTCTGTTTTATATACGTTATCATGCCTCTTCATGTACCGACAATGCCTGAATTTATGTATTTATCACTCTATCTGATTAGGAATCCACAACATCGTTAGCTAAATGTTTACTATTAGTCACACATGGTCCAAAGGTAAGTGCGGAAGTGGAAGATCGGAACCTCATGTTGCTGGCACTCTACTCTCGTAGAGCCAGTAACCTATTTTGTAGGGTGAATCTAGACACGATACCAGATGTTTTCACAGGAAATACTCTTTTATTTTCCAAAACTACATTACCGTAACCGGGTAATCTCTTTAATGCGATTCGTATACGAGTATGTTATAAGTCTTTAAGTCATTCCCTGCACAAAAATTCATTCAGAATCACAAATACTTCGTTCAGACATTTCGATAATTTTTTAAGACATTTAAATGTTTTTAAACGGGTTAGCTCAGTCAATAGAGCTTTGAATTGATGTGGTGAGGATCCGGCCGTCGGAAATGAATAATTCATTCTGTTAACAGCCACAATGGACCCTTTGGGATAGGTAGAACCTCCTTTGGCTCACCTAGCCTCTATAAAGTGGGTATATTGGAGGAAAAAGCTGGCGGTTTTGACAGTAAACTGTTAAGAAACAGTCCAGTTTCAAACAAACCTACAGTACTGAACCTATGATCTCATAAGTTGTACAGATTTTTTTTTATTCAGGCTTACACGATCTGAACTCAGAGGAAACGAAGCTGTTTAATCTCAAAAGGGAAATCCTGTGCATCAAGTATTTTGATATTCTTGAAATCGGAAGTGCTACTTCTGAAAATTCTTCACTATGATTGAGTAAGGTAGTGTTGAATGAATCAAATTAAACAAATATCAGTAAAGTTTTATAACATCTAGTTCTCTAATCTAAATGGTTAATCAAATTGCTTTAAATTTAAGGCTGCAATCCGGCATAGTCTCTCTGAAAAATTATATTATAATTTATAGAAAATAAAAATAATTTAACAGTATCATTCAACACAATTTATAGAATAATATTTACGTAGTGGATAATTATCACCGAATCAATTATTAATAACGCCCTTAAAATCTATAAAATACCACTTATTATGTCTTATAAATTAACATATTTTTCTGATAGATTATCATTATCATATTATTCTTAGAGGCATTGGCTTGAAATGGAGTTATTGCTTACGTTACAACTTCATTTCAAACCAAATACCACGAAAATGACACGACCCCGCTTCCTTCAATACTATTAATTCTTGACAAAATTCGACTTCACCGCTTACACGGGGCTGCAGATGTATACTGTGAAATTATCTTTAAACGGGTTTTTACGCAAGAAAAAGTTTTCTTTTGCTATTTACTTGTTAATCTCTGATGATTCACAACTGTCATTAGCTGTTGCTACTTAGGGACAGCTCATTCATTTTTTTAATTTATATATTTTTTTAAACTCAAACATTATAACTTATAACTATAACTACAAATTACAGATAGTAAAATATAAATAAATTTACTATATATTATTTTTTAAATAATGCAGTTTGAAAATATTAAAAAGAAATATTAATTACAACCATGTATATATCATAAACATGTATAAATAGCGTAGAACGTATCAGATATAACTTAGAATAGAATTAAATATTTATATTTTCGATAATTTAAACTATTTAAACTAGCTATTAAACTATTTATTTACGTATTTATTTATCGCAGATCTGTCAAAAATCACTACTGAGCTAGCTATTATAAATTTCAAGTTTGGCATTTAGCTAACTTGTTATATAACAGATATTCCTAACGTTTGCTAATTTATTTTAAGATATGAATTACTTCAAATAGTTTAGAAGCTTTTTTTTCCTTGTTTTTTTCTTTTATCACAAATAAACAAACACCAATTGGTTATTATAATCTGTATTTTATGTTCATTTTTGAAGCATTTAAAAAATACTTTTAATTTTAAGCTCGGTAATCTAATTAAGTTTATGTAAACACAGTATTTTCTCATATTATTTTTTATATAACATGTATAGATTTTAACTACTTTTTTTTATTAACATATTATTTCATATATTTATATATATATATATATATATATATATATATATATATATATATATATATATATATATATAGTAATTAATTGTTTTCATATTCTCTCTGATATTAAACAAATATTATTATTGCCTTATCTTGTTTTCTTTATCTCTGTTAAAAGCATACGAAGTAGGCTGAAACGTAGGTAAATGTAAAAACAGTTTCATTTCTACAACATTACTCCAACATACCCTACATTAGTATTTTATTTGAAACAAAAAGATTCCTAATTTCACCACGGAGAGGTGAAATACCCGGGTTCGAGTCCTGGCCATATCTTTTCTTTTCAAATAAAATATTTAAAAAAATTATATTATATAAAAATTAAATAAATTATAAAAAGATTCCTAGCTTCTGTATTACTGATTGATAAACAATATAGCTAAGCCATTATGAAACGTTTTATTGAGAAAATTCGAAAAAAAGAAAAAGAGTCAATACAGAAGCCATGCAACAAGTTTAACTGATATAACCCTGAAAGACTTGAACGGTCGACTTAAACTCAATCCATAGTACACGCGTGTGTGAATTTTTTAAATATTTTTACCCATAAATAGCACCTCTATGGAAAAAATCTGACCATAAAAAATTTACATTCCATAAGTCCCCTGAAATCCTGAATGGTTCACACAGAACGCGGTACGGCCGAAAATCTGTGGTGTAATATGTCGACTCACCCTATTCACAGAGAATGTGAACTACACATAATGAGTTTTTAAAGGGAAAAATGTATTAATGATGTCGGGAATTTCTGTGTAAAATTAGATTGGATATGTTCAAGAAATCTGAAATTAGGAGGGCAATGAGACAAGAAGCTGATGAAGATAAGTGTGTATTTTTTCTTTAAAATTTATTTATTATTCCACAAAGTACGCATATATTTTTGTTACAGGTTTAGGTTTTATTGCTTATAGACGCACAACATCTATGGTCATTAGCGTCTTTCTTCTTTTTGTTCAAATGTTTATTTCATTATTTATTTATTTATTCATTTATCAGCCTCTTTCGTCTTTTGGTGCAATATTTAGTTCTTTATTATTTTTTGGTTTAACTTTTATTTCCATTTAACCTATAATTATTATATTTTACTGAAAATATTATTTTCTTTAAGAAAGTTTATCACTTTGTCTATATTTGCGGCGTTATTTCCCAGGATAGTCGAGGTTTTCCTATCAATCCCCAAGCCATGAAAATATGTTTCATATAGGGGGCAGTCTTCCAAGATGTGGGTGATAGTTAGTTGCACCCTGCAACTTCCGCACTTTGGTGGTGCATCTTTCTCAATCAAATATCCGTGTGTCATCCGCGTGTGGCCGATTCTTAGTCTCGTGATGACTACTTCCTCTCTTCTGTTGCTGCGGCAAGAACTTTTCCACGGTTTTATTTCCGCTTTAATACTTTTCAATTTATTATTTTTATCAGTTGCCTCCCACAGCTGTATCCACGTCATGAGTGCTTGGTGTTTTAGATATTGTGAAATGTCCGATATGGTATAAACATTTGTTATGGCCGGGGATGATGCATATTTTTGTTACATAAATTTATTAGTAGAATATCCTAACATTTATTTATGTTTCAACTAACATTTCATACATATGTATGTGACACTGTCCCATACTCTGTGATCCAGCCTTTAAAGTTTCCTCCATTATAATATGATTTTTATTTATTTATTTTTTATTAATGTAGTTAGTTCATATATATTTGCCAACTTAATATTTCTGTAAAAACAAAATTTATTATACTTCTTATATTTGATTGTTTGTAGTACGTTTGAACATATGCTAAAGTTATTCCAATTTTACAAAATAGATCACTCGACAATGTTTGATATTTTTATTTATTATAACGTTCTTTTCTTTTCAGTGAATCAAATAATTTACCCAATAAAACGAAAAGTAACTGCTTATTCCGACGAATCTAAAATACAGCAGAAGAAACAATGGGTTAATGAAAGAAAAGGGATTTGCCCTAAATTGCTGAACAACCCGTTTCTATTGTCTGCAATAAAATGTAGGGGAAAAAAATCTGTAGTAAATATGAACCACCGAGAAATAAAGAAAAGATAATCCTTTATGAATTTTAAAATCTTACAAAATGATTAGTAGTATTTTGAAAACTTAACTCTCATTAAAAACTTTGTCAACTCACTGTGTCTCAGTGCTCCATAATACTTTATATTATCATCGTTATATTATTATTATTATATTAAAATGATATGTGGATTAACGTAATTTCCTCGGATGAACGTGGTTAAACCTTCTAGACCGAGAATATTCTTCCAAAAACTCTCGATATTTCCAATAAGGCACTCTAGGAATCTATCACTTCCTTTCATGGTAATTTTTCCTATCGTATGTTGTCGCTTGATAAGAACGCCATAACACTTTAATTTCAGGGTGGCTACATAATAAATAGAACCATTGAATAACAAACAAAATTAAACATGTACTTTAATCTAAGTCTTCATTTCAACGGAATTTTTCTATCAATTTTAAAATAAGGCGTTAATCGACAAGCATCCCTACATGAGGAATTTATAAAATAAAAATTTTTCGGTTGAAAGATAAAACCTAAGTATTTATTGTCGGAATTGGAGAATTAAAATCAATTCCAGCAAGTCCCATCAAATTACCTTTACCCTTCGCCGAAAGCCCATGACTTCCTGTCCTACTGTATTCTTTAATAGTACTCCACTTATCCCTGTTGAACCGATTCGCTACCTGGGACTCAACTTAGACAAGCATCTTACTTGGAACCCTCACACAAGACTGAAAAGACAAGAAACAGCTAGACGCTTCCGACTACCTCAACAAATACTAGACAAACGCTCAAAGCTTCAGATCAATTACAAAGACTTATTTATGTGACTGTTATAAGACCTATATCCAAAATCGTAAACGCTCCTTATTTTGTCACAAATAAAACAATCCATAATGACCTTAACGTTCCATATGTCACCGATTTAGCCCATTCCAGATACCTATCATTCCATAATAAACTTCAGACCCATCCAAACCCACTAGTTTCCATCCTTGCATCCAATTCCATCCCGGGCAATCCTCCTAGGCGTCTGAAGAGAAGATGACCTCGGCACCTTTATAGCAAATTATAGCAATTGTACTAGATGTATATATTACAGTTGTACAACTCAATAAAATAATTAAAAAAAAAAAAAAGTATTTATTATCAGTGTTGCAGCAAAATTTTCATACTGCTAAATTATCTAAAAACAATTTTTTGATTCCTGTTAGAGATACAAAAGCTATTGGAAATAAATAAAATATAAAATTTGCTTAAATATAAACTGAAAATCAATTCCTACTTCTCTCCCATGTCCTTAATTCAATGTCTATTTTTTGCCACTAACAAATGTCAAGACCAGCACATGGCTTTTGTTTCTCACGATTTTTTTGATACTACAATTTTTGAATTATTTAATTGAACATAATTCGGATTTTTTTTATTTCGGATGTACCATTCATTTCTTGTTTGAATCAGATCGCCCTGGAAGATATGAGGAACATTGCAAACGTCTCAATGGTCCCTTGTCAGATGGAGAGTTGATAACGCTTTAGCCTTGGCGAGTTCAGTTACGAAATCTGGGGGACTGGAGGCGTCTTCACTCAAGCGTCATTCGTTAAACATTCGGGGAGTTGTTTATTTTATTTTAAAATACAATAAATAAATGTAATATTTGTAATAGCTTAGAACCAATCAAAGAATCAAAGCATAGCATTGTCGATGCACGTATTTTGATTAAAATCAAATAGTATTCAAGGATTCATTCATTGGTTTTCTTAATTATTGTTGAGCAGCGATATAATTATCGTCGTTTAATAATATGCTAAATTTAATCTTAATTATCCCAACAAATATTATAGGAAAATTGTGGGGAATTATATTTTGTAATAATCAATTAAAAAGGCTTCTGAATAAAAATAAAATACCTAGAACTACAATTCTGTATGATACATAAACAGTTCAACTATATTCTAAAACTGAATATCGATATTTATTTTTCTTGCCCCATCTCATCTAACAATAATATATTTTATCCATTTTTTCGGGATCCCAAAGTACATTGAACTTGTTAATTTTATTTATTTACATATGACGATAATAAAATCATCGAATTAAGAAAAATATATGGTATCAGTTCCGCTGGTTGTCGCTTCGAGTTAAGTCATAAAAAGTTTTAACTTTCCATTCGTTGTTGTTTTAATATTATAATATATAGTAAGTATATAGCTACTATTACTGACTGTATATATTTTAAAAACAGACTTACACATACATTTTGATCATCTACTTCGAAATGTTTTGTTGAAGCGTACATTTGTTGATAAAATGATTACCGAAATACTCACATTTACCGTAATTACACCCTTTTTTTCATTCTAAAACTCACTATTTTTATTTCCGAGAATATTAAAGAGGGACAAGTGAATAGTTTTGTGTGACTCAACACGAAGGAACAACATACGGAACTGATACCAAAACAAAAATTCCTGTCTCATTTTCGGAAGTAATGCCTCCCAACTTGTAGATTTCTCTAATGGTTGTAACTGCATTGTTAAGACAGAGGGATGGTATAGGTACCTACATACCCAGCATTCGTCCGGCAAGAAACACTGAGAACAAAGGAACGTGTGGAGCGGAAAAATTCCTGACCTGTTTTCTGGTTTATGATTTATTTCGCTTTATTTACAGTCATTAATAAATATTTTCCTAATTAGGTGTGTTACAGAATTTCAATTAGGGATTTTTTTCTAGTCAGATACACTAAATAATTTTATCCATGATCTTTCTCAAACATGTATAATAATAAGATTAATTGAATGTTCTCAATCTGAAATATGCAGTCGAAACCCAAAAGCATATCATACTTGAATGCCTGACAAAGATAAATCAAAGAGAAATAATGTTAAGCAGTTTATAAATGAACCAAAATACTATTTACTAAGATTTTTTAAAATTAATGCACAGAGGGAAAATTTTGAACATTCATAAATTCTTGAAAGTTATAAAAAAAATAAAAAAAAATATATATATATATATATATATATATATATATATATATATATATATATATAGATTAAGCCAATAAATAAATAATAGCGATAGCAACAAAGAGATAGGACTTACTGACCAACAGAGCTTTCATAACATTTAAACATTTTATATATGGATGTATGGAATAAACCAATGCCACCCACATAGGGAGAAAAAAGTATTTTACAAAAATAAAAAGTTTGTATTACTTAAAAAACTTGATTAATTGGGAAAATTAAAATGCAACCATAATGAAGAAAGAAAAAATATTATAGAAATCATACCCCTGATAGTACTTGTGAATTGGTGTTGAATGCAGTAAAATAATTCTTAAAATGTTAAATTTGTTATTAAATAATTTTATTATTGAATTAAGAGAATTTAAAACCCGTAAAAAAAAAAAAAAATTAACTATTTAAATCTTGAATAGTGCTTCTTCATTATAGAATATTTTCTACGTCTAACAGTTGTTTTTTTAATTTTTTTTATTATTGTACCAGCAAATATTTTAAAAAATTGTACTATTAGTCTGGTACACAAGTGATATGCTATTGAGGATTACATATTGCTTCAATATTGTTGATTGAAACACTTAAAAATTAAATTAAAGATTTAATTTTAAATTTTAGAATAATATCCACCAAGAAGCCGATGTATAACATATTTTACATATTATGGTTTGTTTAACGCATAATTATAACATTCCAAATAGTTAATCTGAAAGCACACTTCTCTGCAATGTTATGCAACCGGTGATTTTACATCATTAGCAGGAAAAACAAAGTAACACTGTAACTTATGTTTTGCTTATTTTCAGTTAATATATATATGTATATATATCTTGAGTATTCAGAACGAACCTTGAAGAAATAGAAACACGAGAAGCAATCTTAGCTGGCATTTTATTGTTAAAGAGGATACTACCACCTACAAGGGTGTGTTGATGGTGATATTGTTGTTTATCTCTTAACTCCGAAACATACAACAAAAAGCTCGATTCAAACCGAAAAAGAAATATGAGAGCTGGAGGAGGTGGAATCGGAACTTTCGAAGCTGGATTGTTCAAGTTTATGGAGTGAGTAGTTTCACATACCTGGGAACTAAATTGAACTTCCTCGACTCCCAGGAGCGTGTTAATCGATGATCCTTGGGTCTGCGAGCCATTTTAACACATTTCTTTCCAATGCAACAAGAGTACATCGGTACAAGAGTTGGTGCTTCTGACATTTAGGATCTGAGGCCTGGGATATATTGTATGAAGTGAGCAAGGCTTCTGGTTTTTGAAAAGGGAATTAAGGTTTTCCATCAGAGAGAGAAAGTGGAGCTCTCAAATCTCTTTGAAGGTATCTCATGGACTGTCATGAGATGATGATGAACAGCATTGAAATTCTAAAGAAACTTCAGACGAAAGGGTTTCAGAGCTAGAAAATGGCGGAAAAGAAGTAAAAGCCGATGGTTGGACCATGTGGACTCATATACTTCAACCATAAGCTCTATCCTGTTATATGCTCGGTAATGGGCAGTAGTGCCAAATGAAGATGATAAAAAAAATTGTATATTCACTATATTGATTAAATAATATAACAAAATTACGATCAAAACCTAATAATACGGTTTTGCAGGTGTTTATTTTTAATAAAAACTAAAACAAAAACTTACATGCAGGGCATATATCGGGACAGTTATCACAAAATTTCATATTCCGGTCCTACTCGATTCATAGGCCCTTGCGAATAACATTTATTATTCGACCGATTATGAAACAATACTAATCGCTAATACTGCTTGTATTAGTAACATCTTTAGCAATTGTTAGTAGGTTGGAAAGTACTGTTAGGGTCTGGTTAGGTAGGCAACAACATATGTGAACAGGTAGCGGGCCGGCAAACCTTTTCTGCCACCAAAGAACCACCAACCCGAGTCTAAAATCACTTCATAACAACTTAGTAACGTAAAGTAAACATTTCCCTAAGATTTAATTAATAAATATAATATAATTAAAAACACCAGCAAATATGACCTTAAGATACTGTTTTAACTGAGAAACTGATTTCTTAATATTACTTAAGTTAAAACAAGTACTACTATATGACCTATTGCAAATTCAAATTAAATAAAAATTAATGCCTGATAAAATAAAACATTGTAAAACATTCGAAATTAAATTTTACAACATATAACCACACACTATAAATGGAGAAAGTAATTTAAACCGGAAAATAAATTTAATATTTATACATTACCAGTTTTAAATTTTTGAAAAATATATCTGAAACTAATAGAGATCCTAACCTGATTTAATTAGGACAATAAAAAACAATTTTATTTTATTGATGATTTATAAGAAAAATTTAACTCATTAAAAGATTAAACAGTATTTTAAAAATTTTTTTAGATTATCGTAAAATTTCTCATTGATAAAAATGTATTTTTTTTAATACATGTTTTTTTAAAGCATGTTTATGCCACAGTGTAAAAACCGGGGTGGAATTTTCATTTCGTTATTTGTAATTTTTTGGTTCATCTAAATGAATCATAATTAAATAAAAATATGTAAATATTTTAAAAACCTTATTTTAATAAAATATGTCCATTTATATTTATATTTTTATTTCCCAATTAAAAAATGTTAAAATGCTAAAACCTATTCCAAACTGAAGAGAGAATATGGTCTCGCAATAAATGTGCAAATTAATTTACAGGTTAAACAACTAAACATAAATAAATATTTTTTACAAAAACAAGAGTTATCTTATCTTTAATTTTCGGTTATTTGAATATTTGAAAGTTTTACTTTGGATGATTTGAATGAAATCAAGATTAGGGGAAAATAATAAAATTTAAAGTTTTTATAATAATTATAATATCTAACACCTGATAATTTAGTTAATTATAAATATTACACAACAATTTGGTTATTCCGAGAGATTTATACCGTGTACGTTAATAATGAAAATATAATTTTAAATTTAACTTATCAGGATAAAAATTTAAATGATCAAATCTACAAGTTTCATACAACTAGTTCGAATGATTCATCTTAAAGTTTTAAATTTATTTTATGTTTTAAAAAACTTATGTAAATTTAACCGATATTTTAAAGTATATTATTTACTAGAACATGGATGATGCGTCAATTATGTTTGTAAAGCTGACACAATATTAAGCCTTGTGAGATAAGTGCTCAATGAGATAGGTTCAAGCCATTTTTTTTTCAGTTGAACATTGTTATTGTATTATGTTCACATTATTAATATAATGGAAATAAAGCTTAATCAGGATAACGAAAAAAAACATTTATGAATATTCAAAGAGTTAAATCATTGTTTAGTAAGGCAGTACATCAGTACTACTAATCCGAGTTGTTTGTTAACTTCTTATATTTTATCAATGCTTTGCGTAGGTTTTATGGTTATAAAACCATGGTTAAAGTCATATGGAGGATATTCAGAACCTGGGTTCCAAACTAAGTACTGAATTAAGCTTGGATGAAGTAATAGAGTTACTTCCAGACAAAGTTATTAAGAAGGCAATCAACCTCTGGTTCAGAAACCTTCAAGACTAAATTAACAATAGAGGTTTCTCCTAAGGCTATTAAAGATTTTTTCATGAATATTTTAATAATAGCGATTAGTTTTGAAGATTTGACCGGTGACAGAAGAAGTAAAAGGTATGGAGACAATCAGGTCAATTTTAAATATTTATTTATGAATATTCTTGAGTTGGATTAAATATATTTGTTAGTGTATGTATGTATAAGCATATAAATAATTAGCCATATATAAACTTAAATTCAAGATTTATTTTTAAGTGAGACTGGAACAACTTAAGGATACATCTGCTAATAGTTCTCAAGCTTTTAAAAATACATAAATAGTTGAAATCCGATGGTGATTTAAAAAACATCAAAATCAAAATTATTGTTATAATTTTACAATAATAATATGAATTATTTAAACCAAGCCTCCTTGACACCCACATTCGAAGTAGCCAGACTGAACCAAGTTGACCGACAAGGCAAAATTTATGTCGGCAAATTCCCACTACAAAAGAATTAATCCCGTAGTTTACAAAGGGCAGAAGTCGCTGTTAACAATTCTCATTGATAACGGAATTATCGTATGCACTATTATCGGCCTTCTTTTCATCCATAACACATGACAAGGTTAAAGGGTGCAACAAACTCTGGGAAACATTGTGTCTGATAAATCCATCAATGTATGGGAGTAAACAAAAAAAAAAAAAAAAAAGTAATTCAGATAAAATATTGCAACGAAAAGGATCTGGGGCTAATTTAATCATAAAATATTTGATAAAAAAAAAATTACACAATTTTATCAGAGTTATATGAAAATTATATCTCATACAATGATTGCTCTTATTAGTATAAATAAATATTTCTATAAGCATTAAGTATGATATATAAAAATAAATGGTTTTGAGAATCGTTATGTGTTTTAAATTAATTGTTTAACTATGATTAACTGAGTTGTTTTAATTTAAAATTAAAATAAAATAAAAAAAGTAAATATAAAGGTGAGTTTTGACAATATATTTGTTCTCTATTTATAGCTTTGTCTATATATATATATTGTCAAAACTGTACATGGACACTAAAATCACTTTGCCCACTGCTTATTTACTTATTTTTAAATAAGGGGGGGGGGTATGTTTTTGTGTATTAAGTTGTATCTTGGGATATGTTATATCAATACAGAAGACGTTATACTAAGAAGACATATAAAAGGTTAAAGACTTTTTTCTCGGACTCACCAAAACCTTGTTTTTCTTCATGTTGAGTGGTTTGTCGTTGGGCCAGGAGTCCAGATCGGGAACTTGCTGCAAAACCATTACAAAGGCTGAATGAGAACAAAAGACACTAATAGACACGACGGTAGCGGCGGCGGCACTGCTCAGGAGCACATCGCACTGCGGTTGTACGAGGCCCAGCCAACTTATGAATGGGAGTAGTGAATGGATGTCCTAAGGTGGTGGGGGTAACCCCCTCCCCGCACTGACATGTGGCTGGTACACTCTGCACAGGACAAAACTGACCCTCCGTTTCTTCTCTTCTTTTCTGATACCGTATTCAAATTAATATTTTTCCAATGTTAAACAGACTCTTCTCCAATCGTTCCAGCACGCTCCAGGAAGCCAGATACGATGGAATACAACCGCGATACGAAACACGAAGTACCTTGGAGTGTATTTTATCCGTTCTTGTCTGAAAGATTACTAACTAGAAGTAAAATCCTTAAAAGATTATCTGGCCCCTGACTGGAGCATGGAGCACATCACTCCATAAGCCAAAATATTATAATCTGTTTACGAGAGGTAATACATAAATTCCTTATTTACTGAAATATAAATTAATTTATAACCTCCGCATTTATAATATCTCTTTGTGTATTACAATCATTCATAACTTCTTAACAAGAAATAGTAAACTCTAAAAAAAAAAAAAAATAGTACTCTCAAAAATAAATAAATACATATATTATTCCAGAGAGAGAAATTATAACATTATTTTAGAGAAGAATTGGTCGACTGTATCTTCTAATTTAAGGAAGAAATAGTTGGGGGTGCAGTCAAAGAAAACACCAAAATAAGCAAAACTTATTTATTATGTGCCGACGTTTCGGCCTACAATGTAGGCCATCTTCAGGGCTAAGAGAGAGAAACAAATGGGATGGTAAAATCCTTAAAAGATTATCTGGCCCCTGACTGGAGCATGGAGCACATCACTCCATAAGCCAAAATATTATAATCTGTTTACGAGAGGTAATACATAAATTCCTTATTTACTGAAATATAAATTAATTTATAACCTCCGCATTTATAATATCCCATAATATACAAATGGGATGGTGGATTTGGTTTGTTTCTCTCTCTTAGCCCTGAAGATGGCCTACATTGTAGGCCGAAACGTCGGCACATAATAAATAAGTTTTGCTTATTTTGGTGTTTTCTTTGACTGCACCCCCAACTATTTCTTCCTTAAATTATAACTTTATTATTTATTTAATATAATAAATAAATAATTCTTTTATTTTATTATAGGGTTTAGTTATGCCCTACTATATTTCTTAAAGCAGCATTTACTTTGGAAGTGTAAAATTTAAAACGTAATTATCTTGAGCATTTAAAAAAAAAAAATTATAAATCCAGGGTTTGCTAATACAAAAGTTGCTTTTCTATCCATGTTCCATTGAAAATATATAAAATCCGCTCTGATTATAATATCTGAGATAATTGAAATCGTAGGCGGCATTTATTATTAATTAAGAACCATTTTTATTGTTATGAAGCAAGCCATAAAGTACAGAAATTAAGATAATAACAGTTTATCCTTTTTTTTTGTTTATTAAAAAGATATAGCTAAAAAAATGTACTCTCAATAATAATAATAAATAAAGATCACATGTTGGACACCTACAGAATTCTCTGAAAATTCTTAAATGTTGTATTCCGGGATGTGGATTTGGTTCCAGAGTAATCTGAGAGAAAATATAATTGGAAGATAAATACATATTTTATCCAGTAACCTCAGAGGAAGAAGTAATAATAATAATAAATATATTATATAAAAGAAAACAATAAAAATAAAAATGAAATACAGTTTTAAATATAAGAAAATATATACATAAAATTAATAACAAGATATAGTGCACAAATAGAGATCCTGAGCTAATTTGGTTATTACAATAATTTAGAACTTATCTACAGGAAATAAAAATTTTACATTAAACTAACATGATATTTTATTTGAAAGTAAAATCTAACTTCTTAAAAAAGTAGAAAAGTATTCTAAAAAACTGTACTGTTTGGATTATCGTTGAATTTTTCAGAATTCTTTTAAAAGAAACAAAATTAATAAATAGTATTTTCAGTAATAATAATTAATAAATATATTATGCAGGAACTTTAGAAAAAATAATAGCAATAATAAATACATCTACATAAAAAAAATAAGAAAATGATAATGAAATACAGTTATAAATATTAGAAAATATATATTAACCTAATAACAAAATATAGCCAACAGAAAGAGACTCTAAGCTAATCTGATAACGTACAGTAACATTCAATTTTATTTTAGTGATGATATAAAAGTAAAATCTAACTTATTAAAACTTTAGAATAGTATTTTTTTTAAATATACTGTTTGGATTATCGTTCAATTTCTCAGAACTGCTTTACAAGAAATAAATAAAAAAAAATAAAAATATTACTCTCAATAATAATAAATAAAGGTATTATCCAGTAATCTGAAAGGTAGAAATAATAATAAATATACTGATGTAAATAAAAGAAAAATTGAATAAAATGTATATTATAATAAAAATACTAAAATCTCATTCATATTTAATTGCACTTGGCCAGGGGATCCTCGAACTTGCTTCTCCGCTAAGATCCTTTCAAAGTCGGTGGAGGTTGAGCTTGAGTAATAAATCCGCAAAGCAATGAGAAAAGGAGAGGATCTTTCCTCTAACAGAACTCTATTTGTAAAATTTATTAGGTAACAATAAAATGTATCTGTTAAATTTACAGGGCAAGCCTAGGAATTTTTTTAATGGAAGGGAGAGAGCTCAATTTATACGCCACCAAAGGACGGAAAGAGGTACATCAGGTCGCAACAGGTGGCTGGAATGTCAAATCCTATGGAGTAGGGAAAATTAAAATATTTAATAATACATCTGGGGAAACAAATTATTTTATATGGTTGGGAATTCCGGTCAAAATTGTAAAGAAATTTCGGATCCGCTCCAGTTTCTTATAAATATATAAAATCTTATAACTTATAAACAGGCATAGTCTTATAAATCAAATGTTTGTTGTCGATTGAAAGATGACAGGTCTAGATTTGTAGACTAGCTTTGTAAACAGAATAGTTATCATGTTAAGGTGTTGCCTTTTAGTTCTGCTACAATAATAATAATGAATTAATTATTATGAATTGCAGCATTGTAAAGTAGAAAAAAAATCCCTTTGTAATAGTATAGCTGAACGAAATCCATTGTAATAGAGCTTCCAAGGGAATAAATATTTAAAAAAATGTTCTCAACCCTGGACTGGCGGTACACCACTAATAGATAAACCTCATTTTTAATACGGATTGTTTCTAAAATATATATTTTCCAGGTTTTTTTATTGCTCTAGTTGGAATTAACTAGTAAATAAAAAAGGAAAATGCATAAATATTTAAAATAATTTAGTACAGCCCGGCAGTTAATAAAATTATTTAAAATAGAGAGAATAAAGTAATAGGAGATTGTTTTATAAAGGAAAAATAATTTAAAAATTTATTCCAGTTAGGGTATTTTTAAATTTACTTTTTTATTTTGTAGTTGGTTCTGTAGTAAAATTAATTTATTCTTTTAATTATTTAAGGATTATTAATTTTAATATGACAACGTTTTTACATTTTTATTTTCAGGGGCAGGGTCATTTCGTGTTTAATTTTGAAATTTTTTTGTTTGTTAAAACCTTTTTTTTGTTGTATTCATTTTTTTTATTCTACTGGATTCCAAGTTATTTTATTGTCAATGAACCAAGTGAATTTAATAAAATTCATTCTCAAAATAATTATTCGCCTGAGATACCTAATTCTAATCTTTCGGTAAATCAGTAGCCGATTGTATACCGATTAAGTCTTATTCTTATAAGAAAATAAAATTTATGAAAAGTAGATTTCCTAAGTTGATATTTCTAATCTAGAAGATGCGAGAAAAACATTTGTGGGTAAAGTATTGTTGAAAGGAAAGAAAAACAAAAACAAAAGAAATAAACAATCCACTATTGATACGTGCGGAATCCCTTTTATGATGGTTTTGGTTAAGCCTTACTATATTTCATACAATAGCATTTATTTTGGATTGAAAAATAGCAAACTTTAATTATCTTGGGCATTTTCTGAGTGATCTTTTATAGAAAGTGAATAAAAAAATACACTATTTGTTAAAAAAAAAATACTTTCCTATTCTTGGTACAGAGAAACGTTTTTGGTCTTGATGTCTATTGTCACCCCTAATAATATTTCCCATGATTTACGAGGCACCCTGTATTATTGATAATAATTATTGGGGTTGAGGAACCCGAAGGATCTATTGGGATGTTACCAACACCGACAAAAACTACGATGTAACACGACACGATCCCCAAACCAGAACCGGAACTATGTGGGAGGTGCCAAAAGGTGGGAAAGCATTAGGCGTACGGTAAATTTTATTTTAACGTTAATAAAAAAGATATTTTCTGTTCTTTGTCAGTTTTGTTTCGATTCATCCGTAATCGGAGTAAGCATCCTATATCTTAGGCGTCGTTCACATTGAGCCGATATAAAAAATAAAAAAAACATATACCACTACAACCCGTGAACGTGTCTAGGGTTCAGTACATGGTAGAGACTGTTCTGTTTCATGGACAACGGTTGTGCAGGGAGGTGATTTGTCCTAGATCACGCTCAACCGACAGATTTTCCCCTTTTATTTTGGGTACCCACTTTATACAGGCTGGGTGAGCCCCAGGAGGGTCCTAGGTCCCATATCATCCATCTCCGGTCGCTATCAGACTAAATAAAAATCTTGCCAACAGCGATATAAGATAAGCGATATATCGTAAGTTATGTATCGCGATGATTTATTGTTAGGAGGTTCAATAACAGCCGATAAATCGGCGAGACATGGGGGATTAATGTTTGGTGGATGCACAATTTTCAAAATTGAATTCAATTGAGGAATAAGTACTGGTTTATTATTTCAGACGTTGGATGAGAATAAAAAGAAAATACTTTTTCTGTATGCGACAATGGAATAGTTCCAGATGCACTCATGAGCTTTCAATAAATTAATGAAAGTAATTACCGAATTATCTTCTCTACTCCCCGTCATATTCACAGCTTGAAGTATCGGAAGATATGAATCGCTGAGGAGACCGACAAGTGAAAATTCGAGAGATGTATCTCTTGCGATATGTTGCACAATAGCGTGAGCAATAAACTTTTTTATTGTCTCCTTTTAGATTTAAAGGAATTGTCTGTGTCTGCGGCTTTAAATCGCTTAACTTATACCACCTTAATTTTGAACACGTACTTAAAATATTTCGATTCTAAACTTAAATATTTTAAACAACTAAAAGTTAAATTTATGGCCTCAGAATTGAACACCAATTCACTTATGTAACCCCGAAATTTAAACCGCTTAGGACCTCGACATGCCTTCATACACTTTTATTTATCCTTATGAATACACTATTATTCAGATAATAGAAAAAGTTAATGTATTCATATGATTATATTTATTTGAAATTGTTTACAAAATATTTAAATTTCAATAAGGGAGGGGAGTGAATGAAGACCCAACAAAGAGAACAAATTGTCTCTCCTGGCAATAATCCCAGTAAGAGCTCTGCCTTGAACTCACATTTCACAAACGAATAACTGAACATTCCCTAGCTATTATAAATGTTGTAGCTGAAATATCAATATTTTATGTAAAATTAATAATTATTGCTGACAATCAGGATATAATATTAAAACCATACCTTTAAAAAAACAGAAATGAAGATTCAAAATTAAATATATAGGATTTCCAAATCACAAGTAACTTTTTCCATTTCAAATATAACCTTTTCCATTTCAGTTGTAACCTATTATATTCCAAATGTAACCTATTCCACTTCAAATATAACTTTTCAATTCATTGTAACCTATTCCATTTCGCTTGTAACCTAATGCATTTCAATTGTAACCTTCTTATTTCAATAGTAATGCGATTTTTATTAGTTTTTCAAGGTCGCTAGTAGTATCTTAAGCGCTGAATATATTAAGGAATTTTTGTTGGGTGATGATAATTTCTAAGTAATTATTGTTTTGCAATCTTCTTCGTTAATGGTATCGTTCATTAGGGCTTCAAGGGTGATGTTTTTTATAAACCGGATTTTAGATCGCGCCTGCGTTTTCCACAGTAAAACACCGATAAACCAAATTAATATTTCAAATTGATGTTTTCTTTGATTTAAGAGGTCTTCAATAAGGTTTTTGAGGGTTCGGATTCCAATTTGTGGAATGGATTTTAGATCGCTGATTAGGTTTTGTGGCAAATGTTAACATGTTTGACCAAATTTCATTATTATATATATTTCGATTTATATTCTATGCATTATGTAAATTTTGAGTAATCGAGTTTATATCAGGAGTAAAAAAAAAAATTCATTATATAAGTGTTAATTTTTCTATCAATTCATATTTAACATAATTTTAATCATATTTTTAGCATCAACTATGCTTCGAATGATAAAATTATATTTCATTCTAAATATAGTATAAGCTGGAAGTTACGAATTGCCTGTTAATTATCGTAGGATTCGAAGTATAGAGAACCATTTTTAGTGTTGAGAGAACATTTATAAGGAAGTAATTATTAAAAAATGCCCAAGATTGAGAAAATACAACTAACAAATTCTATTTTATTATGAATAATAACATTGATTATCCGTGCTATAATTGGTAAAAGCTAATAAAATGATAAACCCTGTGTCAAATAATAATTGATATTTAAATAAAAATTAAAAATGGCTTATGTATGTGTATATATCAGAGATGTGATTTATTTGAGATACAAGTATCTGAAATGCAGATACAAGATACAAAATACGTATTTTCATCTGGTGTCTTAAACACTTTTTTAAAATTCATTTTGTATCTTGTATTTAAATACCTTGATACCTTGATAGATGGTGACTCTTTCTTTCTACAAATGTCATCGGGTATGAATTCCCTTCTGACCCGTGTCATTCATTATTCCGTATTTTTTGTGTGGTGTCAACAATTTTGCCTTTGTGAGATTTGAGATCACGAACATGGAAACGTAAGCTTTATATTATTATGCTAAGTATATATTTGAATAGATTTTATAAACTTCGCGACGACAGGGACGACAGAAATGTGTAAGCAGCCAGCGAACAGAACGGGGAGAGGTTAGAATAACAACAGACAAATCACCAATGACTTTTTAGTTAATGTGTAATTTAGTTATAGGTAATCAATGTAATTTAATTTGTAAATGATAGTTATGTATAATTAAATTGATTAATATTAAGTTTTTAAGTTTAAATCGAGTCGTTTTCTGTTACGTATTATTCTGCCTAACGGGCTGTGAAACTGCGTCAATTTTTTTCAGGGATAAAGAGAATGATTTGAATATAACACTAATTTTAAAGCACTGTTTTAAAGATACTACACAAGTTGATGGAAGTGTGAAAGTATCAACATGCGATTTATCTTCCATAGTTATCACTGGCGGATCTAGGAGAATTTTCAGGGGGGGGGATGGATGAATTTGTTATCAATGTATATGATTCATATATCAATGAAGATACATAAAATATCAATTTTTAATTTAAGACAACAGAGGCCAGAAACCAATAGCATGGATAAAATAAGCTCCTTGATCAAAGTGGTAGCTACCTATATGTGTATGAGAAACATAAAAGGGTTCAGAATCGCCGATTTTGGATGCACCCATTGAGAAAACATTCTATACAAAGAATAATTTAGGTGTGTAAAACGTGTTTATTTCTTGTTGAATACCAACTAAAATTCAGGTCAATATTAACTAATGAGAACTCTAGGGGGGGCCATGGCCCCCATGGCTCTCCCTCAAATCCGCCAATGATAGTTATGACGGGTAGTGTTACTTCTACTACAAATTTCCTGAAGCATTAAAAGGTAGGTTTTTTATTCAGATGCATTTGTATAAGAGATAAAATAAATATTACAATTATTTACATACTTTTTTACTTTATTAGGATTTTCTCATGAGAAATAATGAATTTCTCGAAATTTTCTTTTTTAAATGTACTATCTAATCTAATTTTTTATTTTATAATTTCATTACAGAGTGAAGGTCACTCAGATCTGATGCAAGTTTATGAAAAAGTTAAAAATAAACCCTTAAAAAAAGAAAACATTCTGAGATTTTTAGTAGCAGCGGTTCAGAATCAGCAGTAAAATGTAAAAAAAAATAAAGCAATCTGCTCTTACAGATGTTACAAGGGGCTCAAGATCTGTTAATTTGGACAAGTTAATTGTATAATTTATTGTTGAAACCAGTATCAATAGTGGAGTGTAACTCTTTTAAAGCTTTGATTGGAGGTGCACAGCAACTAACAAAGCCTCCATATGTTATGTGCCTTCGTACAGCTAAAAATAAAGTATGTGATGAGTACAATGAATTTAAGAAAAAAATTAAGATAGTGTTGAACACTGTCGAATTTGTGTGCAGTACAGCTGATATTTGGTTTTCATCTAAAAGAAATTATTTAGGGTTACAGTCCATTAGATTTCAAGTGAGACTTTTGAAAGGAAAAGTGCTGTCATTGCTTGTAGAAGATTCAAAGGCCATGCCCTGAAACTATTGAAAATTGTTAAAACAGTTACATTTAACGGTTCAAATTTGGTTAAGGCTTTTGAAGTATTTGGGAAATTTGATTCAGAGACAGTTGAAAATGAATGTTTCATTTGGATATGAAGAAGATCTTGAAGAAACATCACTCGATGAAGGTATTGAGGATGAAGATGATGATTCATTGCTAGTACTACAAGCTTTTCCTGATGCTTCATCAGATTTACAAAGTGAAAGTGATTGCCTTCTGCCTGGAAATGAAAGATGCGCTACGGACACTTTGCATTTGATTGCCTATACAGATTTCAAAGAAGCAAGATTGAAAAATACTTTTTATAAAAGGTACAAGTCTTGTACTATATATATATTTATATATACATAATGATTTTACATATATGAAAGAACTTAACACAGCGTTGGCTCAACAGACTAAGTCTTTAAACATGATTTTTATAGGATTAGAATTGTTTACAAAGAAAATAATAGTTCTCGGAGAAAGTTATTTGATACTATTCATATTGAGCAGAATGTTTATGTTTCTATTAATTATAAAAATTTAAATCAATCTTATTCTGACACATTAAACATTTTCTATAATCCTACAAAATTTTACTAGTTTTTAGATAGGCATATTTACGTTTTTTCTCGTTTTTATTGGTTCGTTGTTTTTCGTTACTTCTGCTGATCAGCTGTTTTTATAACCTTCCTAGCTGTTCGTGTATTACCTTCCTTTGTTTTAAGTTGTTTGTGGAGCGTCTTGGAGCAAGGTTGGTGCCTATTGATGACTCTGATTAGCTGCTGAAGTGAGATGTGCTGCACTTTGTCTTCTTTGGTGTGATTTTTCTTTTGATATGCGTCCTGATTATGCCTGAATTAGCGAAACGTTGACTGGTTTGTTATTTTCCAGTATTTTAAAATTTAAGACTTTGCTTATTAGGATTATATAGTGTTTACTCTTGAAATAACCTCAATTATAGATACAATTTCGTTCTTCTAAGATATTTTTCCATAATGGCAATAGAAATTCTCGAATATAGAACTTTTTATTATTTGAAAAAAAAAATCAAAAATATTTCTTTGAAAAATGTTATCAGGAAATTGTTTAGCCAAAATAAATTAATATATCCCTACAAAGGTAATTATTGTAAATTACTTTTTGGTTTCTTTATAACTATCTCTAATTTAAAGTTACCCCCTTAATCCCACGACGAAAATTTTCGAGAACTTTTATATATTTTTTTATCCAAAAGAAATCTTCGATAAAGATAATTATTACAAGTTAAGTTATGGCGAAATGTAACATGAGACTATAGTCTAATCAATTTGAAGATAACGTTTTTTAAAGTAATAATTTTTTCATTTGGTTTTTGCTAAATATTATAAAAAATTATTATCTACGAATATAATAATTACCAAAAACTTAATGGTTAATGCAAGTAGCAATAATATGAAAGGCAATAGACATCTGTACTTGTCATTTTTCGTTAATCAAGAGAAATATAAATCACAATTTTTGAGAATTTGCTTTTGTGATAAACACCTCTACCTAATCAGTATTTGTAACTTATAAAAAATTGTATTTCTACTTTGTTTCAAATAATAAAAGAACAGTTGTACTGAAAAACGTTATCCCGTAAACTATTAATCACAGAGATCAGGGCCGGCTTTATGTGCAGGGTGTGCGGGGCACACGAGCGCCGGTTCTCAAGGGGCGCCGCGAGGCGTCTCATGGTCTCAAAAAATTTCATTTCATGTTGATCCCATAGCAAAATTTGTTTAGTTTCATGGGCACATTCACCTCCTTAAGGGATTTTCCGTTTTTTGTAACACCTTGTATAACTGTAAGTGTTCAATTTTAATCGCGTGCCTACAAGAGGGCACCGATTGCACACGGGGCGCGACATGGGCTAGAGCCGGCGCTGGTAGAGTTATCTGTTACCATTTAAGTAAGAGGTGGTTATCACGAAAATTACATGATCTTAAAAAACGGTAATTTTTACTTGTTTTTTCAAAACAAATACGTTTATTTTTATGATAAATACATTTGACTTTTTTGACTAGCTCTAATTTAAAATTGTCCCCCTTAATCCCACTTTCCTCGGAAATTAATCACAATTTTCACAAATATTCTATCAATTAAGATAAGAATGAGATACTTATGTCTCATTTAACTATTTCTAATACTTTTTTCAATAAAGAAATAATTACAATTGCAATAATTTTTTTCGCCTAGTATTATGTTGGTTTAATAAATACCGAATACTATAAAAATGTATTCGCTTGAAAGATAATTGTCACAAACATATTAATGACGCTTTTTACTACTACCTCTAAGTTAAATAATAATAGACAAATACTATGCTACCGTATATTTAAATAGTACTGTTTTGATAAATATTATGGAAAATATATTATCTAAGAAGATAATAATGAACAAATACTTAATGGCGTATTTAACTTGTTCTAATTTTAAGGGAAATAATACATCTGAATATCTAATGTTTCCCAAGAAAATTGATTTAAACTAATTTTTTTTTACTTTCTCATAAAAAGAAAAATTCGAATATTTCAGTACGTTAGATCTCAATTAGTATGGAAAAATGGGCGTTTTTCACTATTATTAATACCAAATACTTAATGGCTCATTTAATAAGGTTTAGTTTAAATAAATACATCTGATAAATTCCAATACATTTTTTTTTTCAGAAAAAAATAACAAATTTTTTTAAAAGTGAATTTATTTGACCAAATATTACGGAAAATGTATTACGTACTAAAATAATTATTACAAACTACTTTGTAGTGCATTTGCATTCTATCACTAATTTAAACCTGTATATCTAATAGTTTTCAAGATAGCGTTATTCAGTCGGAGATGAGGAAACAGGAGAAGGAAGAATGCGGAGCTTACTTGGTGACGAGAAATTTTTGAGTTCACCAAGCTCGGAGACTTCGATGGGTGGATAACGTAGAGAGGATTGGATAACGAGGTACTCACTTTTCATGAAATGAATCCATGGATTTGGAAGAATGAGGTAAAATGTGATAATTTGTTTATTAAATAGAAGGTAGACAAAACAACTGAAGTTTCAAATGGCAAAATTAGTTTATTTTTTTTCCCAAGGCCGTATAAATTTCTAAATTTTAGAAACAAATAAGTAACTATTAATTTGTGATTTATCAGATAAAAAATATTTTCTCTTATTAGTAAATAATAATATCATAAAAATGACGAATCACGAAAGATTACTGATAACATTTGAGGGTCATTCAAAATGAAAAACGGATGAAACTTTTCCGATTTATGTCATGCTTAGCGCATCTTGATAGAAATAAATGAATTCGAAGAATCTTAGCGTCGTAATATTTCTTTTTGTGGCAGTTGTTGAGTAATGTAATTTACAATGTAAATTTTTGAGTAGTGCATTTCAATTTTTTTTCGCTACACGACACTTAGGAGGGGGGCACTGCCTACCTCAATCATTCCATTAATGATCTTTAATTATAATAACTTTCTTTCTTTCAGCCAACGCCCGTTCGTGGCCTTTCGGCCATCTGACGCCGTGCCGCCCAGTATGAACGAGCTTGTCCCTCTATCGTTGCCTCAGGAGTGACGGCCATCGCTGGTCCTAAGGTGTTCTGCAGTTCCATCAGCATTGGAACATAAGGGGCATAATGGTGAGTCCACCATCCCAAAAACTCAATCAGAGCCTTGGATATCTACCTTGAATTTGCTATAATTATTTCATCTGAGCAGCATCATATCCCTCTCATTTGGAGGGAAGGGATATGAGGGTCATCTCTCCAGCCTCTGGAGAGATCTGGAGATACCTTTACACCAGGAATAAGTCGTATCTAAATATTTATGGAGTCTATGTAAAAATATAATTTATTAAAAAAAAAATGTGCCAAAACCGACAACCATAAACCACTGACCTTTTGAAAATAGGTTTAGGACCCCTGTTTTCAAAGGGTCAGTGGTTTATATACCTTCTAATTAATTAAATAATTGAAGCAGTACACCAGTCTATCAAAAAATGCAACTATCAGATCTAGCAGTTCCTATTAGAGGAAAGTAGTAGACAGGAATGTACAAATTTAAATGATAAGACATTGAGAATTTGAGATAACAGTTTTATTTTTTTTTTTTTTTACAAAACTAAGGAGACAGTATTATTAATTAATGAGAAATTGTATACATATAATTTTTTTTATAACACCAACTAAATGCCATTGGCTAGTTTTAAATTTATAGTCTACTAAATGGTAGAATATACATACTGCTACCATATAGACAAATAAAAATATATAAATGTAAACATGATGATCATCTAGTTTTCTTATATATCTTTCAAATAATAAAAACATGCAATTAAAAACAGTAACAAATCAGATAAATATTTTTCACTTAAAATTAAAATTGCACAATTAATAGCAACTTATTACTAAACTTATTAACCTTATAGGCAATAATAGAAATAAACTATAGGCACAAATATTATAACCAAATATAAGCTATAACTAGTCGTATAAAAAAATAAATAAATATTAAATATTTTTATTTACAAAATGAAGACTAAGAATTCTTGAGCAATTATTAATAGAATATAGGAAGTAGTGCTATCTTTATAAAATTAAATTGACTAACACACTTTAACATATGAAAAATATATTTAATAAGTTTTATTTATTTTTTATATAACTTAATCAATAAATCACAGTTATGAATTAAAAAATTTCACACTTTTTAACAAAACATTAGTCAATTAACATTAATAATCATAAGTTTCATATTGCAAAATAATTCCAACAAATATTTTTAAATATACATTATTATCAATAACTTAATAATAATGTTCTAAAAGTATTAAAAAACTAAAAACAAAAGGAAAACAATGACATCTGGGTTTCATTAATCTAAAAGATCTGACAATTAATAATACTGGTAGTTAAAATCTAAAAACTTTACATCACATTTTGTTTTCCTTTTGAGTGTTTGTAACCAATTAAAATTCAGTCTTATATTCACAAAAATGTGAGTAAGAGTCAGGTCACTCACATGACAATAATAGGTAAGGCATTAAAGATTAGCAGACAATTTATTAATAATATTAGTAATATCTAAAAATGAGGGGCGGTTTTTTGCTTCTAATGTCCAGCAAAGCCTCATGAGCCCATTATACACTTCAAAAGGACATCTTTCTGGGCAACCCAATCGAGCTCCTGATTCCAAAACCTGAAGAAGCAACTTTGGGTCTGAACCTTCGGTGAGTATATTAGGATCACCCCCGAAAGAAAACATTTCATACAACAAAACGCCATATGACCAGACATCAGATAAATTAGAAAATTTTCCATCCCTTAATGATTCTGGGGCATACCTGAAACAAATTCAGAACTTCAAGGAACATTCAAGAACATAAAATTTAATTATTTTTTTCCATAAATACACATTATAAAAATAAAATACTTTATAAATAAAAAAATGTTATAGAAAAGTAATGATACTCGCATGGTCTTAAAGGCCGTTTCATGAAAAAAAAAAATTGTGTGGTTTTATGAAACCACGATGCAAGTGAAACTTTTTTTCGGTTTGTAGGCATTTAACTACAAAAATTTGGAAAATTATTCGATTTAGGGTATTAAAATTGATTTTTTAATTGTAACTTAATTAATAGTAAACAAAATATTCAATTATAAAATTTCATTTCAATTTGCGTATTAGAGCATGGAATACATAGTTAATATAATCATTTAGATGATAAACACATATTAAAAAGTAAGAGCAATATTTATTTAAATCATTGAATCATTGTCAACTTCAATTATTCTATCAATAACTTCATCTTCCCTCAATAGAGGGACAAGCTCGTTTATAAATGTAATTAACATTTTATGGTAACTAAAATAAGTAAATGCTTGTATCTCGACTCGTATCACTGCCGCTCCTGCCTTGATTAGAACTGGCACCCGACTTTAGCCGCTTACATTTCTGACGCTATATTTATAATTTATAGCATATATTTAAATATTGTGAAGATGACTGAAAGCTTAAATAAAATTAAATATATTGAATGAACCGGATAAAAATTAAAATACTTCATCAAATATTCATATGAAATAAGTTAAAATAAATTCAAGCACTCAAAGTTAAAATTAATACAAACTGATAAAAGGATTTGATAGTCTTTGAAGAGATTTGTTAATAGTGAACATTAATATTTAACGGTCAGCCGACTGGGCGCCGCCATATTGGCCTTGGCTGCTCTGTCATGTGCCTTTGACTTTAGCCCTTCTCCAGATGTAACAACATGCGATAGATGAACGAAAAATTTTAGGGCGATAGAATAAAAGTTTCACTTTAAAAAATTTTACAAACTGCCTCAATGAACACAAATGAATAATACTAAATCTTCTCATTCATGTTAATATGTGTGAAAAAAAATTTACTCAATAACAAAGTCATCAGTGGACAAACTGCCAGTTAGCTGTTGTAAGTAAAAAATAATAATCCAAAAATAAGAATGCAGTTCTTTTTTTTTGGCAGAAATGTTTCTATGAATGCATTTTGTCTTAGCAGAGGTTTTAATATAAGTTCTAATCAATGGGTAAACATACAATAAAGATGTAAACAACAGGAGAAGAAACAAAAAAGAGAAATAAATGTTTTAGATAGAATCTCAGTATGGAAACACTAAATTGATTACATGATTTAATAATAATAACATGAATAAATTTTATATCTTTTCATTTAGTTGAACTGGATTAATCTGAGTGAATTCTGTCAATTTATTTCATATTACATACTATAACCATATAAAACTAATGAATATGAAAACCACAACTTTTCAGATTAGAAAAAAAAACATGGTGTTTTCCTAGTAAAAAAAAAATATTAATTTTTTCTGTTGGTACAGCATTTACATCAATACAAATTTATCAAATGTCAAAGAAATAATGTAAAAATTACTCTGCATATTACAAATCCAGAATGAAAGAAAAATAAATTAAAATCACTAACATCAGAATTAACCCCTTAGTGCACACTTTTTTGAAAAAAAAAACCGACAAAAACTAAACAATTTTTTTAATTTAATTTATTTTAAATTCTCGAATATATTCGAGTGCGAAAATTACAGCAGCATAAAATACGGCACAGCTCGAATTATCTCGAGTGTGCACAGTTTGGACCGTTTCGCGGGCTAGAATTAGCTCGAGCCTGTACCTTAAGGGGTTAAAAAAAATACATATCCTTCCAATTAAAAATATTAAACTAAATCTTTGAAGAAATTTTGTCTCTTCTGGAGTTGGTGACAGTTATAATAAATACCAAATTATTATTTTGGTAGATGCTATACTCCATTAAGATCTCTGACCAAACAATGTGGTCATCTAGCTTGCGGGAGCCTCTTTCGGTTCAATTAAACATTGTCCTTCCCACTGATATATATAATATATTGTTGCTATAAATAATTTGTTTTATATTATGTTTTTGTACTGTACGAACAGACAAGACAAAGGAATTGAACAAACCCTTATTTTGAGTTCAGCAGCTTTGTAAATTTAAAGGTAACATGGTCTTAAATAAGATATTCAATTATTAAATTGACACAACTTACCAGCCTACAGGCAATTCTCGAGGTGTTTTTAACATATAATAATTACTAGGTTCCATTTTCTGGGCTAATCCAAAATCCGAAATCTTTACATGGAACTCATTTGCTACAAGCACATTTCTTGCAGCCAAGTCTCTATGAACAATTTTCTTTTGGCCTAAATATGCCATTCCCTGTGAACAAATATATAATAGATAATACAGATAATCATGAAATTAGTGTTTTAATTTTTACTTCAAAATTCATTTTACTAATTGAAGTAGTTTTTTTCTTTTCAATCTTTATAATGTCCTTCCCTCTTTCAGACAGAAAGTACAAATTCAAGAAAAAATATAAACCAAAAAACAACCTAACTAACGTACCTCAGCAACGTCTAAAGCATATCTCAGTAGGTGATCTTTAACTCTAAGCTGTGATTTATTAGTGTTTAAGTAACATTTTAGAGAACCATGGGGGACATATTCCATGATGAGTCTAACTTCGGGATGCTGAGTAGCTGTTATCATCTCAACAATGTTACGATGCTTAAGACTCTATAATAAACAAAAACACATATCTCTAAAGATGTCAATGAATACAAATGCACACACATTTTATATTAGAAAACAACATTTTATTTTATAATAAATGCTTCCCAACTGTATTGGGTTGATTATTATTATTTTTTTTTTTAAGAATTCATTTTTAATTCAGCTCAGCAACTTCATATGTCCGGTTCAACAGTTACAAAGATCTTAATTAGATACCTACCTGCTATCAAGCAAACACTATGTACTATAGTAGGTGGCCAACCCGCAGCACCCCTTGCACATTTATGCGGCCCACAAGATTCATCATAATTTTACAAAGTGTTTATTTAAATTTATTTCATAATGGTATTTGAGCATCCATAAATTAAAAAAATAACTGTCGAAATTATTATATTATGAGATAAAATATTATGAAGTCATTATTATTGCATAGTGAGTTTAGTATCATTATTTTTATATTCTCTACGTTTTCATGTAAGGGTAACTCTAAACACAATAATAATACCTCATTATGTTTTAATTTTTAATTTAAAAAAAAAATCCTCCGAGGCGTCTGAAAAGAAGATGGTCACGTGACCTTCTTAGTTGAACTTTGATTTGAGTACTACCAGTGTGTTGTTTCTCTACTTGTCATTATCATGTCATCATGTATCACTTATCCTATTTACTTGTTGTATTAGTGTAATAAAGTAGTAAATATCAATAAATAAATTAGAAAAATGTCTATATTGGGTCTAAGTCTGACATGGGGATAAATAATTTTATATATAGCCCGTGGAGTTACGAAGAATTTTCCAAAGTGGCCCGCAATATCATTTGGGTTGGCCACCTCTGCACTATAGTATAGTAAAGCCTACTATAGAGTACATATTCATATATTATATGTATTATACATTAGAACTTAAACGCACTTATTGTACAATATAAATCTTATCCTGTTAGAAAAGAAATAGTTAACTGGAATTTCTTCCTTACATAAATCTTATCCACTCGATTTGTTTGAACATAAAACTGAATACAAGATGAGCTCATTTTATTAGTGTTGATGTAATATATGTAAATAGTTCAGCTGTTAAATTATCTATAAACATACTTTTTGAAAAAATAAACATTATTGATTTTGCCTTGCTTAAACAAGTCAATTTAATTATATAAATTAAATATATATTAGACAAACAATTAGCAAATCAATTTAATATTGTCAAGGGATTAAAGTGACATCAATCTTAACTGAATTTGAAACACAAATTAAGCCAATCAGCAGTACGTGTAAGTAAATATTATGTGTCACTTTGATGCTTATCTCCAGTTTATTGCAGAAACTCTTGGCACATATTGGATGCCTTCAATAAACCAGGTGAACACTGAATAATTATCTTCTAGTCTAATAACATTTTAATAACTCCCAGGTCAAACACCCAGAATTAATAAGATGAAAAATTCCTATTTCATGAAAAACATTTCCTGATATAAAAAATATAATGGAATAACAATGCAACATTGCACAATTAAGAGCCATAAGTATTTACTTTACTTTCATACCAAGAATACAAAGTGAAAAAATAAATAAATATATTCATGCACACACACATACACACTGGTACTGCAGATTCCTTTTCTTAGTATTAGTTATATAGTTTCCTTTCAGACTCAGGAGTGATGGACGTAAGAGAAAAAACACATGAAATATGTACCAGTTTGTACAAAAAGAATTTGAAGCTATTAGATTAATTAATCTTACAGTGTTTACCTTCATAATTGAAATTTCTCTTTCAAAATCAGCAATATACGTTGAACTGTCTGTGATTAATTTCTTAACGGCAACATATTGTACTTCAGAGGTATCAGGATATTCGATGAAGCCCTTATAAACTTCACCATAAAATCCCTAGACAAAAAAATAAAAATAATCATTATGCAAATTGTTTTTCCATTATGTTTTAAATTATATAATAAAAATAAATGATTTAACGTTTAATGAGCCTTAAAAAAATGATATGTATAAAAATGAAATATGATTAATGATGAAATTACAAAACTAACATGATATTTAAAATTTTATTTAGTTGACCAAAAAAGGAAACAGGAAAATTATTATTCCTTCTAAGGATTGCAAAATATAAGATCTTGGGTAGACATGAAGAATTATCTTATTGGCATTAGACGGATCAATCAGCATAAGATTCAATTCAGAATTTGTGGGTGAGGTATGAAGATTTACTAAAAAAACAAACATTTAGTATGGTAGCACAGATCGGCAGAACATAAAGCTATCATTTAACAAAAAGGTGAACTGGAAGTCAATAAGAGCTGGCAAGTATTTACCTTCAGGATTATTGAGGTTCCGATGTAGATTCAGGTGATTACTTGATGGTTATAAAGTTGTCATGTCAGATATATCAGTTACAGAGAAGAAATTAATACTGGGGGCACAGGTAGGAAAGGGGGAAGATAAATAAATTGGAGATAAAAAGTATGTTCCAAGACTACATTGAAAGAGGTGTAAAGAATATATCAGTCAGTGGAAATGGTTGGAGCATTCAGGAAAAATGAGGGTATGGTTAAGCAAGTAACAGAAAAAGCTGCATATCAGTACTATAAGAATGATAGGAGTTACTACCATCTCCTGATATGAACAAGAATGTGAAGAAGTAATACAAAGAGAGCAAAATACATGAATAGAGATATTCATCAGAATCCAAAAGAGCACAAAGAAACAAGAACCCATGATAAGAAAATATTGAGTTAGAAGATGAGAAGAGCGCTTCAAAATAAAATAAAAGCACTAAATAAGCTAAGATTAGGAATGGAACAAGAAAGTTTTTTTGGGATGTAAAAGCCACCAAAGTAGATTCTTTTAGTTCGTTAGATACATTGAGAGAATGAATAAAGCTAGGACAGCAAGAATGGTATGCTATGGAAAGCCAGAAGAAATTAGGTACAAAAGAAAATCAAAGGCGAGATAGATGGAAAATGTGAAGGAGGATTTAAAGAAAAACAGAATTTCCATGAGATGCTCTGCCGACAGATATGACTTAGGAAAGGTAATTGAGCAGGCCAAGAACTGCTACATGAATCAGTTGCACCAATAATGAAAGAATGACTGAAGTATTTATCTTCATCCTAGGTGACCAAAAATACAAGCATGAAAAATTTCATTAAAAAAAATATATATATAGTACAATATATTTAGTATTAATCCCAGTTTTGAGAATACAAAAAAAAAGTAAATGATAAACAGAATCAGTGATTCTTTTACAAACCATAAGATAAGAGAAGGAAATAATCACTTGTTTCCTTAAGAAACAAAGCAATTTCTTATTAGTAAGTAAAGCATTCAATAATTTATTTAATGTTAATAAAGTAATGCACAAAAATAAAGTGAAGTACACAATGGTGAATAACAAAAAAGTACTAACCTTACCAATAGTTCCCTGAATTACGATATGGTATTCATTTAACATGTTACTTTGTACTGAAGAAGCACTACTGCCAATTGAAGATGAATCGGTTGTAAGCCCCAAATTACAAATATTAGAAAAATTAGTAGCGAAATTCCCAAAATCCATAAACTTCTGAAAAAAAGCACAAAGAAAACAGAGCATGATGCCATTAAAAACCATACTAAATACTAAAGCATAATAAAATTTATGACTTTTTACACACTATAATTAATAAATAAATTTAATGGTGTTAATACATCCTGTGATAGCAAATAAAATCAATAGTTGATTTACAAAACAGAAGCTATAGTTGACATGAAGATTTATTGAAAAAAATCAAAACATAAAAATTTTGACATATAGGAAGATTATAATTTTTCATTAATGCCATATTAAAAGCATTACAATTACTTTCTAGTATTAAAGAAGTATAAATATATACTTGGAATTGAAGTAAAATATTGAACCAATGTTTTCAAAACTTTCAAATTCTTAAGTGCAAAAGAACAAAAGGGATTGACATTTTAAACGTGTATAAGATTTTAATCAATCTTTATTCATTTAAATCTTATATCATTTCTCTTGATATAAATTAAAAAAAAAATGTATTGCTAATTATTTATGAAATGTTAGTTAACTTATGATCATTTTATAGATGGCAAAAATAAAATAAATGAATTATTATGAGAGATACATTATTATGGATTTTGAGATACATGTTTTATAAAGATTCTCTTACCTTAACTCCAGGTAATAGTGGCTTTAAGGGTGAGTCACTAGGAAGGGAGCTAAAATCGAGTTGGGTGTCGTCAACAAAAGACACTAAACAAAAAAAATTCAATAAGAAAACATCTTTTCAAATTAAATATCAAGAAATATATAAAACTTTTTTTTTTATTGTGGCCTAATATTAAATATTGCAACAATTAATTATTCATAAAAACTAAACAAACCTGAATATTATAAACAGAAATTAAAATTTTAATTTTTGATAATACATTTAATGACTACTGAAAATCATCTTTATTTTGTATCGTCTCATCGACACTTTTTAATAACTAACTCCCTGCTAAGTGCTGTGGCCTTCTATTGGACAGCAACCGCATATTTTTGTATGCGGAATCTGGTGATGTTACAAATTTTTTAGCAGAATTGGGTAATTTCACTCAAATTTTTAATCTATTTTATTTCATTTCATTATTTCTCTATACACTCATTTAAAAAATATAAATTAGTATATGCATTTATAATTTTAAAAAACTTATAAATAATACAAAATATCCTAATCTAACCTGTAATAATAGTAAACCTAAAGGATCGATGCCTAGACCCAAATCTGTAATATCACCCTGAAAGTATACTCTTACTTATGTCTAGCCTTTGAATGTTTACCCGTCAACTCAGAGCTTATTAACTTCATAGGAATTCGTTTGTTAATGAGCCCAACAATGCGACAAGTCTATATCAATCTTTATGATGCTATCAATTCAATTATTTTAATGCTCGAAACTCACTGGTGCGTGCCCACGTGGTACTGGGGGAGGAGTGTCCTGGGCTCCAGGGGGCTGGCGCTGGAGGCACCACTTGTCCCACAGAGCATGTTAGCTCCGAGGATCTGGACTTTTCCATGAATAGTCGATTGTAAACATTAGTGGATTGTACTAATTAGTTAGGTGGTTACATGTTTTTTATCTACATCCTCTGACCAACTCTCGTATCCTAAATAACAATATAACCACCACTTAAATTGTGGGACTCTTAGGCCGGCCCCTTCGGGCCTGGGCGCGCCTCTCACTTCGCCCTTTCTCGGGGGCCTGGATAGGTGGGTTATAAAAGCAAGACCTATAGCTTAAGAACCAACGGGCGTTGATGACCTAGATGTTCTACACCCTCTAAACCCCTGGAAAGAAACAAACAATTATTTTAACGGAGTGCATGCTCTGCAATTCTGTATTGTGTGATCTCATATATAATCTTCCTTTTTGGGCCGAATATTATATACAATATCTTATTTTGAATAATTTAAGATGAAATTCATCCTTCAAAACTAGAGACCTTGTTTCACACCTATTTAGAACAATTAGAAGGATTTAAGGTTTACAAATTCTAGTTTTAAAGATTCGAGCAAAAGATGCTTTCTCAGTAATGTCTAGACCAAAAAATAACACATATTTTCTACCCTTTTTTTTTTTTTATAGTGGGCATTACTTGCACTGCGACCATTACTGATCTATTGTGCGCCCCATCTATGTGCGATTTATTAAAATCTCAGGTTAGTCGGACCCACAAATTTTAGTATGCTTGCTGGGTTAATTATTTCGTGCTGCCTGGGATCGGTGACTCTATCCAGACCAAAGGTTTCAAATCTTAAGTCGGCAAACCTATCACATAGGCAGACAATGTGGTAGGGTGATTCGTCAGTTTTTTTTACCTTTAATAGCATCTTTGTATTTTGTTTTTTCTGGTAATCATAAACTCTAAGTACTTAAATATTAACTTAAAATTAAATAAAACCATTGTTAATACAATATTACCAGCAGTCCAGTTAAATCTACACTTTTTAAATTATGATATAATATATAAATAAATATATATATATATATATATATATATATATATATACATACACATATTTTAAGAATTGAGTATAGAAGTATATATACATAACACTTACCAGTTGTCTGTGCAGAAGTTATTCCAGAATTATAATCTAATGCCATACTGCTGATATCATTTAGAGTTTCTATGGAGTCGGCACTAACAGTAGGAGGCCTTGCAGCTGTATATGAGTGTGACCTCCTTGCATTATGAACTGAAATTAATACATATTGTGTTAGAAACTATAGGAAATGTGGAAAACCGCAAATTTATAAAGCTTGATAAAATACATAAAAAATACAAAATCCTTTTTGTTTTAAAATTAATTATTAACTAAAAATTAAATATTTGGCTGAAAAAATATTATGAAAATGAGGCCATTATATATATATATATAGTTATAAGTGACACAGATGTGCAGTTCTAGGAACTCTTATCGGCTACTTGCTGATCCTTTATAAAGGCATAGAACAAAGAGCCAGTCCAGTCTAGTTGATTCCGCTCCAGGCCGTCATTATGCCCGTTTAAATATTGTTATCATTAGTTTATTATATCATTCTTTCTGTGTTGTCATTTAAAATAAAGTTCATTTTTTAAAAACTCGTTTGCATAAAGTCAACATTTAACTGGCGCCCGAACACAGGGACTTGGGCAGTTTTCTTTTACATGGATATTTAGTAACTTTGCGGGAGTTTTGAGTCCTATCGCGTCGATTAAGACCGACTTCAAAACAGCATCATCACTCTCATAGTCTCGAGGAAGATCGCCAACGCCTACAGCGAGCATCTCCACGGCTACGAGGTATCCTGAGGAAACTGAATATTTTTATATTCATTCACCCGAGTCAAGAACTTTTGTTAAAGACTTCGTGCTGCGAGGAACTACATTCACTGAAGACATCACGAAAGGTGAATAATAGACTAATCATTTAAAAATTAAAATTTTTATTTTTATGTTGTAATATTTTTATTAATTTAAGTTTTTAATTATTAATGACAAATTTGTCAGAACGACTGAACCAACTTAGACAACTTAATCCTACCTTTTCTACAATCAATTTTAACTCACTTTTAGAAACAGATATTATAGAATCAGATATTAACATGGAAATTAAAGACCATGATTTTAAGTTAATACCAGAATACAATGGTGATCCCTTACATTTAGTTGATTTTGTTCGAAATACTAAATTTATTTATGATCTGTATTGTAAAGACACTAATCAATTTAAAGATATAAATCATGCAAAATTAAAATTGACTATTTTAACCAAATTGAAAGGCAAAGCTAAGATAGCAACTTATGATAAGGAATTTTCTACCGTATCTGAAATTTTAAACTTCCTAAAACGTAAATACCAAGACACACGGACAAGAGAACAATTAATTTCCGACCTTCTTAATACTAGATCGTATCATAACGAAAATCCTCATGACTTTTTAGACCGATTATCGAAAAAACGATGTGACTTATACGCGAGGGTCTACGCTGATCCAGAAATTGAAGACAAAATCGCAGAAATGTCGCGCTACGACCGACAAATATCACACCACGCCGCTCATAATTTACATCCTGCACTGACAGATTTTATTTATCACATAAAGTTTGATACTGTAGAGGATATTGACGAAATTTTACGAAATGACGCATCACACATTGTCCACCGCTTATATGGACAACATACTAACAAAAAGGACAAACAACAATCAACTTATAAAGGAAAACATTTCGACCCGAATTACAAAAATAAACAATTTAACAACCATAGATACGAACAAAAAAATTTTAATCCGCAATATCAGTACCAACAGAATAATTATCAACATCAACGGCAGCCTTATAATCAAAATTACCAACATCATCAACATCAACGGCAACCTTATAATCAAAATTACCAACATCAAAATTCGAAACCTATTTATAATCAACAGTGGGATCCTCAATCCCAACATAGATTTTTTAATAAACCTCCTTCGGGAAATTGGAAAAATACACAAGCACCCGTAGAACCACTACAAGAATCGAATACCGTCTCGATGAGAACAGTATCGAATAGAGTACATCATACCGAAAGTGAAAAGGACGAACAAATTAAATTACTAACGGACAAATTACAAAAATTAGAACAAGAAAGAGACCGTTTTTTAGAGTTAGGTCCGAACGGGGAGAAACCACCCGAATGAACAAAAACATTGAATTAGATCAAAAACAAACAACGGAGCAAAAACAAAAATCGGAACAAAAACAAACACCGGAATTAAAACAAAAAACGGAATTAAAACAAAATTTAGAACCAGATGAAGTAAGTAATAAGGATAATTTACCGCAAATTACGGACCTCATTAACAATAAATGGCTCATCGATACTGGAGCCACAAAAAATTATATTACTCCTGACAGCATACCGCGTAATGCTAAGTTAACCAAGGAAAGCTTTATGATAAAAACCCCTACAGGACGTGCAGAAGGAACACAAGGTGTTATCCTCAACCTGCAAGACCTGATAGGAATTAATCGAGAAGTTAAATTCCTGGTTTACCCTTTTAGCGAACGCTTTAATATTTTATTTGGGTACGAAACTATGAAAAATCTAGGAGCCGTAATAGACTTAAAGAAAATGGAGGTAAAATTTAAAAATAAAAAGTATAAATTAAATAATGAAATATATTTTATTGAAAATATTAAAGAAATAAGTAATATGATCAGAAGTGATCACATTAAACCAACAATAACAAAAAAATTAATAAAGCTCATAAGCGAAAACGGGGAAATCATACAAAACAATAATGAAAAACTAAAATCAACTAATTTGTTGAAACATAAAATTATTACGACAAATGATAACCCAATTTATACTCGCAACTATCGCTATCCAGAGCAATTTAAAAATTTAATTCAAGAGGAAGTAAATAAGTTACTTCATAATGGTATTATTAGACCGAGTAAGTCGCCCTACAACTCTCCCTTATGGATTGTTCCAAAAAAAATGGACGCATCAGGCGAAAAAAAATATCGTATGGTAATTGATTATAGAAAGCTTAACCAGGTTACAGTAAAAGACAAATTCCCGTTACCAAACATCGAGGACTTGCTGAATCGATTAAGAGGGGCAAAAGTGTTCTCGACAATAGATCTCACATCGGGATTCCATCAAATTGAAATGGACGACGAATCTATACCTAAGACCGCCTTTTCTACTGACAATGGACACTTTGAATTTACTAGAATGCCCTTCGGGCTAAGCAATGCGCCACCCACTTTTCAAAGGGCTATGACGATTTTAATTGAAAATATTCCAAACGCTTTAGTTTACGTTGATGATATTATAATTTACTCAAAAAACGAAGACGAACATTTACAAGACATAGAAAGAATATTTAAAGTACTCAAAGAAAACCGACTGACCATTCAATTAGACAAAACAGAATTTTTCAAGGACGAATTAAAATTTCTAGGATACATCGTTACGAAAGAAGGGTTAAAAACCGACCCACAAAAAATAAATGCGATAAACAATTTCCCGACACCCCATGACGAAAAGTCGACAAGACAATTTTTGGGTATGTCAGGATATTATCGTAAATTTATAAAAGGGTACGCAAAAATCACCAAACCTCTTTCGGAATCATTGAAAACGAAAATTTTTAAGACGGACGAAATAAGGAAAGCATGTACGACATTAAAGCAACTAATGACGAATACACCAATTTTAAAATACCCCGACTGGGATAAAACATTTATTGTAACAACCGACGCTAGTAATAAAGCACTTGGTGCAGTATTATCACAGAAGGACGATAATAACATAGAACATCCTGTAGCATTCGCCTCACGAGTACTACAGAAAGCAGAATTAAATTACAGTACTATTGAGAAGGAGTTACTAGCCGTAGTATGGGCCACACAACACTTTAAACCCTACATATACGGAACGAAATTTTCTCTACAAACAGATCACAAACCATTAACGTGGATATTTTCCATGAAAAACGGAAACACCAGAATCATGAAATGGATCTGGAAATTACAGGAATTTGAGTTTGAAATAAAACACATAAACGGAAAGACAAACTACGTTGCAGATGCTCTTTCACGAAACATAAAAGAAATACATTACACAGAAACAGAACAGATAAATGAAGAAATGGACATTGACAGACTATTAGATGATCAAGCAAATGAAAACTCATTACAGTACGACGCTGTCATAGAAGAACTACATATACCAACACCTTTGACAAACGAAGAAAACCAAACAGAATTAGAAACAATACACTCACAAAAATCTAGTAAAGAACAGTTTGGAATTTGTGAACCAGATAAATGCTTAAACATAGAAAAAAATCAAATAATAATCAAACGAGGAAATAAAGAAGAAATGAATTTTTCTAAACCCTTTGGAAATAAAAAAAGATACGAAATTAATTTTAATAGAAAAGATGACTTACAGACTATCCTTTACCAAATAATGGAACCAAATAAAACTTACGGAATTTATTGTTCATCTAACATTCAAACTTTAGATAAAATTTATGACGAATATTTCCAAACAATACAAACAATCGTTGAAGATGAATTCCCTTCAGTGAGAATAAAAAGATATTTCAAAATTATTCCTGACATAGAAAAATTAGACGAACAACTAGAGACAATCGAAAATTACCATTTAGGAAAAACTAAACATCGCGGAATACTGGAAACATTCGAAAAATTAAGAAAACAGGTATACTTCCCGAATATGAAAGATAAGATTACAGAGTACATTAACAAATGTGAAATCTGCAAAAAGGCTAAATATGACAGAAGACCAATTAAGACGAAGTACCAAATAACCCCTACACCGGAAAAACCTTTTCAACAGTTAATGATCGACATTCTGAAATTTGAAAGTAAAATTATATTTACATCAGTAGACACATTTTCAAAACGACTATTCGCACAAACAATACCTGCACATAACGCTATTAATATTTGTGACTGCTTACAAACTTATTTATCATACTTCCCAACACCAACACAGATTTCTTTGGACCAAGGCACGGAGATGAAGAACAATTTAGTTCAACAATTTTGTGATTATAATAATATAACTCTCCATTATACATCTACGAACCACTCAAACTCATTAGGATTACTTAACAGGGTACACCTAACACTGACCGAATTATTAAGACTTATCTCACATGAGAAGAAGAAGTATTCATTTGAAAATAAATTAAAAATCGCAGTTTCAGCATACAATAATACACTAAATACAAATTTGAAACTAACCCCTAACGAAATAACTTTCGGGATT
The DNA here is from genome assembly GCA_037127475.1 of Arma custos. Lineage (NCBI taxonomy): Eukaryota > Metazoa > Arthropoda > Insecta > Hemiptera > Pentatomidae > Arma > Arma custos. The sequence continues at coordinate 81,084,647 of CM073761.1, read as the reverse complement.
ATACAAGATAATAATCAACAAACTGACATTAATATTACAGAACTATACGTTCAAAAATATCACAATGAAATGCAACTCTTGCACGAACTGACACGTGATAAAATAACACAAGAAAAAGAAAAAAGGACCGATAAATTAAATAAAAATCGAGAAGACCCACCTGAATTGACAGACCACGAATTTCTCAAAAACACACAAGCAAAAATTAAAAATAGAGATAAATTTAGAAAAGTCAATGTACTAATTCAAGGAGCTCGCCAACTAAAAACCCATGTTGATAATATTCGCAGACCTACTAAACGAAGAAAGAAACGACACTTTGTTTCAGATGAGGACTCATTACTGGTTAATCTTACTGACAATACATCTTCAGAAGACTCAGACGATACAAGTAATGGATCTGACTAAAACACCAGGACTCCTACACTATTCTATAAAAGATATTAGAGTAATCAATCAATTTTATGAAACATATCATTTTTATAACCTGACACTATTAGAAGTAGAAATAACAAACATACAAACACATTTAATTAATTTTAAAAATCATAAAATGTTTCACTTACTAACCGACCTAACAAATGATGCAAATGAACAACTACAACTAATTCAATTTAAAGACATAAATAACCGCCATAAACGAGGACTAATAAATGGTTTAGGTAATATCATAAGTTGGATCACAGGTAATATGGACGCTGACGATAAAGAATACTATGATAAAATAATTTCAAACGTAGAAAAGAATAACTATAAAATTGAACATAATATTGAAACAACAGTAAACATTAACCAAAGATTAATAGAAGACTATAAGAAAGATATAAAGACAATTAACAAAAACTTTATGATCAATAAACAAAATTTTAACTCTTTAGAACAGAATGACATGGCCTACGACTTATACATTCATATTATGCATTTGTTAAATAAAATCAAAACCTTAACTTTGTCTTTGGAATTTTGTAAAATGGGAATAGTACATTCCAATTTAATGACTGATGTAATTAGAAACTTGCCAAAAAATATAAAATTAATATCAAATAATCCAGAAGTCTTATGGACAAACAGTAAAATATTTTGTTCTACACATCACAATATTGTTCATACCTTTATAAAAATACCAGTCCACGATGACTCGTATAAAGGATATTTTATTTTACCAATACCAAGGGTGATCAACCAAACTATTTATGAGATTGATTTAAAATCTGATCTTTACATAAAAAATAAAACAACTCTGTATACAGCCAACTGTATATTTATAGACAATTTTTATTGTCTAAATTTAAATAGGATTAATTCCAAATGTGTTTCCTCTATTCTTGAAAATGGAAACTTGGAATATTGCAAACTAATTGTAAGCAAACAAAATAAAATTAGATATGTAGATATCCTTAAGCAATATGTAACCGTAAATATTACTAAAATAATAGATTGTAAAAATAACTCTGTATTTTTACCATATGTAAGTTTAATTAACATTAGTAAATATGATTGTTTTTCTGAATTTACTAACATTTACATTCATAATTATAATACTATTTTACAACCATTTTATAACTCTTTAATTTTAAATTCTACACTTGTAACCACACATAATTATACTATACCACCGCTTGAAATGCTTTCATTTGTAAACAACAGTTACAATTATTATTATATTAGTATCCTTATAATCTTTATTATCATGCTTATTATGTTTATTTATAAAAGAAAATATTATAAACCACCTAATTCTAATATACCAACACAAATTGTTACTATACCAACAGCACCTGCTATTGTAAATGATCATAATGTTATGTTAAGCAAATTGTATAAAACTAGCTTTTAGTATTTCATGTTAACAATTTATCATGTATGTATAATATTTAAATAATTATTTGTTTTGCCCGGAGTTCAAAAACTTAAAGTGGGGAGGAGTTATAAGTGACACAGATGTGCAGTTCTAGGAACTCTTATCGGCTACTTGCTGATCCTTTATAAAGGCATAGAACAAAGAGCCAGTCCAGTCTAGTTGATTCCGCTCCAGGCCGTCATTATGCCCGTTTAAATATTGTTATCATTAGTTTATTATATCATTCTTTCTGTGTTGTCATTTAAAATAAAGTTCATTTTTTAAAAACTCGTTTGCATAAAGTCAACATTTAACTATATATATATATATATATATATGAAAATATGCATGAGTAAATAAATCTATTCAGAAAAGAAAAAACATAATTATGGTGAATATCGACCAAGGCTCCCCTAATAGACTGTAAAAAGAAGTGATGACCTTTCATTAGTCATATGTAATGTTAATATTTTGTTAAAACCAGAAAAAATGTAGGAAATTTCTGTTGAACTAATCACAATTAGCAGCAATCCAAGAAATAAGATGGCACGAAGGTGGCAGAATATATAAAAAACATTTGTGACTGTATACAGTGGACATCACTGAAGAAGTGGGCAGGCAAACGGATTATTATTTTTAAATACCAAAGTATGACTTCTATTAGATTACTTCAACGCAAAGATTGACAAGGGAGAAACAATGACTGTACTGAAACTCATTCATTTCATGAAACAACCAATTCAAATGAAAGTCTACTCAAAAGAAAGCAGAAGTGTATTCCTTAAAAAATAAAAACATATCCTTTCCTATCAAGGATCTTTATAAAGGACCATGGTAAGCTCAACATATCATATGATTAAATCAGGATGAAGTGTAGTGGAAATCCAAGAAGTAGTGATGATGCTAAAAGAAGAAGAGGGAGACCCCCAAGCTATTTGGAGGATGGAGTGAGAAAGGATGCCTGAGTACTAGGAATTAAAAACTGGAAAGAGGCTGCATAAGATAAGAAAAATGGGCTAATCTTGTTCTGTAATATAAATGTCACATCAACCATTAAGTAAGTATATAATTCCATAACAAACCTTGATACAGCAGTTGATTTATATCTCTCATGGCTGCTTGTGGTTTTTTTCTTTGGTCAGGATCAAGATTCCAGCACTCATTAATAATAGAGAATAGTTCTCTAGAACATTTAAGTGGTTTCGGAAGTCTATCTCCACTTTTATAAAACTAAAATTAGAAAAAAAGAAAATTAAATAAAATCTATCAGGCTAAGAAGTTACAAAATAAGAATACAGGATAACATTGTTTTCTATTTGGATATTAGTGAAAAATATCCAAACATAAAGCCGTGAGACTCTAAAACATCTCTAAACAAATAAATCCATGTTACTGATTACTGATTTTGCATTACCAGGACAGAAAAAATGCAAAAAAGTACAATGCATCTTAACATCTGAAGTACATTATCCAAAAAGAATGACTTATGGTATTGTAGCATGGCAAAAGTAAACAATTCAAATTGCTTAGTAATTGATAATTTATAAATGAGATGTTAAGGAAAAGTAATTTAGTTATTTTTTCTCACTTTTACAGTTTTAACTCCTTTATGATAATTACATGACTTAACTGAAGTCAGAATCTACTTTTGGAGGAAGTATATTGAATAAAATAATATATTGATGAAATACATATACAATAAAATATAGAATGAAAATGATAACTTACAGCTTTAATACTAGATGAAACTGAAGGTTGCAGCCCATATGAGAATAACTGCCATAGAGTAGTTCCAAAAGCCCATACATCAGCTGAAGTATTCTTTAATACTTCTCGTGGATTATCATATAATTCTGGAGGTATCCAATGCCAACTAAAAAATAAAATTATTGATGATAATTGGTTGTACGGTAAATAAATAGTTTAGAGAACACAGGGCAAAAACAGTGAGAAAAGGTCTAAATCAAAGCAGCGGGATGAAGTTGTGGACATTGGAAGCAAGCCTCGAAAAACCTCCGACAAATCTGGAAAGGGACAGTTTCATCACAGGATTGAGTCAACTGATGAGACTTTTGGAGGTTCAACAGAATCAGTTATAGGCCAACTGTGAAGTTACATAAAAATAACAGCAATGTCAAAAAAATAAAAATTTTGTCAAGCCTATAGTGAAAATCAAATATGAAAATTAGACTCAATCAGCTTGGGGCAAAAAAACAAAACAACTAAACTAAAATTCTATTGTAACTATAATTCTATAAAACTACTTTAAATTAAAATATTAAAAATAGCATGAAGTATAATGGTTGAGAAAGACATCACCTCACCTCAAAATCAAATTATAGGAATAGTAGAGGGGAAAGAGTTGTTATATTCAATTCAACTAATATTTGTTAATCTAATATTTGGCAATTTGTTAAAATGGGAGCTTATTTATAGTAAAAAAAAATTTGATTTGTAAAAATTAGAGAGGTAATTAAAAGAAAAGACATACTCGTGTTCTGAAAAAGTAGTATGTATGCCAGGATCGGCAACTTTCACAGAAAAAGTATTTTCAGTATGAGCTGTAACAAGAATTTTGTGACACCTCAAATAACCATGCACTATACCTTCACCTTCCTGAAATAAAAAAAACAAAACCTTAAGTTACTTCATATGCACATACACAAACTAATATAGCAAGGCAAAAGCTTAGAAGAGACATAAAAATTTGTTAAGACATTAGTATAAAAAAAAAGAAGCCTTAACTCTCTTTACTTGAGACTTAAGACTTCTTGTTTGGAATTTTTACACTTGTGTACTTTTGGAACTAACTTATTAAAATAGTGCATAATATTAATTATAATTATAATAAAAAATTACCATATGCCATAATGCACTAGCAATGTAAGTTGCAGCTTCAACCAGGTCAACTTCTTCAAGATCGTTTTTATGTTTTTGTAAATAAATGTCTAATGGGCCCAAAGAATAAAATTCAGTAATCATGGAAACTTCTCTTGCGAGAGTAACACCGAGTAATCTAACTACTGCACTGGAGCGAAGAGTAGCCCATCTTCCAATCAAATCCAAAAAGTCCTATGAAATGTAATCATAATTAACATACAACATTCTTCACAAAAAGACTGCAATAAAATTAAATAAGTTTAAGACATTTTTATGGTTGGGGACATGGTGAATGTTTACAAAATTTTATCAAAAAAAGCCTGTGGTGACAAGTTCAAGAATTTTTTAAAAACATTATGACCTACTTAGATAAAGTACTTTATAAATTGAACTCTAAGCAAGAATGAAGTTCTCTGTCAATTAGAGTGTATGAAGCATGAAGATCTAAGGTGTTTTGGGAATGAAGCTGAAGCCCATTTTTCAGATGTCACTAATAGATAACTTTAGAGATATCTGCTCTTGAGTAAGATAAATTTATCAGATTTATGAGGTTATCTTGTTCAACACATGAGCAAGATTTATTTCTGATCTAATGAATGTTTGCTAAAAGGATTTTTTATCCTCCTTTATAAGAACATTAGATAAAATTTGTTGTTTTTACTTAGGAGAAAATTTAATGTACAAAAAATTGTAATAATAAGGCTTTCAATGTCCATGACACTACTTTTATATATAAATACTAAGTACTTAACTTAAACAGTATTATTTAAAAACATAAAAATGTTACCATTAACTTAAATACACTAAGAAAGATGAGCATATCAATTGTTATAAGTTATGCTTGCATTTAGATCATGATTTACACAAAGTCATTTTTGACTATAGTATTAAAAATTACAAAAATAATACAGAATTAAAAATTAGAAATTATACTTGTAAAAATTGCTCCTGAAGAGATGGTTTCAGAGATTTCACAGCAACATCTAATTTAAAATGCTTCGTTCTCCAAACATATTTGCGCATTTGTGTAAGACCCCATCGACCTTCAAGCACTTTATCTAAAAAACAATTAAATAATTTTATAAATTGTATTAGGTGATAAAATAAAAACAGTGCATTTAAAAAATATAAAAATCAAAGCACAGCTCAAAAATAGCAAGTTTCATAATGGAATAAATCATAAAAGTTAAATTTTAATTTTGAATGAAGGAAAATTTGGTTGCATATAAATTTGTAACACATTTGTATCTGTTTGACCCTGAAAGACAATATATTGTTGTCTTTATAATTTGGAAACAGAGCTAATTGCAAATGAAATAATGCATTATATTATTATTTCATTCAATAACATATATTCACATTGACTTAATATTCACATAGTGAGAAAACTTAAGCAAAAGTATTTAATATTGATATAAAAAAATTAAAAGATACTTTGGGCTGACACTAAGGTTCTATTCATAGATATAAATCTCAAGTTGAAAGGGCACAAATAAGATACCTGGATAAAGATGAAGATGCTTCAAGTTAATAATCTGAGGTATTAGTTGATCACTTGAAATTATATCTTTACCATCTTTTGTGACAATATCTTCAATCCGACAAAGCAGCAGCTGTGTAACATCTAAAAATAACATAAAAATGTCATGAAGGGTGAGAAAATTTAAAACCAATACTAATCACTATACAGCTTTTAATTTTTTGTGAGAGTGGTTGATTAAGTAGCATGTATAATAAACAGTAGACAATAATTCCAATCAACTAATCAGGGCTAAAATCCCTTATTTTTCTAGCAAGATTCACACGTATGAAAGAAATGGACTTATTTCCATTTTCAAATCATAAATCAAATAAGTCAATCCATTCCATAATTATAAATTTCATTAACATAATCTTGTTTGTTCTTATGTAATTAAAGCTATTAACTGAATTAAATAAAGTAATATTTTTTTCATAAGTCATACAATTTATTAATAGAACTCTCGCTAATCCAAACCAATAAAAAAAAAAAAAACTCTTATACACTGTTAGGCTCTTTTTAGTAGACATTTTCACCATTTCTTTTCAAGTAGATGTTAATTAACCATTCCACTAAATTGATGCTTATAGAATCAAAACCTGCCCAATCCACCACACCTCAGCAACTCACCGTATTCTGAAGGTGGAATACACTCAAGCATAGGAATTTTACAAGAGCTGTTACGAAACTTAGATATTAATTCAGGTATGGAGGAATAACTCTCTTCATCACCACTGAACCAATAATGTCCTTCACCCCTTAACTCAATTTTGTAAGAAACCTTTTTCCTGTAAAAAAATAAATAAAATAAAATACATCGAACCATGACCACGAGATAAATATATCAATCATATTCAAATAAATCAAAATACAGATATTTTGAATACAATAATACCTTGAGTGTCACCTAATTATGTCAAAACTATCACTGTATGCCACATTATTTTTTTTATAACCTGACCTGTACCACTACAGCCCATGAAGAGTCTGGGGTTCAGTACATGGTAGAAACTGTACTGTTTCTTGGACAACGGTTGAGTAGGGAGGTGATTTCTCCTAGATCGAACTCAACTGCCAGATTTTTCTCTCTTGTTTTCCCTTCAGATTCCATAGGATCCAATTTTTTTATAATAATGATTTATAAAGGGTGTCCCGAATTTAAATGCCAAAACTTCAGGAACTTATGGGGGACCGAAAAACTAAGACAAAAAGTCCTTTAGAGATTTGCTCATTTTTGCTTAGTTTTAGAGAAAATCGCAAAAAAAGAAACAAAACAAAAATGTTACAGGTAGCGATTATCACCTTTCAAAGTTCGTCAGGCTAGGCAGTGAGATATGTAAACACTTAATGTTATCCTTTAAATTCTTTTATTTGTTTACATTTTGGCTTCCTTCTAAGATTATAATTCCTAAATCAGTCTTCAGTCAGTTATTCAGATATTTTTGTATGAATAGCATCAGCCACAATACCGCATACATATTCTAATGTTGAATACGCTGATATGATTTTTGTGTATGGTTTCTGTAACGGTAATGCTTTGAAGAAGCGGTGCGGGAGGATGCGCGCCGATTTCCAAATAGAAGAGTGCCTAATCGATGAGTCTTTTCGTTAAGTTTTAATAGACTACGAGAGACTGGGTCATTCTTAATACGTAATGAAGGCGACCAATTCCAGGCAGCAGTAAGAGCAGATTATCGGAGAAGAAATTGTGTCCAACGCCACTTCGATAACAATCTCGAGACTAGCATCCGAAGAGCATCTGCTGCATTAGCAATATCGCGGCAAGCAAAATTGCGAACTTTGAAAGGTGATAATCGCTACCCATACCATCTTTAAAAAGTTCAGAATTTATTACCTCAAGATTATGTCAAGAGATTGAATTTTAGTGACTGGTTTCTTGAAAAAATTCGCGATGATAATTTATTTCCATTAAAAATTATATGGACCGATGAAGCTACCTTTACAAGAGGAGGAATTGTTAATCAAAGAAATTATCATGTATGGGCTTTTGAAAATCCCAGAGCTATTAGAGAGAATAGGTTTCAGCATGAATTTGCTATTAACGTTTGGCTTGGAATTTGGAACGGATTACTGGTGGGACCATATTTTTTACCTGAAAGATTGAATGGTATCACATTTACACATTTTCTGGAGAACGACCTTTCTAATTATTTAGATGACATTCCCTTACAGCAGCAGATTGAAATGTGGTTCCAACTCGATGGATGTCCAGCTCATTATAGCAGAGTTGCTCGAGCTTGGCTGGATATAAATTACCACAACGATGGATTGGACGTGGAGGAGTAGTAACTTGGCCACCCAGATCACCTGATATGACACCCATGGATTTCTTCGTATAGGGAACCTTGAAGCAGAAAGTTTATTCGGTGTCAATCAACTCAAGAGAGCAAATAAGAGACCGAATTATAGATGCAGTGCACAAAATATCATCAGAACAATGTTTAGCTGCAATTTATCAAGTGAGTGCTAGATGTAATGCTTGCATTGGTGCAAGAGGACAACATTTTGAGCAATATTAACATTAAAAAGAACATAACATATATATAAATGTAAATAAATAAGTATAAAAATGAAAACTTGTTTTGTTTCTTTTTTTGCGATTTTCTCTAAAACTAAGCAAAAACAAGCAAATCTCTAAAGGACTTTTTGTCTTAGTTTTTCGGTCCCCTATAAGTTCCTGAAGTTTTGCCATTTAAATTCGGGACACCCTGTATACATATTGGTTAAAGTATAATAAAACAATTGATAATAGAAAGAATCTCTTTGAAATTGAAACTACATTTCTAGACCAATAAAAGAGTACTTTTACTCAATTTGGCAGTTGATCGTCCTAGCCACCGCTTGGTATATTTCCCCTGAAGATGGCCTACATTGTAGGCCGAAACGTCGGCACACAATAAATAAGTATACACTTATTAAGGTATTTTTATTGACTGCACCCCCAACTATTTCTTCCTTACATTAGAAGTTACAGTCAACCAATTCTTCTCTAAAATAAAAGAGTACAGTTGATTTTTTCCTACTGAATTTAAAAAGTTTTTTAATAATAATTTTTAACAGCATATTTTTTATGACAAAATTGTAAATATGCTATGTTTGATGTAAATAAAGACAAGTGGTAGAAGACGTACAGAGCATAACGCAAACAGAGACTAATAAAAGTGTACAATCATTTAGTCCTTCCAGGCTTTATTTTTTTTTTTCAGTTCATTCCTAGTTTTTGTGGTGTTCACATCATAAATACATATGCACATATGGATTTAATTACTCATATAAAACAATATGTCAAAAGTGGTCTCAGCTACAGAGAAGTTGGGTAAAAATATTATTTTGCTTATGTAACTGTAGCAAAAATGTTCAAAACTGATTAAAATTGGATCAAGCAAACAAAGGGACCAAAGAAAAAAGACGTTTGGCTGCAACAAGGATTAATAAAGAGACTCGCCATAAGGCAAAGGATGGCAACTTCACATAAAATTAGTACTTAAACTGTACAAAGAAACCTCTCTGAATTGAATATCAAATAGACAAAAATTTGAAAAAAGAATTCCATTATCCCAAATGCTCTGCAATCACCGCATAGAAAAGGCTCAGAAATGGCTTTCTATGGGCATATCCATCTGGATTAAAACCGTTTTCAGGCGAAAAAAGATTTTCAAAAACAGACCTGATAAAGAATATAGCTACTTGGAAGAAGAAAAAAAAAAGATTAGTAATGGAATTAAACATCAAAGTTTAGGAGGAGGTGTCATGGCTAGGGGAGGAATAACAGCTTCCAGAGATTTTCTGAGAAATGTGTGCGAGGATTCCTAGGTTTTGAGTAAAGAACAGTTTCTAGAAAACAAAGTTGTCAAGACTCAACGATTGATTCTTAGCCGGCATCTATGACTTTAGCGACCAAACAATACGTATACATCTTTTTTTTTTCTTTTTTTCTCAAACTGTGGTGACGGTTAACAGAGAGTGACGGATAATAGAGGTTTCACTGTATATGGTTCATAGGATAATAATATATAAAAATATCTAAATAAATACTTAATCAATATTTGGACAACTTACCTGTTTTGGTGACATACATCTATAAAAAAATTGTCATAATATTGTTCACACTGGCGTAAAATAAAACAGCCCATTTTACTCTTGCGTTTTTCTTCCAACTTTTTGAAGGCAAAGCTTTGCCTGAAACATTAAAAATATAAATGAATATATACTATGTTACATATAAAAACACTTAATAGCTAAAAGGAACCAATTCAAAAGAAATAATAAATATCTTACCCAACTGGACCATGGCACTTCATATTTTGCAAAAGATGAAGCGTTGGAGTAATAAAATCTTTACATAAATTGAAAGTCCATTTCACAGATAGTCTATAATATCCATCTAAAAGAGTAATAAATGACACCAAAGAATTATTATTCATTCTAATATATATTGGTATGCCCGTTTTTCGAGATATTTCTGCTTTGCCATCAGGATGTAGAGATATGCAGCACAAGTCTTCAAATGAGCATAGATGATTCCACTAAAATCAATAGGATGACAACAACATTAATTTGTATAATGTGGAAGTTGAGAAAGACACAAGAAGAAAAAGATAATTGTTTAGTAATTTCAATATGACCTAAAAACAATAAAATAAAAACAGTAATTGCATTTACTAGAAACAGAAATAGAAATACAAGGAACAAAAATCATCAATACAGACAATAAGGAATTTTAAAATATTTATGGCAGAAAATTATTGCCATCAAAACCCAATGTCCCTGTAATAGAAAATGAATCTGGCTGCTTACTATATAAATAATTTTCATGGAATATTATTGAATTCTTTAAGTTTTAGGAATAAGAAAAACATTCGAGACCAAAATTTAAAACACTAATTTTATAAAAATAACTAACACCAATAAAAAAAATAATAACATTAGGAAATTATCTATATATAGTAAATTTTAATAAGGCCTAAAAAAAATAAACTAAAAAAGATAGGATCATCAGTGAATTCGAGGTCAAAACCAAACTGACAAATATTAGCAGGGAAGTTGTAGAGCACAACTTCGAAGGTGAAGTTTATGGGAGAATTGACCAAACCATTTGAAATCAAGACAGGGGTGTGGCAAGGTGATGGACTGTCACCTATTTAACTGTGTCCTGGAGAAGATGGTGAGAATTTGAAAACCAAGCAATGAGCCTGATTCATCTAGGAAGAAAATTGGGAGGGTTTAAAGTCTGTTTGACTTTTGTAATATCTTCAGATAACATTAATGGCGCAGCCTATTAAGATTAAGCTCCTAGAGAATACGGCTGGTAAGAAAGGGCTAGATTCTCAAAAGAGAAGCAAAGTTTATGCCAAATAACAAATGCACCGCAATTCCTTGAAATAAGAATTAGCTGAATCGAGAGGATGAGAAAGGTAAAAACATCAGTGAAATCAGACAATAGAACAAACTAGAGAAAACTGATATTGTAGATAGAATCTCAAAGGCTGGAGACACTAAAAAGAATAAACTATGGAAAACCATGCACCCAATCCAGCTGGAAACTCAGGAACAACAATAAAAACTACAGGAGACTTGTACAAAATAATTTTATATCACTTGAGTCCATCTCAGGTCTATGATTTATTATCAACAGGAGCCTGAACAAGACTTTAAAAAAACTGTACCACTACAACCCATGAAGGGTCTTGGGTTCAATACATGGGAGACTATTCTATTTCTAGGAAAAAGGTTGTGAATGGAGGTGATTCGTCCATGCTGAACCACCAGGTTTTCTCTGAATTAGGGGTACCCACTTAATAGTTCTATACTTTATGTTCTTGGGTTCAATACACGGTAGAGACTGTACTATCCCGCTCAACCTCCGGGTTTCTGACGAGCCTCAGGAAGGTCCTCCAGGCTCCGACCACGGCAAATAACAAAATAAATAATTTAACTGCTATAGCCAGATTTGAACCCGTAACCTTCAACATAGCAACTCAGCGCTCTACCCACTCCCATGAAAACTAAACCTATCCAGGTTACCTATAAGCTGAGGCTATTCCCTTCTTGTAATTATTATACAAAAGTACAATTCTGATATTTCCAAAATATTACAAAAACAACTTCAACCTTTCACAAAGAGGACAAGTCTTAATCTTGGTAAAACGTGTAGGGTGAAAAATACTAAAACAACTCTGGGATTATAGAATTGCAATTATAATTAATTGATATAAAAATAGACCACAAATTGCATTAAATTACACATTAAGCAAAGGCATACTCAAGTGGAAAAATTTGACAGCTATAGATATTATTTATTTATTCTGAATGATAGATGACAATGAAACGATCTGTAATTCTTAAAAAAGTTAGTTTGGTTAAGATTATTAGTGATTTTTTCTAATAGATGCTTATCAGTAAAATATTCACAATTGGTTGGTAAAATTATATATAATTTCAATTTCAGTACCTCTTCTTTTCCTGTATATTGAAACTGAACTCCAGGTAACGTTTTGTGGAAAGGATGAATCATTAAGGTGACATCTTTTTCTAATCCACCTTCATCCATTTTTGCCTTATAACTTTCTATCATATAATTAGGAATCATGTCTTCAAACTGTTGCAAATACATTTGCTTTATAACAGACAAGTCCCTTTTTTCAGACTGTTCAAGTCTTGCTAATTTGTCTTTGATTGGCTTCTTCAAAAAAAATTTATGATAGTTGATCAACTCCTTAGGGATGTACTTCTTATAATCATTTAACATCATTTCTTTCGTTTTACCGGACTCTAACATTACTCTATACATGTCAACCACACTCAGCCCCAGGAGGCTATCTTTGTGTTTTTCATAACTTATTTCATTAATCTTATAAGTTATTAAATCATTACGGACTTGGAAGAAATAATAGTTAAAAGTTGATTTATCTAAAGTAAGCACTTTTATTAAATCAGGAAATTTGTACCTAATCCTTAACTCAAAAGAACTGACTCGAAAGCCACGTAACTCTGTACTTAATGACATCCATTGACTAGAATTATATCGTAAACCAAACAAGTGTCTAGCAATAGGACTAATTTTTAATTGGCGGCAAATAACTATTAAAACTTCTTCTACAGTAGTTCCCACGTGTATTGGGACTGGAATTGATTTTAATCCGATAAGTTCGGTAACTGTTACGAATTGTTCGCACATTTTTTAATATTTGACTTACTTTTATGCTGTACAATAAAACCTAAAGAACTAACACCAAAACAGTAGGTACGGCAACCTTTGACACATACTATATAAACAATCCAAAGAAGTCAAACCTGTATTGTACAACTTAACTATAATCGTAACTCGAGAAGGTTATCAGCTCCAATCGGCAAGTATGAGAAGATATTAGAAAAAATGATAGGTACTACTAAATTTGTTTAAATGCCTTATCTGAATCCGCATCTTGTCGCTTTTAGTTGAGTTAGAGCAAGTTTTAACTGATGATTCGTTTCATTTTTAATATTTTCCAAAAACACAAGTTATCCTAAGCTATGTTATGGAAAATAGCATAGATGGATCCAGGGGGGCACGAGAGCACGTGCCCCCAGACGGTTGTTTGTGTCATGTAGAGAATCCATAACAGTACATACTTATAGGCAAATCATGTGATGATAGTTGTTAAAATAACAGAAATAACATGAGTGAAACCATTGTTTAGATATTTTAATAAGCCTTTCTATAAATACTACAAGTGTATTTCTAAGTTATTGTTGATTTTTTTGCCCGTCTGCTCGTTGTGCCCCCTCACCCCAGAAAAAAAATCCTGGATCCGCCCTTGGAAAAGAGAATGTAATTATGCGTGATGAGTAGATTTCGATAATCATTTCATCAAGAAATAAAAGTTTCAACTAACATTTCGAAGTATAGATGATATACAGTGGAGCGAACGTTCGATTAACGGGAATGCTTTTTTTCTAAATGTAATTTTAATTAATTTGATCAGATCAACCAGTTACTTATTTGCATTGTTAAAATTATTGCGATTTTAAATAAAATTTGACGAAAAATAAAATGATTTTTCCATGAACATCAATAAGAGGGGCTCTAATCATTTCTGGGAAACTGCAAACGAATGAACTTCAAAAGGACTTCGATACGTATTTGTTTACTAAAGACTGTAAACCTAATTAGGTAATTTCATTTGTTTCTCTTCATTTCATTTGGTTAGTTATAGGTTGCTCATCTTCAGTTTTAAATCATTCTTTGTGAGGTGTACATCGCATTTGTGATCACTTTTTGTTTTAAAATTACAGCATGTCAACAAACAGAAAACGAGAGGTTCTTTCATTAAAAGAAAAATTGGATTTTAAATTTTTTTTTCAGTGAATTCCGATTATCCGAATTTTTTATTATCCGAACCCCCCTGACAACATTAGTTCGGATAATCGACGCTTCTTTAATCTCATTTAAATCCAAACTTTTCCTACATCTTCCGAATCCCCGAACAGATGCTCTATAAACAATTAATAATTATAGATATATTAAACTTAATCAATTGATGAATTACTGTAAATATTCCTCAATCATCATTTTGGCAAACAGTGCCAAAAAAAGGAGGGGCATACCAGTTCTTAATAGCTCTAACAACTTGTAACATACATGCTTAATAAAGTGTTACTTAATAACACTTACTTAAACTGTATATGTAGTGTTATTAAGTGTTACTTAATAACACTACATATACAGTTAAAAAGGTATTGAAGATTAAATACATAAAGGTTGAACAGATATGCTAAATAACCAAGTTAATCAGTATAGGCACAGTAGATCGTTCAAGCAATTTAAGAAAGGAAGGTCGGACAGGAAGTCGCTGTCATTGAACAAAAACGCACTAAAAAGTGGAACTTTAGAGTGTATTTTTCTTCAATGATCGCATCACCGACTTCTTCTTAACCTTCAATAACAGTTTTTTAACAACCACTACAATGTAAATAATAGTATTACAGCTTACTTTGTTTCAGTAATTGAAAATTAACTCGGATTATTATAATTTGTAGTAAGTGATGTTCGAACCGCTTGGGTCATTGGAACTGTAAAGTGTATAAAAGAATATTCTAGTTTTTTGGTCTATTAGTCGTCCCTCTGTATCGGTTCAATTCAATGTACTGTTGTCAATCAATGTACTGCGGAAACGAGGACCAAGAACCTAGAAGCTGAACATTGGTATGATGCAATGTGACCTATTGTGAAATTAGCTAGAATATAGTAAAAAAGTGCAGTTGTGAGACTTTATCCTGCATAAACATCCTAATGTTAAGAAAAGGGAGCAACAAGAGACGGATGGAAATGTGTGTATAGTAAAAAGACAGAAGTAAACAATATAAGGATCATAGATAAATAGTAATAAAAATAAATTTATCTCTTTACACACGCAATCAATGAAAAGTGGGGCAATGCGATATCCATATGAAGAAATGGTTAAGCATGAATCTGACTGAGGAATTTCTGTATAATGTTACAGATATTAATTTTAAAGTTAAGGCTGAACCCCAAAACGTTGATGACTTTTTTTAGTTTTGAATAAAACCATAGTATGAATCTTTAACTTCTGGCAAAAGTAGTCAATATTACCAAAAGAAAGAAGCATAAATTCCTCATACTCATATCACCACATGCCATATACCTCTTTGTAAATGTAAAAATGATGTAAACAATTCAAACTGATTTTACATTTTAAAAATATTTTATTAAATTAGTAGTTTGAAAATGAGGTATCTAATTAATTTGAATTCTGCATTCGGACGCAGGGTTTCATTACGATCTGAAATCAGAAAATGCACAGAAATAACAAATAATCACATGACACCAGAAATCAAACTCCACTTAATTACTGCAAATTGTCCCCTCTGGTATTCAACGGTAGATAAATGTATTTTTAGTGACCCATATTGGGGATTTTATTGGGCAGGTGGACAAGCTTTATCAAGGTTAGATTATGGAACTCCAATTTGATGAATTAGCACATCTTTGTTTTATTCATTGAAATAAAATCTTTATAGTCACCTGGTTTCTTACATAATTAATATAAAGTTAACTGTAATGTATGTCGATGTCAAAAATAATGTCTATTGTCAGATAAAAAATTAAATTACCATTAAATCTTGTTAAAACAATCATATTATTTTTGTGTGGAATAAAGATTTTATGGTTTCTCATAGAGCATCTTCTTTGATGATATTCTATGGTTTTGTATTCTTCCAAGCGTTTCATCCATCTTATTCGGGCTCTCTTTCTTAAAGCCGTTAGCTCCTCATTCATTCTCCATATTCCATTTTCGGCTACTCAGCCCCACATTGTTCTTATTTTTTTTTTATCCCAGAAGTTGGCTATATGTTGATTTGGTCAGGGACCATGTATTGCACCAACAAAGTACTACTGGTCTTATATATATATGGTTTTATATATTTGGAGTTCCATTTTTGAGAGCTATGTAAATGGTATTTATTCCGCAGGTTGTCGCTTTGAGTTGAGTCATAACAGGTTTTAACTTTTAATTCGTTTCCCTTTTAATATTTTCCAAAAATACAGGTTATCATGAGCTGTATGGAAATGAGAATGTAATTATGGGAATGTGCATACTTCAGTAATCATTTCATTTAGAAATGAACATTTCAACAAACATATATCATCTATACTTCAAAATGTTAGTTGAAACTTTTATTTCTCGATGAAATGATTACCAATCTACTCATTACCCATAATTACATTTTGTTTTTCATACTAAAGCTCAAGATAACTTGTATTTTTGGAAAATATTGAAAATGAAACAAATCAACAGTTAAAACTAACTAATTTAAAGAATCATTTCTGAAAAATAATTTTATTCTGGGAACAGGTTCCTTAAGTATAACAGATGTTTACAAAAATAATTGAATATATATCTGGCCTAGCGGCTGCATTATAAGAATGGTACAGTATTTACATAAGTTCTTGAAAATTTATTTAAACTAAAAGGTTTGTTCTAGTAAAGGAAAAAGTATAGAATAAAAACCTAAAATAACAAGATTTGAGCTGAGATAAAAAAAAAACATAATTAAAAGCATTTGATATATATAAAAAATAATATTGTTATAAGTGAAGAAAATTGACTGTTCGCCCGATTAGCCATAGCAGCAAAAAGTGAACAAACAACAACAAATTGACTGTATTCATCCATTACTTCTGATGGATATGATCTATTTATTATAACTGATTGAGGGAGCATCTGTTTGGAAATTTAATATATACATTTATACATACATACTAGGAGGTATTCCATGTTTTACAACCCTCATTTTAGAAATTACACAACTTTTCATTTAATGTAAAGGAGATAGTTGGGGCGATTATGGAGCGCGTGGCCGTTGGATTTAACGGCTAGTAGGTACTAGGTATAATCGCCCTGAAGATGACCTACACTGTAGTTCGAAACGTCGGCACATAATATAAGTTCATCACTTATTCTGTGTACTTATTGACTGCACCCCCCAACTATCTCCTTTACATTAGATCATCCAGTCAACTATTTTCATCTCAAACTTTTCATTTAATTTTACTATTCGCTGCTCAAATTTTAATACTGTAATTTACAAGTATTGTGTAGTTCTGATTGTATTATTTTTTTTAAGGAGAAAAAATAAATAAATTTCAAGACTATAAATTAAAAAATTTAAACTATAAAATAAATAAATTTTTATCATTATAATTTTGCATTGTAATTGTATCACATATGTAAAATGAAATATTCCACTGTCACTAAAACCTTTTTATTTAATTTAGAGATATGTAAATGTAATGTAATACTCATTTGTTAGAGAATCACTCAAGAGTTATTTCAATCACCTTAAAGAAATTTATTATATTAGAAGGTTGATCTGTGAGTTACTGTACTCCTGTTTCATATCTAATTTATATTTTACTTTTCACATTTTCCTTAATTATGAAGATCTCAGATTTTATGTCAAATCAGGAAGAAAGTAGACAATGGTCGTCTGTTGCCAAAATTCAAAGAATGGTTAGAACTGAAAATAATAATGTTCTTGTGATTTCCAGGTATATTTTGGACAATAAAAAATTCTTTAAAGGAAAAAATGTTATTGATATAGGGAGTGGTTCCGGTGCTTGTGCTATTGCTGCAGCCTATTGTGATGATGTGACTGTTTTAGCAAATGATATTGATCCAGGTTTGGTCAAGTAATCACTAACTTTTGTTACGTTTAAATTGTAATAAAACCGTTTTTATCATGTTGACACCTATAAGATACCAATAATTGATTTCGTAGATGTATTATTGTATACAAATGATAAATTTTTGTAGTATCGAAGAACTAAGTAACAGACTATCTAAATAGGATGTAATAATATAAATAAAAACTTTACATTCTTATAAATATTAAAATTAGGAAGGATACCTGACAGATATCCCAACCTTTTTAAAAGCATTAATGATTGTAATATCTTTACATAACTCAATCTCTATTAGATTGATAAAAGTATTTCTATTTTAATAATGGTTTATTTTATATCAGATTATTTAATACCAGACATATAACAAGTATGATTTAAAGTTGAAAAAATGATAACAGATTCAATATTGATTGTCAGTATTTGCTGATTTCCTCTCTTATACCTTCCCCATTAAACTTCCCTCCTTGTTTTTCTATTCTTTGCTAGCTATTCCATATGTTCAGCATTTGATCCATGTCTTTCTAGTATCACTGTGTCTTTATAGTCTCTTGGTGTTCCTGTTATCACAGCTCTGATTTACTTAGTTTTATATTTTCATATGGTATTTTCAAAATTAACAGCTTGAAAATTGACCTCAATAATCCTAAATCTTATAACAAATCTGGACATGATAACTTGATCTTAAAATCAATAGTATATCCACAATTAGCAGCTTTTATTATCAAATAATGGGGCTGGACATCCAAGAAATCCTAAAAGTTTGAAAGTTGTATGTCCTTTTCAATTTTTAGCCAACTTTTATATTACTAATAATAGCACTGTCTATTTTCTCATTACTATAAATTTGAATCAACCAATCAAGAATCAAATAAGACAAATTTTTAGCGCTATAATATCACTATTTTGAACTGCGATTGATTCATTTTCTCTAAGGTATATGATGCTTTTCACAAAGTTTTTTACTTATTAATTAACGCCTCTTGTTGAAAATATGAATCCTAAAATATATAATGTACCTACAAATAATACTATTGTATAGTGTGCTTAGTATACTGCCTCTGAATGTGTATTCCTTATGTTCTTGTTCATTAATTTTAATTTGTTTTTTGCAGTTGCTTGTGAAGCTATATCTATGAATTCAAGATTAAACAATGTGAAAATTCATTTAAATAATGAAAATTTGCTCCTTTCATCTCTTCTTTTGATGAAAGTTGATATTATACTTATTGGTGATATGTTTTACGATAGTGAATTTGGAGATATATTATTTCAGTGGTTACTAAATTGTAGAAAGAATGCCATCAGAATTTTGATTGGTGACCCCGGACGTTATGCATTAGATAATAACAAGAAAAAACATTTATCATTGGTGAAGGAATATGCATTATCAGAGCATGCCATATTAGAAAATTGTGGTTTTTCAAGTTCCTATGTGTGGCAGATGTAGAAATACAATTGTATAACAAATGATTTGTACTTATTTTTTTATGACATGGAAATTATTTCATTTTATTTTGTAGCATGATTTATAATTAAATTATTATTTTGGAAATTCTGTATTGGTTTAGTGGGATATGACCTTGGATTTGATTTTTTTTTTTTAATTTTTAATTTATTGAAATTTACAACTATGTATAATAATATCACAATAAGTAAATCTGCTAATATGTACAATATGACATGAAAAACACTTGTGGAGAAACTACCCATCCGTAGCACTCCAATAAAGTTCTATTGTAGATGGGCTCGAGGCCATCTTCTTTTGAGACGCCTCGGAGGGTTATCAGGAATAGTATGGGAAGCATGTTGAGAGACTAATGGATTCAAGTGTGTATGGAGCTTGTCATGGAAGGTTAGGTATCTAGTTTGGGCCAAATCAGTAACATATGGGATATTAAGATCATGATGGATGAGTTTGTTTGTGACATAATAAGGAGCATTGAGGATTTTACGAAGGATTTTGGATTGCAAGGATTGGATACGAGATGAATTGGATGGTTTAGTAGAACCCCAAAGCTCAAGTCCATATGTCCAAATAGGCCTGATAACTGTCATGTAAATGAGTCTTTTGTAATTAATTGGGAGCTTAGAGCGCTTGTCCAGTAAATGTTGAAGTAGGCGAAAACGACGAGCAGTTTCTTGTCTTTTCAGTCTTGTATGAGGATGGATTTGATTTTACATGAAGAAAATCAATATGTGGTCCATTTGGACCATATTTATTAATAAGTTTTGTTGTGGCTTCAGGCTACAATCTATAAATAATTAAATATTTTTATTTTGAAGAGAAAAGATTTGTTCTGGCCGGGATTCGAACCCGGGTCTTCCGCAACTCTAGCGCGGTATTTTACCAACTAAGCTACCAGGCTCCTAACCAAGTCAGGCAAATCCATTCTCTTCACCGATCCTATATCCCCAGTACCCACAATTTTTGCGATGTATATATGGGAAGAACGTTCATTGAACATTACTTTTTAATTAGGATCTGGTTGACGTACGTAAATTTTATATTTATAATTTTATTTATTTTATTTTATCCCGATCTTCAAAATAAAGAGATTTAAATAATCACAATAAAATAAAATAAAATATAAAAAAGTCTGGGAATGGTTACTTGAATTTCTTAAAAATGATCTGACTGAGATTTTATCATCTTTTAGTTATATAATTGATTTAAGTTTCTTAACCATGACAAAGTACTAGCTAATTAAAGTGCGTTGTTAGGTTTTAGAATTTAATTATAATATACACACACACACACGCCCTTAAGAGGTTTTTCATCCGTGGCCACGTTCCACACCTATATAGTATAGCAGTTGAAAGTTTGACAGTTTTATGAATTCCAGTTTTAAGTTTGGAGATATAAGGCCAAGTACCGTTGAAACCGAAAATCAGCAAGCATTTCCTGCCTTTAACTGCACCTTAATTTCCTCTTGAACTTGGATATTTTGTCATAGACTATAGGTATACAAACTTCTCGAAATGTTTAAACTTATTTCCTCCTATATCTATAGCATCAAAATCACGGCCGATTCTGCAACTAACTATGTACTTCGTCGTTTCCACATTAACTTCGAACCCTACTACATTACCGACATTCATCAACATTAATGCATTTAGTTTTATAGTTTCCGTGACTTCACCCGATAAGAAAAGACCCAAGCACAGGTATTTTACTTTTTAATACCTGTACAGGGAGGTGATTTGTCCTAGATTACGCTCAACCGCCAGATACCCCCTTAAATATTTTACTACCCTTATTCAAACTCTTTTCGGTGTACATAAATTTTCTCATGATATATTAAACAGTAAAGGTGAAAGCGAATAATTTTATTTTAATCCAAGCGAACATCGAAAATCTCTGAAAAGTAATTACCAACTCTAGCTTTATTGAATATTTCAGACATGCACATTCCTACTATGTTTGCTAACTCTTCGCCATACCCTGTTTGGCCAATATGCTTCACAACATCCGACGATCGATGGAATCATAAGCCTTTTTGAAAAAGACATTATTGAATTTGAATTACCTCTTTGTATTCTATTTTTTCTCTAGTATTTGGCGTGAGGAAAATATTTGTTCGATAGTTGGACGGTACCATTCTAAACCACACTGATGGTTTCAAAATCTCCAATGATTTTATCGGCGTATTCCGCTGGTTGGTTTTGTGCTTTAAGGCGACTATGGTTTTAAAATTAATAAATAAACAATCCATTCGGGGAATAAACAATCAGCCCGACCACAGTTGTATCCTAAGGCTATTGAGATGTTTTAGTGGTGACCGTACTTCATTCAATTTACTACTATGAAAAAGGCACTGCTGAAAAATGTGGGTATTTACAGTCTTGAAACCGTGGTATTATTTCTTTACTAATCAACTGTAGGCGAGTCTATATTGAATATTTAATTCTGAGCTGGTTAAGGACGTAATCTCCGCGGATGTTGCGGCTAAAAGAGTTTAATTTCTTAAAAGAGGTTTAATTTCTCACTTTATGACTTTAAACTTGCTTGGAGGGCATGTTCCGTGACATGACTAGTTAGTATTGACGAGAATAATTTATAGCATGCCTGTAGGAGTGGAATAATGCGAGAGTTATTACAGTCCGTCCTCGGCCTCTTTTTGCAGATCGGAATGTGAATAGATTCTTTCAATTCTTCAGGCAGTTTTTCATTCTCACAGAACTTTTTAATTACATGGTGAACTACAGAAACTCCTGTTTCCCACACGCTATTTCTATTAGGAATTTTGTCGATTCCCGCCACCTTATATTAATTAAATTTACCAATGGACATTACGACTTCCTCCTTACTTGTCCCATCTGCAAATTGTTAAGCACTTTGATATTCAGAGGTAGAGATTTGATTATTATTTGTGCTATTAAAAATACTGTCAAAGTCATTTTTAAATTTATTCATAGTGTCAAAGAGATCTCAGATCTTTATTTTAATTTTTGATTACTTATTTAATTAAAAGTTCTACTGTGTCTATTATTATTTCTATTTTATTTTTAATTATTTCATCAATATATTTTTTCCTCCACGAGTCGGCCAGCAAGGACCACGCGAATATCACTCAAATCTTCTTCATACTCTCCGCCTTCCGTCTACTCCAAAACTCTCTTATCTTCCTGCACTGTTCCTCTCGCTCTTCCTTAGTCCATTTTCTCCCTCATCTCTTCTTCCTTCCTGGAAGAACCCTATCTTCTTTTATTTTTTTCCCGAAAATCCAAGCAGTCCTTATTCTTGATTTTTAGCCTATCCAGCTCCTGTTTTATTTGCTTCTCATATCCACCTATACCCTTATAGCTTAATACTTTATCAAAGATTTTTTTGTTCAGCCTCTTATTGTTCATTCTGACCATGTGACAGTAGAAACTCAGTCTCCTGGTCCTGATGACTGTTTCAAGATCTTCCAAATTTTTGTATATTTTTTCTTTGTTGGATTTTCGCCTATACCCCTCTTGTGTTACTTTGGGTCCATGAATCCTCCTCAGAAGTTTTCTCTCAATCTTCAGGACTTTCTCCAGACTCGGAAGGCTTACTGTTTCCGTACCTTATAGTATTACTGGTCTTATTACTGTACAGTAGTGCCTTATTTTTGCATTGGAGGACAAATTTTTCTTGCTGTACATGTTACAAGTGGCAAAGTTCAGTCTTTCCAGTTTGGCTATTCTTTCTTCCACGGATGCCCTATTTCATCAATATTATTGTACAAATTATTCAATTATTTTTATTAATATATAATCTTTTTACCAATTTTAAAAATATTACTTCTAACATTACTTTTCTTATGTTATATTCAACTATATATTTTTTTGTATTTTGTTCATTTAGCCCTGATGCAGAACAGCAAGAATCTAATATCTGTATCATTTAATAATATATGGATTGAAAATAGTTTGTTTTTCTTAATACCTGAGAATTTCCTTTTGCTGCTCCCTAGATCATTTTCTTTAAAAAATATTGTAAATTTAGCTTTATGTTTGAAAAGAAAATGGTTGACTGGATAATTCGAATGATGGATTGAATTGGTCAGGGGTGCACCCCTTGCACGTCAATAATAACACAAAATAAGTGAAACTTATTCTTTAATTGTGCCAACGTTTCGGCCTACGTTGTTCAGTTGACAGTTGTTAGTTTTCGAGTCACCACAGACCAGAACCCACTATTCGTCCTGAAGATGGCCTTCATCGTAGGCCGAAACGTTGGCACAATTAAAAAATAAGTTTAACTTTTTTGTGTTATCTTTGATTGCACCCCCTGACCAAATCAATCCATCATTAAATTTAGGTTCATTAACATTTGATAGGACAATATCAAATGTTAGTATGACAAACCATCTTGGATATAAAATTTCAAAAAGTGACAGGTAAACTTTGCTTATTGATCCAGATATCATATCTAATATACATTTAATTAATATAAAATAATCAGTTAATAATTGGTGAAAATAAATTTTTGTATGGCATTGTTAGAAAATTAAGAAATGTTGATTTGAATCTTCACAAACTTCATACCCCTCAGTGTTTAGAGGGTATAATATATATAGGCAAAACATTATCATGTTGAGTAGAAGAAAATTCCATGCTTTACTGTATCTATTATTAATTATTTTTAGTGTAATTACGTTATCAATTGTATAGTATATCTTATTCAACTATTTTTATTATTATTTACTCTTTTTACCAAGTTTTAATCGATTATACAACGTAATTAAGTTTATAAGCATTATTCAATGATATGAGAAAGCTGCCTTACATGAATCAAACTTTGATATCATAAGATGTTTTTTTTAATGTTATAGACAATTATATTTCCAATATAAAATTAGGAAACTATACTTTAGTTCATAAAAGGCCAGGAGTATGTATTTTTAGAATCTTAATCCATTACAAAAACCTTGTTGAAACAACAGTACCTATATCAAAGTATTTTCCAACTTATAAACTAGCCCACAGAAATTTTCTTTGGGAACACTAAATCAAAATTTCAGTGCAATAATAACCCGACATCAAAGAAATGTATTGCTGCTTATAAGAAAATATTTATTTACAAGAACATTCACTGTTATGAATGGACTAATCAAATATATTGCTCTGTGAAGAATAAAATTTAGAGGGAATTAATAAACATACATGAGCCGTTTATTTTGAATGTGACCTAACTCCGTTTTTAAAATTTTTGCCTAACTCCATTCTTGATAAGAAAACATACATTATTCACTTAATAATTGTTAACATTTTAATTGGAACCATAAATTTAACAGCCTTAGATACACTTAAGCAGTATGACTCATTAGTATCCTATACGAACATTTTTAAATTCATCGAAACGCAAACCCTTAAATATTTGAAGATAAATGGAGGTAGGCCACTTTCAAAATAAACGGCTCACATTACCCATTTGAATCATCGACTGAAGGTGATTAATTTGAAACTGAATATAATACCAATGAGCATAAAGATTGCTTTCAATTACTATCATTTTGATATGTAAGTAATTTGTCATTCAGATATTATAGCGTAATTTATTACTTTCTCATAACTCTGATTTTTTATTACTTTTTCATCAGTTCGGTATTTTTTTACTATGTTGACACTCAAGTATTGCCATCACTCTGGCAACATTGTAGTAACTAAATAACCTGTTTTTTTTACTTATTAAATGCAATTTTATGGGATATTACTCAATTTTCATTTAGTAAGGAGGTAAAAATATCAGTTATAACTTTAGTGTCAATGAAAAAGGAAAAGAACGTCCTAAACTTTTTCAGGCAAGGTGATGTGATGAGGATGTTCTTTCATTTGGACTCGATTGTGCTCTAATTTGTTTTTCTCGAACAGTTACAGTATTTGGTAGTTCTTCTTTATGGTTTTTGTTAAACAATTTTTTAAATTGAATTTTGAAATATTAATATAGTAAAAAAGTATGTTCATTTTATACATGTTTTAATAAAAGAATAATACATTTATTGGAGGTGTGTTCAAAATTTTATAAATTTTCATTGCCAATGATAATATATTTATACAAAATATATACAATAAATATATATTTAATATAGTAACCCATTTTCTCTTGTACACTCACCTATTACAAAACCATTCTTACATTGAAATACAAAAGTTATAACAGTAACAATTATACAAGCTCATTATGAAATTGTAAAATACCTCTCCTATAAAAAAAAAGACACAATCATTCATACCATTTCAAGTAAAGATGTAACTATAATATATCTATATGATTTTGATTTAGGTTATTAATATATAGTTAATTTATAGTTCACATTTTACAAGCCTTGGTAGTATTGAGCTAACAATATAAAAATCTTTCTAGATTTCTTTCCTTCTTTAATGAACACTTGTAAGAAATGAACAATTCCTCTAGGCGTTTGCTAAATTAACAATAACACAGTTGTGAGCATTCCCAACCATACATATTCTAATTTTTCAAATGCACTTATTTTCTTTAATACAAATTTATTTTCAATGTACAAAGTCTTGAATGGTATATAATACATAAACTTAACACAATTAAGATATTTCTTATGTATTAACAAATTTACATAATTCATTTTTAAAAAAATTGATAATTGAAAATGTATTAAAACAGTTTATAAAATAAGATATGTATCACATTTTACTTTTATTTTTTTTATTTTATTTTTTTTTGTTAATATAATAAGTACAAATGTCATATTCAAAAAGGAGTTTATTCACATGTATTTTTAAAACAGCTATTTATAATTTACCAATACATATTTATATTGGACGCAGATCTTTTGAAACACAACCTTATCAATTCTGAAGAAACAATCCACTGAATGTTTGATATTTCAGTGCAGAAATAAATAGGAAGGTACCCTGCACTATAAGAGTATAAAATGTATTAAAATTGGACCAAAAATACTTTAGGCACTTGAATATAAAGTACAGTAATACTCTGCTATATTTTCGGTGTAGTTTGAATTTTGTCCATGTTTTGGAAAGACAAGGGTCGCCCTTGACGCTCTTGCAAGAGGATCCTGTGTGCAGCCCTATCCATTTCTTCTTGAGTCATATCTAAGGCTTCTTGCATTTCCCGAGATGCACATCTCACAAATTCAGGATCACAGTATTTTCCCAGGCCTTGCTCAGCTAATACCTACAAAAAATAATGATAAAGGTTGTGGTGAGAGTGTTCTACAAAATTTCTTCATTTGTCTATAATAAATAAGTAAAAACTAGTATTATTTTCCTGTCAATTATTTTATAGGGCATCAGCTCCAGGATGAATAAAGTTATGTTTTAAAGTTACCATAGACAAACAATTATATGGTTTCAATAGTATTTATGACTAATACCATAATTAAAATACATGTACCAAGTTGTGCTGGATTATTTTATTGAAAATAAAACTTTCTCACTTCTATGATTTAAAAATCCAAATTTATGAATTTAACTAGATGCAATTAATTAATGTGATATAAAGTTATTACTATCATTAATATTATAGAAACTTCCCATTGATAGTTGTCTTAAGGACATAGAGTAATCTCCTTTTTATGCTTTAAGAGAGTTTTGAAATATTAATCAATATGACAGGTAATAAACTTGAGTGAATTCCTTAAGTATTAAAGAATTTTAGATTTAAGGTTTGGATTAGAAAGGTTCCATTAGTCTGTGGAGGCCCAAAGCTATATACCCTTCGTTAAAACAGCCATATGTAGATAATTTTAGTAGATTTAGAACTGTAAATAAATGTTTAAGTTAAGGTAAGATACCAGAAATAGTTTCAAAACATATTATTTTATTTTATTTTTTAAGATCCAGCATTTTATTAATCTCTTTCAATTGATTTCTCCACTAAGGAGGGTTGTAATCATTTCACAAATTTTCTTCGGGGGAAAAAAGAGATTTCCTGAACAACTGGAGGGACAAGTTCTGACAATTTCAATTTAAAAGAGAATTAAAATTAAAAAGTTTTAATTATGATAATTAGCTGATACTATCACTAATAGTAAAAATTATCAAAAAAAGAGAGGCTAAATAACAGCTCCTATAATCTATAAACTCTATTTAATAAAAATCTATAAAAAGCTCGGCCGAGATCGGGCTCCCTTCGGATTCCCGAACCGCTATAACAATTTTACGTTAGTATTCCACAAACGTATAACATGTAAAAATTATTTTATATCCTTCAAATAACTGATAATAACACAATAATATAATAGTAATAACAACAAAAGGACCATTTTATCAATGATAATAATAAATATTTAATAATAACACAATTTAATAGTAATCAAAATAAAAGGAACGAACGATACAGCATAACTTACAATAACAAAATATACAATCAATAACAAAATTTACAATTAATAACAACTGAACACTGATTAGTCTAGGGACTGTCAAGTGTTACCAGTATAACGGGGCCTCTATATTGGACAAGTACCCAAGAAAGATAGATAATAATAATAAATTAAAAAATAAATTAAATATGATATACTCACCCTTCCAACAAGGCTTTCAGCAGATCCTATTACTTCAGGAAAATTTGGCCTTCGATCTGCAGGACTACCAGGTAAAGAATAAGATAGTCTTTCCGTGGCTATACTTCCATTGGATCCTCCACCTTTAGTACCTTGATTCATTAAAAAAAAAAAAAAAAAATTGTTTTTAAATGTACCTACAACAGGTCAAGTCAGTGTACAGTAGACCTAATATAAAAAATAATCCTGATAAAGGAATACAATTGAGTTTAAAAAAACAACTGTAATAATTAAGTCTATTTTAACTATTTCTTAATAAATTCTCCTTCTCTCTTATGTTCCTTAAGGTTTTACTCAGAGGTTCTCTTTCACTAACTGTTTATTTTATTTATATTAACGATTTACCAGATTTTATCCACCATTCCAATAACATCTTTAAGCAGATGATACATCAATTTATGTTCCAATCTATATATCTGAAGTTATTGATGCATCCTGAAAGCTGAAGGATGATATTAATAAATTTTGTAACTAGGCATACTAAATATTAAGATGTCTTTGAGTTAGCTATTGACTCTGATTATTTTAGCTGTTGATGTGAGATATGCTAAAAATATGTGATCTTATTGTTTCTTTCTGTCGATCTAATTGTTCTGCTTGAATTGACAAATATCACCTAGTTTGTTGTTTTCTAGTTTTCTAGAGAAATAAGGCTTTGTTTGTGTTAACATTCATTTATGTCTGAAGAATTATTTATTTTATTCTATTGAATTTAAAACATAAATTTTAAATTTTATTTAAGTATTTAAAAGTTTCACCAGACTCTCAAGGTGTACCTGGTACACTCTGAGATACCGTAACACTCATTAAATCACTAAAAGAAAGCCATTATGTCCATTTATTTATGTTCTTAGATTGTTATTTGTTCAAGAATGAAGATTTTTCATTTTACTTCAATCAAATATTAGCCTTTTTTTATTCATTAACAGCATAAATCTTATTTGGGCAATTTTTTGTTTTTCAAGTATTTTGTCGCTAGTTTTTAAGTCTGTATTATTGTTTGACATTGCTACCATATTTGATAATGCATAGCAAGATGTAGATGTTATAAGCATACACTTGAATGCATAATTATGTTCCTCCTAAAATATCACTTAAATTTTAATTGGCTATATATATTGTGGTATATTAGGTGGCTTAGGATGCTGAAACCTGATAACACCAACAACTCAAACTATGTACATTTTTGGGTGTAACAAAAATAATGTTCACATCCTTATAAGCTGTCAGATCTATGAAAGTTTATTGCCAAGTACATAGTTTTGTACTAATATGGAAGAAACAAAATAACTTTTAATTAATAGTTATTTTGTAAATATACATACATCCATTGATCAAACAATCATTTATATCTCACTGAAGATTGAAGGTAAATTAATATTTTTTCAGACATCTGGAATGTTTGAAAGTTAATATAGTTCTGTTGCATTAGTCTGTGATATTAAGTTCATACCTCGTCCATGGAATGATGCTCTGTGAAGCAATGGTGAACGCTTTGGTTGTGGTATGAAACCTGCTACAGCTACTGCCATAGCCTGTGTTTGTGCGAGTTTCAAACCACTAGCAATACGAGAAAAACTAGGCGGTGAGGAACCTCCTCCTATGCAGCCAAGCCGGCTCATATGAAAAGGGGAAAGGTCACACTTTCCTTCATCGTGCTTGTTACTATTAAAAACACACATACACATGCAGTTAGATCACACATTAGGCAAAAGAAAATGCTTTGTATTTAAATAAAGTTAGAATTTTCAAACCTTTTACTAATATAAAAAAATTGTATCATCAAATATTTTTATCATAAAATAAAAATGATCTTAGAGATGTAGGATACCAATGATTGCTCCATTTAAGTAATAATCCATTAAACTCAAACCATAATTTGATTTTATGGGATCCAATTATATTATGCCATATTTATTCTAAAATACAGTAATGATAATTTATAATGATAAATGGTGGGGTTAAGTCTAGCTGTAGACTAACTCTGAGACTGGATCACCTGTGGTGTAATGGTTAGTATAGCAACCTTCTATACTTAAGGTCGTGGGTTGGCAGCCTGGCAAGTGGCCCTAGGATTTTTTTAAAAGGGAGTGGAAAATTCTTGGTTTTGCCATCCTTTGGAAGAGATGTAAAATGGAGTTCCCAAGCCTATATGATTTTAGGTACTTTTTAAAAATCCCAATCCTAATTATACCTGAATAAGCAAAATTGAAGACTCTCACTGTAGCATCGTCCGATTAGCCATAGTAGCATAATGTGATCATAACTGAATAAGTGTTGATCAATGAATAGTACTTCCATACAAAGCTTTTAACACCAAGACCCTTCATGGACTGTAGTGTTACTGATTTATTTTTTCGGTTGGCGTTAAGGAAAATGAAGATCTTTGGCTGCACAATGTGGTTTTCTTGCCGACATATATGGCTGGTGGGAATACAGAGGGTGGAGGGGGTCATTAAACCTCACATTGCTACAATCAATAGCTTCCAAAATGCAGTAGGAAGCTGCCCAGCTCCATGACCAGTCTTTTTGGGGTTGATTTACCAGTGTCCATCTCACCAACGTACACATAAGTTCAAGTACATTGATAACTTGGTATAGATCCAAGAAATATGGCTGTTCAAAGTCAGCAGATGCAAGTTTTATTATAAATATAAACTTATATATAGTAAGCTTTATATATATAAAAAAAAATTAAGCAAAATGTTTATAATTCAAAAGATATTTATTATTCACTCATAATATTTCAAACAATTAAGTTGATGGTTTAGCATGGAAGTTAATTGTCTCAAACAAACAGTTTTGTTAATAAAAATTGATATTAGTGCTAGAAAAACTCATATTAATTATAATAAATTAAAATCCTTACCATAAGCAACTGGAAGTTGCAGATAATTTATTAAGTTTTTGCTGAAAATTAATTTAAAATAAATTATTTTTTCATTTCTACAACTTCCTTTACAATTAATTATTTACTTTTCACTTTTAAAGACTTAAAAACAACTTAAAAAACTTTTTACTTCTTTAAAACAAAAATGTTTGATAAAATAACATAAATTTATTAGAATGGCTTATAGTGAAAGTAATAACATATGAATTGTTGAAGTAATTCCTCTTCTGTGTAACATCTATATTGTATTATAGACAGACAATACTGTAGTGACTGTTTAGATCATGTTGGCTGTGTTCTATGGCATCTGTGTAACAACAGCCATTGTGTTAAGTCTCTAAGTAAGTGTCGGTTAGTAAGGTAAGGACTGGATCTGCCATTTTGTGTGAAGTGTCTTGTCTGTGTATGACGATTATATAGTGTTTATATCTAATAAATCTGTGCTTGTATCGTAATAACTTGTATTGTTGTTTTCCCTGCACTTTGTCACCTTTTTACTCTCGATGTTAATATGAATCATATTTATTATTTTAAAAAAAATAAATGCATTGGCATTTACTTACTCTCCTGATTGGTAAGGGCGATAAGTTCTTTCAGTATCACCATTTGAAACTGTTAAGGGTCTTAAAGGAATACCATCTTCATATTTATGACTGTTGGTATCTGGATGAGACAGCACGCTAAAATTATAAAAATTAAATATATTGAACAATTAATTTGAGAATCAGTATAAAACAAATAGTTTTCCTAATTGCATTGTAAAATGGAGAGGGAGAGGGTAATTAAAGCAATAATTATTAAAATTACTAATAATTTTAAATCAAATTAAAATAGTAATATATAAATTTTAAAAAAGTTATTTATTGAAATTTACAACTGTATAATAGAATAAATCAAGTAAATATAATGGAAGATAAATAATGTCATGAGGTAAAGACAAGTAGACAAACTACCCAATGGTAACATCAATGAATATGAATTTCACCTATGACAAAATCAGTTAGTGCTCAAGAATTTTGCTAGATAGCAGTAGTGCAACTAATAATGAATCTTGATACACATTAGATGCAATGCATAAAACTAACTGCTGTTAAGATACCTTGAAAATTGAGGTATAAGAGTGTTCCTTGTTAGATTTGTTATATTATTCATTCCTTCAGTCACTGTCTTCTGGAAAGATGTTATTGGAAGGTAATCAACAGAATTCGTCGGTGATACCTGAAACAATATTTATTAATTTGTTACTTTAATATCAACATATTTACTTTTTTATAAGAAATCACTTTTGCAAAAGATAATTATTATTAAGTTTTATCAAATGTAATAGTAGAAAAAAAATACAAAATACTTAACATTTATAATTAAATACAATATATAAATACAAATGAGTTGCATTGCAGTTCTTGTTAGCTTTTTAATTACTGGGATACTACATAGATTGTTATAGTCAGCAGATAAGGTTTATATTTTTACAACAAGGTAACCTCGCGCAGTTCCCATAACCTTGTAGGGGAGTGTCTCGTGGGCTGTGGATGTGAAGATGATCAGTGGAAATTCCTTGAAATTTCTTTCTGGCTAAGTCTGATGGATTAACTGACCAACAACGAGAGCAGCCCCCCAGGCTTGCTGAAGGGATATGATGTAGTTTTGAACACCCTACTCACTATATATATTGGTATTTACTGTTCTATTGTAAAAACATATAAATCTTCAGACAGTGAAAGTCAGTAAAATACCTATAAAACAAACAAAACAGATTTATCTCTATTCAACCTCTCACACAGCCTATATCAGTATTAACTAGAATTTTATCCATATAGTGTAATAAAATATATTATGTTATCCATTTGAATATACATTTTAAGTATCCACACTGTGAATTTACACTTTGTTAATTATGAGTATGAATAGTATTAATTTTTTAAGTTCATGAACTACTGGTCAAATAACTGTTTAATGTAAAACTATAAAAAGCTTGTTTTTTTAATGTTTGGTCATGAATATGAGAACAATAAAATGTTTAAATCTAATCATGTATATCACAAACATAAATATGTATATATATATATATATATATTACATATAAAGGGTGTTTCAGGGTTAAATGGCCAAACTGAAAATTTTAACTAAGGATCTTTACGAAGAAGGATAATTGAGTCTTCTGAAACAATAACAGATATCCAGTGCCGTTCGCTACTGCTGCTGTTGAAGAAAGATGCCAAGCCTGCCTGAAGGCTCAAGGATATCACTTTGAACATTTAATATGAATGTTAATGGTTTACATTTAATAAATAAAGTAGTTGGAACAAATAAAATAAGTTTTATTTATTTAGTATGCCTAAATAATTAAAAAAAATAATGAAATGTTTAGATGTGAATATCTCCTAAACAAAGCGTTTGCGGACATACCTTCATAGGAGATTTTTTTTTTGATTTGAGGTCCTTAGTTCAAATTTTCAGTTTGGCAATTTAACCCTGAAACACGCTGTATATATAATAGAATAGAAAACATTCTTTATTCTGGGACCAAGTCCCTTTAGAATAAAAAAAATGAACATAATATACATTTGGCCAGAAGGCTACATAATAACATGAATCATGAAGTAATTAAAATTGACAAAAACATAATAAAAATAAAAATGAAATAACTAAAAAGTACGAAACTTGACAGGATTTTAACTAATTGCCGAAAATAAATATATTAATACCAACAAAATAATTATAAACAAAATTAATAAAATAGTTAATAGCAAAATACTAAATAAAATAAATGAATGGGATAGCATGCAGTAAAGTATTTTACATAGTCTATATCTTCTTTGGGAAAAATAAACAAAACACGTAGGCAATGAAATTGATTATTCAATACTAATTTATTTAAGCAGATGATTGATCTGCTTTTTCGAAAAGCCCCCATATACCACACTACTGTACATATATATATATCATGATACGTATATATACACACACACAAATTTTTTGGTTGGTGCTATAGACCATGTAGATCTTTGGCCAAACAATATGCTCATCTTTCACACATATATTGCTTGTGGGAGAATAAACAGCCTGGTGAGGGTCACCCAACTCACATTGCTGTAAACATAGTTTCCATGGTAATGTGGCAGCCTGCTCATAGGTCGATAACCAATCCCTTTAGGGCCTATTCAGCAGTGTCCTACCTTCTGACAGACAAATCTGTATAGAACCAAGGATTATAGCAACTCAGGGTCAGTAGACATATGAGGACCTATGCGTCTTTTCCCATAGCAGACCATCCATGGAGCAAACTTCTGGACAGCTATTAGATACACTGGAAAAACCACAACACGATTCCCAATACAAGTAGAAGAGCTAGGCTAGAACTCCTATGCCCAGTCTTCATGGTTATTGACAGTTTTAGAATGACCTATTACATAGGTCGTCTAATCTAAACGCATCTAATATATCTCATCTAAATGTGTATAACTAATACAAGTGAGAATGAAGGAAGTGCAATGTACTGCCAAAATCCAAGGCAATAAGTCAGATTAGTTTGAAATGTATAAAGAAGTATTGTAAGGGGATTGCTTGAGTTGAATTTTTGAAGAATTTATACTCAATAGTTCATTAGGTTTCTAATATGTATATAATATTACAATAGAGTTATGCTGTTATGTATACATTTCTATAGTTTACTGAGTTAATTTTTTTAAAACATCAAACT
This sequence comes from Arma custos, assembly GCA_037127475.1. Taxonomy (NCBI): domain Eukaryota; kingdom Metazoa; phylum Arthropoda; class Insecta; order Hemiptera; family Pentatomidae; genus Arma; species Arma custos. The sequence goes on along the minus strand of CM073761.1, from coordinate 81,049,576 downwards.
AAATACCAGAGAGCTTGAAGTTTATTCAATATTAAATGCATTTGATGGTAATTTTGAAATTTATAACTTCAAAATAAAGTTAGTAAACAATAGACAGAATATTGGATATTAGATCTAATCTTGAAAGAGAAAAAGAGTTACATACACAATAACAATCCAAAGAAGTTATATTATTCTATGTAATAGAAATAGTTTATTTCTATGTAATAAAAAAAAAAAAAAAAAAAGCATCTGAAGGCATTAATATCCCCAGTTGATATTATTTCATAGTATGATAACCTTTGAGTGATGTAAATATTATAAAATTCAGAAAAGCTTCAATTTAAAAATTTATTTTATTATATTTTTGCTGCGAGCCACTAAACTATTTTAAAGCTAGTTCCATGCAAAAGCTATCTCAATCTACCTCTACTACTAATATTCATTTTTGTGTGTGTGTGTTACTTCCGAAGTCCATCTTGGCTATTAATCATTGTTAAGATAATTAAAGATTCTCATTTTTGACAATAAAAAATCACAAACCAAATTATTATTATTTACTGCCACATTAAATATAACTAAACCATAAAAAAAATCCTCAAATTATCAGATAGTAAGTTTAAGTAAAATAAAAGACAACTGAATAATGTTTAGGTAGGAAATTTGATTATGACTTATTGGGAATTTTGTTTTTACTCCATTAGGTAATGCCAAAATAATGATCCTGATTGTTGCATACAAGTGCTATTAAAAGGAAGAATCCTTTGATTATGAGTAAGCAGTATGTGAACCACAATGTTACGTCACAGATATAAAATATGGCCTTTAAACAAACTTTTTAAAATCCTTTTGGTCAGATCTAATACACTCGTTTACTATTTATTTTATTTTTGTTATTAACTAATTTATTTAGTTGTTATTATTATATTTTCTTTGGTATAATGCCGGATGTAGGGACAGAAAGGACCAATATCAAAATCTTGGAAATTTAGTGACTTTATGATTAATAGTTTATGAGTAATTCAACAAGATTATGTTGAATAAATTTTTTATTTTACTAGTTTGCAAATCTTTCTGCATACCAAGGTTTAAATCACACATAAAAATTATTTCAAATTTAGAATTAACTTTGTTTCAATTGAAACATTTTGTAATGGGGCTGTGTCAAAAGGATTCCATTGTATTGACAGTTTCACTGTCACCTTTTATCTGAATAACAAAGTTATGACGTACCAAAAGTAGTACTTAAATATTTTGCGTTAAACAGAACCGATGGCTGTGGCGCGTTTTAAAATAATATTGTAATATGCCTTAGAAAAGCATATAGCGATTAATTTGTAACGTGCCAATGCAGGGCCGGCTTTACCTTATGTGCAGGGTGTGATGTGCACACGGATGCCGGGTTTCGTCTCAGGGTCTAAAAAATTTCATTTCATGTTGATCCCATAGCAAAATTTGTTTAGTTTCATGGGCACATTCATCTTCTTAGGGGATTTGCCGTTTTTTTTTAACACCTTCTATAACTGTAAGTGTTCAATTTTAAGTGTGCCTAGGTCACGATTACACACGGGCGCGATAGAGCCTAGAGCCGTCGCTACTACTTTTGGTGCGCCATAACTATTGACAGGTGATAAAACAAGCGTACACCCAGCAGTTTTATGAGCAAAACAATTTATTTATTATGCAGTTCTACATACAATCACAAGATACAAAAACTGACTGACATAACAGTAGTGGGGGGAAAACAGTGAACCTTGGTATGCAGAAAGATTTGCAAACTAGTAAAATTAAAAATTTATTCAACATAATCTTGTTGAATTACTCATAAACTCATTAAGTCACTAAATGCTTTCCAAAAGTAGTACTTGAATATAAATATTTGACTTAAACATGATCGATGGCTGTAGCATGTTTAAAAATAATAAAAATATGAGTTAGAATGTCTTAGAAAGAAAATTAGTGCTTGAATATAAATATTTGCCTCAAACATAATCGATGGCTGTGGTGCGTTAATAATACTAATATACTAATATTATGCGTTACGATGTCTTAGAAAGAAAATTAGAATTAGTATTTATTATTTTCCTTTAACGCAATCGATAATTGTGGCGCTTTTTAAAGTAATAATATGTGTTAGAATGTCTTAGAAAGAAAAGTAGTTCTTGAATTTAGATATTTGCGTTTAACCGATGACTGTGGGGCGTTTTCAAATAATAATATGTGTTAGGTTATCTTAGAAAAACGTTAGTGCTTCAGTATATCAGTTTGTGTTTTTAATGGTTTTGCCAATCCGGATTTTTTTAAATTAACCAGGTCATCTGGTTTCTGTTTCATTATTCCCTGAAGCATCTTCCGTTTTCTGAATCGCTTCGTTAATATGTTCAACGTGTTTTAATAGTGGTATGTTATGTTATTGAAGTCGCATGAAATTATGTGCAATAAATACCCAGTGGCCGCTGATGAAAGGCAGATTGATTTTTCTGACAATTTTCAGCTCAAAGCTGGAAATAGACTTGTCACAGGATGACAGCAGCATATTTTATTTGGAAATTCATCAAGTTATTTTGCTACCATATCTTTAGCATTTTCCAACTGGAAACTTGGAATTGAATAACATGTTTCCAATTAACAGAATAATAAAATTAAGAATAAGTTCACACTCCCATACTTTGGTAGATTGTAATATGATGACATTTCTCTGACAGCTTCACACAGACTCAACACATTTCATTTTCTAATCCCTAATCCCTTTTCAATTTTCTAAGAAACAAAACCTAAATTCAGCCAGTGTCTCAAGGATTAATTTTATTTTACGATCAGTGGACTTGGAAGCATCCTGAAAAGGTTGGAAAACAATAAAAATAATAATTTCAATATATATATATTTATATATATATATATATATATATATATATATATATATATATATTTTTTTTTTACACTCTTGTCAAAATTAATTTTAGTTACACTAATTATAGTAACTGACTGTAGCCATATGTGGAGAAAGGATTTATCCAGCAAGCCTTTGTTTTTGTAAATAATATTAGCTGATATTAAACCAATTTCTTATCTTTCAAGGTTTTATTTAATTTAAGTATTACTTAATTAATTTGGGATAGTTAAAATATTCCAGAGTAAAGCAGGAAATTTTTAAGTACTTCACAATACATTTGGAATCATTAACATATTAAATGTTGTCAGGAATTCAGTTAAAAATACTACCTCAGGTTTAGGAAAGTACTAACAATATACTCCGTCAAAATAAAATTCTGGTGATCTCTAGGGAAAAGGAACATGTACACTGCATTTGTAACAATGTGGAGAGCTAGAGGTTTTTTATTTTTAATATTTATGTAGAATGGATGGAAGCACTACCTCAATTTACTGTAAAAGCCGGTAAGTTTTAATGTAAGTAATGCAACTCTCTAAATGACAAGAGAGGTCCACGAGTTCTATGTCATAAAACAAATAACTTTTTATAATGCAATTGGGAAAAACCACAATGCAAAGCCTTATGTTTCAAAAATACACCCACTTACCAGTCGACGTTTCGCCTATTCAGACATTATCAAGACACAAAAAACAAAAAGGGGGTTATGTGAATCACATCTCGAAGAAAAAGGTGCAATACATCCCAACGATCAACAGCCCAAACAGGCTCCAAACATGAGACAGCACCCCACCACCAAGACGTTCAACATACAACTGCTTATTATGAATTGCATTATAATAAATAACAGTGTTTCTTTTTGAGTTTTTGGCTCTATTTTAGTCAAATAACTTTTTATTAATAGAATAAAAATGCCTATTCCAACCGCTTTCTGATGAACATCATGATTATATGAAATGCCTGTTTTCAAAGGAAAGGTACTTTAGTAAAGCAACTTTATGAAATCAAAATATTTTTATTCAAAATATTCACCCTCATTTTCTAAAAATTTTTTTCAAAGTGTTATAAAATTTTTAATTTCTGAACTGAAAAATTCAGGGTTTTGTGATGAATTAAAATCTGAAAATGGGTTTTCAACTTGAGAAAAATATTACCCTTAAGAGCGTGATTCAAATTTCTGAACTGTTGGAAATCTATTGAAGGAAGTCTGGAAAATAAGGTGGGTGTAGGAGGATTTTTCAACGAAGCTACAGTTTCTATACTGTATCTTGTGAAACATGAGGTCTGGTGTTATCATGCAAGAGTATAGATCCCTTCCGATATAACAATACAGATTGTTTTTTGATAATTTTTTGTTGCATTATGTCAGTATCTCTGCTGTACAATGTGGGTGTAATGGTTTGACCTCTGGGTAGAAAGGAGAAATGAATTGAATGAATTGATTATTTATTAATGAATTAATCTGAAACCAACTGAAAATTTCTCAAACCACTATCAAGTGGTCCGTTTGTTACGACACTTTTCTCTAAACGTGATGGTAATATTTATCGCTGCTTGGGCTGCCTAGTGTCCAAGTTTAAACTCATCAAAAAAATATTATATGGATAGTATACATTATCAGAAAAGAGAGAAGACCACTAACTCTACTTTAATTTTTAGAAATAATCATGTCCTATGAAACGACTAAGTACAATACAGAATTATACGAAATACATAGGCATAACACTATATTAGGCATTGTTTATAAGACCTAGGTAAACTATGTAATAGTGTACAAACTATTCAATTTCCTACTTGTCAAAGACCCTTAAGTCTGGTATAAAATGACCAACCATTCTATACAATTTCTGGATTTTATGCTTTGCTTGTAACACTTACTCATATTTTGATAAATTCGCTCAGAATTCTTTCCTTATAGTATCCTTATTTCTCGACAATTAGTATTTTTGGTGAAATTAAGTATTCAAAGAAGTTCTAGAAAAAAAAAAAGTTATATATATTTTATTTCTATGTGATCAAAAGTACTAGAGCATTGATCATCAGTGGTACCATTAATCATGTCTTAGTGCAGCTTAGATTATACAAATCTAGTACCTAGAAGGTAGTTATTATGTATAAACAGTATTTTTGTAGATAACTGTGTTTTTATTGTTTTCATGTATGAAGAAATAAGATGACGATAAAACATATTCTAAGTGTATATTGTGGACAAGAAGTTACAATATAAACTTCCATTTGATTTCAATCTGTTTGTAATAGTATCTTCCATTACAGCATCAAATATGTCGGAGATAGCAGCCTCTGTTAAAAAACCCAAGGGTGATCTCAGGGTACACAGTGATCAGAGTATTACAGTCTGACACACCACATGAACTACTCCCTCATATCGATTAAAGGATATAATGCAAATATTGATGTTTATTAGATTAAAATGTAGGATTTTTCAATTATGCTCCTATATTCCTCATTCACTCAGCAGGTATGTATCTTAGTTTAATGCAATAATAAGTAAAGAGTAAGTCAAATCCTGAAATTATAAAGTATTTACTTTAAAAACTTAACAAATACACTACATTAAACTATTAGCTGATACCCCTATTTATGTACTTATGTTATAAATTACCTCTTTCATAAGATTACTTCTTATAAAGAACAACTTTGCAAACTCTAATTTCAGACCATAAACATAAAGCGAATCATTTTGACAGCACTGAATCAAGCGTCAAAAGTTATTTCTAATCAATCTCTTTCTTAATATTTCTACTTTTTGCATTAAATAATATAAAATTGTTAGTTCCAAATAAAATAATGTTAATTCATGCAATTAGTTCTTTGATTTTCATTTAAATTAGCAACATGACTCCTATAATGACAGCTGTTGTTTTAGGCCTAATTTACAGTGGCTTAGTTCCAATAATTTAATTATGTTTTGCACAAGCTAACTCGCACTAGACTGTTGAGTGCTTAGGAGAGTACAGAAAATTTGATAGTGAAGTAAATAATAGATGAGTATATAGAGAATCAGTGTTCACATTATGTTATCCTCTTGATCTAAACAAAATGAATGCAGCTTTAATGGAAGATCTTGAAGAAAAAAGAAAAAGACAAACAGATATGAACAAATAAGTAGATGCTTGAAATAAATACTCTGGAAAGTTGAATGATACTTTTGCTGCAGAGAATCAACTTGAGTGCATGAAAATTGTATGATAATCTATCCTTATAATTATAACATTTAATGTAATCTATCAACGAATTGCATATAGTTGAAGATGGGATTGAGGGGCATAGTTGCTTTTGCTTAGTATAGAATTGGAACATATTTTTTCCCACTTCTTCTTATTTTATTCTCAGTTCTAATAGTTCATGCTTCCATTTCACAGAATCAGTGAAAATGCTTAGTACTGATCATTAGCTCTAAACCCATGTAAACTAGACCTTATTCAGAGTGTAATGAATTAGCTAATAGACAGTGCTCTTCATTCTACAGACATTACAACAAAATAAATAAAAAGTAATATTATAACACACACAAAAAATAAAATAAAATAACAGGTGTTAAAGATAGGCTTGACAATCCACTAAAGCTATATTAAAACTCTGTTAATTTTTTTCTAGTTAATACTCAAACAAAAACTACCTTTCTAAGATTTCTCCCGGGTAAATCCAGGTGATTCATCTAAAGAAAGATAAGTGTAACTTAAAACAATTTGTCCAAAGTATAAAGGAGGGAAGTTATTCACTAATAGACTTTTTTAAATTCTTGATACACAGTCAAACCTAGTATATAAATATAGATTCATTCATACTTTTATTAATTTTTTTTTTAAATGTGTCAAATGTAAAATCTACCTTCCAGGAAAATCATAACATCTAACATTTAACAAATCATTATTTATCAATATATGTATGAATATGTTTGAGTGTTTGGGTTGAATTTATTTTAATTATATTGTTCTATTTGATTTGTAATCCTTTTAAGTATTTATTGAATAAAACTTATGATTTTAAAGTTGTAGTATCATAAATGCTTTGGTCATTAAACTATTACTTCTAATTTAGTAAGTAGATACAGAGATTTTCAATGCTCTGAAATATTTATGTGATAAGCGAGGATGGTATTCATTAATCAAAACAAGGAGAGCTAGTTTAAATTAAAAAAAAATCTCAGAAGTTCTACAATAAAATAAAATAAAATTGATCACTAGCTAAGATTAAGTCTAAGAACAGTTTAGTAAAAAAAAATAATTCTATTTTGCCAATTTATAAGAAAAAGTAATGTCAAAAGAAATATTTAAAATTTGAATAGTGTAAAAATGAATGGTTATGAAAATATGAATGAACTTATATTTATTATATTACAAAAGAAGTCAATATGTCCAGAAATACTGCGAATAAAATAAGTAATATTTAATCAATTTAGAGGAGAAAAAGTAATATATCAAAATTTAAAATCAAAATAAGAAAAATATGAACAGTTGAAAAAAACAAACAAGAAATAAGTTGTTGGTAAATTATGATTATTGATACAATTAAAATATTGAAAAGTTAATAAATAATTATTTTAGATAATTGAATCAGTATAAAATAAATTAAAGAATGTTTGAATATTCTCTAAACTAGCAAAAATAAATTTGATGCTATATAAGTTTGATTTCCTTTTATACGATTAAATAGAATTTCAAGAGATCAAACTGTTATGCATTCTCAAAAAAAGCCTATTAATTTGTTTCATTTAAGAATAAAATAATTTAATGATAGATAATGAACATCTATATAATTTTAAGAAGTATAATATTATGTCTTCGGAATATATTATAATACTTTTACTTATCATATTTATAATATAGTGAGTCGACAATTGTCTACAGTGCTTTAAGAAAAACAATTGGAGTGCTACTGATGGGCAGTTCCTCCAAAAGTGTTTTTTTTTTCATGTCATATTGTTCATATTAGCAGATTTACTTGTAATATTATTATAGTTGTAAATATCAATAAATTAATCTAAAAAAAAGAAAAGAAAAACAAGTACCTCATATGCTACTTATCATTTTATATCGACAAACAAATTTTTAAACCCATAATTTGGTTTTAGATGGTAAATCTTTAAATAAGTTATTACAAAATGTTTAAATGCATTTGTGTAATTTATTTTCATTATGAAATTATTTTTATAGGAATTTACCACCAAAATGCTTGAAAAGGATCTCACTATTATTGAAAATGATAATGATTGGATATAATGTCATTATTTTAAAACAAAAACAACAAAAAAGGTTGTTTCATAAATTCATATATCTAATTGAAATGAAAATAAAGAAAATCCCCAAAAATAAATATATCAAACTATACTAAATATATAATTGAATTTACAAATAATATTAGTGAAATTAACTATAGTTAATGGATTCTTTGAAGATTAAAAACAAAATTACCTTGGTATTGGCAGGAGTAGACTTTAAAGATCTGGCTCTGTTTATACTACCATGTCTGCGGCGCATTGATGACCACACACTTCCAAATAGTGAATGGTTTCGCTATAACAAAGTATAAAATATCAAATAAAATATTAATTTGTTTAATCAGCATTAACAGATTAGATTAGTAATTTACGAATTATTTCTCAATTTGGTACATACTTTACAGCCCAACTCACTGAACTATAGTAACCAACTCTCATAAAATACATTTATAGTAAAAATAATTAACAATATAATACTTGATAAATAAATGTTCATGAATTTCTATTGAGGTTTTTATAAATGATTTCAGATAATTATAATTCCTTACTTTTGATTTTAAATTTTTGTTTTAGAAAAATAAAAATGGCTTCAGTTCTTTTCTAAAAATAAATTCGAAAAATTACAGTTCTTTAAAAAGTGATTCATTTTAATACAGCCTAAGGGAAAATAAAGGATGTGGAGTTAACAATTTAAGCATAATTTAAAAAAAATAACATTAATTAGTTTTAAAGATTAAATAATCAGTGTGCAGAATGTGTAATACATTTTGGTTCTGAAAGCTGATGCTTAAGCCCAAATTTGTAAGCCATGACTAAAATTTAGTCTACACCAGTGAAATAGAAACCAATAAATTATTGTATTTTCTGGATCTTCGAATCAAGAATCCTGATAATTCTGTATCCACAAAATTAATGGACCAGACTGATTTATTCCTGTGTTCCCCTCAATTCATTGAGGCTTTTAGAATAAAAATATATTACACAACAGTTAATTAAAGTATAATAATGCACATTATAATATTTAATATCGTAGATGTTATATGTGCATTCAATGTGGCTGATATTAATCCATGATTTATACCACAATCACACCATAAAACATTATTGATTATTTTAAACATTATTATAAGGTTTCTGCTTGCATGAAAATTATTTTAAATTAAATACTCTATGCATTGGTTCAGGATTATCATCAGCAAGCTCCTCCAAGTTCCCAGATATAGCTCTTTTCAATTCCGGTCCTGCATCGTGTAACGTCCTCAACCCAGCCTGAAAAAAAAAATAATCAATCAAATTCATAATGACTTTAGTTAATGATCAATTCCATATATATTTATGTGTGTATGTGTGTATATATATATATATATATATATATATATATATATACACACACATATATAAATATATATGGATGGCAGCAGCACGGGACCGAGACTTATGGCGGCTGCTGGTTGAGGAGGCCTGGACGCGTCAACGTGTTGTAGCGCCAGACTAATAAATAATAATAATATATATATAGGATGAAAATGGATTTGTCTTGGTTACGAGCCTTGGTAGTTCACATATGTATTGTTAATAATTTAATATATATTCTGTATATAATATAATATGGATAATTAAAAGTCAATGTTAATTATATTTTTATTTTATTTCAAAATTTAAGTTGTTGCAAAAACGAAACAATATTTGATTGAAATTTTATCTCCGTGGGTCAATGATAATTAATTACAATTTGGGATGATTATAACACTTTAAATTGAAATACAATTTTTATAGCAAACTGATTAAAATAAACACTCACATGTATCTCATCCAATATGTGTCCTAAAAATCCTTCACGAAACAGCTTACGAATCAAAATTCCATCCGGCTTCTCTTGAATCTCCTTATACCAGACTGTCAATGATATTGTAGAATAACTAGGAGAGATCCTATCTTCAGAACATCCAATAGTCAAGTAATATGACTTGAGAATCCTCACTCAGGAACCTTCACACGGAGAGCCAAAAACCTTGTGCTGTCCTCTTAGAGATTGACATAAACTGGGAGGTCCTACCCTCAGGACGCCCCATACTCGAATGGGATGAAATATGGTGGGAGCTTGCCATGGTGGTAGGCAATACTATATGTATACTTTGAAAATCAGTTACACATATATAAAAATTGTATTTATTAAACAATCAGTCTATTAAATTTTTAAATACGTGTTTTAAATAAGCTGTAATAAAATTTAGAATAATTTTTATTTACTTAATTTACTAATAAATTCACGTCAACTTAATATTGGTCCGTTATTGATACGCCAAATATCGATAGTTACTTTGATTTATTTTTAACATGTTTTGAACCTCAACAATACATACATATATATATATATATATGTATATATATATATATATAACTTATATACTTCCAGGAATAAAGCATAAAAAAAAAGGAAAATTTAGGATGAAATGACTCGAATGATAACTGGGTTAACACTGACTGTATTGCCATCTTGAACATCTATATATAGTATTTACATATTAACAGCTGTTACAATGGCCAGCTTGATCTTAGCGACTATGCGATCATCAGTCTTGTCTTAACTTATATATGTATATATATCTGAGCTTCCAAGGCTCGTAACCAAGCCAGACAAATCCATCCTCTTCACCGATCCTGTATATATATATATATATATATATATCAGTTTTTACGTTTCTGATTTAGGCTAAATTGATATTACATCATCTTAATTACAAGGCAAAATGACACATAATATAATTAATAGTGCTCAAAATGAGACATAAATTATTGTTATGAGATAAATGGAAATTCCAAACAGGAAGAATTATTAACGAATAATCCCCAAAATAAACAAAAACCTGCTGATATTTTGTCAATTCAGGCATCATCAGAAGAATGTATGAATCAAGACAAATGAAACTCATCATGATTCGCTAGAGAACATCATGAGTGAAATAAATCTAGCTTTGAATATGGCCACTTTTGTCTTATTTTCTACTTCTGCATTTATGAAGCCTGTAAAAACAGTGGCAAACACCCTGCCTATAACTTCAATTCTTTATGTTATGTCTATATCTACAAACCAATTTCCACATAAGCTTGCTTCTGGACATTTGAATCTTTCCATTTGTTCAAGAGATTATTCATCAACTCTAAACTCATTGTTCTTGTCTATAATTTGTGTTCTGTATCTATAATTTGTACCACTTGAAGAAAAAATCCAACCATTAACTGCATCAGTTAGTTTTATCAATTTTATACACACACACACACACACACACACACACACACACACACACATGTATATATATATATATATATATATATATATATATATATATATATATATATCACCACCCTTCACAGCGATTTCAAAAAAGTTTAACATTGCTGTGTGTGAATGCACACAACCACCACTCTTTTTTTTTGTTGCCTATTTGTATAATTTCCTTTACTTTCTCATGAGAAATTGGATAATTTTCATGTTCAGAATGAACAAAGAGCATGTAAAGTTGCTCGCACACACTAATCATTTCCGTAGTATTAAGGAATAAACATTTAAATCATTACCTGCAATGTAACTGTGTTGTGTGATTCTTTATCACCATCCCTTAATTCTTGCTCTTTCCTTTTCTTAAATCTCCTAAAATAGTCTTGAATAAGAAAAGTTGCATAGAACTTTCCTACAGTAACTTCATCATCAACTAGAACAGGAATAAGTAAATTAAAATGTATTTAATTAAATAGGTTATTTAAAAAAAATGTAAATAATTATCATGAAAGTAAAGCTAAATACAATTTTTAAATATACTAACAATGTTCATTTGTAGTTGATTCGTTTATTGGTTTTAGTACCCTTAATGAAAGTAGGCCAGAAAGGATGGTTACCTTACATATTATCTACCTATTCCTATTTGAGAGTAGAGGTCGAGATTTATTACATTGTTATGCACATATAATAAATGAATTTATTGCCAATCTTTTCACATTTATTTTTTAATTTCTTGTGTTTTTTTCAAAGTTATTCATAAAAACCTTTTAAAAAGTGCTTGATAGTTTAATTTTATCTGATGGAGTTAACTGTAGAACTAATTAAAGTGGAAGTTGGGTTGGATATGTAGTAAAGAAAAAAACCTATAATAAGTTAAAACCAAAAAACATCACCTGCGATAAAGTTTAAAATTTTTATACATAACATTAAGTTTAAAATTATTAGTAAATATTCACCAAAGCAGATTCAGCTTTTCACAAGAATTTTAAGGACAAACACTAAACTATGATGATTTATGAATAGTTACAATATTATATTTTATTATCTTACTCACCTCCAGGTGGTGGGACTACTTGATCCAATAATTTTGGGCTTGTTCTTTTCCAAATTTTCTTTATAACTGCTCTGAGCTCAGCATTAGCATCATCAATATTCCCTTCTGTTTTAATTCTTAGGGATGTTCGAACAACAGCAAACAGAGTTGCATTAAACATAACCGTTCCATCACTGTTTAATGGCATATTCATTGATACAAGCCTCTGTAAATCACAAAGAAACATCGATTATCTTAAAATGTTTTCAGACTCATTTCCAATAGCCCAAAGGAATTAGATCTGGTCGATTGAAACATTAGTAGAATAAATAAAATGTAACAATCTGTTAAAAAAAAAACCTTTTCATCAAATACCAATACTATAGCAACTCAGTAAACAGGACATACCTTGCTTAAAGGCGTGCTTCGGATCAAATTTTTATATATTAGTTATAGAAATAGGTAATAAGTATATCTACCTATTGTATTATTAAATAATCCTCATGCGGATCTGATTAACACATAGCATAGGGGAGGTAGATTAGCCTTTCAAGAATGGTGGATATTGGGATTGTAGGTGGAAATGCCTTAGAAGTTCCTCCCGTATAAGACAGATGGACTCACTGACCAACAATGAGATTGCTCCCCTTCTTAATCGACGAGCATTCTATTTTGTTAATGGATATTGGTGGCTGTATTTCAGGGGCGTTGATTTAAATTTTCGTCGAACTACTGAAAATATCGATGATGAAATTACATACGAATTGTAATAAACAAGTGTGGGTCTACGATAAAATACTGCAAAATCATATAGAAATAATTTTAGGGAACACAAGAACAAAGGAGGGTGGAAAAAAAGTTTATTTTCCAGGGATCGAACAACATTTTACAATAATTCAGTTATTATAATGAGATGTAGATGAGATACAACTAATTAACTATTTTGAAAACACAATAATCCAAAGTATTACGTTTAAACATTAGGGTATTCATAAGTATGCGTGGACATCGGCAGATTTAAATAAATGAAATCAAGTTGATCGTACACACAAAATAGCAGAATAATATAATTAAGTTGAAATTATATCGTGGGGGAGAAGAGTAAAAAATATAGAAAACTGTTTTAGTTATGATAAGTTTATTTTAGATAAATTGAAAAACCCTTCTATTAAAAATTAATTCGAGCCAGAGGGCAAGAACAGGTTTCAAATTTTAGAAACATTAGATGATGATCACAAAGATATAGACAAATTATGGGTAAAAATTAGGGATAATATCAAAGAAGCCGGTAACTTATGGATTGGAAAAAGAGAGATTAATAAGTGCTTATACTGGTTCGATAATGACTGTATAAATATTTATGAAAAAAGAAAAGCCTTTATTTGTGAAAAATGGTATAAACAGATCGCTTAAATGGTATGAGCCCGTAAAGAATAAAATTGGAGATGAAAATAACAATATCTTGGCTGATCCTACAGATATTTTTAGTAAGCTTAAAAGTCACTTTGACAATATTTTGAATACTGGAAATGATAAACAATGCCCTATTTCTGAATATCAAGGTGTTGGACCTTATATAGAAGGACCTAGTAAAGAGGAAGTGGCAGTAGCAATTGAAGAATTGTATGAAGGAGTGGGTGTCGATAATATTCCTAGTGACAAAAAACTGATAAAAGCATGGGGGAGGGGGGAATAGAAGTCTTAATGATTCAAATTTTTGATAAAAAGATGAAAGAATCACTGAAGAATAGAAAGAATCTTTATAATAAAAAGGGGCTGAGGGTGTACTTTAATAACTGTTGTGGAATCTCACCACTATTGGCTTGATATAAAATGTTTCCTTTATTTGACAAGTAGAATTATGGAACACATTATTCTAATATTACTTACTTTACAAGCTACACGATGCGGGCATAATTTTCCAAAGCCAAGGGGTGGTGAAATTTTCCTCAAAAGTGTTACAACATCTAAATGTTTGATTCTTCCTTTGGCATCAGGATCATATTCACTCCATAGTCTAATGAACTCGTCTAAATGGTGAGGACCAAGAATAGACCAATCTCTTGTTAAGTAATCAAAATTATCCATTATAACAGCAACAAATAAGTTTATAATCTGGAATGATAAAATCATGTCTTTAAATGTTTCAATGAAATGATATGATATTATATAATAAAAAAGGATTGTAGTAGTGTATTATTTATTTAATTAATCCTAATTATGGAAAAAAGTTTCTAAGATCTTGTTACCTTGCCAACTTTAAGGAGTTTTGGAAGAAGCAAAAAGCTTTCCTTTGAGTAATTATAAAGGCAATTTCTTTGCCTCATTGAAATATCTAATCAAATCTCTTTTTTGGCGCATGGTCCTACAAGGACCTGGGCCTCATCCACCATTGCCTGCCAATCACTTCGGTCCCTAGCAAGTCTTCTCCAATGTTTGATTCCCAGCTGGTGAAGATTGGCCTCCACATCATCTAGCCATCTCGTACGGGGGCCTTCCTTTGGGTCTTCTACCACCGACCTTCCCAAACAACAGTCTTCTGGGCCCTCTTATCTCCGGCATCCTCATCACATGGCCCAACCATCTCAATCTAGCTCTTTTTATGAAAGAAACTAAGTCTGGCTCTCCGTGAAGTTGTCGGAGTTCTGCATTGTTACGGATCCTCCATGTTCCCTGGTCGTAGACGGGTCCATAAATCTGCCACAGTATTTTCCTCTCCCAGACATTCACCATTCTTTCTGCTTTTTTGCTCAGGGCCCAACTTTCACAACCATATGTCACTATTGGCCTGACAATGGTTTTATACAAGGTGATCTTGGCCCTTTTTGACAATTGCTGAGTTTTATTGCATTTTATGCCGCCTTTTGTATTGCATAGTAACAACAATTACAAGCGGCAAGTCTTGCTTTTATGTTACTATACTATGTTACTGCTGGTTGTTGTCTGTTGCTATTGCGTCCAGGTATTTAAAATTCTGAGTTTGCTTAAAGCTGAACTCCATACACGGTGCTTGTTCTTTCACCTGTACGTTCCTTCTTGAGCTACACATGTACATGGTTTTGGCCTTGTTTATATGCAAACTCATTTTTTCTCCAGCTTGGTATAATTCCTGGAAGGCTCCTGAGAGTGCTGCTTTACTCCTGCCAGTTAGGACATCATCCGCATAGGCTAAATGTTGCATCATCCTATTGCATATTGTTCTACCTGGGTTTGTTCGAATCGCACGTGCTGCTGTTTCGAGGGCTAGCTAAATTGAAGAGCACTGGCAACAGTGGGTCACCTTGTCTCAGGCCATCAACCACCACAAATTCCTCAGAGAGCATGTTCCCTATTTTAACTTGGCATCTCGTGTTTGTGAGGGTCATGCTTGTAAGGCGAACAAGTTTTCTATGATTTATGCTATCGTAGGCCTGCTTAAAGTCGATAAAGAGATGATTCACTTTCTTACATTTAAATAAATATCTATTCTTATATTTACTACACTCTAAATTTCTTAATAAGCTATAACATAAAATAGAGCTCTTTAATTATAACAATTATACCAGCATCCTTTCTTTAGTAGAAGACATATAAAACAAGTACACTAGACCTTTGAAATCTTTTCTTCCCACTATTATCTTGATTAGGTCTATCTTTGGTTTAATTGACTAGTATTCATCTTTGAATAGGTGTGATACTGAGTCCCAATCCCTGAAGTCTTTATTATATTTTAATTATAATTATTATCTCATATCTTTGTGTCATTATTTTTATCATTAGTAGGTTTCTTTGACTCAAATGCTTCTGGAAATGCTTTGCATATTTTCATTAGATGGGATTAGTTATGTTTTTATATATATTTATTTTTATCTTTCTTTATCACTAACTCCAACTTTGCTACTACCATAGAAGAATTTGCTGATAGTAATGGATTCTTATTTTCCACCTTTATTTTGACTGATGGACAGTGGATTATCCTTTCTGTCACAGAGTTTTATACACCTACTAATAATAAACCTTCAAACCCCTTCAGTAGTGATGCTAATCCACACTATCTTGCCATTTCTTATTGCATTGCCTCTGGTAAACATCAACAACATGGCCACA
The DNA here is from genome assembly GCA_037127475.1 of Arma custos. Taxonomy (NCBI): domain Eukaryota; kingdom Metazoa; phylum Arthropoda; class Insecta; order Hemiptera; family Pentatomidae; genus Arma; species Arma custos. The sequence goes on along the minus strand of CM073761.1, from coordinate 81,033,066 downwards.
TACATATATATCACTATAAATCCTTAGATTTATTAATTTATTTAAGTTAAGAGTATCTTGATTCACTTCATCATATACATATACAAACTTACTCATGCTAAAAACTACACACTCTGTCATTAAATAAATTTAAAGGAATCTATATAAAATAATTCATTATAAATAAAATACTGATATAATTATAATAAAATGAAAAATATAATAAATTTATATTTTTTATTCACAAAGTATGAGAGAAATGAATACATTAAATTATATTGTAACTAAAGTACTAACCAGAAATGAACACAGAACATAAAACGAAATGAAATATGGGAATGCTATATTAGAACCACAAGTTGATGATGTATCTCCTGATCGTTCATCACACAGTACTTCATCAGGTCTTGCAGATGTATCAAGCATAATGTCTTGCCAAGCTTCACCTAAATAATATTCAGACATAAAATGTTGTTCTGTTATTTTTTAGTTTATTAAAATTAAAGGAATCAAAATCCTGTTATGTTTCTTTTAATTGTTAAGAAATTACATATTAAATAATTTAAAAATAAAGTCACCTGTAGCTGAACGAAATAGAACGAGCACAGCTTGAGGAAATGTTTGAAAATTATTATTTCTGTGGATAGCAGTTTCTGAATCCAGTGCAATTTTTCCAAATACCTGTAGACCAAGAATTTAAAATGGTATTTAATAAATATTTAAGTGTTGGTGTTATAAATAATAAATTAGTTCCCATACGATTTATGTTAATCAGGGGTCCACCATAGTAAGTGTAGATTTTTATATAAACAGATATGAGAGATTTAAAATGTTTGAATGGTGAACAATATTTAAGTGCATAGTTAAATATATATATATATATATATATATATATATATATATTATTGATCATATACTATATTGTATTGATCATAATTAGGAACAATGTAAATGGAATCACCAATTAGAATTTCAATTGATGTAATCAACAAATAGTTGCCTTTGCAATGGATAGGAATAATTTGTGATTATTGTGCATCAATTACTTTTTCACAAATATGCAATATCAATCCTAATTACTGGAATTGAAGAGTATAATTGGTGTTCACAATTTCAATTAGTAATTGTAATTGGAGGGATTTAAGTAATATTATTACTAATATTTTTTATTAACCTTTACCAGATCATCGTAAATGTTTTGGATTACTGGATGATCTTAATTAATTTTCTTATTTTTGGTATAGCAATATTTACCATTAATGATAGCGTACAAATCTACTTTGTTCTATTTTTATAACGAGATTGTATATATAGAAAATGCAGTACTCACTTGCATACCAATAACGGCATAAATGAAGAAAAGCATCACTATTAGAAGTGCTACATACGGCAGGGCTTGAAAAGATTTTATAAAGGTCCATAAAAGTGTTCTAATACCTTCACCTCTGCTTAAAAGTTTAACTAATCTCATAACACGAAACAACCGGAAAAAGTTAATTGATATTAAACTAGATCCTGGCTGAAAATTGAAAAATAAATAGTTTAAAACCATACTATAAAGATATTTATCATATTTATATTTATTAAATACTTACATTCAATTCTGAATAGATGATGTCAATAAAACTTCCAAGTACTATTATAAAATCAAACACATTCCACGCATCTCCAAAGTAATTCTAAAATCAAAATATTTAAATGATTACAATTTTTTGGTGTTCATAGTACAACACAATCTACATCTATATAATTAAAAAAATGACCTACTCTGACTTTGCCTTAACCCCACGATATGATCATTCAAATATCGAGGGAAATAATGATGCACAATAATAATATATGAGAATTAAAACCTTAAGTTAGAAGGTTAAAAAGTGAGAGGTTCAAGACCAGTAACTAATTGGTCAAGATCCAAGATTATGAATGTTTGAAATCAGCAGATGCATGAGGACCTGTATTTGTTGCTCCAAAGCAAACTGTTCTTAGACTAAACCTCCAGCTAATTGATATTGAAGGAAACCACAGTGTGATTCCCATTTGAACTAAACCGGGCAGTATCATCACTCCTAAGCCTGTTATGAGTTGCTTCCAGTAGGCTGACCCTCTCAGTCACACACTCTCTCTCTCTCTCTCTCTCTCTCTCTATATATATATATATATATATATATATATATATATATATATATATATATATATATTATATCATCATATAATATGTATATGTATATATATATATATATATATATATATATATATATATATATACACACACATACAGAATTATGATTATAAAACAATAAAGGAATGAAAATGATTCCTTGTAACTACAAAACTAGCTTAAGCTCACATATTTCTAATTTGTGGGAATATTGATAAAAAAAATTAACTTACCTTAAATCTAAATGCAGCAAGTTTAAACAGGAATTCCATAGCGAACACTACACTAAATACAATGTTTAAAACATCAAGCACTTTAGTGTACATATCAGGTTGTTTGTGAAATTTAACAGCAAGAGTTACTGTATTTATCATAATTAAAGTAAATATTGTGTATTCAAAAGGCTGGGAAGTGACAAACCACCAAACTTTATATTGAAATCTATGTTTTGGAATGTATCTTCTTACAGGTTTTGCCTTTAATGCAAATTCTATACAGTTTCTCTGGAAAAAAAATACTATGTGATAAAAATTACATAACATAAACAAACAACAGAAACAGACAAAAAGTGATAGAAATTTCCAATTTTATGAAATTCACAAACAATTTATAATATAATTATAATTTATTTTATCTTTATATTATATAATTTTATTTTATTTGAAAAGAAAATATATGGCCAGGACCGGGACTCGAACCCGGGACCTTCACCTCTCCGAGATGGATAAGGCGTAACCACGGAGAGGTGAAGGTCCCGGGTTCGAGTCCCGGTCCTGGCCATATATTTTCTTTTTAAATAAAATATTTAAAAAAATTATAATATAATTTTAAAAATAATAAACTTTTATATAAATTTTATTTCCACCTTCTTACAAACCAATATTGATAACAAAAAACAATATATTTAATTACTACTATTTTCCTATGAAGTACAAATTTAAATATTAAGTAATGTTAATTGTTATGTTGAAATACAATAATAAAGTTCAGTAATCCTACCGACTAAATAAGGTGAATAAAACGTAACTACATCAAAATAAGGTTTTAAAAACGTAGAGAAAGTTTTAACAAGTGGGTTAGAATTAATTCCTGAAATAGGTTTTAGAATTAATTCCACATGAATCAAGTACTTTAAATTTCACTTTAGTAAATTTTTCAGTCCTCACTTTTATACTTAAATATAATTTTGGAAGTAGTTTGTCAAATTCTTCAACTTGTATTGTACTATTTGTTTTAAATTATAACAGTACTACATATTAAGAATACACAGGAATCTTACATACTCTTTCTAACAATTCATTATTATTGTTTTTAGAAAGATCATTGATCTTCTTTTCTTAAATTTAATTTATTCTACAGCTTAAACTGCATCTTTTTTATTGTTCATCTTTACTGTAGTCCTTTTAAATAGTTTTTAATCTCTTGTTCACCAAGATTACGAGAAATGATGGTGCAGAGTCTCCATACACAGAATCAAACTCATCTTTGATTTGCGTAGGCGTATTTCCTTTAATAACAAATATTTAATGACAGCTCGATACTCGATTTTGTCCATTTTCAAATTTTGTCCATTTGGTGAGTAACTGTCAACAGATGAACAACAAAATTCACTTGCTTTTATTTACGAGTGCTGCCATCTTCACGTTGCGGTTGGAAACTTTTCAGACCACTGTCGTAGTTATTAATAAAATTATAATTAATGATTATTTGGTCTCGTTGGTTATAATTTTCTTTTAGATATCAAAATTATTGCATAGGCATAAGAAATTAATAATACATTTTAATTTTAATTTGAATCAAATAAATAGTCATAACAACACAAAACCAACCTAAGGTATTATAATGAAAAACTAACTTACTTGATTTTTATCGAGCTCACAATTTTTATATTCTTGTTCACCTTCATTTTGGAATGTAACAATAACAAAACCTACAAATATATTAACCATAAAAAAAGCAATGATTATGATATATATTATGTAATATGCAGCAACTATTGGTCGAAAATTATGAATAGGTCCACGATCTTCAGCATTGGAATCAATTGAGACATATAATAAACTGTAAAAAAAAAAAAAATTGGTCTAAATTAGGAAAGATTAAAATAAAATTAATAGAATGAGTTGTACTGAGAAAATGTAATTGGCTTTCATACCCTGGCCAACCTTCAAAAGTTGAAACAGTAAACAAAGTCAGCATTGCTTCTGCCACATTGTCAAAATGAAATCTATTATTTTCCCATTCTCTTTCCATTACACTCGGTTTAGTGAAATCTCCGTTTTCAAATACAATAAATGTTCCTCTGAAAATTAAATATTTCATCGTAATTTTATAAAAGAAAAGAAAAAAAAATCATGCAATCTGTCTGACTACCTATGAATTTTAAGAAGTTAGTTTCTAGTATTTCGAATGGTGCTGGGAAATCATTCTTTCTGAAAGTTTTTTGTTTTATTAACTTGTAAAAATAGAAGTTATACCATTACCATTAATACTTCCTTTTCATTAATATCCTGAGGAATAGAGCTTGCTACTGTTTGAGGAATAATTGTGTAAGCATCCGGAAGCTAGAACTAGAAAATTCATTGGTAAACATTACTGTCTACACTTAATTCTTATCATATTGACGTTCTCTGCCTATTTACTGACATATCGAATCCTAATATTTATTTCAACCACCTAAACTTTTTAAGGTTTGGTGCCACAAAAAGAACCTATAGCACTACAACTCATGAAGACTGTAGGATTCAGTAAATGACAGAAACTGTACTGTTTCTTGGACAGCAGTTGTGCAGGGAGGAGATTTGTCCTAGATCACGCTCAACTGCCAGGTTTTCCCCCTATTTGTTATACCAACTTTATAGAGGCTGGGTGAGCCCCAGGTGGGGCCAAGATCCCAAAGGATCCATCCCTGGATGTTAACAGATTAAATAAAGTCTGCCATAGCTAGATTTGATCCCAACACCTTCGGCACAACAACTCAGTGTTTTACCACTGAGCCACTCTGCTCCCTGCCACCCTTGGTGCCATAAACTTTAAACAAACTGAATAGCATCTGTGTATCTACAAAAGCACCTCTCTCTCATTGAGGTAATTTAAATCCTTAACATTGCACTTTTTAATCACATTATCTTTCCTTCTAAATAGTCAAAACACAATTAAGGGAAACATACACTAAACTGCTCTCGGCGGAGCCTGGCCGCTAGGAAGCATGTTCCCCGGGTGGCAAAAAGGGAATCCCTCTTCGGAGGGATGGTCTGAATAAATCGAATAAAGACCCGTAGACCAACAGGTACCCAGTGCTGGGGGGGGGGGGTATAGCCCGGCCACCCTTACTCCTGAGAGGACAAAAACATTCAGGAGGCCAGTTGTCCTGAGGATACGGCACCTCACCTACTGGGCTAATCACCCAAAGGAGAGAATCATCGATTCAGAGAAAATTGGCAACAGGCCTCGGAATTGGACAGGAAAGGAAAGGAGTAGGAGAAATTAAAATGAACAATGGCTACAGTCTGATCTACTCTGGAGTTTTACCAGGAAACCGAGCTGTAGGAGTAGGCATTGTATTGAAAGATGAATTATACAGGAAAGTTGTAGAATGGGAAGCAGCAAGTCCAAGCTTAATCACATCTCATATAAATCTGAGGATTGGGAACTGAGCTTTAATACAAGTTTATGCCCCAACAAACAATGCTAACATCCTAGATAAAGAGTTATTTTATAGTGACCTTGAACAAGCCATCACCATAGCTAGGAAACAGCAATAGAAGCATAGTGATCATGGAAGACCTCAATGCTAAAACAGGTAAGGATAACTTAAGAGCACATGGAGTGATGGGACCAAAAAGTGGAGAACACATTAAAAATGAAAGCGGGCAGCGACTTGATTGATTTCAGTATTGAAAATGATTTACTACTGGGGAACTCATTCTTCCTGCATAAGCTGGTCCATAAAATTACCTTTTCAGCCGCTGAGAGAAATGTCAACAGTGCCATAGACTATTTCGTCTACAGCCGAGACATAAGAAGGTGCTTTACAGATGTAAAAATAATCAGAGGTGCAGAAATAGGAAGCGACCATATGCTCCTGGTTGCTGATACCCGAGTGGTCAAGGAAAGAAAGCATATGATGAAAGCCTATTTAAGGATTGAAGTAGAGAAGATGCGAGAAGGAGGACGAAAATGCAAGGGGCCCAGATCCCAAAGGATCCATCCCTGGATGTTAACAGATTAAATAAAGTCTGTCATAGCTAGATTTGATCCCAACACCTTCGGCACAAAAACTCAGTGTTTTACCACTGAGCCACTCTGCTCCCTGCCACCCTTGGTGCCATAAACTTTAAACAAGCAGAATAGCATCTGTGTATCTACAAAAGCACCTCTTTTTCATTGAGATAATTTAAATCCTTAACACTGCCCTTTTTAATCATATTATCTTGCCTTGTAAAAAGTCAAAACAATAAATTAACTAACAATATGGCCATTTATGTATATAAACTGCAGAAAGAACAAAAGATTAAATATTTCTCATCATCTGTTTTTCCCATTTAAAATAAGTGTGCCAGAAAGTCAAAGTCTTGTCAATGTTTTTAGGAAGTTATTTGCAAGGAAAAAGAAAAGGAAAGTACACCTTTTAAGGAGAAATATATCTTAGGGTACAGAATATGTCAATGAAATTTTATATGTCAGTAAATTGATTTTTTATTTAATAATATCTAGTATTCATATATATATATATACGTATCTCCCAGCATTCCATTAGCTTATAAATGGATATATAATTTATGTATAAATTAAATTTCTAATAATGATTTATGTTATAACAAACCTGCACTCATCTTTTGTCATTTTTGAACCATCATTACACCTCATGAATTTTCCCTTAAAAAAACAATATGATTTATTTAATAAAAGTAGTTTAGTAAATTGTAAAATTGCATAATAGACAAATTAAATTCACGTGTTTGGCTGATGATTGAAATTAAATCATTAATAATAAATCAATATTTACTAAATTAACAAAATCATCAATGTAATTTTAATTTGATTTTCCTCTTAAGTGGTTCACTTTTAATATAACCATAAATGCTAATTTGAATTGGGTATTTACCTACATTGATGAAATTTTGGTGGTATATGATAATTGTTTTCAAATCTAAATAGCCAACTCGGTAAATAAATTTGGATTAACAACAACTATTATTTCAACTAGGTATTATTATGTTAAAATGAATTTAATTTTAGAACATAATTATGTATATCCTTTTAATTTTGAAGTTAAACAATTCAACTTTGAATTTCTTCTTTCTGGTATCTATATGTTATAAATGGTACATCTTTAAGTTTTAAAACAAATAATGAATTAGGGAAAAAGTATAAAAAAGGGTTTTAAAATATGGCTTAATGTTAAAAGTCATTAAATACATAAAGGAGTATAAACTAAGATTTAAATCAAAGCAGTTTAGTTTAATTATTTCTTAAAGTGTGAGTTCAAATAAAAAACAATTAAAGTTAAAACTAAAAATAGGGTATTCAGGTAGGAATAAAAACATTTAAAAAAAATGGATTGTTATGATGTTTTAAGGTGCAAGAGGTCATTAGTGCGTGGATAAACAAATAGGTTTGGATCACCAAAGGTTTAATTAGGCCCATAATGCATAAAACCTGCATTTCAACTTATGCTTGAATTGAAAAGAGTGGACTTCTGTGTTTCATTGGTTCTGCATTACTGTATCCTTAATTGTAGTCAAATAATATAAATTGAATAAAATATCTAGCATTTATTCATGCCTTAGTAAAAGATAAATAGAACTTTCTCCTGTTTTTGGTTTTATAGAACAACAATTGTATAAAAAGTTCTTTTTGAATAAAACATTATGGTCTTTAGTATGGTTAATCAAATATTCATAAAAATTATAATATTAAGAGATGTTTATTGATATACTTCTATTAACATATATTTATTTCCACTTATAAGTAATATATAGCTAAAATAAAATAAATACCATAGTTGTAAATTCATAAATACATATTTAAACTATTTTTTTAAACATTTCAGAATAAGTACGAACAGAGAGAGAGAGAGAGGGAGAAAAATTATATATTACAACAGAATGGTAGGGAGAGATAGGAAACAATATATAAAGAAAGCTAACTACACGATAAAGCTAATGTAAAAAAGCTTCAACAAGAAAATAGGATGATTACAAAAAAAAAATGTTCAGTAGAGCTACCTCACCACTTTAATTGGGTACAAATGGGAAAACTAATGCAAACAAGAAATGTGTAAGGAAAACACATTCGGTGTTTTAATCTCTTATTTTGATCTGTTTCAGAAAATTACACACAAACACAGTCACACATTCACATTTTCTGTATATTTTTACACACACAAAGTTTTCTAGGAGGAAATGCCAAATTTTGAGAAAGAAATAGTGAGTATATCAAAACTGTCATTAGTGCTGTTAACCAAACCTTATCTTAATCTATTTTTGAAAAATGATGATTTCCATGGAAACCACAATTTTTCTGATAAAGGTTTGAATTCCTCTATTACACTTAAATATTTCATAACTGTTTTCAACATTTTTAGAATCTATGATAAATTCCCTTTATAATGACAGCCCATCTTTATACATGCATTGCTAAGTTAAGCGATGGTAGCAGACAAAGAAAGTAAACAGGTAATGATGAATAATTTTCAGAATTGCTCGGTTAAGTCTCATGGAATGAATTGAGCAAGGACTTCAGAGAATTCAGAAAAGTAATCAACAAATGAAGCAATTTTAGACAATTACCCCAAGTCCTTTCTATAAAAGTCATCCCTTGAGATTCACACCAGTATTTATAAAAAATATTCGGTTTTACTTATTTAGTTTCGACTACTATGATCACATGATAAATCAATATTATTCTATAACTTGGAATGGCATGGAAACCAAACCGATGTCTTCATTTTCAGATTACAATTTTTTTATGAAATATCCTTTTAAATGTGATCCTTATCAACCTTGAAGGCAATGTTTAAATCTAAGTACGTATGTCATAAAAAATTACAGTTCAACTCCATTTAAATAGCCCCTACTTTATTGGTGGTAACAAGAAAAATTATTTCATTAAATTTAGTTCAAGGTTGATAAGGCCTTGCATTTATAATGTCATCAAAACTAAATCATTCAAATTAAAGATTCACAATCATATATAACCGAGTAATGAGCTAATGAAAATTAGAACAACAAATATCTTGCTATAGCGAGAAGTTAAAAAATAATGGATAATGCGTATCAAGTTTTATTCAATATCCTTAATAACATTTGAAATTTTGTTTAATTCATGGTTCCCAAGAAAATCTTTGAAATATGCATAAATAAATAAATTGTTACATACTTTAAAAAATCCTTGTCTTTTAAATTATTCCTGCTGAATATAATTATTTCTATTGTACTCCAGAACAATAGCAAATGGACATTATCCTTCCAATTAATTGCACTCCTCTGGATAAAATTTGTCTCCAATTGGTTCTATCCCATAGAAAGCAGTCCCTGTCGAAAAACTGAAAGGTCGTCCGAGGTACTATGGTCAATAACATACCTTTTTTTATAATTAGAGGCTAATGCCAGCCAAGCTTAGAAGAAATCTTCAGCTTCTTACTTAAAATTTTGATACATGGTCATTTATAATAATATATACTATAGATATCATTTATGGTATAACATATGATATACTTTCATACTGTATTTTATTATTTTTTTATTTAATTGTATTATTGTGATGAAAATAGTTTCAAGCCCTTTGTGGTTTATACCATCTATTCTCTGAAAATCAAATGTACCAAACAAATGAGGAAGAAATAACTCTTGTACAGCGAATCAAGTCTTGTAATCAAAATCAAATTTACTAGACTTTTTAAGTAAAAAGTATTGATTCAGATGGTAAAATGTTATTTTAAAGGTACAAGCTATGCATAAACAAACAAACATTTAAACAAAATGTTAAGCTCTGAAGTATTTAAAAATATTTATTGAAGTATATAAAAATATTTCAGAAGATATTAACTATACACGTTATAAATTAATTAGAACAAAGCAATGCAAATGAAGTGTATCCACTTGCTTATTAATCATCAGAATGAAATAAATTTTCAGAAAAATGAAAAGTGAACTGAACATAATTCTACAAAAATCATTGATTTTACAGGTAAAAGAGCATTTAGAGCATGTTTAAGGAATGAAATAGAAAAAAATCAATGCATAAGAGTATCATCATAAAAATAGAGTTACTAAAGATTGTTATTAATGTAATAACATAATATTATTATTCATAGAACATGTTTTTCTCAGTTGAACATAAGCCACAATAAAGAAATTTCAAAAATAATGGTATTAAAACTGTATAAAGATATAAAATTCTTATTAAAAATACATAGTTATATATATATACATAAACCCATAAAGCTATTAAATATCATAAATAATATTCGGTACAATAAAATAAATTTTATTTTAAAATGTTTATTTTAACAGGAAACATTAAAACTGCACCTTTATTCTTCGGTTTTATATACAATTGCTGATATAGCTAAACATGAAAGCTTAGCCAAGTATTTTGATATGAGCAATTAATTCACATGTATTAACACAACCAATAACAAATATATTGTTATGAATAACATTCGGACACTGACTGCTTAGGGGACATCCTAGTTATGATTTTGATCATATTGTATCTCGGATAACCCTTCAGTTTTTTGGCAGTTGCTTCTATCTGGCCATGGTAAGACAAAATTAATCCACTAGGGTATGATGAAGTAGGTGGTTACTTGTCCATGTGCTATTGCTTCAGAGTAAAATAGAAATATAAGTCAAAATCAAAGTCAAAGTTCCACCACTGCTTGCCTGCTATGACTGAAGAAAATGCTTTGAATGCTTGTATATAGAACATGCATGGTGACACCTTAAAACATTTATTTCCCATCACCCAGATCATCAAGGAAGACATTATAATGGATTCTTGTTTTGTTTTTTTAATCTTAAATCATAGATGGCAATAATGATTAACAAGTTTCACTGAATGAGCTAACCACTAATTATAAATAATACTCCAGTTTTTAACACATTCCTGTAATTTGACAAATTAAAGCCAAATGGGAAAGGGGCTTGTGTACTTCAATATTGGCTAAAATATTTTTTTTATAAGTAATAGTTCCTTGATGTTGGATAAATAAAGTTAATAATAAGTATACCATTATCTTTATTTTCAGTGTGTTTGATATCACCAGAAAAAGAACTTTCAATTTCAGCAATCAGCAAGGGAGATCATATGCATCAAGTTTTAATGAAGGAAAAATTTATTCATTTAGATTATTTAGAAGCAAGACGTGCTCTTTACTTTTGTTTCTTCCTTTTCTTGATTCCATTATCAAAATTATACATATTTTTATTTTGAATATGAGCTATTTCCATTTTATTAATTTGACAAGGAGATGAATGGACTGATGCAATAGATTTAATAGTCTAGAATAAAATGACAAATGTCAAATCTGAGAATAGAAGAATGGAAGTACTAGAACTAGATAAAAAATAAAATAAAAAATAAAAAATAATATAAAAAATATATAAAATAATAAAAAGTAAAACTCACTTAATTTTAAGGTATGCTCCATATTCATTTCAACACCATTCCTTAATCTGAACATGGATTGAAACCTGATTTATAAAATTAATGATTTGATATTTTAAAATAAAAATAAACAATGGAAAAGTATCTAGTTATTGAGCACCTGGATTTAATATTGAGGATGAGGAATAGATAAAATATGAAAAGGTCGCACTAACACATCAAGATAATTGCTGGTGAGAAATGAAACCTATTATACTATAGATTTCTTTGCTAACTAGAAAGAGATGAATGGAAGATCAGTGTTGCAAAATTTAAAATTCAAGCATCACTTTCACTTCATTGTTATTGCACCTAAAGTTAAGCTATTTTCTGTATTAGTTTGTTTCTGGAAGTTTTTATAAAGAAAAAAATTAATCATTTTGAAGCAAGTTGTTTTATGTTTCTTCAAAAGATTTTAATGCAGAATCTGATTATGTTGAACGTTCAAAACATCCGGTAATTTATACTAATCACAGTTGTAATAGTATTAAAACTTTATAAAAGCTATAATATAACAACATTTGTTTCATTACTATTTATATTAGCGGATTCAAGAACCAGGTGTCTCACGACAAAGTATAATCATGGTAAATAGGCATTTTGGAAGCTATAAATATTTATTGAAAGCATAAAATTATTTTACAGTATTATTATTTTATTTACTTGGAAGTACCTACCCACTTTGTGATGTGCACCTGGTCACCAATTCTTGATAATTCAAATTTCAGAAAGTTATACTTCTTCAAGAATAAGTAAGTTTATTTGGAATTTTAAAATATACAAATGATTTTGTAATGTACAAAACAATTAATTATTTAAAAGTAAAAGACCTGATGACCCTATAAAGATCCATTAGATAGATGGATTTTTAAATTTTTTTTATAGTCTTAAGAGAAAAGAAAGTGAGGTTTATTGAATGTATTTGGTATTTAAGTATTTGAAAGTTCAGGAATACCTTTTTAAAGATATGAGCTTATAAAACATTGCAGTATCATATAATATTCAGTTTGGCATACTAATGTTCACCATTCAGGGATGTCATCAAGAAATATTTTTTACTTTCTTTAAGAATGTTAAATTGTAAATTGATAAAACATTACTATTATGTCACACTGTTCCTGGCAGGCTGAACTAATAGCCAACTACAGCAATACTTTCTAAAAGTTGTAAAAAATAAAAAGTAATTTGATATCTACTTACAATCCTAACATTATTTAAACAAATAAGCAATATGTTATTATAATTTTAATTTTGCTTCGGGTCTCTAGGTGCCTACTGGATGTTTCTTACAATGCATATATTATTTATCTGAAAGAAGATATTTAATAGGGAAAAACATGATTTTTTTTAGACTAGGTATGCACTCATGAAAAAAATGCTATAAAAAAGATCAATTCAACATAAGATATAATGGATTAAAAAAATATATATTTCATAATTTTAATTTCTATTTGTTTCACAACTCTAATTTTTTATTTGTTTCATAATTTTAATTTTGCTCATTTTTCAAACTTTTTCAATTTTAAATATTTTTATTTTGAAGAGAAAAGATTTGCCCTGGCCGGGATTCGAACCCGGGTCATCCGCCTCTCCACGGCAGTGCTCTAACCAATAAATTTCAAATTAACTGAAACAATTAAAAAATAAAAGCTTCTTGATAGGTATTTTAAGCTATTTCTGGCTTGTTGCCCATTCTGTGCCATAGATAAGGGTTTTTTGGCCAACAAAAAAAAAGAAGAACAATAGAATGGGATCATCCATTCATGAGTTAATTATTAGCCCAGACCAGTGGCTGCAAATTTATTGTTTGAACTCAGATGACTCTGAAACATAAAGATCTATTTAAAACTGGATGCTAAAAATTCAACCTGACTTCAATACCTTTCTTAAATTTAATAATTTTTTAAACTATGATGTTTAGTGTGAAAGAATTTGACTGCTACATTGAGGGGTTTCAACAAAATACACAATCATTATCAATATTGGTTGTTAGGGGCATCAAAAAATCTTCCAGTTTTATTTTCTCCATAAAATGTTTTCATTTTTAAATTTTATAAAATAACGAAAACTCAAAAAGAGACTATTCAATTGCTAAAACACAATTGGAAGATCCTAGAGACAAAACCTAAAGTGACAAAAATACCAATCAATTAAGTTACTAACCAGCCAACGTTTTACCAATTTAGGCTTCATCAGAGCAGAAAAAAATCATATCACGTAAATACTACACATATCTCTTCAACAATCTAAGAAGACATATCACTCTCATTATACTTCAAGGCATCCAATCACATACACGTATATTTGATCTTTATGTGTGTGATTTTTTTGTTTCAGTCATACGTTCAAGAGGCCCCAAACTCCAATACTCAAAGTGAGGGAAACTGATAATAGGTAATATGAGGATTTTACATGAGGGTATGTAAGAAGATATCGGGTATGGGGCAATAACTTCAGGGATCTTATTGACCATTGGGACCTAAGTTTTTGACAGAGAAGCTAAAAGCAATGACCTGCTCATTTAGGATTAATGCGCAAGAGGGGTCATTGGATCTGGACCTGCAGTCTATTGAATAATCACACATTGGAAAAGCACAATATATAAATATCTGGACAAGCATGAGTTGAAAACTGTTATGGTTTCTGATATAGTTGATATTCCTTTTATTGTGGGTATATATAACAAATATTGACATTGCTACTTGGACTGAAATAAACAAAAAACCTCCCTGCTAAATATGTGGTTTATAACAAATAAAGAAAAAAAAATTGAATAAAAAAATGGTAACTGTATAATTTTTTTATACCTGTATGAGAAATACTATATTTTTGTTGAAACATTTCTTTCCAACTGAATTAGGTACCAATTAAGCCACAGTTAATACTTCAAGAATATATAAAAGAAGCAATTTAATAAATACAATTCAACTCTCAATATGATAAAATAAATTATTAAAAACAGCATGTATGTGATAAATTACTACTTATACTAATTCGGATTTATTGCTTTATTTGCAAGGTCAACTTTCATAATACTTAAGTAGTTACACTGAAAAATTACCATAAATATTGCCTTTGATGTACACAAAATACCCAACTCTTTTACTAATATTATAGACTAATTTAAGAACCACTCAGAGGAAAAATATGTAATCTAGTGTTTTACAATGAACTTACTTCTTGTTTATCAAAAAAATATCTTATGAAATACTCTATATATAAAAATTAACTAAAGTTTTTAATAGTTGATAATATATAACAATGCAAGCATATATAAAAGAAAATTCAAAAGAAAACATTAAAAATTAAATTTTATTAATACATTTTCATTCTAAATACACCATCATGCAAAACTATTAGTAAATAAATACACAAACAAATAATTACTAGCACTTTGTAATGTAAAAATCATTGAAAAAAATAAATAATATGAACTTCCTAAATATTAGTTAAGTAAATAAAATGAAGTCTTGAGGTTAAGCTGTAATTATTTAAGCATTATTATATCAGGTAATAATTTCATGCAAATAAAATGTGAAGATGCATAAAGAGAGCAGAAATAGTAAATATAGTTGATTTAGTAGGATACCCTACTGTTTGGTTATAAATCAATGCATGTGTTTGTCTCAACGTGCATATGTGGGAAAAGACATTTTAACTAAAAATTTACCTAAATTTATATTTAAAAAATTCTAAGATGTAAAAAAAAATGAATTAAAATAAGATAATACTGTTTTGTTAGAAAATGTATACATTATATGTATATATATATATATATATATATATATATATATATATATATATATATATATATATATAATTCTGTACATATTTTAAATAATAATAACTATGAAAATAGTAAAAATATATAGTAAAGTATGTTTGATTTTTTTCACTTTAAATGTAGTAAGGATAAATAAATTAATAAAGGAGTATAAGTTTTTTTTTTACTATTTTTCTATCCTTCAGGTGTAATTTTTTAAAAAAAGACTATCATAAATTTATAACATGAAAACTAGTTTATTTGTTTTATTTTTATAAAAACTAATCTATTCTAATAATATTTCATTAATCACATCTATACTACTACACTGCACATGAACATTCATATTTGTTTCTTAATAAGAAAAGTGCATTTAGCATGAACAAGCATGAAATAGTATACTTTTGAACACAACTCACATTAAGTATTTTGGCTTTACTACACATTATATTACAGAGCATTTTTTTAATTTAATTGTTTTTATAAGAATAGAAAATAGAAAAGCATATTCGTGCAGAGAGAAACTAATTCACCGATAACATGGGACAAATTACCTTGAAAAGTTGGACTCCTATGACTGCAAACATGAATTGTAGAAGATATGTAACCAGCATGATATTCCCGATGGTCTTTATCGCAACTATCACACATTTGACTACGTACTATAAACAAGGAAAGAAACATCCGGGAAAGAATGGAAAAATTTGAACGAACGAGAGATAAAAAAAAAAAAAAAGGTAATAAAAATTACCAGTTTATATATGAAAACTTAGGTGGAAAAACATTAATGAAGCTTTAACAGGTCAACTGGAACTATTTTAACTAATATTAAAGTGCCTTTATAAAGTTACAAAGAAATACTTTGTAAAAAATGCGTAAATTGAAAATATTTGTTTTCAGAAAATGTGTGTTGTACAGAAAGGTAATGTAATAGAATCAATATAATTATTATACTATAATAATTTTTTATGTTTATGATTATATTAAAAATTGTGTTTTATTGAGTTATGTTGCTTTGATTCAATGGAATATTTTTCTTCACAAAAGAGCTGGAGAAGGCACTTCACATTATTTAAAAAATATTTAATTCCTATTAATACTCTATAAAATGTGATAATTATGTAGATTAATCGTAATTGGTTGGAAACATATAAACTGAATATATAATTGAAATAATATAATTTTAATTATCTGCATATCTTAATCGCAAGGTGCTTTATTACATTTTTAAAGTAACTATAAATAGGATAAGTCTTCAAAAATAAGCATTTGACTACCAAATATTAACTATTTAGCTCTAACTAAAATAATTTACCTCTTCCTAAATACAAAACATATTATTGCTCCAAATATATCACAGAAAATTAAGCAGATGAAGATCGACCAAGCAAGAGTGATATTTTAAGATTAGACCTAGAGTGGGAAAAGGCACTTGAAGTATATAGTATCCTCTCCATGAATTTTGCCCGAGTGAAGAGATATGTTGAATACCATCTTTGATCTACTAATTACCAATAATAATAATAATAAAAAAGATATTTTATTCATTTAAATTATATTAAAATTCAGCAAAGAAAAGGTTTTTTAGAATTATTTGTTTTTAAATAATAATAATTAGTTCTTATTTATTAATTTTTAAAGCTAACCCTATTTTTTTAAGGTAATTAAGAAAACAATAAGCAAATACACTTATCCATATTTTAAATATATAGAAAATATATTTTATCTTCACTTTAAATTCCTAACAATTATTAACACAACTAAAAATAAAATACAAAATATGTATTTTGCATTAAAACTGACATGAAACATATTTTTTTTCTGATTAAAAAGCCCATGACAATTTTTTATTGAAATTTAATGTTGACTCCACAATACTATTTCACTGAAGTAGAAGTGGAGGCTCTTAATGACTCAAAAATATGTGATATAGATATCATTCTTGCTTGGAAGAGCTTGAATTCACTAAATATTTTAATTGAATCTCAAGCATTTTTTAAAAATTAAAAAATAAAAGTTACATATGTAATTATGTCTTCATTGACAAGAGATATAGTGCCTAGAGTATTAATAGTTTCCTTTATAAAACTGTTTCACAAATTTTTCAACAATTAACAATCTAAATTTATGATCACACACAATTATTTTTGAAATATCGCCAATACTATTGATAGTTTTTTTATGTTTAATATACATGATATATATTGTTTAAAGAACAGACTAATTTATAAGAGATATTTTAAATGCTAATATAAAACAGTTAAATCACTAGCTAAGTCACCATAATACCTACAACAAATATGAATGTGATTTAAAAAAAAATTGAACATTTATGTATTAACCAATCTTTGAGAAAATGAGTTTGAGAATGAGTAAAACAGACAATTGAGATTCCAATTATTTTTTAGTTATTTATTTATTTTTTTGGCAAAAATTGCAAAAAATAATTGGAATTTTCCTAAGCGATCAATCTTTCTGAAATCTTAAATGAAAAAATAAATATCGTTGAGGAAAACTGTAAATATAGGAGAGACAACAGTTGTTTACCAATCAGTCCATTTCTAGTGAGAACTATATAAAAACTAATATAAAACAAAACTAACAATTTATGCAGTGAAATCCAATTTATTTTTTGCTTCAAGAAGTGGATAAACAAAGGATAAAGTAAAATTGATTCATTGCAGAGAGCTTGAACAATAACATTTGAAAACCATCATTAATCAAGTATATTGACATGTTGAATGAAAAGATACCGCCCCCAAGTTCATGATATTTAATTACATTTCACTGTGTTTCAAAGGCTATTTTTGATATCGATAAGTATAAATTAATTTTGACATTTTTTTTTCTATTTTTAATGATAAAATGGATGGACTCTTAGATAGTGTTTTTATTTTTAGCACAACTCCCTATAAAACAAACAATTATAACCAGTTTGACTTAAAACATGATAAATGAAAGAATCAAATTTGTAAATTTCCCAACTGAGGGAAATTTTTAAAAATTTTGTTAAGAATAACAAGTAATAATTTTACATGATACAACAGAGCACTTGAATAAATTAACAGTTATATATCAAAACATTTCTGCTCTACTATTAAACAATTAATGAGTTTATAATTTAATTTTTATTCCAATTTAAACAGAAATTAATAAGTTGAAAAACAAAAAATGATACATATATTTATTTATTTTCTAATAATTTATATTGCAATTTTTTCAGCTGGTAGCTGGTTCTACATTACTTTACTGAAAAAACTATTTCTAAAACTACATTAATGGGGAGCAACTTGGAAATTTATTTAATTTTTAAACAAGTAAACCTAAGCTAAAATAATTGATAAAAATAGTATATGGTTACCATTTATAAATAAATATTCTAATATAACAAACCGTAAAAATGGGGTATTTTCCAACAATGATAATATGACCGTATTGAAGCAGCAACGTATCAACCCCACATTGTTTGCTGGAAGAATCAGGAAAACGTATTCTAAACTAATTTTATGGAGATAACTTATCTTTATGTTTAAATATATAAAAAATGGAATTTAAAGATGAGAAAGCTATGTGTTAGACACTTGTATTTTGATATTTTTATGATGATATATATTAAAGGATGGAATGTTCAGCCTTTGGTGATTTCTGTGTAGCTTCCATAAATTCTGTGTGATCTTAATAAAAGTTATTCTCTGGTATTGATTAATCCATATGAATAAATATTAATTAAGAGAAGATCCTCACTTTTATGAAGGTTCCACATTTCCTATCTATAATGTAAATAATGTTGCATTCGTAGCCATTAAAGATAGGGTATCTATAAAGATATAAACGTTACCTCCCTGTATGTCCTATAATTAATTCTAGTTTTGAAAAATAACATTTGGATTATTTTTTTTTGTTATTACTTACACATAATTATTTGCTATTTTTATTTTAACAGTCTATCCTTTGTTGGGCTATGCTCATTTAATATCCTTCTTACGAAATAGGAAAAACATTATTTTATTTCACACTTTACACCAGTTTCTATAAAGTGTTTGAGTGTAGAAGAAATACAAAAAAGACAGTTAAAATGACATGGTCCTTAGTAGGCCAACAATAAAAAAAAAAGTGTTTGTGTCAAGTGGCCATGCCTTGAGTGTGTTTGTGTGTGTGTGCGTGCTGTAAAACGTTATTAACAAGACAAGTAAAAAGTAATTATAACAGTAATATGCGTTTACCACTAAAAAGGGTATTTACTTTTTTGCAACAACGGTTAAAATTGTTTTTTTATGAAAATTATTTGAAATATATCTGATATGAAAATTAAATTTAAAAAAATGAGGGGTAAATGAATGAGGTTTTACTGTGTGATTATGTATGTGTATATATGTGTGTGTGTGTGTGTGTGTGTATAAACATATATATAATATAATTAAATTAAGAATTGCACTATCAACACTAACCATTTTTGAAAATTAAAAACTAAATAGTAGTTGTACAATGACAAAATAAAAGTTATTCAATAAGTTATGACATTTAAATTTATGAATTTGAATAACCCTTAATGAAGGGTTTTAGAAGATAATAGAAAAGAAAAGAAAGAAGATAATAGAAAAAAGTATATAAATTAATAAGTATTAATAGTTATTTTTTTAGACCAATAAACAAACATTTGTCTTGTGAGGGTTCATAATTAACTAATAACTAAGTATATATATCATTTATTGTTACTTATGATTAAAAATACATATAGAAGAATAATTGTAAGAAAATAAAGTCATTAAATAATATAAAATTGACAACATTACTAATAAGAATAAATTATTCTGTTATATTTAAAAAATATTATATTTTCAATTTACTTCACTCTCTCTCATACTCTCTTATTTTTTTCCTTTCTCAATAAGAGACAATTATTAATTTGGGGAAATTCCTACTGGTGAAGCGAAAATCCATAACATATTTTTTTAAAAATAAAAATATTTATTTAGAAAACTGTAGTAACATCAACATTCTAACAAAGCACTATGAAGAGATTTTACCTCAACCAATTGAGAGCAATTTAGCGTTACCCAGGGAACACCACGTGGAGGTATGCTCTCTTTGTTCCCCTTTTACTACTATTAATATTTAAGTAATAACAAAGACTAAATAAATATTATTTATTTGCAATGGCATTGCTTTAAATAGCGAAACTATTGGTTTTCAACAACTGATTATAATTTTAGAGTGATTAAATTACTAATTTTTAATCAAAGGATGTGTTAATTTTTTTATTTTTCATTTCATTGATTCATAGATTTATAAATATATTTTAATAATTAAACAAACAAAATCCGAAGATTTAATAACCCACAAATTAATGCCGAAGAATAAAACATGGAAATTATTTATTTCAGACATTATAAAAGATCAAATACCTCTATGTATAAATAAGCATCAGGAGTGATAATATGTTTTTTAATACAGTTTTTCAAAGGACAAAATAAAAGATTGATTAAATAAATAATAATAATAAGTAGTAATTCACTTTAAGATTGAGGGGAAGTAGACGATATAACTTTTTTTTATAAAAGTTAATAAAGACATCTAAAATATTGGATTCGTTCTAAGGAATGAGAATTCCCGAAATTAAGAAATAACTAAAACTTCAATATTAAATTTTTGATTAAATTTCAATCAAATAATGCATATTTAATATAAATAAATTATTTACTTAATCCAATTCTTAAATAACCATTCTTGAACCTATTTCTTTTAGACTATAGTTAAAATTGCTAGCCTATTGCTATGAACACTTTTAAATTTTAAAAATGTTTGAAGTGGCAAAATAATTTACAAAAACTTAAACTCCGCTATTTAAAGTTTTTATCTTCTATATTTTTATAATAGCTATGCTTTTATACATTCTATAATCTGACTGTACTGATATTTTCAAAATTATGCCCAGTACCCTTCCTAATTCAGCCCATGCTCACCCCATTCCTACTACTCCAGGCAAATAAAGTTGATCAATTAAAATTTAAATAAATCTAGGTTCAATCCTAAAATTAGTCTTTAGTACTTTCCTTCTAATAAAATTTACATATTTCTGTATGCCTTTAAAATATCATAATAACTAACATAATAAGACTTATACATTTTTTTTTAAACAATAGAAAAGTGTTCTTAAAAATTTTAATTATTCTGTATTACTTGATATTATACAGCATATTAATCATAAAAAAAACATGTTAATATCTGTCTTTTACTCACTTCAAATCGATATATTTCACTGGACTTCAATACTTTAAATATGATTAAGTAAGAAAAACCATTATCCAGTCATACTTCATTATTTATTAATTAATTTCTGTCTTTAACCTAAATCCCCTTCTGTTTTAGAAACTATAAATAGTATTGTTTATAGTTATTGACCAATGTTTTTCATAATTCCATCTACTCTCATATCACAACCATTCTCGTTAACACAATTAATTCAGTACACCTTATTATTATTATTATTATTTAAGTATGACCCTTATTACTATGCACTTCGGCCTAAAGAGGCCCATTGTGCTTGAGTCCTAAAAATCCCTAACATAGGTCTAGACTTCTGAGAAATTTTAAATAGTCTTTAAACCTCAGTTCTTGAAGTTCCTTGTATCCACCAGGGCCAAGGTCAAATGTCCTCTTTCGACTTAGTGCTATACATTCAAAGAGGATGTGCCAAGGGGTTTCGTCCTCCTCTTTGCACCATCTGCACCTAGGTTCTTGTTCAATGCCTAGGAGATGCATGTGTTTCCTGAGTTTACAGTGCCCAGTGATGGTTTCAACCATACTTTTGAGGTCGGTTCTCGACGAGTGAGCAGCTTCTTTCTTGATTTTATCAGAAAGATTATCGTTGGGATCCTTTATGAAAAGTTTTGTATGCCTTATCTTGGCTCTATCCCAACGTGTTTTTATCTTCCTCTTGGCTAGTTTATTAATTGTATCCTTAGCCAGGGGAAGGGGGACCCCGCACCATGGTTCAGGTCCAATAGGAGCAGTAACTGCTCCTTTCTTCGCCAATTTGTCGGCCCTTTCATTTCCTGGAATATTACTGTGCCCAGGGATCCAAAATATGTTAACTCTGTTATGTACAGCTAGTTCATCTAGTCTTAGACAGCATTCCTCCACTAGTCTGGAGTTTGTTACTGCATTTTGTAATGCATTGCATGCTGCCTGACTGTCAGTGAGAAAGTTAATTACCTTATTCTTGTGGTCCTTCATAGCGAAGGCACCTGCAAGTATTGCCCATATTTCCGCTTGGAATACAGTGGGTGTCGTGCCCAGAGCTAAGTAATGACCCATGCCCTGACAACCCCTAAACCAGAATCCCGAGCCGGCACCAAACTCCCCTTTGGATCCATCCGTATACACATTTAGACCATTGGGTGGATTAAAGCAATCATTCTTGCTTTTGCAAATCGCCTGTATATTGACGTGAAATCTTTTTTCAAAGTTATACTTATTCAGCATTGAATCAGAATGCTTTTTTAGATCTGCATTTTGCTCGATTATATCAAAGACACTTCTGTGTCCAAAATCGTTGGTGGGTTTTTTGACCCCTCCTATTTTTACTAGCCTGTAGGCTGTCTTCAATGCCTCTGATTCAATTAGAATGTCAAGAGGAGTTAAATCAAGTATAGTTTCCAGTGAAGCGGTAGGGGTGGTTCTCATGGCCGCAGTGATCATAATGCACCCAAGCCGCTGCACCTTCTCCAACCTTGATCTATTTTGTTGGATACCAGCTTTGTGCCACCAGGCTATTGAGCCATAGGTTAGCACAGGTCTAACTATTGCTGTGTACATCCAACGGGCCATCTTGGGGCTAATTCCCCACTTGTTGCCACATAGGCTCTTACAAGTCCACAGAATTCTTGTGGCTTTCTTGGTAACATAGTCGATATGTTCATTCCAGTTTAATTTACTGTCCATAATAACACCGAGGTATTTAACCTTCTTGCTGAATGGAATACTCATCCCTTTCATCCTAGGGGGGTTGAGTTCCCTCAATATCCTTTTGTTTGTAAAAGGTACAATTACCGTTTTATTAGGATTGATGTTCAATCCTACTCTCATGCACCATCTCACCACCATTCTTAGTGCCATTGTCATCAACTCTGAAATAGTTTGTTGGTCAAAGCCCTTGATTATAATTGCTATGTCATCTGCATAGCCTATCGCTTGGAAACCCGCCTCATTTAGGAGGTGTAGTAGTTCGTCCACTACCAGGTTCCATAGGAGTGGGGAAAGGACACCTCCTTGGGGGCAGCCTGCGGCTGCTTTAACCTTTAGGTGATAATTGCCCATATTGGCTTGAATGACCCTATTCTTTAGCATGGCAATGACCCAATTAGCAATGTTTGGTCTAGTGCCGTGCCTTAGTAGGGCATTAGTTAATATATGAGTAGGGGTATTGTCAAATGCTCCCTCTATATCTAGAAATGCTCCGAGCGCGATTTGTTTCCACTGCAGAGCATCTTCTATCTGGTCCACCACTGCATGCAGCGCAGTGTCTACACCTTATTAACATATATGCCACCTTTCTGATTCCAGCAGCTATTAGATTACAGAGAGTATGAGAGAGAAAAGTGATGAACAGTATAATAGAAAATATTTTTTAAATAGTATAACTTTAAAATGATATAAATTCTATGTTAAAGAAAGTAAAAAATGTAGTTGAAATTAATTAACAAGACCATTCATATATTTTTTTACAAATTAAATATATTCAATAAAATTCAATAATGGAATCATGTTCATTAAGATGTTTAGACCAAAAATTCAGGATATTTAATTTATTGGTAAGAATAATAATATAGTTTATGCAAAATTAATTATTGGTAGGTTATAGTAAATTAATTTTTGTAGTAATGATATGTGTGTATTAACATAGACTGTCAGGCACTGCAGTAATTTGCAATTATATAATAATGAAAGACATAAAATTTGATTTTTTTTTTTTAATATCTAAGGTGAATTTACAGAAAAAGTGGTTTTGAGGCCAATTTTAGTTTGGTTTAGTTTTCAAGTAGTTAACATTTACTCTGTAAACCTAATTCCAATTAATAGGCAATTTGAATTTCCAATATTTATATTATTATCATTTTAGTGGAAGATATATCTATTATAGCAAGTAATTAAAAAGAAGAATAGTAGCCAGTTTTTTTAGTTTTATGATATAAAAAAAGTAGTTACTGTTAAAGTTGCACATTATTGTTCTCTCTTACTTTGGAATAAATTTCTCTTAGTTCTTACTTTAGAATAAATTTTATGAATCATTTTTTTAGCAATGGATAGATTGTATTACTAGAAATATGCTTCTCATTGGAGAGATAGATACTAAGAAGGAACGTAAGAAAGAGAAAAACTAAAAAAAAATACATCAGAAATTCTCAAAAATTAAATAAATAGTAAGTTTTTATTTATTTTCTTTAAAGTCAGCTTTCAAATATTCACAACAGCTCAAATTTCTGATGCTTTGAAATGCCTACTTATTTCATTACATGAAACAAAATAATGTTAAATATTCTAATTTTAAATAGATAGAAAAAAATAGTATTACACACACACACACACACACACACACACACAAACACACACACTCTATTGAAATTAAAACTTATACAAATATTTATTACTATAAACTTTAATAATTTCAAGGTTTCGCTTTGGACCAAAAGTTAAAGAATCAATTCTACAAATCTGTCTTTAAGAAGAAAATAATGTTTTACAGTTTAGGGTTGGCCATACAATTCTTCTTCATTTTTTTAGAACATTAAAGAATGTTTTTATTGAAGCAATTATTTACTCATATTTTTTTAAAATATCAATTTATTATTATCGTTATTAAACTAAAGAGAGTTATATCAAATGAGTAGTATATTTTTTGTATTTATTTATTTTCTATAGAGACATTTTAAAACTTTCAACCTTAACAATGCTTCCCTGCCTCTATCTTTACTTAGTTCTCCAATGTTTTGGCTTTTATTCTTGGTATCTTTTGCTCAGACTACTTCATGGTATCTTATATTCAGACTACTCATTTGGTTTTAGTTCTCCCAAATGGTCTTATGCCAACTACTATTGAATTCATGGTTGTGAAGGGTACTCTGTTATACCACTATGTATACAACTTTGACTCAGTTTATAAATTTTTTATTTATGTTATCCAGAGGTCGAGGTAAATAAAACCGTCTTCTTTTAAAGACAAACTTCCATTCATGTTGATCTTATCAATCATATGTTTTTTTTTCAACTAACTTTGTCTTTTCCTAATTTATTTGTAATATACACTCATAATCTCAGCAATTTTCTAAATGTTATTTATTTTACAGTGTAATTAAATGGCAAGAATAATGTAAAGGTGATGATTGGGAACTATAATTACCAATATGGATAATTAATTAATTGATTGTTAAAACGTCAAGTAATCCTGTAAGGCACATAACTAGGTCAAGTAAAAAGACTCGAAAAATAACCTCTAATAAATGGAACTAGCTAAAAGTTTGTGAGTATTGCTATTTTGTGGATTAGAATATAGCCGGTTCTTCCCCCTTTTCAAAAATGGCAAGTAATATTAAGTCTTTAATACCATGATTTAGTTATTAAAAACACATCCTTTACAAATACATTTACATCTGTATTTATACATACTTATCTATATACTATCTAATTCTGCATTACAATTTACCTTATTATGGGTTATAAATAGTGTGTATTGCAAATACAGTTTCACATAACTTTACCCATTAAATTTTATTCTTTCACTCTACTTATTCATGTTTGCATTAAACATATGGTAATATGTTGATATTATAAGGTAGTAATGAATAGAAAAGAAATATTTTTTTTTCAGAGACTCAAAGTCTTTTAAGAATAATTACAGTGATTAGACTTAATGTTGTGTTGGTTGTTTATTTTTTTTTCAAGTTGGAAATTCTATGACCGGTTTTCATAATTAATTGCTATAATATTTATAGGATAAATGATTCAGAATGGTATTTATCTTATACTCCATTAATTTATGCTTTAGAATTCTTTTTACCTTATTTAAATTTTATATTGCGAGACATTTAAAATAGTATATTAGTTTTGAAACTACATAAAAATATGAAGTTAATTGACTGTAGGCATGCATTCATTTTTTTTTAGGTTTTAAATAAAAATATATGTCTGTGAGTAAATGAAGTAGACATATTCAAGCAAATGTCATTTTTGGCAATTTATTTCAATTGGAAAACAGTTATGAATTGTATATTTAGATTGTCTGATTGAGTAGCTTAATCTGTAAATATTTGTTATAGTGATTTATATTTTTAAAGATAAATGAAGATTAGAATGGATATGAATTGAAGAATGAAAACAACAATGAAATGGAAGTTTTTAAAAGACGTTTTTATTAACAGGTAGTGTTATTAGATAATTAATAATTAATGAAACTAATAATTTATATGGAGAGGTTAGTTTGAAATGTATCAAAAATTCAAATGGCCATTCTTCAAAATCTAGTTTTTTAATAGAAAAATTGAGTGAAAATTATTATTTTGTTGCCAAATTAATAGTCGATATTTTCATTTATCTTCGATAAAGAAAGAATTGATAATATTTCTACCACTCACCCTAACTCTCTCTTAATAACTATTTTTAATTAAGTCAAATAATTTTGTCCTATGCTAAAAATAATCTAATTTTGTTGAAGTTGTCAAATAACCATTACTAATTTTTATTTTATCTGTAACTCTTTGTATACTTCCCAACAATCAGTTTTATACTTATTATTTGATATTTTTAATTAAAACAGAAAATTGTAAATTCATTTTCAGACTAAGCGTGATGGATTCTATTAGTTGCATATGTAAACACAGATACCTATCAACATTGATTTTATAATTTGATTTAAAGACATGATAACTAGTGAAGCTTAGGGAGTTTCAAAAAATTTATTGATAAAATTATAAATATTTCATATAGAATATTTTCTTATATTTTCCTATCCTTAAAATTATTAATGTGTAGGAAAAAAAGGCAATTTACTTTATAATATTGTCGTTTGAACATGCATTTGATGAATAACATATTAGTTTGTAATTTGTAAATAACTGTAACAATTGTTTAGTTTAAGTTCTAAAATTAATTAGAAAAGTAAATAATACCAAAACAATAATTTAAAAAAAAAGTTAACTGAAGGATCATAAATACAATTGATTTAAATTAAACTTCAAGTCAAATGAAAAAAAAAGAAAAAACAATGTTTATTTTTCTTAATTATTAGTATAAATATTTAAGCGAATTATTGAATCAAAGACTTGGTTAAGGTTTTTCCTTTTTTTGATTCCTTTTAGGCTATATTTTTTATTAGGCTATTGAAATCATAATCATGGAACATAATACTTGTGTTCTTAACAAATTTGTAAATTTCTAAATTATTCAACTAAAATTAAGGTGTGCTGGAATTTAAATCCTTACAATTAATGATAACTAGGTCAATTAGTGCAAATATTAATCTTGGATGTATACAAGTTTAAGTCAAAGCTTTAAAAATATAAGGAAAAAAAGCAATAACTTTCCATTGATGGTCAACATAACAAGAATTGAGGCCACTCTGGGAAGGGGAGTTTTAGTGTTTCAGGAGATAACTAAAACAGAACAATTAAGTAATGCATGACAAATTCAGATGAGGGGAAGTTCAGGAGGCATCTGCCCTACCTTGAATAACTGTACTCCTATGACCGCAAACATGAACTCTAGGAGGCACGTTACCAGCACAATGTTTCCAATAGTTTTTACTGCGACTATCACACACTGCACTACATGCTAAACATTACATGATGGGTCAACATTAATCAAATATACAATAAATTGTAAAAAAATATATATGGAAATTTAATCATATTAGATTTAACATTGAACATTGATGAAATATTACGATATGGTGTCACATCATGCCACAGAAAAAACAATTAGGATACCTTCCTACATTTTTAAGTGAAATTTCGATCATTTAATCAAATTTAAGTACACTTGCTATTTTTTCAGATACTAAAATAATTATATGCAAAATAAAAATACATATATGATGATAAGTAAGAAAAGTTCTGAGATATTTTGGAAGTTATAAAACTTTTAATAAATGTCAATCATCATTTTTTCAAATATTTATATCATCTATCTATGATGTTTATGCAAATTGGGGGATTATAATTACAGAATAAGTTAAACATAACATAGCTATAACTAACATACGGTTAATTTAAGTTTATTATATTATTTTACAAATCTAAATGCATAAGATCAATAATGTTTATTAGATTTTATTTCAAATATTACATCTAAATTAAACATTTGTTATTGTAATAACCCTTCCTTTTTAAAAAATTAATGCATTGTATGACATCTTAATGTTTAGAAAAAAAATATTTTAAAATTGTGATGAGTTAAAAATGCATAAATAAAATTTCTATGATATGAAATCATAATAATTTGTGAAACACGTTCGAATATTTCAATCAAGTAATGGAATAACAATTGTAATATACACAAAAAGTTTTGATCATTGTGACTATGATCAAATTAAATATTTAAGATATAAATATTTTTTAAACTAATGTTCTGACTTAAGCCATGTTTCAGTTAATATAAATTGCCACATTAGACTATTTTAAATAGAGAATTGTTGTGATGCACCTTTTGGGCAATTTTTCTTGCCAAGAAAAATATTTTTGGCATCCTTATTCCTAGATCTTTTCTTTCAAACAATAAAGGAAAAATACAATAGTTTCTGAGAGGCAGTTTTAAAGCCATTGAAGAAAGCTGTCTGACAGCAGTCGTGTGAATTTTATACTGATCTATGCATAGAAAGGGTTGGCTTTAAAGTAAGAAACAATCAAATCAGAAGAAAAAATGGTAAGCTGATTGCAGTCAAATACAAGATACTGTAGCATCAATCAGCACCAGATTTCTGGAGGGAGTGGGAAGCAAAAATGACTTACACGTTGGAAGATTTTAAGGGGTAAGAGAATTTTATACAAATTATTTGTATATTTATTTATGATCAATTTTAATAAATAAGAAAGAACAAAGCTCTAGCCATAGATTCAAATTTGAAGCAAGTGAATTCAAAAAGGGATACTATATAATAACAATAGATACTACTCAAATTTGTCTCACTGTTTGAAATGGAAGACAGGAGATCATGAGACAATCAGCAGATCATATTGGACACAGAGGCTGCTCCTATAGTTTAAACGTTCTAAGGAAAAACTTACCCTAAACTGTATAATGATTGGGGGAATGAAAAATCTTTTATAGTTATAGATCTTCTTCATTTTATTACAAATTTCGTACCCCTAAATATTTGCTGAACACAGTAGTATGGTCTCCGCAGACCTCCAATTGATCTATTTGAGTTTTCTCCTACAGCTCAGTGTTGTTTTATAATAAACATTTCCTATATGAATAAATATAGAGCAATTAAGCTTGAGAAGCATTTATCCCAAGTCCCTATGATATTATGAGGGATATTGCCCCTATAGGCGGTATTTTATGCACAAAACTTTTTCAATTATTTAACTCATGGATGAAATAAAAATTAACAGATGAGAGTAAAATCATACAAAAACTTTTATTAATTATTAGTGAGCCCACCTTATCAAATGAGTTGCCTTTAAACTAATAATAAAAGGTTTTAGCAGAAAATTAATTACTCGTTAATTGTTCCTAGATTTAATACCTGTAGATTTAAAAAGGAAATTTTACATTAATAACACTTATTACTTGATAAAGGATTCAGTTTCACAGAAAGCAACATTGAAAAACAAAATGCTATCAATTATAATGCTTATGTTGAAAATTAAATACTCCCATATTTAAAGTACTTAGTTTATGTCAAGATTTTTATTTTAAAATAATGTAAAAAACGGTAAATATGGAAATGTAAATAATGAAAACAGTGGTCTATAATAAATTAACTGAGATAATAAACAACTAAACAAATAAAACTTTTGTTCTTTTTATATATCTATGGTTCAGCAATATTCTGTAATTGCTTTTCTTCACAATTTGATATCTTACTATGGTATCCATTTTGAGCTTTATTGCCTTAATTCAATAATAAAACTATTAACTTTTACTGTGAGAAAAAGGTGGGTTGAAAGAAAGGGTGCCAAAATTGATTTTGGCCTGACCCAAAGTTTTCAATAGCCAGACAAGACTTGAAAGTATCATGCCCCTTTTAGATTTTTAGATTTGGCTAAATTGAAGCACAACAGAAATGAAGCATGAAAAAGAGCAGATAAAACAAAGCACCATGAAGACTGCATTAACCTTTGAGGAGCACAAGCACAGCTGACGCAGGCAATCATTCAGGAAAAATGGAACACGTACAGGAGCTTCTCGTTTCTAAACGTGATTTTAGAAAGGATGGTACCAAAGCCCATAATTTAATTCCTGGTCTTAAAAATGAAAAAAAAGAGCACCATTGGGAGCCCATTCTCTTCAATGGAAAAACCTTAACATCCGCAAAAGATATTTCCATTGCACTATGTAAACATTTTTTATCAGTAAGCAGTATATAACTGAGTGCTGCTGAGAAGAAAGTAGGGAAGGAAGCAAAAGCAACCTGTTGTAGTCAAAACCAACTTTCGAATTTCAACAAGAAATTTACATTAAATGAACTTCATATCACAAGGAAATCCTTAAAAAAAGGAAAGTCTGCCCTGATAAGATACTTCCAGAATTCATAATAAATATGGGAAGAAAGGCTTGCAATATGCTACTAAAGCTAATCAACCTAAAATGGAATGCTCATATCCCACATCGCTGGAAAAAGGCTGAAATAATTGCACTAATGAAGAAAGGCAAACCTGGCAACAGCCTAACAAGTTTCAGGCCTATCTCACTAACAAGCATCATCTGCAAAGCTGCAGAAAAGATTATAGAAAAATGTTTAAGAGAATACTTTGATTCCAACAATCTCATCAGTGACAGTCAAGCTGGATTCAGACAACACCGCTTGACTATCGATCAAGTAGTGAAGCTTACCCAAGGGATAAAAGATGGATTCCACTGCTCAGAAAAGAACAAACCTTCTTAAGCGTTTTACTGCTGTAAAATGGGGTGCAAACCAATATGTATTAGCAACAGCACATAAGATATACATACGACCAGTCACAGAATATGCTGTGAAAGTGACTGCCCTGACCTCAGACAACAACCTGAACAAACTAGAAGTAGTGCAAAACAATGCTCTTTGAATAATAACAGGTGCTGCTAAAACTACTCCTATCACCACAATGCAGCTTCAAACTTTATACAAACTGGCATTGAACCTCTAAATTTCAGAAGAGAGAAAATAACGCTGAAATTCTGGGAGAGAACCAGAAGAATTGATGCATGCTACTGGGACTTCTTTCTTCTGTCCAGGTCTTGATGGAAATTTTTTTCTGTCTGCCACTAGTACCATATTTTTTTAGGAATTTTTGGAATTCCATTCTGCTTTCTAATAAATCTAATTTAATCCTTTGTTTCTGTGTTTCTTGTTTTATTTGTTCTGTGTATCCTTGTTTAGGGGATATGTAGGGGAAAAATGGGAGTGCCTTGCACATGAGCAGCTCCCCCGAGATCTTCCAAGAGGCAAAGCTGCTGTTAGGTTCAGACTTATCACAGGTCATGATTACCTCCAGGCACATTTGTACAGAATGGGAATCACAAAATCTGATATTTGTCCCATATGTCTTTCTGGTGTAATGGACGACATCCTTAACGACATTGTAGTGGTCTTAAGGATGTTGAGAACAAAGATGATCCATGAATGATGGATGTCTTTATTGGGAGGCTCATCAGCGTATGGCAGAACTGCCACATGCTGGCATTGGATAAATAAAAAAGAAAAGATTTTAACATCATCAAACAGTTATCACAGACTTTTAAAAACCAAGCAATATGTAATATGAGGATGTTAAGAAGAGGCTAGCTTCAATGTATGCTGAATCTGGGAATTAAAAAATATATATTTATTTACTCAAAGGAAAGCAATCAGATAATAAAAACCTTCCCAGTTCCTATATTCTTTAATAGGCAATAACAGGCATCATTCAGGTTACTGGAGTGAGTGATGAAGCAACACTACTACCTCCTCTCTTATCAATTACTGTGTCCAATATTGACAGTTGATTGATTAAGTTCATATACCTGATGTATGAGGTCTAGTCTGATCATATGGTAGTAGATCTATAAATTGGATCATTGCCTTTAATTGGGTTAGTCATATATGTATGCGTATGACCTAGAGATAGTCAATTATTGAAGGAAGCGTTTGGTGATGTGATATGAACACTTCACACCATACCTAATAGTAAAAAAAAAAAAAAAAAAAAAATTTCCATATCAAGATTCTTTGTTAAGAAATATAGATTAGATAAACTGATCCTAAGCTTGATCAGAGGGAATTTATAGTAGGCTAATGATACTCATTGATATAGCAGAGAGTGAATAATTAAAAACTTCAGAATTCTTGGACTATCCATTCAGGAAATCTGTCATCAATCCACTTACAATGCTCAACTGGACATGACTTTAAAAAGAATTTATATACTTGCACAGTAAAATCTATTCATAAAGAACAATAAATTACTAAAATAAGAAATATATATTATCTATAATACTATGCATTGATTGATGAATTGATGGTAATAGATTTGACGGTTTATAGAAGAATAAATATTAAAGTAATCAGCAATAGAAAAACTAAACAAAGCCAATTGATATTTATAACAATTTTTTTTTAATTTTAAAGAAAAATATTGTGTGTTGACTCTATGATGCAGTATTTGTACAACATTTGTTTTATGAACACGGAAAATATATATTTGTTTACACTTGTGGAAAAAATAAATTTCTGATAAAAGTAAAGTGGCATTTTTCATTATCAAACAATTATCAGTTTTGAGCCATTGTAAGGAGAACTATAAAAGACAAGGTGTCTAATATGAAGAATTACAACTAACTTGAAACAATTATAATCCAGCATGTATTGAAACAGTCCAAGAGAAATTCCATAAATCCTACTAATTCTTATCATACTGTCTGTACAAATTAAAGATTTCATTTTATTTTCATATTATTTTATTAACGAAAAGGAACAGAAAATACTGCAACCCATGGAAAATTTATATCTAAGAAAGTTTTGAAGGATGCATCAGAAGAGACAGGATTAGAAAAGCAGTTAGAAGAGGTAATATTCAAGAGAAACAAGTACAAAATATAACCGAGTAGTTGGTAAGCAGAGAGGCCATCTTACACAAATGCAAAATAACAGGGTGACCAGACTTGCATACAAAGCCAAGTTTAATAGTGGTAAGGGCTGAGTAAGACTGAAAAACAAAGTTGGAAGGACGTTTGGAGATGAGACATCAACTGAAATAAGCAGAGTGAGCTATCAATGAACGACAGAACCACAGAATTAGCTCTATAAAAAGGAGCCTTGCACTGAACAATGTTAGAGAGGACAAGGGTATGCATGTATACATTTATTAATTATATCTCTAAGTATGTACTTAATATCTGTGTAATCTTTAAAAATAAAGGAATTAAGCTTAATGTTTATCAAACTTATAATCTACTATCAATACAGAATCTTGCTCTCTGCCGCTTAACAACATATACTTAATAATATATACATAATGGAGCAAACTATTGCCAATATACTGGAAAAAATTTTAATTCCAAACCATGAGGTTTAACGTTATCATAAGGTCTAGGAATTTCTTTAATTACCATATATTTTGTCTTGATACATTTCTCTCAAATTCTCTTCATATTGATAATTTCCTAAAAGTCAGGGATACCTCAGATACTTTAACATTATTTACACACACACACACACACACACACACACACACTAACTTTTCAAGAGTCAATATGAAGAAAAGGACAACTAAAGTACCCCCTTGTACTTCAAATGTTTCACTTAATACAGCTTTTATTTTTTATTAAAAAAGATATTTTTTTTTAGAGTTTTAAAACATGTTCAAACAACATTCTTTATAAATCTTTTTTTTTTATATATCTCTTGTCGTAGTTTCATCAATGTAAAATTGTTCTATAATATTAGCTCATATTTCACTAACCTAACATTCATCTGCTATATTAATACACGTTTCACCTTTTTTATTAAAAATAAATTACAATTTACTAGTCCTAATTTTCTACATCTAACAATACTTAAGAACCCTTTCCTAGCTTATTTAGAAGGCGTTCGTGAGCGACACACTTAGAATAATATTAAATATGGGATTATTACAAAGAACTTCATGAATAACAACAGAGGAAATTAGTTTAAGTAAATAAATATTTTGTTGATAAAATAAAAAAAAAACCTTAAAGGATCAAATATGAAACCTGAAGCAATGAATGCTTAAATAGCATAGCACCTTTACAGCAAATACTTTTTTCATTTATTTCTAGTATTTTTTATTAGTAGTTCTATATTATTTTATTAGTACTTATAGTATTTTTCATTTAAATTTTTTGGAAATAATTAGCTTGGCTGATAACGCATGAATAATCACAATTCCATTGCATTCATAACACAGGCCAAACCCTAAACTATTGAAAGAAACAGGAGTTAATGAACATGAAGTTACTGTTTGGTGACTTCCTTTGGAAAAATTAGTTTTTTGTTATGAATCTCAAGGTTAAATCACCATTGAGTAGTGACTAGCAAAGAGTAGTCAAACATAATAAATCTTGTTTTCTTGCTAGAGGAGAATGATAATGATCATTATAAATTAAATTAGATAAAAGAAAAATTAGAATATGTAGCAAATCATATTAAAATATAGAAATAAATTAATATCATGCCAGATTTGTTTATCCACTTTAATTTTCCAGCAGATATAATTTTAAATCAAAGTTAATAAAGGAATAAGATAACTACTACTCTGAAGCTTTTATCTAGGAACTCCTGCAATGAAAGGAATCTGTTTAACAATGTATAGAAAAATTTTACCTTACATTTAACAATGCTTTTAGAGAAAAAAACAATAATTATAACATTTTTATTGTTTGTTATTACAATTATCATTATTATAATAACATTATTTATAAATTGAATATTGACATAGTCTCAGCGACTACTGATAATACTATAGTTGATAGATTAATGTATTGCTACATTTATCAAAGAAGTATTATTTAACATAAAATTAAACAATTAAACATATATTTTTAGTTTTTTCAATATATTGAAAACATTTACATAATTAATTCAGAAAGGTATTTCTGAACAATTAAAAATTCATTACTTCGGATTAAATTTCCATAATGGCACAGCATATCAGCGGATATGCTTAAAGTAGTAATAGTTTCAGCCAAAAAAAAATATTTTTCAATATTTTGGCACTATCAATAATTAGAATTTAACCTTTCAAATTATTTATTCTATGCATTTCAAGTAGATAAGTTATATTTTATAAAGAAATAATTTATATATATTTTTACCATTTTAGAAATATTGTCTTCTATATTTAAAGAAACAATGAAAATCAACCTGTTAACTATTTTATATTATAAAATATGACCAAAAATATTTTGATTTAATAAAATAACAAATAATTAAACAGATGATTGATTAATGTTGACCCATTATATAAAACAGTTGATTTAAGAAAATACACTTCTTTTTTTTAATTAATTCACTTTCATATAAAACCTGGTAATAAAATAATAATGGCTTGATATGTGTCATTCATTATAAATAATTTTAACAACTATTATAGCATCATTAATATATTATACTTCAAATTAATTATGTATATATTGCTTTAATTTGTTAAGAAAAAATAAATAAAATTTAATTCTTACCTTCAAACCCTTGGCTCTATTGATTGCACGTAGAGGCCTTAAAACCCTGAGAACCCTTAGGATTTTTACAACTGATATAGCACCTGAGCTGTACAAACAAACTTACATTAATATTATTTATAATTCCTGGTTTAATTCTCATATAGCATTTATTATAGTTTATTTCTAGGTTCAAATAAAAACTACTATTTTAAAATAAAAATGCAATAATATTTATATATGAGATGAAAATAGTTGACTGGATGATCTAATGTAAAGGAGATAGTGGGGGGTGCAGTCAGAAAGAACACTGAATAAGTAATAAACTTATAATTATGTGCCGACGTTTCGACCTACAGTGTAGGTCATCTTCAGGGCTATGAGAAAGAAACAAACAGAACAAAAATTATAAAAATGTACAGTAACAATAATATGGTGACAAGTAATGTAGAAATTTAAAATAGTGGCAGATATGAAGATGGAAGATAACGAATATTAAAAAGTGACACAAGTGATAAAATTAAGATATAGATAGATTTAAAAAAATAATGATAATGAGGAGAAATTAAAATAGTGACAGATATAATAAAATTAAGATAAAGACAGATATAACAAAATTACTGATAATGACAAGAAAATGAAAATAATGACAGATATAATAAAGTAAGACAGATTTAATAAAATAAAGAGAATGAGCAGAAATGACAAATTATAAATAACGTATATAAAATAAAATACAGAAAATAAATGTACATTAATTTAATAAAATTAAAGAGAATGAGCAGAAATGACAAATTATAAATAACGTATATAAAATAAAATACAGAAAATGAATGTACAGAAAGGGTAGTAAAGTAAAAATAATATAAAGGAAAATCAGAAAGGAGGAGGTAAACAAAAGAAACAAAATGAGAATATTTACATATACAAAAAACGGTTGGAACATAAAGAATAAAGAAAAACTAGTAAAATAAAGATATGAAATGAACGATAACGGACTTAAGGATGTTACATGTTACAGAAAAGTATGGAACTGTATGTACAATAACTAATGTGAGTAATAGAAATACTATTGTACAGTAACATTGGTGTACAATGACTGTTTGAAAAATAGTAGATAGGATTAATGAATTTTGAAAAATTAAAATTAGTGAAAAACTATTGTACAGTAACAATAGTGTACAATGGCTGTTTGAAAAAAGGTAGATAGGATTAATGAGTTTGAAAAATTAAAACTAGTGCTTAAAAATATGAACTCTTGATTACCAACATATGATGGATGCCAAAATGATAAGGGGGAAATAATAGTGTGAAGAATGGAGAAAGGATAAAGAGAAAAGGATATAATAAATAAAGTATAAAGAAAGGACGTACCTATTTGGAGAGAGAAGCCTGCTGACTAATACTGAAAAGACCGTTAAGGGCGGAAGGGGGAAGGGTTAGAAGCGATCTCTAGTGGCCAAAAAGTTAACTATAGAAGGTAACCATACTGGAGTATAGGAAAAAAAGAGGGAAAGTGAATAAATGGATAAAATTAATATAAATAAAATTAAAACTAAAAATTATACGAATTAACAGATTCGTATATTAATATAAATAAAATAAAATAAATAAAATTAGAACAAAAAAAATGTATAAATGTCAATCGTGTGATAACAAAAGAAACATCAGTGACGAAGTAACAGAATTTAAGGTTTTTTGAGTAAGTTAAAAATTTGGGAGTAGGTAGAGGAAAGGTGATGTGAGTCAGTCTTAAGATTGATAGTGGAGGAATCTAAATTTATGTGGATAGTTTCAGAGAGGAAGCGTTTTTCATGGTTAGGAACCATAGCTAGGATAGACGTATTATCAAAATCAAAAGTGTGGTTTAAAGAAAGGGCATGTTCGGAAAGTTTAGAGGAGGTATGGTTACGGGAGGAAATGGCATATTTGTGTTGGGTAATACGGTCTTTAAGGAAGTTTTTGGTTTCACCTATATAGGAAGAGTTACAATTAGTAGTAGAGCAGGGGATACGATTTTACAGCAGGCTTCTCTCTCCAAGTAGGTACGTCCTTTCTTTATACTTTATTTATTATATCCTTTTCTCTTTATCCTTTCTCCATTTTAATTTCTCCTCATTATCATTATTTTTTTAAATCTATCTATATCTTAATTTTATCACTTGTGTCACTTTTTAATATTCGTTATCTTCCATCTTCATATCTGCCACTATTTTAAATTTCTATATTACTTGTCACCATATTATTGTTACTGTACATTTTTATAATTTTTGTTCTGTTTGTTTCTTTCTCATAGCCCTGAAGATGACCTACACTGTAGGTCGAAACGTCGGCACATAATTATAAGTTTATTACTTATTCAGTGTTCTTTCTGACTGCACCCCCCTACTATCTCCTTTACAATACAATAATATTTATAGTAATTTAAATCATTATACGTTATCCATCTGAAAATATAATTAATACAAAATAGATATAATTTAGATATGGTTTATAGTAAAGTAGTTTTGTGTTCAATTCAATTGCAAAGATTTGGTGTGATGTAAATATTTCATGCAGTTTATAAAATTAACATATTTTTCAGGCTTACCTAAAAAACATAGAAACAAGTGAAACACAGACCACTAACAGATCTAATAAATTGAAAGCAGAGCGACAGAATGCCCCATCATGTAGCACAAATCCATAAGAAATCATTTTAAGACAGATTTCTATTGTGAAAACTGTAGTAAAAAATTGGTCAAAATAGCCTAGAACCTGGAACAGAAAGGAACTTATAAAAGATATTTTGATTATATTTTTTAAATAGCTATAAAATAAGTCTATGTATGTATACCTATATACATACTTATATATGTATAGCTATAAAAGTGCAGCGTAAGACAAAATATAATTCTTTACTCTAAATATATTTAATACAGTAATTTAACATATTGTATAATATACATTCATCATTAGAGTCTCTTAATGAATCATATGTATTTAATCTTTATATCTGATATGGGTATAAATATTGATTAAATATTTAATTTGTATATCAATAGGCTTGTGAATAAATCTCTTTCGTTCTTATATTGTTAGATGCACTCTATACTTCAAAACATTTCCCCATCTTCATGAAATTAATGACAGTAAAATGCAATTAGATTAAAATAATTATATTAGTATATGTATAAAAATAAATATAAAATAAATAAATTATGAAAAATATTATATAAACATCATGTTTTACATAATTACCATTTATTATAAACATTGCGTATATATATAAGTAAGTGAAACTTATAATAAAACTCCTTTTCAGTTGATCAAAGCAGGATAATGCGCTGATAACTACACGTTCAATCTTTTCAGTTGTTCGCAGTAGAGTTCAGAATTCATAGAGCATCCATCAGGAACAAATTCGTGAAGAATAACACCTTCAAAATTCCAAAAAACGCAAGTCAGCAGAATTGCAGAACAGCAGTTTTAGCGCGATTTCTCACGGGTATTCGAATTTCGTCAGTGAACCCTTTTTTTATCACAGGTGACAATCTTCTGGTAAAATCTCATATCAGAAGGGGTTTTCAATAAATTTTCACAAATTTCTAACTTCTTAGCTGATTGCTGAGTAGTAAGTTTGTGAGGGACCAGTCTAAATCACTTTCACCTTCCCACTGAGCGTAGATGGCGACTAACAGTATCTTTGGACACACCAATCCCTGCCAAGTTCTTGAGTACTTGATGGATTTCACAAAAATCCTGTAGAATCTCATCAATATCCATTAATTGTCACCCGGAGCCTTTCTTCTTTTTCAATGTCATATCTCCACTACTAAATTTTCAAACTAACGCCATGCAGTGCACTGGTCTAGGATACCTTCTCCGTCATATTTAATAATTTCATGAGTTGCTTCAGCAGCTGTGATTTTTTTTTTTCAATAATGCCTTAAAATTACGAAAATTTCGTAGGAAACTGTCATGTTTCTTCTTTGAATTAAATAACTAAACTGAGGCTTTTTTGAAGAAGTCAAATGGGATTACACAAGCTTAGAGAATGCTCTAAAGGGATTATTGAGTATTGGTAGATATTAAATAGGATTAAAATAATTACAGTCCTTTGAAATCTTGAATTCGAAAAACTGGTCATTTTTTTCTGGACCCTATTATGTTTAGTTAAAAAATAAAACATAATTGGTTTACATATTTGGCTGATTGATGTTTAAAGTCAGAAAACACACGAGAATTTATATTTCTTTTTCAGAAGCCGACACCACTGGACCAAACCTCCAGGTGGCTATTTGACATCTTAACAAATCAGAACATGAATCCTGATAGTAGTACATGGGGTAGCACCATCACTCCTATGCACAATTATTAATTGTATATCTCTTAATAATATTATTTTAAATTAGTAATTTTATATTGTAGTCACTTTCCTGAAGATAGAACAAAAACCTGAAATGTTGTGAGTTCTAAATGCAATAAATTATATAAGAAAGATGGAGATTTATTTACATGCCTATTGAAGAACCATAAAAAATAACAATAAAAAATTGTTGCCATTTTTCTTTCGGCCCCTACAGTGCATTATCTTGAACCTTTGGATGTGTGTATATTATTTTCTGACCTAACATCACCAGAAAATTTTCATTGCCATGCCACCCCCTTATGAGAAACTAATATTAGGTGTGGGAAATACCAGGGCTTAGGAAAATCTTCAAAGCTATTAGAGAGGGAGTTATAAAGAGAAAAAATGGGAATTGAACCAATCTAAAGATGTTGACATAATTCAATTATCCAGCTGGTAAAACATTGTAGGTTACTCTGATTTTGAGGTCTCAAAAAAGACACTGCATGAGGAGAGAGGGCCATCCAGGAAAATGTGGCTAGAGGTGGTAGAAGCAGCTATAGTTTTTCTGGACACCAAAAACTGGACTAATGCTGTACAAGATACAGCCATCTGACAAAGTGTACTAGACAAAGTGTAGCTCACACTAGCTAAGTGGTTGTAAAATTTATGTGTAAGTGTATGCATGTTTTATTTCTATATGTTATACAGTTTACTCACAATATTAACTGTAAAACCAACCTCCCTATTCTTAAAGGTTCATTTTATTAAATAACTATTATTCATAACTCTTACCTTATTTCTTGGTGAATTTGAGTCGATAGGATCTTCAGCTGCTAATAGTGCTGATGACACCATGATGCATACGAGAATGACATTTCCGAAATGGGAATGGTTACAAAACCAATGACAAAAAACTCGAAACCTGTATAAAATAACAAAAATGTTGTAGTGATATTTCATAATTTAGTTTACTAAATTATTAGTTGTCATAGTAAAATTGATGAACTACAAATGTTTATTAAATGTATAGATAAAATTTATATTCAGTGTAGTGTTATAATATGTTCTGATCATGTTTTGATGCTATTTTATAACAAATTAATGAATAAGCAATAAAGAGGGAAATTAATGTTATTTATTTCAGTTAATGATTTTTTTTCCTAAAAAGAAGTTATTTCAAAACATTTTAAAAAACAACATATTTTTCGGAACATTAGAGTGATAGAAATTACTTCAATTATTTATTCATAAAATTTGTCAATCTTAGATAGATAGTATATACACTGAGCAGAAAAATTGTTATTAAAAGGAAGAAAAAATATATAAAATTAAAAATAAACAATTGATCAATGCCTAAGTCCTAAAAATAAATGGGTCCAATAAGCTTAGATATAATAAATGTTATACT
The DNA here is from genome assembly GCA_037127475.1 of Arma custos. NCBI lineage: Eukaryota > Metazoa > Arthropoda > Insecta > Hemiptera > Pentatomidae > Arma > Arma custos. The sequence goes on along the minus strand of CM073761.1, from coordinate 80,990,921 downwards.
GATTGGGAAAGGCTTCTATTCTAAAGTGTTTAGTTAAATAAATTTCATAGTAATGCAGGATAAATATTTAAATTTGAAAAATCACACAGTATTAATCAATAAGATTAAAATATCAAACAACTTGATTATTGTTAAAAAAAAAGTTAATTATAAGCCAGATGGAAAAATGATATAAGTCACTTTTTCATTTCTTATAATTAATCATTTGCCAGTCTGTCTGAGGTCTTCATTGTTCATTTACATTTTTAAACACAAATTTATAACCATTGTTCATTAAACAAGCAAAAGAAAAACAAAGAACAATATTTAAGAATAAATTAAACTACTGAATGAAACCCTGGAATGAGAAAAACTCTTTTTGTAAGAAAAAGTGGCTTACAACATCTTGCAATATGAGCACTATAGTCTTTGAATCTATAATTAATTTTATTAGTTTCTGTAACATAATAATAAATTTAATAAAAATAACAAAAAATTATTAATGTAAACACAATGAGACCGATAAGCGGAAGGAATAGTATTGTAAAGAAAAGGGTTAGGGAAGATAATAAATTGATATTATATGATATTATAAATGAATATAACAATATTCAAAATTAAGATGATTACATGTATAACAATTGTATTTTAAGAAATGATTGTTTTAGTAAACAATAGCAATTATAGAGACTTTCTTCCTCTCAGCTAATCCACTATTTTTTTAACATAAATACCTGTGTTTTACAATATACAGTCATCTAAGTAGAATTCATGCAACTAGTTTGTTAATTATAAAATTATAAAACGATTATAAATTATATTAAAGACAAATAGACATTAACATCTTAAATAGGAAACGTGCAAAAAAGTATTTAAACAACTATTTTTATTTTTTTACAGCTAAAATAATGTATAGATTATATTATTCAAACAATAATGATGAAAAGATAATCAGTTTTGTAGGTAAAAAATAAAAATGTTAAAACTCATTGAGTGGATGTTAAGAATGACAAAAAGAAAAAAAAGCTCAATATCACTTTTTATACATGTAGAATAATTTGCATAAAATTATTTTAAAGGTACCTTTGGAGATCATATAGTAGTACACAAACTTCAAAATATCATGGCATTGCAAAAAAAGTATCAAATAAATTAGTGGGATATATTCATTCAGTTACATATGTGAAGTGAAACTAGATATATTAAAGACATGGATAGGACATAAGAACCATTGCAAAAGTTAAATGAATTTATTTATTATATCTTTTGAAAAATATTGGAAAGACAATACCATCTTATCAATCATTGATTTAAATAAATAGAAAATACAGTCTAACAATATTAGGTTGTTCCCTCAACCTAGGTCAGAAAACCTGGAGTAAGAGAGTAAGTAATCATAAGTAATATCAGCCAATCCATAACTAACATCACATAGCATAAGTCAGTTGGTCATGAACCTAGGGCTATGAATTGAAAATTCAGTGCCTTAACCACCGAGCTACCCTACTGCTTAAAACAGGAAATAGGGAGGAAGTATAAAGAAGTGATTATGTGGAAATAAAAGAACCTTTTTTAGTTTTAAAACAAGATACATAGCTATTTCTGAATTATTGTTTTACTCTACATACTTAGGGTCCGTCCAACATACTAATGTAAAAATTTTTAAGATATTACTTGGAATTGTTGAATCCAAAAAATTATCTAGCTTTGTTATAAGCGGATTCTACTATGTAAGATTCAACCATATTTCTATATTATACTTTGCAGATAAAGTACAGAGGCACTGAAACATTTTCATTAAAATATTTTTATTGATTATTTTCTCAAGTTTATCTAGAGATCTCTAATGATTGGGTCTAGTAACATGCTAGCATTGAGTGAAAAAAGAAGAGCAACAGGCATTTTAATAGCTTTTGTAAATCTCTACTTTTATAAAAAAAAAAGTATATAGCTATCTAATGTTTTATAAGAATTATAAATCTAGTTTTACAATGAAGAATAACAGTAAAATATTTTTCTACCTGAATTAAGTATATTTTACCTTTCAGAAATCTTTATTTAGAAAGGAGGGGTGCTTTTCATTTTGAAGTTCCTATAAATTCAATAATTAATAATACTAATAATTTTTACAGTTTTATTTTCAGTAGTATTGACTTAAGTGTAAAGTTCTTTGTCTTTTTTAAAATAATAGGACCAAAAGTAAGAAAGTTTGAGTGAAATTCTAAAATGTGTTATTATTATGTAGTTTTAGTACAGTTATTGTTGGGGAACATTAATCATATTGAAATCTTTAATAGTATTGAGTTGTGAAGGATACCTTTGTTCAACACATTTAAAAATAATAAAAGTAGTTGATCAGAGGTCTACATAAATTTAATTATTAATTTGTATTAATTTATATTATATGAAAACTGAAACAATATTTTTCAGACCTAATCACAAAATAAATAGAAAAAGAAAGAAAAGAAAAGTGATATTTATCCACTGTTTTCTTCCAAGAACTTAAGATAATGAGTACTTTTAGAGATTCATTATTGAAATAGATCGTTAAATTAACAGTAGGTGTTTGGCAATTTGACTCATCACCTGTTTGTGCTAGAAAATAGAAAGAAGGAAGATGCATCAGGAATCGGCTGTTGCTTGGTAGCAATATTGAATTCTGATAGTCTTCTTGGCCTTGCTCTGATACCTTCTTCTTCATAGTCTAACATGCAAAAATAATAAAATATATAAAATAAAAACTACACATCAATAAAACCTCTACATAAATATTACATTACGTCAATTTAATACACATTGATAAAAAACAAAACAAAAAAATTACCATGCAGAACATAACTGTCTACATTACTTTTAATAGCTTTTAAATAATTTTAAATTTTGAATAAGCAATCCTACATTGTATAAGTATGTATTTTTCTACATACTAGTGATTCATACAGCTTAGTTAAAAAACAGTAAAACAAAGCATCACTATAGAGTGGACTAACTTCATAATTCTTCCACATTTGACATAAGGGCTTTCAAACGCACCTGTTATTTTTTGATAATAAAAAGAATGCAGATTCAGGAGGGAGAGGCTTTTGTTGAATATTTTCAGTTGAAATTGAGATCCCTTGAGTTACAGTTGGCTGATGACAAGTTCCAGCTTAGGAATTAATATTAACTTATCAACAAAAAAAAAATCTTATGTTCAAAAATTAATCCTAGGAATATGGGTCTGTAATTAAAATATTTAACCTAAAATTCTCAGTATGTGGATTACTAAAAAGGTTTATGAACAAATAAACAAAATGGTTAGATATTAATTAATACACAAAAAAAATTAAGAAAAGAATAACTTGATCACAATATTAAATAATTATTTTGATTATTTTTGTTTATTTTCTAAATAGATATTTTTCTATTTTTACTTGTAGTTGAATAAAATTTATTGTGATAAAGTAGTGTGAAAAATTTATTTTATTTATTCAACAAAGGCATCAGTAGTTTGGATCCGAAGCTATGGAGGAGATATAGATTTACTTTTATCAAGAAAACATAATGATAAATATTTTCATGAGAATATTGCATATAGACATGATTTGTATACACATAAGGCTTTTTATAATTGTAACTTAAAATATTTGAAAAAAAAAACCACAAATAACATTAGTGTACATAAAATTTGTATTTCTAAATTATACAAGAATGGAAAATAATCAATAATTAAACAAAAATAGTAAGTAATAAAACATCAAAATTTCTTGTAAAATAAAAAACACTGTTATTAATTTTATTTACGTCAAGAAATGATCATTTAAAGGATGGTCTATATATTTGTAAACCATTATAGATATTTAAGAAGTGTAATTTTTTTTTCATGTAACTAAAATGATAATGATTTTAAAACTTACATTTAAGAGTATTAACACTGCATTAATTAACACATGTTATAAAAGTTTGAAATAAAAAAAGGAAAATATATAAAACTTTGAAAATTAGGGTTATAACTTAAATTTATTTAACAAAGTTTGAAATTATGAATATTTCAGAAAACTTCTATAACAACCGAAAAATGACTGAAAAAGAAATGTTTAGGAACTATTTTTGAAAAAAAAATTAGTTTCTAAAAAATTCAGCTTTTATATAACCCATACCTGGTTACTCCAAGTTATTCAAAAACTATAAAATCATATTTTTTATTTAAATATTCAGTTTAATGAATAAACATTTAAGTTGATTTAATAATTAAAAACAGATTCCTAATGATGTCGAATGTTTCTTAATTGTTAAACAAGACATTTTCATTTTAGTATTTTAATATAATTGTTTTATGGTATAACAGAATATATAGTATCATTGGTATAGCTTTTACATATACACACACACACACACACACACACACACACACACACACACACACACACACACACACACACACACACACACACATACATATCTATATAGATAGATAGGTAGATAGATAGATATAAATAATTATGTTGTTTGAGATAGTATTTTTTTTTCAAAAAAGTCCACAGACAAGTTCCTCATTATCTCAGCACTTTATTTATAACATTATAACAATGTTTTAGTCACCAGGTATTCAAAATTTTGAGATAGTATTTTTAAAATATTATGTTTTGAGACGACCTTGAAGAAATGTCATATCTTTAATGAAGTATTGACACAATGAGATCAATTTTTTTAACTTTTATAATAACATTTATATAAACGCAAATTTATAAAAAAAAAATATAATTTTTATTTTTTATTAAGGGTTATTGATAATAGTGAATAAGAGTTCTTCAGTTTATCTAAACCAAAATTTGTGATATCTACGTATACTTAATAATACTCTTCTGTTTAAATTTATTACTTTTGATTATTAGATTTTTCAAGATAACAAAATTTATTGTTTAGATCCCATGATAATTACTGATTTGGGCAAAATGTTTCTATCGATCGTACGATAATATATTTCTTCCCTTCCCACCTTTGTATTCATGTCCTCCAAAATTATTTTTATGTAGTTTTTGCAGTAATTTATCGAAAAAACTGTTTTAGTTTATAATAAAATTCACTATTTCAACATTGTCTTTATTAGGATAATGGACGTTTATTAACAAAACTTTAAACCAACACCCTTGAAATATAGTGACTAATAATCAACAACTATCTAATTGAATATCCTTGAATGTGGGAAGAAATCTATTCCTAATCAGAAATCTCGTACTTTGTTCCTCCATACCATTATGTTAACAAACCTTCTGGCCAGCAAACTTCTTGCAGTGCAATAATATCTAAATTATATCTTTTATCCATATTTAAATGGACTGTTTGACCTCAAGATAAGGACTGTTTTATAAAGTTATAAAATATAATTTTGTAAACTAATTATGAATAATTCAACATGGTAGTTCATTAATTGTGAAACCAGCTATTTAAAGACAATATTGGAAGTGTCTCATGGATGATTTATAACAATAACATGGTGGACACAATTGAACATATTGATTCACAAGCATTATTTTAATTAAAACCTAATGTTTGAAGATGTCAAATACGGTAAATATATAATTCAGAAAGAAATAGTCAAAATTCACAGAGCACTACTTTATCATTATAAGGGGTAACTATATAACAAGAAAGAAAGTAGCAAAACCTCAATAATCTTGATAGTCTTGAATAAAACCAAACAGAAATAACTACTAATAATGGTATTATTTAATTCAACTATGCACCTACAGAGCTGAAAAACCTCTGAACTAGTCAACAGCAAAATTTCAAGATATAGTTTTCAATTTAATCCGAAAGCCCAGGAAAACCAACTATATAGGAAACAAAACTGATTGATGCACCTAATACAAGAATTAAAATCAGTGTTTAAAGAAGAGAGACAAACCTATTTTTGACTCTTTCATTCAGTAGTCTCATTTGGTATTCTGTTCTGTGGATCAGTAACAGACAAGAGTAAATTCTTCGTCCTATAAAAGAAAATAATCACAGTTATTACAGCTTGTGTTACTAATCAACACTCTATTCTTTGTTTTATTTTAAAACTAAAATATAATGACAGTGCCCCTGAATGGAAAGAGAATAGCAAATACCCTTTACAAAGACTAAAAACTGAAAAAAAATCTAGAGGTTTTCACAAGGAAAGCATTTTATGAATATTTGATCATTTCACATTAAATCGATTGTGTGCAAATCTTAACAAAACTAATCTAATGAGGCATAAAAAGATAAATAATATTTATATTAAGTCATTTGTACTTCTACCAATTCTGTAATGAGATGTAAGAACACTATGGGGAAAACATAATTACCTTCTATTCAATAAAAATAATGAAATGCCCTCTCAGTTTTCCATTTTTATAAGATAAATTTATATTAAATTAATTTTAATTTAACGAAAACAATTCTTTACTGATATTAAGAGATAATGAAGGTTTTTTCAGGTCTTATTAAAAATAACCTAAGGAAGCAACTAACAAGCAGGTTCCTCTCTAGGCTTTCCTAGCTGCTGATCTACAAAACCCTGATTTGACCAGTACTCACATATGGCTCAGAGGCCTGAACTCTAACAAAGGCAGACAAGACCGAGGAATTTTTGAGAGGACAATCCTGAGGAAGATTTTCAGACCAATAAAAGTTGGCGGAATATAAAGACGATGATACAACAGAGAGATATATGACCTCTATGAGATCTCAGATGTTGCCAGGACAATGAAACTTGGCCGACTACGATGGGCAGGTCACGTGGCACGGATGGAAGACACTCAGATTCCTAAGAAGATCCTCATAGAAGGAATCCATGGGACACGGAGAGTAGGGAGACCAAACGTGAGGTGGATGGATTACAATTATTGTAATGCATACTGAATATGGCAAACTAAACATATCCCCACTCTAAATATAAAAGTCAATCGATTATAGAACTTCACAAACAACATAACAAAATGACAATGGGTGTTTTAAATATTTAAAGGCTCAAAAGGTTCCAGTGCCTCTTGGAATAAATTAACAATTACAAAGTCGACATAACCTCGACATATAAATTGATTGATACTCAGTGAATAGCATCAGATAAACTTGGAAAGCTGAACTTTGCAGTTAATCAAATTTTCACTCAGGTAGAATATGCTGGAAAATAAATCATTTTCAATCCTTCTCAGCTTGGATTAATTATCAGTATCTCCATAAAAAATAGAATGAAAAAAACAAAAGATTTGAAATAGCTCAAAGAGGTTTATCAGACTCTGCAACAATACATTAAAAAACACACACACATACATATAAGTTAAATGTGGTGTAAGCTAAGTAATAATAATTAATATGACTGAAATAAGATCATTAATGTGTTTTGAAAAATGAATCTTTTTCAGAATTACTATCAAAATGATAATAAAAGAGTTATGAGTCCCTAATGCCAATTCCATCAAATGCTATATACAATAATCCATTCACCGATTACCATCCAAACTCAAATTTGTAAGATCGCTTTTAACAAAACCTTCCTACCTATGTTTTTGGTCTACTCCTCAGATTTATTTCTGTTTGCTGAGCATTTGAAAATTTTTTTGTGATTCGATCATTAGTAACCACCTTATACATTATTCTGACAATAGTTTAATAATTAATGTTATTATTAATGTTACAACTATAATTATTGAATTAAAACTCATATAAAATTTTGTTTTGTTTTTGAATTTAAGAAATCAGTAGTAATAGCATATACAGATCTTTATAATAAATTATTATGGACCATGGGGTTCTTTCTGAAAGACACTCATGCTTTGAGTAAGACAAGTGAGTTCTGGTCTTGAAAGTTTTCTTAATCTATGACGGGCCTACTTACAACCCCTTTTAACAATATTTCTGACACACGATAAATTATACATAAAAAAGTTATGTAATATAGAATTGCATTAATTAAATTATGTATAGTATAACTGATTGGTCTTCAAATCAAACTACAAAATAATATATATTTTAAATTCAATTCAGTTTAGAATAAGACTTGAGTTGCTGTATAATGAGGAAGCAAGCTCCTAGTGGAGGGGACTTTGAATTGAGGTCCAAATTGTTTATGTAATGTGTACGAAGTCAAGTGTGTTTCTTTTTAACTTTTTCAATTTGTTACTAATAAAAATAATAATAATAAATACAAATAAAATATTGAGCAAAAATTGCATTGTTTTAGTTTCCTTTCTAAAAAATATATAGTCTTTTCATAGCCTGAATTTTCACTTTTGGTTTCTGATTATACCAATATTTTCATGTTAGAGGTTTCCCATGGTACTAAAAATATGCATCATTCATTGTATATGTGAGTGAGCATTCTACCCTTTGAATATTGTTATCTGCTTTTGATACATCTGATGTAGGTTTGTTAACTTGTATGATAATTAAGGAAACATTTTTAAAGCACTTTAGGTACACATAATTATTATTTAAGTTTAAATGATTTCTTTATTCCATTCAGATTTTCTTTGCCAACAATTATTTCCTTATAGGAAATGCAATGTAGAATGCAAGTGCAGAGTCAGATTTTACTTTCTTCCAGAATTCATTTTCTTTTAATTAGAAAATATAAGGAAGGGAAAACGTCTATTTTTTTTTCATAAATCAAAACTTTTGGGAATTGAAAATTACTATTTTGTTCGAAATTATTTTGATTTGCACTTAAGTAGTTCAATCCCTTGTTAGTTTTGATGTGCATATAAAACGCCTGGTATAAGGTTTGTTATATTCATAAAGGTATCCTTTACTTTTATTAAAGTAAAAAAAAAAAATACATTATTTGGTACATGTTTAAGTAGTTTGATATTTAAATGAGTATAGGTTTTAATTATAATTTAATTTAAATAGCTGTTTTAGTAATTATTTTTTCTAAACTGAAGGAAAAATATACATGTCTTTAAAGTATACAATTAACTATTTCATGGAAAAAATATTTTTACATTTATAAAACGTTTTATAATTACAAAAAATAAACTTGTAAAACACTTTATTTTAATTGTTTCACTAATAGATAAATTCTCAATACATCTTCCCAGTATTGGGGAATAGCTAGTTGTTAAATAATATTATAATATATAAGATGATATAAAAGCTATTATAGCTGTCACATTATAAAGAAAATGGCTCATTTTTCATTTACTAAGAAAAACTATTTTTATTACTTTTCCTTATAATGAGATTTCTATAAAAAAATTGGAAAATTAACGATCACAATGATTTTGTTATAATATAATATTGTTCTTTGCTGGTAATGCCAGTTTTACCAAATGGAAAACAAATTTAAAATATTTAAAAATATTCAAATTCTAAACCTAAAAATTGCCTGTATTTTGAATATAGTTTGTACTCTTAAAAAGTTGCAATTAAAGAAAACAATTCTATAATCTCTCACCCTGCTGTTCATTTTCTTCATCATAATCCTCACTATCATCCAGCCTCACTTTGGTTCCTGATCCATCATCTCTCATTGATCTAAAAGAAATTAATTTTTAAAATATTTATGATACATCTAAACAGGTGCGGATTCAGATGTAGATTTTAGGAGGAAACTATTAGATACAGAGGGAATTAGAAATTTTTAACATCAGGATCAAGTTTTTACCTTATTCTTCCATTTTATTTAAAATTAATGTTATTTTTGAACAAGCTAACTAATTTCCCATTGTGATAGCTATAAATGCTGAAATTATCATAAATGAAGAGATTTGATACATGTCAAAAACAATTTATGATGATTTAGTATTTACTCAAAGTTATAATCAGGATGGTGAGATACTACTACAATATTGTACATGTACCAAGGAAGCTGTTATTTATTCATAACAGACAATCTGTTGAGAAACCTTTGATCCAAACTTAGTGGTTAAGATTGTAAAATAACACCTGAAGTAGTGGAAGACATAAAGATGGATTATGAGATAGAAAACAGTTCTGCAATCATGGCTTGCCATGAAACCCCAAAATTATTAATAACTCTGGATCACAGCTCCAACTATTTCAGAAAATATATGGTTCTCAACTGGTGACTTGTAGCCCAAAATGCTCATTAGGTTGAAAGAGATCAGAGTGGAAATAGACAAAATATAACTAAAAATGAGGATGACTACCACTTAAGTCTGCTGGTATGTAGGAATGCCCCACTGGAAAATGTATACACACCTGCTGAACTAGAAACTGAACTTTTGAATGGGGAGATTATTCAGCGAAACATTTTTCCATCCCGTGCCCAAGGTACTATAGTCCACCCACTGTATCCTTTGGGTTATGGAGATAGTAGGGTAAAGATCTGAAAACAAATGACAAGATGAAAGCTCTTTCAAAAAACAGCAGCTTGATTCAAAGAACAGAACTAGCCTATTCCCTTTAGACCAGCCAGACAATCAATCCAATATTACTCGAGGTGTGCACGAGCAGAGAACCTCTACAGAGCCTACTACTCTCACGAAGCAAAGCCCAAGACAGGACCATCTTACCAAGCAAACCTGGACCAAGCTGTCTTATCTGATTCAAGACCAGATTAGAGAGCAGGATTCAACATTCCGAACATCTAGTATTGAATCACCTGATCTTCAGCTAAAGCGTTCTACTGAAGTTATCGAACCCAAAAATAGTTAGGAGTTGTTAGAGAGGAGATATGGAGAGTAGCAGGATTAACATTGGGAGCTAAGGTATGTTAAAGGTTGTTGTTATGTATTAAAGACTACTCATGTCTATTTGTAGGTATTCATATGTTTATATTCAGTGCTACCTATTGTTAATACAACTAAAACCAAATATAATCAAGCACTATCTTATGCAAAAGTGGTTCCTATAGAATACAATTCTAATACAAATAAATGTATTATTCAGATAGAGCTTAAAGTAAAAATGCATGTGTTGAGATAAAATGAAATTTAAATAAATCTTTACCCTTCATTAGGCTCATCTCCTGAATTAGCTTCTTCATCATCGAGGCCCTCATCTTCAAAACTTTCTTCCTGTTTTTCATCTTCCCAATTATGGCCACCTATTGAAGGACTCTGTGATTTACGCTGCTTCTCAGCCTGAAATGTTACATTAAAATGTTCTACTATGTATCCATTCATTAAATATTCAGGGACAATAAAAAATCGATATAAGTTATAATTTTATATTTAAAGTGTTTTTAAACTCAGAAATACGCCAAATAAACTGTATATATTCCTGAGATACGAAAAATACATCCATAAAATATTTCTGTTGCAGATATATATATTTATATAATGTTAAGAATTTATATATAATTATATGGATAGTTAATTAAAAGTCGATGTTAATTATATTTTTATTTTATTACAAAATTTAAGTTATTACAAAAACAAAACAATTTGTTATCTTACAATATTTTATTAAACATGAAATCTTTTATCTCCGTGGGTCAATGATAATTAATTACAATTTGGGAAGATTAAAACAATTTAAATTTAAAACACAATTTTTATAGTAAACTGACTAAAATAACATATGTAAAAAAAAAAAAACATATGTATCTCATCCAATATGTGTCCTAAAACTCCTTCACAAAACAGCCTACGAATCACAATACATTCCAACTTCTCTTGAAAACTCCTTGCACCAGATTGCCAATGGCATTTAGAATCACTTGGAGAGTCTTATCTTCAGAACATCCAATAATCAAGTAATATAACTTAGAGGTCCTCACTCAGATACCTCCACACTGAGAGTGACCATTTGGAGATGCTCTCTCTCGAACCTCCACGCCTAGAGTTCTTGAAATATGGCAGTAGCGTGCCAGTAGTGGGCGGCAATGCCATATGTATAAGCTGACAATCAGTTACACATGTTAAAATAAATAAAATATTAAATTTTTAAATACGTATTTTGAATAAGCTTTAATAAAATTTAGAATCATCTTTATTTACTTAATTTATTCATAAATTCACGCCAACTTAATATTGGTCCACTATTGATATGCCAAATATCGAATACTTATTTTGATTTATTTTTAACATATTTTGAACCTCAACAATATATGTATATAAATATAATAGCAATTTTTGTGTAACAATAACATTTTTTAATTGTTCAAAAATATTTTTTGGACTATTTTTTAAGTTCTGACATTAACCATTAACACAAATTTGATTCATTAGAATAGTTCTTATCGTAATTAGAATGATTGTTTGTGATTGTATTCCCTTATTTAATCTGTTGATAAACACAGTTGAACAAACCATAATAGATTAAAACTCCGACATTAAATGAATGAAATTCTTTTTACAACTATGCTGATCACTGAAATAAAAGTCTATGAGAATTATTTTATTTTATTTTAACTTTATTTTGATATGATACTTTTCAATCTAAATTTTGTTTTGAATTTGTTTATATAATTGCTATATTTTTTCTGAAGGCTACTTGTAAAGTTCAAGTTCTACTTATATACATCTTACAACAAAGTATACAATCTAAAAAAAAATTATACCTCTTCATCTTCTTCTTTTTCTATAGCAGTTAAAGATTCGGCATCTGCCAAATTGTCAACAGCAATGGCCAAGAAAACATTTAACAGAATATCTATGTACATGTTAAGATTAATATTTCAATTTACCAGTTTTTTAAATAATGATTTAGTATAGTAACAAGGGATGAAATATTAATTTTTATAATATTAATTCTATAATATTCAAAATACAAAATACTATAAAATCAAGTATATGAAAAATATTTTTTTTTAATCTAATCTAAAAGTACTTAAAACAAAATGTTAGTAAAAGTAATGAATTAATTAATCTGATTTCAGTGCTATCGTTATGAGTAAGGCCCGGATTTTTATGTTTTTGCATATTTTTTTTATGCTTTGTACATGACGTTTGAAGTTTTTAAAACGTGTTTTGGGCCAAAAGCATTCAATTTGGACAACTTTTATTTTGCATATTTGTGCATATTTGAAGCAAAATGCATATTTTTGCATATTTAATCATTTTTGCATATTTTGAATGCTTTTTGTTCTATTTTAGGTTTTATGTGTTGTCAGAAGTGTTCAGATAATTTTTAAAAACGATGAATCAATAAAAACATTTAATTCAATAACAGGAAACAATTAATTATAATATTTCTTTTTCTATGAAGATTGGCCCTTCCCCTTTCTATGTTAAAATTCTTAGAATCCATTTCCACTTTTGGTTCTGCTGCTCTTCTATAACTAAAAATTGTGTTAGACTCGAAATATCGCACCGTTAACATCACGAAAGTTAAGGCTAAAGCTAGTGAACTTGTAACCAAATATTTAAGTGAATTCCTTGACGAAACTTTTCTTAGTGATTCGTTATTAACGCAGCATATCGAAACAACGAAACATAAAGAAAACCTACAAAGAATAAAACAAGTCATTCAGACATTTATTTCTACATCATTTACATCAACTTCGACTTCCAGTAAGTCACAATTTTTCAATGATTTGACTCGTGCTTTTATGAGCGCAGATATTCCAATTTATAAGATCAATAATTCTGAATTAAAAGAGTTTTTTGAAAGGTATACCGGACTCAAAATGCTAGACAAAAGCACTTTTTGAAAAAATTATGTCCCTGATATTTACCAGGAGACCATGAATAAAATACGCAACCAATAAAAGACGTACCAATTCGGGTGTCCATAGATGAGACGACTGATTCTCTGGGAAGGATATGTGGCCAATATTATTGTCGGAAAGCTGTGAGAAGACTTATCAAAACCCTTTCTTCTAAGCATGAAGTTGTTGGACAAATGTCACCACGAAACCATAGCTAGATTTTTTAATGATTCCATGACTTTTCTCTAGCCAAATGGAACTCTACATGAAAAAGTATTTTTATTCACAACTGACGCTGCTCCGTACATGGTTAAGGCTGCAAAGTCATTGAAAATATTCTACCCTAAAATGATTCACTTGACTTGCCTTGCCCCTGCATTTCATAGGGTCGCGGAAACTGTCAGAAATGAATTTGAAGATGTAGACTTGCTGATTTCGAATGTCAAAAAAATTTTTCTCAAAGCGCCAAGTCGGGTAACATTATTGAAAGAAAATTACCCATAATTAAATTTACCACCGGAACGAAAGATATTAGAGTGCACTACTTTTCACCATTGCATTACCTAGCCTAGAAATGTTAGTTTGTTTTCTTCACTCATATTCAGGCCTAGTTATGAGTGAAGAAAACAAACTAACATTTCTAGGCTAGGTAATGCAATGGTGAAAAGTAGTGCACTCTAATATCTAACAAAATTTTTAACAAGAGTAAATTAATGTAACTTATTAATTACAATAAAAGACTTAGCATATCTGACGGCTCAATGCCAATACCACCGGGGCGACCTGTGGTATAGAGGCTAGCATAACAAACTACTAAGCCCAAGATCACGGGTTTGTAGCCCGGCAGGTGGCCCTAGGATTTTTTAAAGGGAGTAAAAAATCCTTAGTTATGCCGTCCTTTGGAAGGGACGTTAAACGGGAGTCCCGAGCCTGTAAAATGTCAGGTACTCGTTAAAAATCCCTATCCTAATTAAACCTGGATAGGCAAAATATAGAGCTCCCAATGTAGCATCGTCCGATTAGCCATAGCAGCATAAAGTGATGTTAAATAAACAAGCAAGCAACCAACCGGCCAATACCACCAATCCCTTTTAACAAATTTCTGTAAAATCCAAAATCTATTTTATGTTCTCTCTATTCTGAACATTGGGCTTTATGTAGTACATTGGTCTCAGTTTAGGTCGGACACTGAAGTGGTGCATATCGAAATCTTTCTTAAACTGATTGCCTATATTTTGATTTTATTCATTTTAAGATTACATTATTGTATTTAAAAATTGAAGAAATTAAGATAGTTTCATCTTATTCATCTTTAGTTTCATCTATCCATAAAACAAACTAAAAAAAAATCATTATTTTAATCAATGCAAATAATTCAATACCTGAAAACAATACTAGGTACTATTAAAGTATTCATACTCTAATCGGCACACCATGGGGGGGGGTACAAAATAGATACTAAGCTGAACTTTGAATTTCTAGAATAATATTGGGGTACATCTACTAAAACGTTATATACCTACTGCAGTACAATTAAATGAACAGTTTTATACTTTGTAAAATGAGCTGTTAGGCGGACAGAGGGTACCCCCTAATCTTCTTTAATTTTTTTTTAGAGACCCTAAGTATTTAAATTTCTCTGCATGTTCAAATTTATTTCTTCCATTATCTATATCACCAAAATCACCATTTTTCTGCAACTAAACATACACCAGCAATTAACAACGTTATTGCATTTAGTTTTATAGTTTTATGTCTTCATCTAAAAGAAACAACTCATTGCAAACTGGAACATGGATATTTTACTACCCAGATCTTGCATTTGAATATTTTTCAGTGTGCATCATCTTTCTGATAACATATTCTAGTTTTAAAGTAAATAGTACAAGTGAAAGAGAATTCCTTTGTTTTAAACCTGAAAGAACTTAAACATTTTCTGAAAAATAATTACTGATTTTAACTCATTGAGTGTTTCAGTCATGCACATCCCTACTTCATTTTGTCTACAGTTGTATCCCTTAACATTGTTTGCTACTGATTTTAAATCACCTGTTGTTTTTTAACTTCTTATGTTCCATGGTCTTATGTCAAAATCTATATTTTTCATCTTAAGCCCTGAATCCTCAGAAGCAGTATCCATCTGGAGACTGGATCTTGTAAATAGTTTACCTCAGAAAGACCTATGCCTATTAGTATTTTATTTTTTTTTTGTTCTAAATGTGTGAAAAGGGCACTTCAAACCTAAGTAAAATTTCTCTAGCATGCCTGAGGGCTTATTGTAGGCCGGCAAACCCATCGGACTAAACTCAGAGAAACTTCCAGGAAGTTTCCACCAACCATCCCCACATCCACTATCTGTGGGATGCTCCTACACATGATAATGAGAAAAACACTAATAATTAATGTAATTCAATACAATTAGTTTTAAAATGTAATTAAAATTGCATCATTTGTATTTTCAGGTGAGAACTAAACAAGTATTTTCATATATGTATTTTAGACTTTCTTTAACCTAGAATAGTGCCAGTTACTTTTTCCAAACACTTTATAAGTAGTTTAAGGATACAATTACCACAGATGAAAAGTATTATGAAGTAAATGCATGCCAAAATTCCAATAGATGAAACACCACCGTAGGCTTGAATTCCATCATACATTACTGTATTCCAGTCTTCACCAGTCAATATCTATTTAAAAATAAGAAACAAATGTTAATAGAAATTGTAATTGCATGGAAATTAATTGCATTTAAAATTGAATTATAAAATATTAAATTACCTGAAATACAGTTAATAAGCTTTGCCAAAAACAATCAAAATTACTTCGGGGTTTATCTTTTGTATTACCAAAATTAAATCTCCCACCAAAAACTTGCATACCCAATAGTGCAAATATGACTATAAATAGGAACAATAATAGCAGTAATGATGCAATAGACTGTATTGAGTTCAGTAAAGAAGCAACAAGATTTGATAATGATCTCCAATACCTAAAAGGGTGAAACCAATTAGTCAAAGTTTAATAAAATAAACTACAAACATGTTTGTGTAAATTTTTTTATTTACACTTGCTTTTATATAAATAAGTATCCACGTATCCTACAATAAAAAACGATATAAATCAAGTAAAATCATGAATAAATAAAAAAATAATATGTATTCATGTATTTTTTTTAATTTCAAGAAATGTAAATGTAACTTACTTAGTAACTTTGAAAACCCTTAAAAGACGAACACAACGCAAAACAGAAACACCTAGTGGAGGCATAATATCTGTGTTTGTTAATACCATTTCTCCAATACTTCCAATCACAACAAAACAATCAAATCTATTGAATAATGATACAAAATAACCCTGGAAATTGAAAAAAAAATAAGTAGAAAAGATTATCAGTTATCGTGTTATTATTTTATTTATAACTAATATAAAACTAAACACATAAAATCATGAGTTATAGATTTGAAATTTCAGAAAAAATTGTTTTTAATATGAGTTTTTTTTATTAATTTATAACAAACCTGAAATCCAAGACTGTACATTTTGAGAAACATTTCCATTGTAAACAGAGCTATGAAGAACATATTTGTTATTTCTGAAATAAAAAATAAAAAATGATCATAAACATAATCATATGTAGTCTTAGGTTTATGACATAAACCTTTTGATGAAAATAACTTGTAGCTGTCATAAAATAAATCTATATTTGACATATATTAACACTAATTTGAATAAAGAAAACAAATTTAACCTATAAATATATTTTTGAGTTAGGTAGTTATGCAGTTTTCATTAAAAAAAAAAAAATCATTTTAATTTGATTTACTAATATTAAAATTTATGAAAAAAAAAGATAAATGACCCTTAAATAATTAAACTCATCATATGATATATATGTAATCATATATGTAAGAGAGAACATTTAAGGTGATGTATATAGTGAGAATATAATAAAATAAAGTTTATGGCTGAAAAGAACAAAGATTGAAGTCAATAAAAAGGATAGGAGAAATTTCAAAATTGACATTACCCAAGGAGTTTTGAAAAAAAATCGTCATAACTTATTTTGAAAAAGAGCTAATACTTAGATATTCATAACAGTAGTCAGGATTCACCAATATACCCATACTCATCATATGTGACTATTAAATATCAATGAAAGAAACTTGGCTCACTTATGAATTTGGCCATGAACTTAGCTCTCTTTCTGAACTGTTACACATTTAAAACCAATGTAATAGATATATTCATTCATTGAAGACTTTTTTATTTTGAACTCTTTATTAGGTTGTATGTGGAAAACTATTCTAGATTCCAGTAATATTTCAAAACTATTAAATTATCTATATTATATTTAATAAATAAAGAAATTTACAAAAAAATTGAGACAATGCAGTGTGAAAAAATGATGTAGCCACAATTTAAAAGACTCATTCATATAAAAAAAAGACTCCACATGTTTACATTACTCAAAACTTGATTTTTATTAAAGTGAAACTTTTATTCTATTGCCCCAAAATTTTTTGCCCATCTATCAGCATGTCGTGTTACAGCTGGAGAAGGGGTAAAGTGAAAGGCGCATGTTTGTATAATGATAAAATACATCAATGATATATAAAACACATAAATATTTAATCATAACCAAACACTTTATTGTGAATATCCCTCTTATATAATATTGCTCTTAGCTTTTAATATGCGTTTATCATCTAAATGATTGTAGTAATAATGTATTCCGTACTCTAATACGCAAATTGAAATTAAATTTTATAATTGAATATTTTGTCTACTATTGATTTCCCATTATCATTCCCATTTTTCAATAATTAAGTTAAGATTAAAAACGCAATTTTAATACCCTAAATCGAATAATTTTCCAAATTTTTTTTAGTTAAATGCCTACAAACCGAAAAAAAGTTTCACTTGCATCGTGGTTTCATAAAATCACACAACTTTTTTTCTTAACACATCAATTATTATAATTTAATTTACAATACTTATGATTAATCTTATGATATAAAAATATTAATATTTTTGAAATTATTTCAGTCAAAAATTACCTTGAAATTTGTCTAACCATTCAGGCTGGTGGTAATGTTCAGTCGCAAGAACTCCTGTATTGAGGAATACAAGTATGATAATCAACCAATAAAATGCTTGTGATTTTACTGCTTTCCGACAGGCTTTGCGCATACGTCGATTAATTCTAAAATGTTAAATAAAAATTAAGGTATTTTTGTTTACCTAGTTAAAAATAGAATAGAAGGTTACAATTTACCTGTCAAAGTTTTTCTTTTTTTGTACAAACCAAGTATCTTGTTTTTCTCCATCATCACCTTCGAGTCTATCAGCAGATTCTGTTTCTCTGTTCTTGTCTTTTATTAAAAAAAAAAAAAAAAAAAAGAAAAACATTTATGTAAAAACTCATAAACATCTTATGATTTCTAACAACTAATATGAGTACATTTAATGACATCACTTAAAAATGACCAAATTAAGATAAAAATGTTCTGTCATTGATATTATTAAAAATCTTGAATATTAAGTGTTATGGCTACTAATATATAATTTTAGGTTTAGGTCATCCATTTTGGGTTACTAATTATAGTTTATTATAAGCAATAATAATAATAAATAATAATTTAAACAATAATAAATAATTTTATTATAAACAAAGTTATTACTTTGTTTACAATAAAATTATTTTTTCTTTTTATTAAGTGACTTAATTTTCTATTGCAAAGAGAAGTTCAAGAATTAAGGAACATATAGGAAAAAAGACATATTGACTGTATTACGGAATTGATGATTATTGGAACACAACACACTGGAGAGGATAATCTCAACTGCAGAGATAGAGTTGGAAGTATAAAGCCTACATGAAATGGAATACGACGAAGCAAGGGTATGGGCGGCACTGATGAGTAATTAATACAAAAATTGATGGATCATCATGAAAAAATAATCATGAACTCCAACAAAGAAAAACAGAAATAATTATTTTTAAAGTTTAATTTTTCAGTTTTTAAAATTAGTTATGCAAATACATGCAGAGATTATATATATATATATATATATATACATTTTGTTCACTAAGTTAATTATTTTTAATATACTTGTGCACACATATTAAATTATAAAAATACCACATGTATATATATATATATATATATAAGTCAACATTGTATAACTTAATTCATGAAACTTTATAGTATCCTTTGGATGATAATAAACTTCAAACTCAATCAAATCATGATGAATGAATAACAAAATTTTAAAAAAATATTAAAAACAGGAAGTTTTGAATACTTTTTGATTCAGAATGTTTTCTATCCTCTCCTTCTGGTTCAATATCTTCAGCTTGGGTAATCCAATCAAGATAACCTCTTAAATCTTCTTCAAGTTGTTGTTTTTCCCTCAATTTATGAAAATCTCCTCTTGCTTTAGCCTTTTCTCTTTCCTTTGAAAATTCTCTGCAGTAAAAAATAGGAATAATTTATCAATGAGGAAATCATAATGGTTACTGATTAAATATTATAAGAATGGTAATATATAATTTAATAATATTAAGAAAGAAAAAAAAACAATATCCAGTCAATAAATTCTTCATTTATTAAGTGTTAAAAACGTTTTGGCATTCTCAATCACAATTATTTCTGGTTTTATGCATTAAAAACCATGCTGTACATAACTGCACAAGTTAAATGTCAGAATTTTCTTCATACAATTTTTTTCAATTTTAAATGCATTTGTTAATGATAAAAAAAATATTGAGTAATTAGAAAAAAATGTTGAGATAGATTATATTTATATGTAGTTAAACTTTCAAATCCAAGAAAATGCTATAACAAAGTTATATCCAATACTAGTTAGATATAACTTAATTTTAAGAAATAAACTTAAAAAAAGATAAAGAATCTGCCAAAATAACAGTGAGTAGATGAAAATTAAATTTTATATGCCTGGTTAACTTTGCCAAGACTTTTTGAAATACTAATTTTTATATTGAAATGAAACACTTCAGACAAATGAAATAAAATAGTATCTTAACTAACCTTGGAAAAAGATTTATTTTTAAGAATGAGTTTAATATAAACATATTTGAAATTTCATACCCGCTCAACACACCAAGAATTAGATTCATAACAAAAAAAGCACCGAGTATAACCATTGATATGAAATACATCCATTGCCAAGAATTGCCCAAAGAATCTTCAATCTGAAGAAAATAAATCATACTGATTAAAACAGATAATTTTATAATGATTGTAAATGAAATGAATTATCAATGACATACATTATAAAGAACATCTGTCCAGCCTTCTAGAGTAATACATTGGAATACAGTCAGCATGGCTAACCCAAAGTTATCAAAATTAGTTATTCCAAAGTTAGGTCCATCCCAACCCTCTTTACAGACCATATCTTTGGGACATTGAAAACCCGCATCTTCAGTATCACCACAAGGGTGTGGATTTTCCATCATTTCATCTGAAAATTATGTTGAGTAACATCACAAAAAATATACAAACTTATTAGTGATATTAAATTTAAATTTAAATAATAATAAATAAAACAAACAAATAAGAAAATCTGAATTGCTCCAAATTATTTTTTCTTTCTCAGCATAATAAATAAATTATAGTTCTGCTTATCAATATCAAACGATATTTGATTTAATGTAAAAACGAACCTTGTTTTAAAAAATGGTGGATTTCTCAGACCTTTTTGGAATCAGAATATATGCAATTTATGTTTATATATTAATATTTTATATCGGATTTTATAGTGTGTTTAAAACTGTTTCTTTTTTTGGTGTATTATTTTAGATGCATCCAAATTGAATGCATGGTAAAGCTGACCATGAGTGGTGTGAAGTGTACTATGCAGGTTGGTGGGCAAAGGACGGAAGAGTTCTCTTCAAGAAAATGACTTCGCCGAAGTGATGCGCTAGCATGTCACTTGTTTAACTTGGTGCTTGAGAAGGCAGTTAGGGTTACTGGCCTGCATACTAGTGGGGAGGTTTACAACCACATGGTCCAGCTCTTAGCCTATCCAAATGATGTGATGGGAAGGTCGTTTCAGTCTGTAAGGGAGGATTTCTTGGCTCTGTTGGAGGCCGCCAGAAAACTCGGGTTAGAGGTGAACGAAGGAAAAACTAAGTACATGGCCACAGGAGAGGACCCACAACATGGCGAAACCACTAATGTTGGCCTCTTCAACTTTGAGAAAGTGGCCCAGTCCACATATTTAGGGTCACTGGTCACTCAAGATAGGAGAAGGATCTGAGGTTGAAGTGAAGAGAAGAATATTGATGAAAGGGTTCACCTCCTGCCTACTATCCCGGCAGACCAAGCTCGATCTGTACAAGACATTGAACCACCCAGTCCTTTTGTATAGATCTGAAACATGGACAACAGGTAAAAGAATCGAGCAGGACCTGTTAGTCTTTGAAAGGAAAAACCTCCGAAGAATTTTCAGAGGAGTCCATCTAAACGGGAACTGGAGAAGGCGAATGAACAGCAAAATATATGCAATATTTAATGAACATGATGTTGTTCTTGCAATGAAGCTTGTGAGTTTGCGATGGGCTGGACATGTGGCTAGGATGGAGGATGAGGCAATCCCTAAGAGGGTCTTGACAGAACCTCTCCATGGCACTAGGAGAAGATGGAGATAGTCGGATGGTGTGGCAAGAGATGCCAAAGATGTCCTGGGATTGAGGAACTGGATGTCAGCTGCGCAAAACAGAGAGGACTGGAGGAGGCTAATGGAAGAGGCCAAAACTTGGACTTGGACTTGAAATCAAGTTGTAGTGCCGAGTTAAAAAAAAAAAATTAGAAAATTATAAAGGAGTCAGTGGGGATAACCATTTTTTTGACAGTATTCACATTAAACTGTCGAAGTTATAACAGTAAATAAATAATGATATTTAAAAAGAAAACATTACATTTTTACTATTTGCCTTTTGTATAATAATTTAAAACTTATTATTTCATAATTGTGTATGATTAATGCAAGCCATGTGAATGACAGTTTCACCAATGGAGGTGGTTCAATAAAACCTTTTAGTTTACCTGTAAATTATTGACTATAGTTACCTGTAGCATTATTGTAACACGTTTTATGTAGACAGCCAGAAAACAACTCTAAACCTATTATTGCATATATTATTATCACAAACAAAACAAGTAGGGCAATGTGGAGTAGAGGTACCATAGCCCTCAGAATAGAATTGAGAACGACTTGCAAACCTAAAATTATAATAAATTTCATTAACCATTTAAATAAATAGTTTTACATAAGTTTTTAACATTACCAAACACTTAATATGGTTATTAATATAAAATAAGGCATTTTATCTATATCTAATGCTCATCTGAATCTTAAATATTCATATAAATCATATAGAAATGAAGTTTTGTGTTAGTAAGATATTTTACTGATATAATGCTATAATTAATACATAGTTTTTCAAAAAAATTAATTCTTTTTAATTCTTGAATTTTAGGAAAAATTATACCGTTTTAAGGTTGAAGGTTAGATATGACATATATTTTAATCACCAGATAAAAAAATAAATATAAACAGTACAGTGTATGAACAGATTTAGTAAATTGTCTTTAATCAAGTTGTATTGGGATAAATAATTTTTCAAAATACAATTTATTAACTAATGAGATTGTCAAAACTTCATATTCTGGCAGAAGAGTGTTTGGGCAGCTTAATCAACAGGCAATTCCCAAATTATAATGAATTGTCAGACATAAGTGACTAAACTTTGAAAATATTTCAAATCAGTTTCTTATCTTATAAGCTTAAACCGGCAAACTTTGACCAAACATTCTATACCTAAATAAATACCTATACATGCCTTTGTATTAAATTGTCACCTATGAGATTTAATTTATCTTATCATAGTAATTGAAGTTTAACTTTTAATAATGAAATTTTTCAATTATTTAATTTCCAAATAAGGATTTAAATACTGTAATTTGGAGATACTTAAACCCAGTAGGATATAATATTATTGTTGTTTTTTGGTTTGAAACCAAGTAATCAATTATGATCCAAGTGGCCACAAGTTACAGTCCTTTTTTTAATTTCTTCTCTCTATTTTTTTTCCCCTTTACAATCTCCCTTTTTCCAATATAAAAATTTATAATGAATACTGTACAGCCAATAAGACAAACCTTCAATAAGTTTTTTCCTAATGGATTTTAGAATGTTTATTTACAATTTTCAAGGTATAAATCTGGATGAAACAAATAGATCAAATGGAAATAAACCTATGCTAGAGTCAGACTATTGTTATGGGTATGTTTCTATTGCTATTGAAACTTGCGATTTGTCTTTTTAAATATAATGAAATAATATCACAAGCCCAAGGAGTATCTTTGCCCTAATTATTTCCTGAGAGCCTATATCCAAAGAAAAGTCCTAAATGACCAGTAGTATTGTTGTTTGCTTCCATAATAAATGGAAACTTTTATTTTTTTGTTAACAGATCTTCTCTTTATATCTTCTATATTTATATAATTTTGATTATTTGATTGGTTTCTAAACATTTCACTAGTTTTTACTCCATGAAAACGGCCACTAAACTATAATCGTTTTCAGCATTTCCTCTTCAACATATAAGAAATGTAGTCGTTGAACAATGTTCTGTCCACATGTTTTCATATTATTTTCGGTTCATCCTGATAAAGTTGATGTAATACCAAAATTTTAGATAAACATATTTGAATAACTTTAGAAGATAATATATTGTATGAAAATTAATATAAAAAAAATATTTATACAGATTCTTATAAATCGATGTATGCATTATGCAGAAAATTAATAATTATATTTTTAAATATCCAAAAAGTTATTATCCCAAAATTGTGATAGAGTAATTTAAAACAATGTCAACCACCATCCGATTTTGGAAGATATTAAATATTTTCTAGAATATAAGTAAATATCTTCAGTATATTAAAGTTTTCAATGTTTTTCTAGCTTGGCTTTGAATAGGTATTTATTAAAAACTTTAATAGTAAACTTTAAAGATTTAAATTTTTCATTGTATAACTCATTTTTATTTTTAAATAATCGATGTTCTTTATAAACCTGCAGTTAGGAGAAAATTTTTGTTTAGGTTTGATATTGAACTTAAGTTAAAATATTGACTCTTCATACATAAATGGTGAAATTAAAATTCAAAATTTTTAATATCAATTATGATTCCAAATTAATAAATTAGAGTGCTATGTATAATCACACATTTTATATATATATATATATATATATATATATATATATATATATATATTTATGTATACACATATGTATAATTTGGTGCTGTTGTTGAGCCAGGCTGTAACAAGGTTGCAGCATAATATTTTCTTTCTTCATGTTTAGTTCTTGGAATGTAGCTGTTGCTGATAGTTAACTTCATTCTTGTCATTTAAAGTAAAATTGTTCCAGTCATGGTTGTTTCTTGAACAGATATGCTTAATGAGACCAAAAATCTCTGTTTGACTAGGATAATTTATTCACAATTTATGCTTTTAAAGGTTAAAAGATATCAGTTTAAAGAAAAATTTTATAGATATAGAAAATAGAAATATATCTTCTGTTATATTCTTCTGAAATTACTGTCACTACTTTTTAAATTAGACTTCAAGAAAATTACTACTAACAAAGTAAAGAAGTTTGTGAGCTACATTTAATTTAAGTATAACATACATAAAATAGTTTCTAACAATTACTTTTTGTTTTCAAAGAAAAAATAATTTAACCAAAGCAAGTGTATAGCAAAGCATAAAAAAATTGTTATATTCCATTTGCTTCTGTTTATTGCTTTACTTATCCATATTGTCTTTCTTGAATATGTACAAGTTATCGTTTCTTATAATTGCACTATTAACCAATTTATGTATTATTAAGATGAGAACTACATATACTACCACAAAAATTTGTTATTGTTTTTTTTAGGATTTTAAATAATGTATTAGACAGAAAATTGAAACATATAAACACACACAAACACACACACATTTACACACATACTCTCAAAGGACATATGGCGTTTTAAATAAGAATGTCTTAAAGTGTAGATAGGTAGACAATATAATAGAGTATATACTTGGTACACCAGAAACAAGCCTCAGCGGCCGTAGAACTCGAAAGGCTCTTAACGCTTTAACATCAAATCCTTCATTGGTTATATTTTGTAATACTGTACTGATCATTCTGAAACATTAAAAAAATATATATAACCACATTTGTTTTAGATGTAATGATAGTGTAATTGAAAAACAACTTATTTTGAAAACAACATGAAAACTTTACCCAATAACAACAATTGTGAAATCTAGCATGTTCCAACCATTTCTTAAATATGCTCCTGCATGAGCTACAAATCCATAAGCTATGATCTTCATGATACATTCAGCAGTAAAAATCACCAGAAAAATGTATTCAATTTTTTCCTAAAGAATGTAAAAAAACAAACATTATAAGTATTTCAATAACATAGATTTTTTAAATAAATATTAGGAACAGAATAGAGCAGAACTCACATACATGGAAAAATTACTAAAAAATATTTAATTAAGAAAACAACATATATAATACAATAATAAAAACATAAAATGCTTACTAAATATGCATTAGTGGTATTTGAATCACCAAATGGATAAGGAGTATATACTGCAAGTGCAACACAGTTGGCAAAAATGGTTAGAAGTATCAAATATTCAAATGGTCTAATATTTTGTTAAGGAAGATCTTATAAAAGTTCAAAACAAATTTTAAAATATTGATAAACAAATATAAATTATTTTAAGTGCATAACCACAAGTAAATTGGTACAGCAAAGTGATTATATAAATAAAAATGACAATTGGAAGAATCTATACTACTTATAATTTGAAAAAAAGGATCAGATGTTATATATTAAAAACTATTCGAAAATTTAGTTCTTTCCAATGCTTAAAATAGTGATAATAGAGGAATCACAAAATGTTCTTAGGAAGTACAAGTATTAAAATATTCTTCCGAAATTCTATTTAGGTAGTCCTTTTTTTTATAGAAAACAGGCCAGTTTTTCATGTATGATAATTCCTTTTTTGTACTTATATGATATATTCGAGTATCACTCATTAAATGTTTTTAACATTTGTCCAAACCTTGAATTAGAATTTAAGTGATAAGTAGGGATTGATTGGTAAGAGGATATTGTTGTCAATTGATTTAGCCTAAATGTATGTTATTTCATTGCTGAAGAACACTTTTTGACCTTTAACTCATTTCAGTGTGTACACTATTGTTAATTATTTCAGGTACAGCATAAAGAAGTTTTAGAGATATTATACCCTAACAAATATCCCTCAGACCTTCAGTTTCCAGTTTCATTCTATAGTTTTACCTTTTTAGTATCGTGTTTGCTAATATATCAACTTGCACTTTAAGCTTAGCTTTAGATAAATAATAATAAAAAAATGTTTCTCAGTAGTGAAAGTTTTAAAATTGACTTAAGTGCCTATTTTTCTTTTAAAATTACCTTTTCTTATATATGTTAAATAGTTAATTTTACATACTTAAACTCTAGATTATAGCATTTAACCCGTGATAGTGTTTGATTTGTTAGAGCTTGAATTGCTAGTTGTTGGTATTAAACGAATGAATGTATGTGAAAATACGTTTGTAGTCTTCAGTATTTTAAAGTGAAACATTGACTTAGTATATATAATATTCCTCATCATCAGTAAAAGACAAGATATCTGTTAGCTATACCTTCTAGTGATACAAAATGTAGTATAATATTGTATAAACATATTTAAAAGCAAAGGATACTTCCATTCGACCACATCAATGCATAGCTTTCTGACTGGATTTTTAAGTGGAAGGCAGAAGAGAGCTCGTTGGGGCCTGTCAGGAGGTGGTTTGCCACCCCTCCTGATAGGACGTTTTGGGGTAGGCTTGCCACCAACACCCACATTATTGTTGTTATTGTTGACATTTATATTTATATTGGGAGTACTCATTACTTATTAACTTGAGTTTGTTTTCCATAAATCTTTCTTTCCTTCTACCTTTCTGCTTTTCTCTTGAAATATCTGAAACATTAAAGTAATAATTGAATTCTAAAGTGTTATTTTGACTTAAGTTTACATGTTCAGCGTGGTACGTGCTCAATTGACATCATGTTTAAATTTCTATTAGTGCTTCTAAAGCTGAGTGAGAGATAGACTTAAAAAAAAATCTATACATTTTAAAGGCGTTGAAATAAGTGTGGTCCTGTTACAAATCTTCATTCATTTCAAAAAACAATAATGAAGTTGAAATATTTTCTTCACTAAACACTAATCTAACAATTGACCTTAATTAGAAAATATTTGGAATTTTAAAGTAAATCATTACGGAACATCTTAAAGTCGATATATAATTCCTTGATACCCCAAAATCAAACTTAAAAAATAATAATCCTAAGTGTAGTAAAAAATTAATAGTTTGAGCAGAGATGTTAAAACTTATATTAATTTCATGCACTGCCATTGATATTATTTCCATAGGTTTCACCTATGACAATATAAAATTAACTTTAATATAGAAAATATCTGTAAATTTAAAATAAATGATAACGTGATGCCGGTAACGAAAAATCGATAGTTTTTTTTCATGAACAACACCCTCGATACATTAAAAATCCATCTAAAAATAAATGATGTTCGTTGGGTTATCAAATATCTGGAAAACTTTAATATTTAGACTCAAATAACATAAAATACAGAACTGTATTTTTTTTTTTCGGAGAACTTTTCTTTCGAAAATTTGTTGTTTAATTTGATTACTTTTACTTATTTGTACATTTCATACGTATTAAGAGATAGTATTGCGATCATTACTATGATATAATCCGAGTTTTCAATGGAAAATCGCGTTTTAAGGACAACGAGGAAACATGATGACCGAGCACGTTGGGATGAGGGCTTGCAGTGGGTTCGATTCCAGCCCGGATCAGTTAATACTTATTTCGTGGTGGCCTCGTGAAATTAATTTTGACACTCACTGGTTAGTAAGAGAATGTGTCCATTAGGAAACCATTAGGTAGCTGTCAGGGGTTGTCAGTCCCCCATTACTACCAGTATCATCAAATCCAAACAATCAAGTCTCGTTAATAACATGTATGTGAGTGCGTGTGCGCATGGCACGTCTAGCTCTAAAGAGAAAAGCTGCACGAAAAAGAAAAAAGCATAATATCAAGTAAAAACCAACAGAATTTTTATTTTAATGAAGTTAACAAACATTTTTTCGCCAAAACCGACTCATCATAAATGCTCCTATGTTTACCATCAATTGTTTTCATATTTTTTTAAAAAAAAAAACTTCAGCGATTGATTTTGAGTAAACTCATTATATCAATATAAAATTAAATTATTTTTAATATCAGATAAGTTTTATCTTCATTTAATTTTTATAATGAATTTAAAATGATCAACTATCACTCATTTGTAACAGTAATTACGATTGGATTAAATTTAACTATGATGGAATCTGATAATTAATTATGGGTAATAAAAAGATTTTCCCAAGTTGAAGAAAAAGTTCCGGAAATAAGGGAAGTAATTTAGAATTAGAGAGAAAAATATTAAAATAACTAAAATAATCTTAAACAAATAAAGCTTGAGAAAATAAAAGAGAGTGAAAAAACGCATATTATTTTGTGATTGTTGTAGTTATTTCCATTTTTTAGTATTTATTTCGGTATCAGTTCTGCATGTTGTCGCTTTGAGTTATAGCACGGCAAGTTTTAACTTTTCATTCCCTCCTTTTTAATGTTCTCGAAAATAAATTAATCGTGAGTTTTAGAATGGAGAAAAGATCATAATTGTGAGAAATGTGTTTATTTCAGTAATCGTTTCATCAAGAAATGAATGCTTCAACAAACAATTATCATCTAATCTTGGAAATATTAGTTGAAACGTTTATTTCTTGATGAAATTATTACCGAAATAAACACAATTCCTGTATAAACAACTCTTTCTTCCACATTTAAATTCACGATTATTTTGATTTTCAATAATATTAATAATGAAACGAATGAAAATTTAAAACTTGTGACTTAACCTTGAAGCGACAACTTGCGGAACTGATACCTTTATTTAGTATGTACTTCCATTGTTACATTATTTAGGGAAAAATAAATGTTATAATGAGAAATAAATAGATTTTCTAAGGAAGCTAAGTAGAAAATTCAATTTTAAAATTTAAAAATAATCGTACACCGCACCAATTTTTAAAAATTAATTTCGTTTCATGAAGTAATTAAATTAAAAAAAAAAGAAGAAAAATAATTAGTCAGCGTTCATACCTTGTACTTTTTCTCGTCATTGATATTACAGTCCTCAGGGATTCATGATCAACTCCTGTTTAAATATAAAAATATAAATATGCATATTTTTAAACTAATTGAAAATGAATTCAATTACATACGTTTCATAATATTTACCTGGAAATATAAATTTCGGTAACTATGTGGGAGAAAGTGCTCATGATAAAGACTGAAAACGATGTTGGAGTATCAATTCAGATATAGGCCCAGGGATTCTGGAAAAAAATGAATAACATAAATATTTTTTTATAAATAATAACAAATAGTAAAGAAAGAAACAAAATATATAAATGCACATAAGTGTATATATGTGAAAATATAGGATAATTTCATAGTATACTATGAATATATAGTTTTATGACATTGTAATATTTGATTGTCATCAAATGTCTTGACTTCAAATGTAAAAATATTTTCCTGATTTTATAAAATACTTAGAGTTAATATATTAAATGTTGAAAGTATAAAATAGAATGATAGACAATATTCCAAATGTGTATCACAAAATAAATAATGTGTCTACTTATTTAGTATTTATTTGTCGTGTTTACAGGATCAAGACAAGAGATATTCTAGGTATATGCTGAGGCATTGTTTAGATATATCACAATTTATCGAGATTAGGGTGATGAGTTATACCAGAAGGCCTTGAACAATGCGTATCCAAGTTTTTATGAATAATAAACGGTTGTGTACAGGAGATGATTGAAGTATTGTCGTATCATCCAACGTTAATGACGTACGCGACGTATAGCAGAGCTAAGGGTATTTGCCATAGCGGCGCAGGACGGATTATAAGGCATATTTGAGGGATTTGCTTTATATTTAGCGGGCGGGATACAACCTATGTAATATTGTTTTTTTTTTCTATGTAATATTGTTATACAAAATCGGGTACTTGTGCATTAGCCGGTCTGCATGGGACCTTCCTCCTTATCATATCACCATATCTTTGTAACCTCTTTATATCTCTCGTCTAATTTGAGTAATTTCTGTGAGCGTTATTAAATTGTTTTCCGTACTGTTTTTTAATTTTTTTGACCTGTTAATTTTCTTTGTCATTACATTTTTTTCCGAATTGTTTTTTAGTATATATTGTGTGTTATTTATTGTAATTTTGTTATTGAATATTTAAAATGAACAAGGTAACAATTTGTAAATTGCCGTCTTCGGAAAAAGAAGCTGTGAAATAATTCCAGAAGATTAGAATAATTCCAAGGATGAAATCATGTAAAAAGTTCATGAAATGGATTTTGACAAGAACATGAAAGTGTATTGAAAAATTGCTTGAAATACCAGTTTTAACTACTTTAAAGTTCATTTATGGATGGCATTTAAGCAATTTTGTCTTCAAAAATGAATAAAATGCTGTGAAGTAAAAATGGTTTGTTACAATATTTCCATGTCCATATCACATTCATTGTATTTCGATTGCTATTAGTAACAAGCTAGCTGTTATCAGTATTCAAGTAATAAACAATGCAGGATAACAGTCCCCGCAGACAGGCTAATACACAAGTACACAAAATTGCCACAGTATCATTTTTTTCGATGCTACCAACTCGTTGGTTTAAAAACATTTATCTAACGATAGTGCGACCAATCAATATACTTTTTATATATTACTGGTTAATATAAAATAGCAAGCGGGAAGGTAGAAAAAGCCCGTTTATGTTATATGCAGTCATGCACCTAACCATAAGGTGTTGGTAGTCATATAATAAGTTATATGATTAATAACTAACATCGTATTCCTATGTATAACTGCGTTACTTTTAGAATACAACAGACTCCAATTACTTTATTATACAGTAATTATAAATTTTATATATATTATTTAACATCAGTATTTTCATATTCCGACCCACACTCACTCCAATGACAACTCTACACATTTCCCTTTGATACCTCCCAAGCGCTTTTACCGAGCTATAAACCGTAAAATAATAGTCAAGTTAGCCTCATTAAGAAAGGTCATGAAAAGGGCGACAGAAATACCATAACGACAGGTCTTCTCGCAGCTAATGCGTCCATTGTTTTGCTCGAGTATTGAGTATTCCAAAACGGTCTTGCATATATTGATGCATGTTGAGTTATATACGCGAAATGAATAATTTTATAAGACAAATTTTCAAACTAATTTTTTTCAAATCTATGGATGGTAAAAATAAAACTTTTGTCTGAGTGGATTCTGGATGGAGCAAGTAGATTGATTTTGATGATAGAGCCAATCAATTAGGACGGTTAAATATTTTTTTCTTTTGTTTTTGTTTATAACAACTCGATAATTAAGCAGATGGGATTGTGAATCTTGTTGTAATTCTAGCTATGATAGTTATGAGTGCTTTGGTTTTGGATTCTTTGAATACTTTGTATATTTATACAATTTAATACAATATACAATATGCTTTGTACAAATTTATATTTGCATTATTTACTATATATTATTATTCTTATCTCATATCCCTAAATTACTATATATTTTGTTATTCTTTACTATTATTATTATTGTCAATATGCTACATATTTTGATATTTTTTACTATATATATATATATATATATATATATATATATATATATATATATATATATATACTATTCTAATTTGTATGTATCTTGTATATTTAGCACTGAAGAAGACCAGAAATATGGGTCGAAACGTTGGCTTTAAAATAACCATTTCTTCTAAACTAATTTTTTTTTTTTTACCACTTTCTGGACCACATTCTTCCTCTTATTATTTTATTAGTTTATTTGTCTAGTTGTTATGTATTTATTTCCCTTTTAACTATTTTTGCTTCTCTTGTTTTCGTAAATATGGAATGAGTGATCACATAAATGATACTATTATAAATACCACTATTACGTATTTTCCTTAACTCGGATGATTTTTTTTTTAAAGATAAGTTTTAAAATAGAAGCTGGGGAGGGGGGTAAAAGAGGGAAAAACTGGGAAAATAGTGAATCATTATAGAAAATGTATTGAAAACATAGAAGAAAAGTCAATACAGTTTCCCTACCTGTTGACCGTCAGTTCTTCCACCTTCGCTCTTCCCCTATAGAAGCAAACATTTCAATTTCCCAACCAATCTCTTTTGAAGAGTCTATAGGCTTTTGAGTTGTTTGTTGTACCTTGCCATCGACTCCTAACACGAATCCTATTCAGATGATGCGCGACAAACGTTGTAATCGGTAATGTAAAGGCAGTGAATAAATAGAAAAGGGGAGATGAATCAAAACTGACAAAATATATAGTGTATCGTACCCATAGAAAGGTTTGGATATACGTGTCGACATTTTCTATAATATTAAATGAATCGGAGAAAGAAAATGGTCCGGGTGGAGGTCCAAAAAAATTCTTAAATTGGGAGAAATGTTTTTTGGAAAGCCAACGTTTCGACCCACATTGTAGTTATTCATCAGGGCTAAATTTACAAGATACATATAAATTAAACTAATATATGGATAGGATAATAATATATGTTGTATATTTGAGGAAGAAAATGGTCCGGTTTGAGGTCAAACAGTTTTCCCAACTTAAGAGAATTTTTTTTACCTCCACCCTGAGCTTTTTTCCCTCATATATTGAGGTACTATTTAAAACCAAAAAAATATCAAATTAAAAATTAGAACAGAATTATAGAAAATAACAATAACAATAACAATTAATAAAAATTATATTAGGAATTATAGACCAATATAGAAATTTTATATGACGGAATGAATTGGTCAGGGGTGCAGTCAAAGATAATGCAAAATAAGCAGAACTTATTTTTTAATTGTACCAATGTTTCGGCCAACGATGTAGGCCATTTTCAGGGCAACCAAATAGTGGCTGCCTAGGCTGCGGTGACTGCCAAACTAAAAACTTGAAACCTTGGCACAATTAAAAAATAAGTTCTGCTTATTCTGTGTTATCTTTCACTGCAACCCCTGACCAATTCAATGAATCATTGGAGTTATCCAGTCAAATATTTTCCAATCAAATAGAAATTTCATAGAGCTATAATTCCTTAGCTTTAGATAGATAGATATTAAATACATGCTTTTTTGGGTTGCAAAAACACCTCAGAAGTAAAGCCTTATCCCGGACAACAAAGATAAGAATATATAAAACTCTGATAAGCCCTGTACTGACATATGCTTCGGAGTGTTGTACTCTCACAAAGGCACAAGAGCTCGCTATCATGAGGTTTGAGCGAAAAATATTACGGAGAATCTATGGAGCAGTTTTTCATAATAAAACGTGGAGGCATCGGTCGAACTTAGAAACAGCCGGACTATACAAAGATGCCGACATTATCAGGTTTATAAAGGTGAACAGGCTACGATGGGCAGGACACATCGCACGTATGGGAACAGATGAAGTCCCTAAAAAATTACTTCAAGAAAAAGTGCATGGAACAAGAAGGGTTGGAAGACCGAGGCTCCGATGGGGGGATGGTGTGGCTGCGGACGCTCGGGCCATCTTAAGCACCCGAAACTGGAGAGCAGCAGCTATGAACAGAGATGACTGGCGGTTGATGTTGCGGGAGGCCTTGTCCCCACGTGGGATGTAGAGCCATCTATTGATATAATTCCTAAGCTCAGGAAGGTTCTTAACTAACAGGAATTTTATAAAATATAACTTGAGAAATTTTATAAGGAATAATAGCATGACATAATAATCCAATAAGAGATATCAATTCAATCCCCTCTAGTTTTATTTCTATTAATTATTACATATATTATTATTCTATCAATATACAACATATAGTATTATTTTAATTTATACGTAGCTTGTAAATTTAGCCCTGAAGAAGACCTGCAATGTGGGTCGAAACGATGGCTTTTCAATAAACTTTTCTCCCTACTTAAGAGAATTTTTTTTACCTCCATCTGGATCATTTTCTTCCTCATGTATAAATAAGGGCAACTAATATTTTCAAAATATTAAATGTGTCAATTATCTATAATACTGTTGACCCTCAAATTATAATTAAAATATTCTGTAATACATTAAGATTACAGATTATAGTTAAACATTAATTGATCACATGGGTGTTAAATATCCTCCTTAATTAACTTCCTAACTATGTCTGTTCCTAATTAGGACACATATCCAACATAGATCAAAGTGTGCAATCGCCTTGTAATCTGGGTAACAAAGGCTTTACCATATTGCTAGGGCTCAATGATGATGCGGTATAATTTCACATGAATAAATTATGCCATGCTACCTATTTCATAATATACAGTACAAATATAAACATTTTATATATTAAGATTTACATGCATTGACAACATGATAAACAAGCATGCTATCTAATTAATAAAATAAAATGGTGTATCAAGAAACTTCTTAGTGCTCAATGAAGCTCATTTTAGTACGCATAACCTAAACCTGAAACCTGTATCACCACTACAATACGTGAAGGGTCTTTGGTTCAGTACTTGATAGAAACTGTTTCAAAGACAACGGTTGGGCAAGGAGATGATACGATATCACACTCTAACACTTTTCCCCAAATTAAGGGTACTAACATTAGCGGATGGGTGAGCCCCAGGTGGATCTGCAGATGCTACAGGGTTTATCTCTGCCTGTTAACAGATAAAATAGTTTATTTAAATACTGAGTTACCCAGCTACCATTTTAGAAGATCCCAATCGTAAATTTTTGTATCTAAAATTTAATTTGACGACTAACTGAACTTTAAAACTATAAAATCGTATTATTTTACTGAAAGTCATGGTGGCTCGTTGGTAAAACAAGTTATTTTCAATTTAAGTACTGATATTTTGGTAATTATTCACAGGAGACAGGTCTGTTATAATTTTTTATTATTAAAGAAAAATTTTACTTTCAAAAAAGACAAAATAGACAATATTGTAATAAACGATTATTACACTTTAATTTATTATTCAATATAAAATAGTTTTTCAGTTTCTTATTCTTATTTTTTTAATAATTAATGACATCAAACTAATTTTCCACCTACAAAGCATTTTCGCAATATCTTAATATATAGTAATCGTTAATATATATTATTATTATTATTATATTATGTTATTATTAATGTATAATAAGCATTGCGTTATATTGGTAAAGTTCAACTTCATCTAAGTCTGCCTCCGCCATTTTATGGATTCGTGGAAGATCTAAGAGGCTTAGGCTGTAAGTGCAGTGCTCTCCATCTCAAATTTCGATTCATATTTAAACTTAATACATGTTTCAAAGTAGTCTATTTTCCTCAGCATGCTCTAAATAAAGATATAAGTACAGTTTATTGTTTAAATACCCTATCCTAAAAAATAAACGCTGCTCTGTAAATATAGGTAAGGGTATTTTATGAATATCCAAATAGTCCTGGTTTGACTCAATAACTATACCTCTCGAAATCAGTGTTGTCCAGTATTATATATTAAAAATTATTATCTTTTATTATATATATAAAAGAGTTCGTCCTGACTGAAAAGACCATCGCAGAACCAAAACGGCACTAGCTGCAGACTTGAAATTTGGACAGTAGGTACATTGTATAAGGCCAACGCGCACTAAGAAAGAATTTTTGAAAATTCATCCTCTAAGAGGGTGAAAAGGGTGACCAACGTTTGTAATAAAAAAAAAAAAAAACGTCATTTTTAAACCGAGCACCATGAAATTTTAGATTTAGCTTCGACATTAGAAATAAAGAAATACTTTTTTTTTTTTGAAAATCGACTCCTAAAAGTGTAAAATATGTTATCTTTATATATAAAAGAGTTCGTCCTGACTGAAAAGTCCATCGCAGAGCCAAAACGGCATAAGCCACAGACTTGAAATATGGACAGTAGGTACATTTTACATCGTACATTACATCGTACATTTTGTATCGTTACATTAAACATTAAGTAGCTGTGAATTAGAGCTGTGAAAATAGGTAAGCAGGGTTTACATTTTAACATAATAATAATTGTATTCAAGATTTTGCAAAATCAACCCTTAGTTATTACTGTTTTGGATATTACATGGTGGATTTCAATAGAAAACTTATTCATAGTTCGGTAATTATGCCATTTAATATTTAATAGGATAGTTTATTAAAATCTACCAACAAAGAGATAAGCATAGGTAGGCTGGTTGAATTCATAAATGCTTTAAATCATTATAAAATGGAGTTCATTTATAGAATTCAAAATTCACTCTCCGTTTAAACTCATAAATTTCTATATAAAATCAACGCGGACGAAGTCGAGGGTAAAAGCTAGTGTTATATATAACACTAGGTTATGTTCTACACATCGATGCAAGTCTAGTGATTTATGAATTTTTGTAGGCGTTTCAACATTTATTTATTTATTTTTATTTTTTAATATCAATTATATAAATATTTAGCTGTATTACATGTTATTGAGCAAACCGGGGTTCTGGCTATGGACAGATTCTCTACTCGAGTTTTGAGCGTTCGATAGTGCGTTCTCGCCTTCACTGACTTGCAAGGCCAGGAACATTAGAGAAAAATGGTCAGAGATCTTCGGTTGTCCTGATTTTTCCTCAAGAAAGGAAGAAGATGAATATAAATTAATAATATTAATTTGAATTCAGACTGCCTCATTAATAATTCATGTTGATTAATATTTATTAATTATTTAAAATTCGCTTTGATTAAGAATATGAAGTCACTCAAGAGGAGAGTTAGTGTGTTATTTATGTAATTTTTGAACCCATTCATCAAATAATTCTTCTGGTTTTGACCGGGTCGTCAAACTCTTTGATTAAGTTCTGATTAAGCGAAACGTTGGCAAAGCATTTGACAACACGGTCGAAACCAGAAGAAATATTTGATGAATGGATTCAAAATATTGGCTGTGGCAATTTAAGATAATATTTAATTTAATTGTTATTTGGCAGATGAGAAAACTAAAATATTTTATTAAATTGATTTTAGCTTCTTTGAATTCATCTTTGATGAATACTCATCAAATGAACTGTTGATCGTTAATAACTATTAAATGATTGATATGAAGAGTTATTATCATACTCTACATTAATTAAACGGCTAATGTATATGTGAATCCATACGAGAAAATTATAAAAATAGCTTTTATCAAAATGCCCTGCTTATGTATATGACACAAAATAATAATTTCTTTATCTAGTATTAATTACTTTTTGTGATATATATTACACAAAGGACAACACTGATTTTAAGAAGTATAGTTCCTTAAAATACTATGAAAATATCATGTTTGGGGCATTGGCTCCAATTTTTGAAATAATTGAAGTTGATAACCATTATAATTTAAGCCGGTAATGCTTAATTTTATAATGAAATAGTTGAAACAACATTATGCCCAATAATAATACTTAATGAAATACTTGGTTTATCATTTTCTTTGCTTTAATGTACTTTAAATGACAATAGAAAATGGCTGAAGAAAAGACTCTTTACAGCAGACACGTGGTCTGCCGATAAAAAAGTGCTTTTTTCGTGAGTTTGTCCCGCCTCAAATACCCTCAAGCACTCTTCTTTTCCATTATTAATTTTGATTGTATGTCAGATCCAATAATATAGTCATACAGCTTATAAAGCTCAGCAATGTTCCCCTGCATCTTTGGCATCAAACGAAGGTTTTACCTGGAAAACCTAGCAGCCACGTTGAGCTGTTCCCGAAATAATAATACCTTCTTCGGGGTTACCGCCCTCTGATCAAATAGTAACATATGTTTCACTCTACTCTGATTAAATTTGTACTGTCAGAGTGCTAAGGATATTACTAGAGTTAATAGATATTACAGTTACATTATACATATTAGTATTGATAATATGAAAATAGCTCCTATTGATACTAAAACATCGGTCATAAGCCACTTTTATAGTGCTATAGTACGTATAGTATATATATGTATTGGTTACTATTGTTCTTGAATGTTATAAATTATTTATACCTGAGGTTCTCGAGCTTCAGCCACTTCTTTAAACTTCTTTTTGGCGGGCGACCTTTCGATACAATGTTGGTCTCATATTCATGGCCCAGCAGTGAGAAGATGAGTTTTTTAGTAATACATTAAATAATACACTATTCTAAGTATAAATTGACACGTGTAAGATGCTAGTACATAACAATTTGATGAAGAATGGGTGTTAATAAATTCATCAGTCAAATACCTTCAAATACTCTTTAAATCGTATTTTAGCAATCACGCGTCTTGAACAATATTTATATTTATATGGAAATATTTTACAGTATCAAAGAAGATTGAAATGGTGGTAAACAAGAAACCAAAATAACACTAATAAGTACAATTTAAGTATTAACATCGTACAAGAGTAAATTTTGTATGTAGACTAATGTGTGATTTAATATAATTCACAAAAATTCCGTTGTTTCAGTGTTAGAACATGATTATGAGAACAATATAGTCTCGAAACGATGTCAAAAGATAGTTTAACGAGTGAACGACTGAATATCAAGAACTGAAAAAAACTGTATATATACTTATATTAATTGCATTTATATTAGGTTCCAATCCCGGCCTATTAATAAAGGAATACCTAACCCATAAGGTTTTTCCTGAGACTGGAGGTGCCTGCATCAAACATTTATTACTACCCTATTACAATTGCAATAGTTTTGAATTTTTTAAAAATTAATGTTAATTATAATTTTATAGGATTCATAATTTATTTAGAAAAATATTATTAAAGGTTAAAAGGACAGACAAAGCTATACTGAATCAATCACAAAAGTTCACAGGTCTCAACAGAAATCCTTTAATCAAAAATATTTATTTAGAGCACCTGCTTCTACTCAATACATATTGATTAGTCATTGTCAATGAGGAATTTAAAGTAGTTAAATTTAAAGTAAAAATAATAATTATGTTGCAGGTTGGAGTTCTTGCTGTAGGGTTTTCACCTTTTAATCATACACCAACAAGACTCCACGATAATGATGAATATATGAACAGAAATATTTTCTTTAATGCAGTTTCAATTTATGAAGAACTAATAAAAAATGTTGCAAATGTATAAAAAGGGAGAACACAATGAAAAATTTAATAAATTAATATTTTAAAACACTGTATTCAGGTTCTTTTTTTTTTCACTGCATCAACTGCATATGTCTCTTATCATAATTAATCATTGTTTTGAATTAATTATATAGTTTAAAATTAATCAAAAACAATGAACCAAAACCTTATTTTATCTATCCTGTGATTACTTGTGCAGAAACCCTTCACACTACAAACCCTTCAGTGCTCACACTGACATTATCTGGTCCCTTCCGAGGCAGTTCGGTCAGCGAACGCTCTCGTGGCCTAGTTGTTGAGCTAACAATAGTGTGTAGGGATTATTTTCAGCTATACCTTCTAGGATAGTTACTTGAAAATATTGGTTTCCTGATGGTGTGGATTCCAGAGTATCGGTATAAAATAATAATTGAGGCGTTGACATTGAAAAGGAGGTAAGTGCCAAAACTGCCGACAACTTTTTTTCACTGAAACGATTCTATGTTCCTAAGCCAATAGCGTTTAAAAGGAGAGAAGTTCCTATCACCTCTCGTTTAGTTTTGAGCGATGTCACAAGATGCCGCTGGTGGCAACAGAATCAACTGATAATTCTGTTTCATTGAAAAAAAAAATTTCGGCAATTTTGGCACTTTCCTCCTTTTCAATTTCAACGCCTCAATTGTAAATAATAAAAAATGTATATTTTTTCTTTTGTAATTTAATATAAGGACGAATCACAAATTTGGATAGCAATAGTGTCGTGTATAAATTATTCAACAAATATGCTTTAGTAATATTAGGCAATTATATATTATAATTGTTTTTGTTTTTTTTACTAACTGGCTAATATTGTAAATGTAATATTCGATATCTGTCCCGCAAGTTGTCGCTTCGAGTTGAGTTTTATCAGTATATTCTTTTCATTTTTTAATATTTTCCAAAAATACATGTAAAATGTTACTACAAATAGAATAGAATAGAATAGAATAGATTTTATTTTTTTGTTTCATAAATTAAATATTTCCACTTTTAAGAACTTCGTTACATACAGAACATGTCAATACAATTAACATGACAAAAAATAAAATTAATATAAAATTTAAATGTAAAGAATGCATACAAGGTATCTCTTTGGTATTCGAACTGCTCTTAGAGTTCTCTGATATTCAAATTCTCCCTCTACTCTTTGTTCTAAACTTATCACTTTTCTTCTTTTCGCAGTCTTCTAATATCTTTAGAATATTTTTATAATAATATGATAGAATATTTTAAATAATATACTTGCGAATATTTTAATTTGGACAGGTCATCATTTCTAGATAGAAAGTCAGTAAAACTCCTTGTAAAGTAAACTTAATTTAAATAAAACAAACTTTGAATCCGAAGATAGGCAGGCCATTTTCATCCCTAACAACTGCAAAATCAACTGGAACTTTAATACCATTTAAAACTTCACAACACAAAACTAAATGCCCCCGAAGTTCTAAGTTTAATATTTTCCAGGCTGACAGATCCCCTTTCTTGACAAGATTAATATTTAGAGCCTTAAAACAGCTAAGGAAAAATACTTTTCCCAGCTCTTTTACCAATCCCAAAATAAAAAACGTTGTCTTTACTCTTTACTTTTTCAACTCATACAAAATTAACAGATGTTATATTTTTATCCAATCATCACGTGTTTCTTCTGTGTTTCTTGTGTGTAGTAAAATTGTTTGTTGACGTTTCGGTGGCCATACTGCAAGCTTCCTCAGGGCTTAATCTGAAACTGTAGTCTCATCGTAAGGCCGGCGAAATGTTGGCAATGAATTCGACTACACGGTCGAAACCAGAAAAAAACACGTGACTAATGGATTAAAAATATTGGCCGTCTCAATTTTAGAGAGTAGATCTTATATTCTCCAACTGAGAATATAATAATGGACACTTAACCAAGACTAACTTCCAAGGCACTATTCCTAGCTTAATTACTACCATTCTTAACACCAGGGTTAAGTGGTTAGAAATGGCAAACTATTGCGAAATATTTTTTCTTTTCACAAAAGGAATTTCTTTTTCATATGTCAGACCTATAAAATTAATCCCACTAAATCTCACTCCCAAGCGTTTACACTTTAGCCATTATTTACTCTTAAATGATGCTGGTCCATTTAAGAGAGCATTAACGACTAACTACAAGAACCCTTTTGGCGTGGTTCTCCCTTGCTCTCGACTACATTCCAATATTTTACCAAAGTCTACAGCCTTACGTAAACTAAGCACGGTATCACTAAAAGACCATTAAATCCTTATTTATATTACCAAGTACGATTTTATCTCTGATTATTTTATTAGTCTGATGTTATATGACTGAGTAGTCAACCTCAATTACTTCGAAAATTGATAAAAATCTTGTCGTCCCTCCTAAGCAATGCTATAAAATGTAAACCTCCCATGGATTAAGTTATTCTCTCGACAACAAAAATCAACATTCCAAACAGACTTTCCAAATAGAGACAGCGACCTTGCTCTATGTCGTTCTACAAACAACTAATTTCTATTGATTTAATGTATTATTTTTACAGAAATTGTACAAGGTACTTATCTTCCTCGGTTCTTCTTCATGTTCTTACCCCCAGTAGCCTAAGCTACGCTTCCACATCGTCCAACCACTGCAGTCTGCCTCTTCCTCTTTCTTCACGTCCCTCCATGTTCAGCTTTGGGAGCCTTTTTTATCCATGCCTACGTATCCCAACCATCTTAGTCTTGCTTTTTTAATACAAGAAACTATATCAGGTTCTTAATATAGATCCTTATTTCAATCGTAATTAATTCATCCCTATATAAATGATCGAATAACACGGTAATAATTGATAATAATGTGTCAAAAGAGAGAAGTATTATTACACTTGCACAACCTATATACATGCATTAGAATAAAATATAAGAGCGTACAAAAGAACTGTTTCTAAATTTCTAATATTTTAATTAATTATAAGGGTTTAATCAATTGCTAGAAATAAAACAATTGATTAACATTGCTTTTGTACATTCCAATATTTTGTACTACCACTGTTACCACACACGTGGAAAATCAACAATATGAAATGGGAATTCAGATATAGGCTGAGGCTAAATTGAATTGTTTATCTTAAATTAAATTGAAACTACAAAAGGGGGCCACTAAATTTAATATATTACACAAGGTATTTAACCGTGTCTATTAACCGAATTTTATTGACCAGTAAGTAACAGTAATTGGATGTAAAAAAAAGTTGTATAAAAAAAAATACAATGTTTATTAGCAAAATATTGGATACTTTCGAATTTTCTTCTGGATTAATTATGCGATTTTGTGGTTGATTGTGAGGCAATGAATGTATTTACCTAATTATTTACGATGCTTTTAAAATAAAAAATGGAAACTGCGAGAAAAGTTTTAAAAGAAAATGTATTAAGGGGTT
This sequence comes from Arma custos, assembly GCA_037127475.1. Classification (NCBI taxonomy): domain Eukaryota; kingdom Metazoa; phylum Arthropoda; class Insecta; order Hemiptera; family Pentatomidae; genus Arma; species Arma custos. The sequence continues at coordinate 80,947,589 of CM073761.1, read as the reverse complement.
CGGTAAGATAGAAACTTGCCAAGAGGATGAAGGGAGGCTTCCGAGTTTATTATCCCTTAGAAGGGAGGCTAGCAATATAGCCGCCATTCTCTCCCTTTAAATAATCTCCAGTAACTCCTTTGGGGAGTGATCTTTAGCCTAGAAAATATTTACTTGTAATTTCCTCAATTTATTTTTATCGTCTCGCAGGGCAATCAAGGCGATATAAATATACTTTAAAATAAAGGGATATCCGAAAGCAAGTGGCTTTTCCTCGGGAATCGAAAGGAAATAATTTTCAATATGTTTAAAACAAGAATAGAGAGATGGAAAAAAAAATTTATCGTAAAAAACGTGGGATGCTTTTTAACATATTTTCGTCATGACTCTACTTTTACAAATACCAGTAATTAAAATATTACAACAATTAAAATCAAACTCCCCACGCTTTATTATGAAATAAAATTTTTCGTTTATCACTCAGTTCTTGTTGTATACTAATTGAAAATTTTGTTTTGTTTCCTATTAAAGCGTGTTTTTTATTTTATTTTTTATTATTCTTTTAAGGTTAGACGGAAAGATGTTAAGCATTAATTAAAAGTAGGACATCATAAAATGTTTAAAACAATTTACATCAAGCACTTCTCGCTTTTTTATGATAAAAATTTTTTTTTTGTTTATTACTCAATTCTTATTTTAAACTAGTTGAAACTTATCTTCAACTTTTTAATTTTGTTACCTATTAAAGCGTGTTTTAAAGTAATTTTTAACTATTTTTTTTTAAGTTTAGACAGAAAGATGTTAAGCATTCATTAAAAGTAGGCCATGATAGAATGTTTAAAACAATTTACATCAAGTACCCCCACGATTTTTTTATGATGAAATGTTTTTTTTGCTCATCGCTAAACTCTTATTTTACACTAGTTGAAACTGATTTTCTACTTTTTGGTTTTTACCTATTAAAATGTGTTTTTTAGTTTTCTACCTATAATATATTGTCTACTTTTTAGTTCGGCTGGCTATAAATGCGTGTTTTATAGTTTCTTTAACGATTCTTTTTAGATCGATCAACTGTTAAGAGTTTATTTCACTTTTCAAAACATAATTTTTTTTTATTGCTAAATAAATGAAACTCCCTAAGCTGAAACTGGCAGTTGTCATATGCTTGTCTCAAAGATTAAGTCATATAGAATAGAATAAGAATAAAAAAATAATTTTATTCTGGGAACAGGTCCCTTAAGAATAACAGAAATGAACAAAATTAAATAAATATATATCTGGCCAAAGGACTACATTATTAGAATAAAACAATATTTACATAAGATCTTGAAAGTAAATAACTGACAGGTATGTTTTGGTAGAGAATCAGAAGATGTAATACAAAAACTAAGATAAAAAACAGACAAATTTACAATAAAATGAAATAGGCTTATAGAAAAATAAGTGAATACATAATAGTATCTAATAATATAAAAAAATGATATCACTATGAGTGGGGAATATTTACAGTAATGCATCAATCGATTAAGTTGAATATATCTATAAATTATTTATTGATTATAGAGCACTCTAGATCTGCTTGGGAATTTAGAAGGTGTAGGAAAAGTTTGGATTTAAATGATGTTAAAGAAGACGCATGTCAGATATCGAGTGGGACTGAGTTCCAAAGAGAGATAGAACGGGCGAGAAAGGAACGTTAAAAAGTTTGGTTCTATGGGAACGGATATAAAGATCGGAAGGGCGAGATCTTGTTCCCTGAGATTGGATAGAGGATTTGAATTGTAGGAGACTAGAGATATATGATGGATGTTGTGAGTTGATGGTTTGATATAAGTAAGAACCTAGGAAATAGAGTCTACGGATAGAAGGAAAGAGCCACTTTAACTCAACGTAAAGGCGGGACACATGAGACCTCCTCCGGACGTCGAAGACAAATCGAACCGAGCAATTCATATTTCGTCTCAACTTCTCCTCGAGCCAGTTCGAGAGGCCACCATATGCCACACAACCATAGTCAAAGTGTGGAAAGATAACAGAAGTGATTATTGGTCGAAAATGATTCCGAGATTTCTAACGGAGGAACTGAAGGCAATAGGGTCATTTGAGGTTAATTGAGGAAGTGAGTTGATAGATTTAAGAAGGGTATTGGAACCAATTAGAACGGCCTCAGTTTTCGCAGCATTCAACGAAAGTTTATTAACGTTTGCCCAGGCAATGATCCTATGTAGGTCACCAAATGCAGCTATTATCTCAGATGGAGGAAAGGACAAATAGATCTGGTAATCGTCGGCGTGCAGATGGTGGGAACAGTGGAGGATTGATTTGGGAAGGTCATTAATGTAACAGCTGAAAAGGATTGGGGGAATACTAGAACCCTGTGCCGCTCCTGTGTTCAGCGGTAGGAAAGAGGATAAGGGTTGATTTGGGATGGAGACTGCTTTAGTCTTATCCGAGAGGATATATGCTTTATTACACGCCTGAGTTCTTGGCACAAGAGTCTTAGGGTATGAAAAAACGCTAACCTTGAATATACTGGAAAGGATAATGAGAAAACTTATTATACTATTATTGTATTTTCTGTTACTTGTCCGTTCTGTTGATTGGTATTCAAAATATATATTAAATAATTGGTTTAAATAGTTTTCACAAAACGCGACCTATCTCTGTTTGATGAAAGGGTAGAAAAAGTCAGGCATCTGGGGGAGATTATGTAGGAGACTAGCTTAGAAAAAGCTGCGGCTGGAATTCTAAAAATGGAGAGGCCATATGGATTAACAAATAACATATACAAGAAGTGCATTCTCCTGGAATGCTAAACAAGATATTATAATACTGTAATGAAAACTGAATGCCTCTTTGCCGGTGAATACTTCTTGATGAACTACAGTACAAAAAAACTGGATGTCCTGGAAAGCAGAATTCTAAAAAAAACAAACAAAAAAACATAAGTGCAATTCAAACTGAATACGGATGAGAACTACGAAGTAACAGATAAATCTATCATACAGTGCACTGAATCTCGGATACTATGGAAGAGGAAATATTAGACTATTTCAGGAAGAAGAAGACAGCTACAACCTGGACTTAAGAAATAAGGAAAGATTTGGAAATAGTGAACATGAAAGAGTCTTACATGTCACGAGGAAGTGAATTTAGAAGCAGGATGAAAAATCTGTAAGGGATTCAGGATGAAGAAATACCTGAGAAGGTTGGACGAAATTGCACACAGGATCAAAGGAAACGCGCCATTGAAATATTGGCATGATGGAATATTGGATACAGAGAAATAGCCAGCAGAGGAAAGAATAAAAATGTCGTAAAGTGATCTGAAGTTGTCAATACGAAAATTTAAAAAAAAAATCGACAAAATTAATAAACCTCAATGAAAATTCATTATGAGTAAAAAATTTAAATAGATGAAAATGAGAATGTAAATATATGTAAAATAGTTTATAAATATAGTATAGTGTAAACGTAAACCAACACCTACTAGTGTAAGACAAGTTGTAATATTATTTTTTATAGTTATTTCTTTGAATCATCACAAATATTGTAATTGTATTAAGAGTTTTAGGAAGAATCATAAATTCAGTTTATGAAATTCTATATTCTTTTAGGTAAATAAATAAAAAAAACCTCAGATTAAACGTTCCAAGGTTTGAATAAACTAAATTTATGATTCTTCTTAAGACCCTTACAATATAATGATGTGATAATTCAAACAAATTACTATAAAACATATGTTACAAGTTTTCTTACTTTAATGTTAGGTATAGCTGTACATTATAACTCTATTTTCTATTTATAAAATATTTTACATATATCAAATAGAACAATGAGAATAAAAGTCTGATAAACAAACCGTTGTTAGGTCAAAACATATTTTCTTATTTGTTAAAATATAGTATTTGCTCGAAGCTAACGTGGAAATTATTCGAAAAATCCATAGTAATTGAAGATGGTTCCCATTAAATGAATGGCTCTTGTAAATAATCTTCTTTGGGAGGTCTCAAAAGGAGTTCTGAAAGCACATTCCTTACCAAATTAAAGTGCGAGAGAAGCCATACCTAAAATAATAATATCATTAGATATAAAATTTAATACTACACTCCAGGTATTCTCGGTAACTGTATTATAGAGAAATTTTGTTAGTGCTGGTATGCAGGTACTCAAAAGTGCACGCTTCAGAGTGGACGTTACTGTTGGTTTTATGAAGCGAGGTTATATGATCTTCATTAATATTCTCAGAAATCAGGAATATAGTCAGTGCAAACAGTTAATGCCTAGCTTGGGGATTTCTGCAGACGGCTCGGCGTCTCGGCTCGTTGAATTTTCAACTGGTTGGATATCGAATTAAGTTCACTAAGCAACAGCGATCCAACCGAGCTTCCTCACACACAGTGAGTTTTGTACCTGAGCGAAGCCGTTCGGGCTATTGACTCGCTACTATGTAGTACATTTTAAAGTGTGTTAATTTTTCCGCGTAAGGTGTGACAAATTGTTGTGAATTCGAATATTGGGATTATTTAAACACCCCCCCCCTTCGGATATATGAGGACCCTAAGACCAGGAGGTAATTGGCACAGGCCAAGCCTTCGGTGACAACATTACTCTGTTATGTTCTATTTGGGAAGACGTTTCCAGAATGTCGAATAGCCACTCCGAGGTTTGGTCTTAGAGAGTTGTGCTTCGGGAAAAGAAATATCCGTCCTTTTGTAACTGTTGACCCCGACCAGCCATGATTCATGGTTCAAGACCAATTCTTCACTGTCTCTTAATCCCCGGAGAACGTCCTTGGGAAGGATACTGTTGAATTGGTTGCATTGAAAACCATTGTTTAGAGTGACGTGAGGTTGGATGTCTCCAACCACGCTAACTCAAATATATATACATGTCTGCAATATGACCACATTTCGCTGTCAACAACCCGACAAGTTTGTAACACACTTGAACTGACAACGCTAGAAAAACTCAGAACAAAATAAAAGAAAACTACACCGAGAAATGCACTAAACCAATAAGAACTAGTGACCCTCATAGAGTCATATTCTTATCTTCCAATAGAAATTCAGGCAACTTCAATCCTCACCCCTCTCTTAAAATGAACCTGGTGTAGTAAAAGTGATCTCATCATTCCTGTTCATCTTCATAAATAAATAAATTTCAAAACAAATAAGCTGTAGGCTAGAAAAAAACAATAGTATGGCCCAATATATTGAAATTGATATATATGAAATTTATCTGTAGTGTCAACACAAAATATTGCTTGAAAAATTTAACAACTTTAAATCAACTGATACATATGACCAAGCTGGACAAGTTCACAATGTTATACATAGTGATTTCAGTGGTTTTGTATTAATTCAAAAATCAGTTCTAAAGCATTGTGATTATCTAGAATCTGAACACACTATTTCTACTATATTTAAGACAGAATTACTCGGCTTTATAAAACTAATTGACTTGGACCGAATGATTGGCACAAGATTGGCAACCAAGGTAAGTTTATTCTTGCTTAGTCCGTATTGTATTTTTTCTGTTATTTAAGGTTTTATTTTTTGTTGTCAATTTAATTATTATTTATACATTGAATTTTTTTTATTACAATTTATGTCACAGTGAGCAATTATAGTGTTCCAGTGGTATTTGCTCTACCAAATATACAATCTAAGAATTACCTTAGTCAACCGAATTCTATCATTTCAATCATCAAAGATTTAAACAATGAATAAATGTTACGTATAAATTATATTGTAATCAATTCAATTGTACTCAATTGCCCACTTTATACAACTCGATGGTTATTCAAACAATAAATGATCATGAGTAAATGCATTATCCATGTAATAACGTTTCCCAGTACATTCATTATTCTGATGGAATAACACAGCTCTACATTGAATAGACATGTTGCCATCAGATTAATGGAATTTCTATTCATTAAATTCAAATCCACTTAAGGTTATGTTAGGATGTCCCTAAAATATTCCCCCCTGTTATAAAGTAACATAGTTTGGAATAGATAATTTTTACAGTATATATGTAATAATTGACTTTTTTCTAATATATCTTTAAATATGTGGAAGAAAGTGGTCCGGGTATAGGTCAAAATGAATTTCTCGTAGAATTGAAGAAAAACTTTATTGATTAGCCAACGTTTCTACCTACTTTTTAGGTCTTCTTCAGGGCTGTGGGGGGGGGGGGAGCTGGGGGGTTAGGTCCACACTAGCTTGAAACACGACGGGGACAGAACACAGACACAACATCAAACACAGACAATATATCTTTAAATATATTGAGTCGTTTCATATGAAACTAGCTATTGCCCGCAGCTTCGCTCACGAGGAATTTGGTCTGCCACCTAAAGTTTCGTGACAGATCATTTTAAATAAATAATTTATTTTTTTAACCATAAGTTACTCTTACATCCAAAATTTCAGACGTGTAACTTCAAAACTGACGAATTCCATACAATCTTTGAACCCCTATTATATTAAGGGGGAAACCCTTGGGGGTGGAATTATCCAAATTCCTTTCTTAGTTTTAGCAAATTTTTTTATTAGCAAATTTCAAGATGCTAAGTTCAGTGGTTTCTGCTGTGCGTTGACCGCTGGGAGTGTTAGTCAATCAGGTTACAGTTTTATATAAACTTCGCCTGTGTGATGTAGATAAAAAGTAGCCTATGTCCTTCCCCAGGCTTGAGATTATCCATATCAAATTTCATCACAGAGGGACATGTGACATACATCGACACTGATTAGCAAACGGGACGGACAGAAGTTTACTGTTGTTCGTGTCAGTAAAGGATTAGTATGTAATGTTATTGAATGTATTGAAAAGGTTTACTTAGTATAACGTTTCACTTATCGTGCGGCAGCAGAGAGAAATTAAAAATTGAAAGGATTAGAATAATGTACATATGTAGGTAATTTATTGATGTGTTTTTAGTTTTGGCGGTCCTACTGCTATATACCCCTGTAAACTATGTTACTTGATTTTGCGAGTAAGAATAACTTTCTACCCATTTTTATCCCCGTTAGGATATGAATTTCAATAAAATACGAAAAACATCTTCCATAAATTCTGTTAAGAAAGGTTTATACAAAATTTGAAGTAGACTGGACCAAGGAATCACGTTGACCCATACAAACTTTGCCCCCCTTTTTCACCCCCTTAGGGGTAGAATTTCGGAAAATCTTTCTTATCGGATGCCTACGTCATACAAAGAACACACCCTCCAAGTTTCATGTCTCAACGATCAGCGGCTTAGGCTGTGCGTTGATCCGTCAGTCATTCAGGGCAAAGCATTTTATATGTATAGATGTCCGTTTTTATTATTTCTGATTTCAAGAGGAATTAGTGGACTTATGTTGTTTAATGTTTACGTTTAAAGATTGTAATGAATTAATCCAATCATCTTTGATAATTTACTATCACTACAATTGAACTATTATTGTTTTGTATGCCATCTAAATACGAGCAGGGAAACTCTCCTATACACTTACTTTTCTTTTCTACCCACAGGTGAAGCCATCACATCCACATCGTACATCAGGGTTATTGACATTATGCAACAAAACCTTATAAAAAACATCCTGTTTTGGTTAATTGGAAGGGACCTATACGATAAAGCTGTCCGCATGTTTCACGACAGACTGTGAAGAAACTAAACGAGCTGGTTAACGAAGTCCTCCCACACCCATTCGCCAGACGTACTTTCTTGCTCTATTTCATCACAAAACCCTCAATTTTTCAGTTCTGGGGTTGACAGAAAACCATTGAAAACGGACACCTCATATGAAATGACCCAATACAACAATGCTAACTTTAATAGAATTTATTATAATGCAATTGGGAAAAACCACAATGCAAAGCCTTATGTTTAAAAAAATACACCTACTTACCAGTCGACGTTTCGCCTATTCAGGCATTATCAAGACACCAAAATCCAAAAGGGAACCTGTTTGGGCTGTTGATCGTTGGGATGTATTGCACCTTTTTCTTAGAGATGCGATTCACATAACCCCTTTTTGATTTTGGTGTCTTGATAATGCCTGAATAGGGGAAACGTCGACTGGTAAGTAGGTGTATTTTTTGAAACATAAGGCTTTGCATTGTGGTTTTTCCCAATTGCATTATAATAAATAATAGTGTTTCTTTTTGAGTTTTTGGCTCTATTTTAGTTAATAGAATTTATATAGTTTTAAAATTTTATTTATAATTTGAAAAATTGGGAATAAAATCCGACCTCTATTTCCACGTTATCGGGTGACATCCTAACAAAGGAATGGCACGAAATGCAGGAAATTGCAGTCCGGGCCAGATGGGGCTCTAAGCTGTAGTGCAAAGGGGCTTCTGTCTAGCGGGAACCCCCGATATCAAGTGCACCGGTCCTCCAGGTTAGGGGTTCATTGATCGGCCTACACCCTATCATTGGAAAAAAGGTTTAGAGCATACAATCCTAATTTTATTTAGCGAGGATTTTCAGAAGTTGTAAAAAATCATTAAATAAAAAAATGTATTATTCTTCAATTAAAAGTTTTAAATAAAAGTAAAATAAGTTAACAATAAATATTCGGCAAAGGAAAACCTGCGGCCATTAAGAAAATTACTGATCTTAAGAAGTTCTAAAAAAAATTACGACTTCCTTTAGTTTCGAAACTAAAACCCTGAAAAATAATGACTAAAAATTTGTTTATCAATTATTTCGTAAAAAATTATTTCAAATTAATTAAGATTATTGGGACTGTTCACAAATTTATTGGTGCAGTTCCTCTTCTCTCTCTTTTTTTTTGTACGTTTAATTAAAAAGAATGGGCAGGAAGCTGTCTTCTGTTCCTTTTTATACTTTCCCCCCTCCCTGCCTTTTTCCTTTATGAGATAGCCTTCTTCCATTAATTATGTCAATAAGGGATCTTTAATTAAGCCCTCTTTTGATAATACCGTTAGAGGGATAGCTCTTAGTTTTGTAGCCAGCCCCGATGTTCTAGGAATAGAGTTATTTTCAAAGAAACCCTTCCCCTGCAGGAGGTATTCAGAAAATCCGGTTAAAGTAAATAAAAAAAAAAGAAAAGTAGTTTGACAACTACATTATCATATATAAAGTACTCATTCCATTAATGTAAAGAAATTTGTTAAAAACTAAGTAGATCGTCAATAATATTAGGAATGCCCTCGAATCAGAAGCTTACAGCTACAGAATATGGTGATCCATATTCTAGCTGCAAGCTGCAAGCTGAGTTCTAGCTGCAACTGAACAAAGACTTCCTAATAAAGCATAATTAGAATTAGGAAATCAACCTGATAAAATAACTCCATAAACACCTATACATGTACAAAATATAAAAAATAAAATACCATAATTATAATTGTAAATATTGGGAACAACAACAATGCAAAGCCTTGTGTTTCAAATTTCTCCAGTAATACACCCAATTACCGGTCGACGTTTCGCCTATTCAGACATTATCATGAAAAAATATTCCATTACATAAAAAACATAACCTTTTTTTGCTTTTGTGTCTTGATAATGCCTGAATAGGCGAAACGTCGACCGGTAAGTGGGTTTATTACTGGAGAAATTTAATAGTGTTTCTTCTTGAGTTTTTGGCTCTATTTTAATAATTGTAACTATTTATTAAAGACGGAAATAAAGATCACAGTAATAAAAAAACATAAATAACAAAAAAAAAACAGGGGAGCTGTAATAAATTAAATAGTTTGATTTATAAGGATAAGTTTTTTCCTTAAAAAATAATTTTAATCCATCAGAAAAAAGCTGTAAAAGACCTATTAACCATAACTTATTAGGACCTTTACGTAATTGAATATAAACTAAAACCTTACGCTCCAAAAGAGTAACAAAAGACACACAAATAATTATAGACAAATAAATTAACAAAAACAATACTATTTGTAATAAATAATTACATAATATCAACTGGTGCCACGGTGCAATAAAATACAGCAGACACCCTTCTATTCAATATTTAATGCAAACATATAGCTTATCAATTACTGGAACTAAATATGATGGATCCTATTCACCAAATATGAGCTTTTTCTTTTTATCGGTTAATTGTATGTTTTTTTCTGATCCCTGAACGGCTTAAAACTTAAGCCAAAACTCCTTCAACCAACTCGAATGAAAAATTCAGGGCCTATACGAGCTGGAATATTTAAAATATTTCTTAAGTATTGAAAAACAATATATTTTATTTATTTGGGAAATGCGGTCAATATTTTCTGAAAATGTCGGATGTTTCCCCTTCTCTACCCAATAGTTGTAAAAATCTCCATGAATTTAACTGTATATGGAAGAAATAAATCGTGATAAATTGACGGTTTAAATAAAAGGGAAAATGTTATCAATAAAGTGAGTACTAAAGGTTGGTAAACTGCATTATTCAGGAGTACTTTCTAATAATTTAAAAATATAAGGCATATGATAATAGAAAAAATACAATATAATATAATAATGATAATAAGACATAGCGAACCCGAAGACTCGATGCCGGATAGCACCAATCTCTGCTTACAAACTCCTGTACACGGATCACGGTCTACCGCTCAGACGCTTCCCAGTCGGAACAGCGCTTACTAACATCTTAGGGATTCGTGCGCTAATAAGCCCAGCCAAATAATTTTTAAATCATTTAATTATTTTTATAACTATAAATTGTATATTATATTATACGTTTTACCTGAATTTATCCATTCCAATACACCACACAGACTCCGGACCACTACTTTACGCTCCCTCCGAAGAACAACCAAACCAATAGTTTTTTTACTCCCTTTAAAATAATCTAAGACCTGCAGGACTGGAAACCCGTGACCTGGGGGAAAGATGGTTGTTAACTCCACTTTTTAAAAAAAATATTTTTATCTCAATGGTTTACGTTTAATTTTTTTAAATAAAATAATGAATGAACGAGATTCCTCCCGATCCCTTTGAAGTTTACCTTTGAGATTGAAGAGATCACGATCCTAACCGAGATATTTGTCCCTTGACTAGTTTTCCTTTGAAGAGGCGCGTTGAATTAATATCGCTCTTATTAATATTTTTTTTTTGTATCGTCGCGAATGAATAAATAGATTTTTTTTATTTACCCCTCTCCCACCTTTGAAAGCTTTGAAATTGCTTAGAACATTATTTATAACCATATTTTTTTTTCTATTTCAAAATGTAAACCGACTATTAAATTCATCCAGTTACTTTCTTCATATTGAATATTAAAGGCAGGATTGGAAATTTTTTATTAATTTAGTATTAGTTACAGTTTGTGATTTTTGAGAAATAAACAAGCAATTCATCCAAGATAGAAAAAAAATTGACAAAGCTAAGAAAAACATCGCAGGTTTTTGAAAAACAGCGCTTTACCACTGAGCTCTATCCCGATTCCCTTACTCATTTATTGAAATTTATAACATATAATAAAAGATAACATTTTCTCATACAGTCACACTGTGCAGCCAGTTGACATTGCAATCCTATAAAAACTACAGTGGAAGGTTAATTATGAATAATATTAGTTGACCTTATAAATGTGAAGAAGAAAATAGTCCGGGTCCAGAAAAAATTATCTTAAAAAAGGATAACTATTTATTTTAAAGCCAACGTTTCGACCCAGATTGCAGGTCTTCTTCTTTAGCCGCCAAGACACAGGCCGTTCTCCTGAGAGGAAAAATGGATAGGGCTCACCCTATCAGTTTCAACATACAACAACAGAGAATCAGGAGAAGTGAGGTGGTCGCTTACCTTGGAATCAGGATAGGAAGGAAATTGGACGTGACCCCACACTTGGACCACCTGACGACGAGGGTGAGCCGGACGATGAACGGCCTGTGTCGAATTGGCGGCGCCTTCTGGGGCCTCAGGTACCCAGTCAGCATGACAATCTACAAAGGAGTCACCCTCGGAATCCTGAGGTACGCGTTCAGCAGAAACCTTACACAGCGGCAAAGAAGAAAGCTGGGAACGGCGCAGAGAACGGCTCTGCTACGAGTGGGCGTACAGGACAACATCCCACGAGGTGGTGCAGATCCTGGCAGGAGGTATGCCTGTAGACCTCCTGCTGGAGGAAGATGCTACTAAGTATTACGTGAAGAGAAGTGGCTTGGCAGCTCTACCGGAACGAATACAAGTGAGGATCCAGACAAATCCGAGCAAATGGAAGGAGGAGCTCAGGAAGGACTAACTGATGGCGTGGAACCAGCGGTGGGTGACAAGCGAGAAAGGAAGTACATTGAGGAAATACTTCCCCACCGTTGACGCAAGAATAGAAGCCAAGTGGGTCCTCCCCGATTACTGGATGTCACAGATCCTCACGGGGCATGGGGGCTTCCGATGGAAGCTAAGCCAGCATGGGTACGACCTGGACCCCAACTGCCCCAGCTGCGGAGTTCCGGAAACTGCAGAGCATATAGTGGCATCATGCACCGCATATGACGCCCTGCGCGCGAGGTTGTCCAGGAAAACCGGAATATATAGAATAACAGAGGACCTATTCCATGAGCTTGTGAAGTATGAGAACTAGACAAGCTTCAGGGAATTTATATACGGATGGAAGGAGGCTGTAGGTTCGGCCCTCTTCACGATAACCAGGAGAGGACCGGCACCTGGAAGACCACCGGCATAACCAACGAAGACTAATGATAATAACCAGAGGAAGAAGACGAGGACTAAGGATAAGGTGTAACCCTAAAGTGCACAGCCGTGCATTGGGCTACACCATAGTTGCAGAGATTTTTATTTTTAATAAACGAAAAAAAACAGAATAAAATCCCAGAAATAGTACCTCCAGTGGTGAACCCCCACTGGAGGTAAAACCCTGTATGCCTCACAGGCAGGGAAGGGAGGTTAAAAAAAAAAAAAGGTCTTCTTTAGGGCTAAATATACAAGATACATACAAATTAAACGATACATAGTAAAGAATAATAATAATAATAAAGGCTTTATTTATTCTGGAATAAATGATATATAACCTACTTTCTGTCTTAAAGTACAATATAATACATTTAATTAATTACCATTAAATTAATAAATGAGGAAGAGATTAATAAATGAATTTAAAAGAAATAATGAATTACTTCCAATAACAATTTACAAGAAACGATTAAAAGAAAGAAAAAAAATTATGTGTTTTAAAGTATATATATATATATATATACATATATTTTGTATATTATATATATAAAACAATAAAGAAATGTACGAACAATACTAACTATGATGACTATTTAAAAAAAAGGTGTGACACATACATACATATATATATATATTTTTTTTAAACACATCATTCATCCATCAATTAGAAAATTTTAATCTCAAAACCGAACTATACTATTTCCGATTTTTTGTGTATTTTAAGGATATTAGGTGATTGAATATACGAGATTTGAAGGTTAGAAGATTATTGGAACGACGAATGGAAAATAATAATGCCTATATATATTTTTAATCTTCAGTATATATATATATGTTATGGTCTCATCACTTTAGAATTTAATATAATTGATTTAATTTGAAACAAATAAACATATGTTTTTATCAAACTAATTTTAATTATTTACATCAAGGCAAACATTTTTAATATCTAATAAAATATGAGCGAATGGGCCTTTATCCTTTACTTGTGTACGCCACATAAACTCCGCAATATAGGGATTCAAAAAAGTGTGGTTTGTTCCTTTTCACTTGAAAGATCCCCATAATCGTCCAATCTTCTGAGTATTTACCAAAGTTCTTGGGTCAACAAAATTGTAACTGCGGTTCACAACTATGAACCAAGTACATAACCTAGGTTATAAACATAACCTATCTTGTGCAGAGTCATGTATCCCTTCCAACTGTCGGACAATACAATGCTTCCAGGATGGATCCTTCTTTCTGTTACTGCTGATTAAGAGGCTTAATATATTATTGTACCATAATATACAGCCATACCTTAGGTATACCTTGAGGACATACCTTTGTGTTAGATAACAGTCCATTACCTTAGAGGAATGTTACGGCCGTCTTTTCTTCTTGAACTTCGCGAAATATGCTTTTTAAAGTGTACATTTTCATACAAATAAAACTAACTGTGCAAAAACCATATGATTACTAATTTACATATGTTTACTTCACATGTGTCTTATGTACATGAGATTGAATATATTCTATAAAATATAAAGTGATACCATAACATAAAAGTACCTGTATCTTTTATATTTTGCCCGGAAGAAGACCTGTAATGTATGTCGAAACGTTGGCTTTAAAATAAATAGAGATTTTTTTTTTTTACATCCATCCGGACCATTTTCTTTCTTAAATATTAATTAATGTTATATTATTTAAAAAATGGACTTGTTTTTCAATCTTCTTCTAGCGTTTATCAAACAATAAAGGCTAGACACAAAAAAAAGGAAGTTTAAAAAATAACTAACGCCTGGTGGAATAACTATAGGTGGTGAAGATGGACGTGGCAACGTTCCAAAATAGGTCGGATATGGCGGCCCAACTATTGTTCGGAATCCACCTTTTATGCCAAGCCTGTAAATCGTCTATTCAGTACTATTTTAAAGGGGAATATTCATTTCCGTCATTGATGGCAAAATTATAAACAGGGATATAAAAAATTTGTTTGAAATGAACCTATTAGAAACAATTTGGGATTTTCGAGCAACTGATAGAGACAAAAAAATTAATAAAATTTTTATACATTTAAAAAAATGAAAATTTGAATTAAATGAAACTAAAGGCACCGTTTAGACATTAGTGGAATAATTGCAACCAAAAATCCTTAAGTATCTGAACTACCTATGTCTTTTTGAAACTAGAAACAAAAATTCCTATCTAAATTTCGCCCATTCAAGCATCTTCAGTACAGAAAGAGAATGGTAGCAAATAAAAGAAGAAGGAATAAAGCACATAACAATTGAATAACAATTAATTAATTTAAATAATTTAACAAGTGTTTTAAGTCTATTTTGAGCTTTCGCTGTTAAATAAGGGGACTATAGGTGATGGAAGGATTCTAAAAACTGTACAATGAAATCATGCTTTACTATTTCAATGACTTTTTAATTGTTCGTCTTCATCCATATTATGCTGTAAGTTTGGTATAAATCGTTCGAAACTTTTAAGAAAAAATAATTAAAAATGTGTAAAATCCAATTTTCAATTAATTGATAAGTCAACTTTGGCAATATGCACTAACATCTCCATTCTCAATATTTAGATATAATTAAAATTTATGTCTGACCTGTTGCTTTTATTCCATTGTTTTATATCCATAATATAAAATTACATTATAATTTTATAATTACATTATAAAATTACATTTATAAAGGTTTCCATTTGAAAAAGACTACAACCTGTACACTACAGCCCAGGAACGTGTCTGGGGTTCAGTACATGGTAGAGACTGTACTTTTTCATGGACAACGGTTGTGTAGGGAGGTGATTTCCATTTGAATTAGTTTGAAAACATGGGCATATGTTTTTATCACTTAGCGCTTAACAAAGAGGGGAATGTTCGTTTGGGGCCTTGTGTCCTATTCTCTGAATTCATTTAAAACCAAGAACGTTTCCCGTTTTTTCTTCAGTCTTAATTTTGGTAAAATGAAAATTTGGGTTTTAGCAGAACTGAAAAAGACGGAGTCCTTTTTTTCAAGAAAAGGGTCTATTGGCAAAGAATGCAACATGCGATCAGAATCATGAAATGAAACTGTCTTTTTGTGAAACTCTCTAACATTTTAGAGATTCTTTTTACGACTGGAAGGAAGAGATCGGTAAAATGGTGTAAAAACAACTGGATATGAATCATAATACAGTTGTAGAATGGAACAACTATTTAAGAGAAGTGTTGAAGTATAAGCGGAACGTGAGCAAAAAAAAAAAAAAAATAGTTGTTCCTGAAAAAATAG
The DNA here is from genome assembly GCA_037127475.1 of Arma custos. Classification (NCBI taxonomy): domain Eukaryota; kingdom Metazoa; phylum Arthropoda; class Insecta; order Hemiptera; family Pentatomidae; genus Arma; species Arma custos. Next base: position 80,931,698 of record CM073761.1, on the reverse strand, counting down.
TTGAGATAGACGAGAGCTTACACGTGGACTCACAGTAACCTAAAGCCAATTTAGAGGTGCCCAGAGAAGCGAAGTAGAATAGCCCAGTGAAGTGTTGCTTTAGGCCGATGACGCAGCGATCAATTGAACAATGATGAGGGTTAGGACAAACCCTCTCAGTGCCTCTGTCTTATGCTAATCAATCTCATGTAGCCCTTAACGCTGATTATCCATCCCTTAATCTGCTCACGGCGATAACCTTGATCAGTAAATCGGAGTGATCTATATTTATATTTATATAGCACGTTTATAAATTTTGGCGATATAAGAGGTCGAAACCGCAAACTAGATTAAATAAAACACTGTACTGTATGATTAAAAATATTAAGAAAACATATCTGTATCATTAAACATATGGATAAAGCATGCTTTCTTCCCATTATACATAACCTTAAGTTCCAACTAAAACTTTTCCCCATTTGCTTAACACATTCTATCACTTTCAAAACGTACAATTCATTCCTTCTGAACCAATCCAATTTTCAGGATTTCTGACTGTCATATTTAGAATATTGAGCCATATTGAAGAAAAATCGAATAAAAGCGAAAAGAAGGCAATCCATTTAATCATTATTATTATTATTATTCTATAGCGCTACAACTCGGTGACGAGTCCTGGCCTCCTCAACCAGCTTCTTCCAGCCGTCTCTATTTTTCGCAGCTGTCATCCAGCATCTGGCTCCCATAATATCCCTCGAGTCTCTACACTATCCGACCACCTCCGCTTCGGTCTCCCCTTTCTTCTCGTGCCGTACAGTGGTCCTGTTAAAGCCTTTTTTGGAATGGCCTCGTCCCCCATTCTAACCACATGACCAGCCCTCATTTAATCATACTTCACCAAATAATAATCAAATATTAAAAAAAAAATTAAAAACAAAAAGTAGATAAAACTTTATGAAACTCGAATCTAACCAACATGGGATCTTAAACAGTATGGTATAATAAACAAAAATAAAACTGTAGCACAACAGCCCATGGAGGGACTTGGGCTCAGTACGTGGTAGAGTCTGTACAGTTTTTAGGACAACGGTTGTGCCACTGCACAGCAATTCATCACTCTAGACACTGAGCTATCCCGTTCCTATAGATATATTCAAACAAACCATAAACTCCTCATAAGTCACAAAACTCCTCTAAATTCTATGATAAACCAGAAGCATTTCAAATACTTGCAGTGCGAACAAAGCAGAGATTTCACTTGATAAGTATAGTAACTTATTATAATATCATTGTGAAATTCTACAAGCAGTAAAATACCAGAATATAATTAACCAACGTTTCACCAAACCAGGCTCCATTAGAGAAGAAAAATCGCATAATAGTGGACTAATGAAAGCACATTTCGGTTGTGCAGGGAGGTGATTTGTCCTAGATCGCGATCAACCGCCAGATTTTCTCCCCTTATGTTAGGTACCCACTGAGACTGGGTGAGCCCCGGGAGGATCCTAGATCCCATATGATCCATCTCCAACTGCTAACAGATTAAATAAAAGTCTGGCCAGCTGTGGGATTTAAACCAGGATTTTCGGCATGGTAACTCAGTGCGCTACCACTAAGCTACTCCGCTCCCCTATGTGTGTATATATATATATATATATATATATATATATATATATATATATATATATACATAACACCTGATTCTTGAGAAGAGCGGAACATGGAATAAAAGAACATCGTTAGCAATGAGTCACTTTTTTTTTGTCGGTTTTGAAAACTAGCCAATGATGAGACCTACTATCCAGTGCCAAAGTTTACGAGATACTTGGCAATAAGTGCAGTGACGCCAGTTCTTCTTGTTTAGAAATAAAATGAACTTGGACGTACGATTAACCATGTAAATAATATTAGAAGAATATCAGGCAAATTAGCATGTCCGTTCCAAGCAATCCGGGTGATGCTTCTTGACTATTAATATTGAAATGGTTTTTTTTTGTTGGTGCCTACATTATATCAGAGTCCGGCAATAGTAATTTTAATCCATTTTCTTTTTTACTCCAATAGCAGCCGTTTTTCTCCCATCAAAACATACTATATCTTCTAAACAAATACAAGATACAGTATGTTGTGCATATATAGTGTATTCTACTATTAAAAGAACTCCACAGTTATATAAGAAAAGCAAAACTGTTTCAGAGGTATCCATTTAGAGAATATACTCAAGGCTTTACTTTGTCATAATGTTCTGGAGTCTGTTGTCAAGGCTTAACCTCTAATTAGCCCGAAGTTATTATTAAATTATGTTAGCAATTTGAATTCTCCAATCTATATATCATTATTAACTTTGTTAAACTGGATAGTATTGGATTGGATTGGATTGAATTGGATAGTATTGGATATAGAATAGAAAAGTAACATTATTCTGGGACTAAATACCTTAAGAATAACAAAAATGATCGGAAAAATAAAAAATCATAACATCCTATTGATATTTACAACTTTCTGATTATTGATATTTACAACTGTAATAATATTTCAACAAGTAAATCTGCTAATATGAACAAATGACATGAAAAAAATAACACTTGCTGAGAAACTACCCATCGGTAGCGCTCCAATAAAGGTTTGAGATATGGGATTGAAGTGATTGAGATGCAACAGATGGATCCTTATTTACTGATAACACACATGTGTCATCAGCGTACGTAGTGAGGACGGTGCTTGGATGGGTTGGGATGTCAGCTGTATATATCGTGTATAGGACGGGACCCAGGATACTACGTTGAGGAACACCGGTAGATTGGGTAAAGAGGGAAGAGTAGGAAAAGTTATGGTTTACTTTAAAGGTTCTATTACTGAGGTAGGAACTGATGATAATGAAGTAAGCAGAAAATAAGAATTTACGGAGTTTGTACAGCAGCCCCGGATGCCAAACTCTATCAAAAGCCTGCCAATAAAAGTAAATAAAATAAATAAAAAGTACGAATCATGACAAAATACTAAACAACTAAAGAGAATAAACACAGTTATAACAACCAAAAAATATATGAGCTAGGATGTTATGATTTCTGTACATAAACAACCCCCCCAAATAAAAACAAACAAGACTAAACAAAAGCCATGTTCGATTATTCATTTAAGCAAATGATAACTTGCATAGAGAGCATCTGTTTGCGAAGTCAGATATTGGAAAAACAAGGGTTTACTGATATACTGATACTATACATACATATTTATTGGATATACTGAATATATTGGAATGATTAGTATATACTACCCTATTTTATTTCCTCATTGTTGTGGTATGTAAAGTTAGAGACCATGTATGAAAGTTTACTTTGATGGAAGGTTAACCATCTAAAAGATAGTAGAGATTGATTTTTAGTTTTTGTACAAAATTTCAGTTGTGGTTTCAATAAAATATCACTTTATATTGCGAATATTAACTAAATCCTCCTCAAACTATATTCGTACGTAAAATATACTAATATCGTTACTTCTCTGTTTAAAAACTATTAAAGAATAATCATCAATATATATATTATAAAAGAAAGTGTACAATGTGCGTGCTGCTAAAACTCAGAAATGAGTCCCGGTACGATCAAGGGAGGTGGTAGCCCCCTATCTCCCGTCCATAAAGAAGGTTCCCGTTTTTACCTGAAGGGCGTGCTTTTGAAGATATAAAGGCTGGAAGTTTCGCCCTCTAAAAATTTCTTGAACAGTCCAGAACATTCGAGAGTATTCCAGAATGTTGTGGAATTTTCGGGAACATCCCTGATCATTGTGGAACGTTCCAGAACACTCTCGAATGTGACATCTTCAATCAAACACTCATTTGTCTAGAAAATAAATGTTTAGCGATAAAAAAACAGACCTTAGTACAACTTGGGATAATTGTACCACGACAAGATGCTTTCAGTGTGCTAAACTTCGAAATTACAAAGGAAAAAAAGCTACAACCCCAACAAACCATTTCTCAATGACAACCAAAAACAAATTTATAACGTTGTCATGGACCGGATCAAAAACAACTCTGGTGGAATTATTTACTTGGACGCACCGGGAAAACGTTTCTAATAAATCTATTGCTGGCAGAAATACGTGCTGAACAACATATCGCACTTGCATCTGGCATTTCCGCCACACTTATGGAAGGATGCGAGGAAACTCTAAAGTGATGGGAAGAGCTCTACTCTTATCCTCAGGAGATTTTCGACAAACACTTCCAGTTATCCCCAAGTCAACACCAGCAGACGAAATCAATGCATGCTTAAAAAAATCATATCTCTGGCAATATAAACACATACAAATACTGCGAATAACAAAATATATGAGAGTTGAATTATCGAAAGACGAAACAACAGCACATTTTGCTCAACAACTTTTACAACTAGCGGAAGGCACATATCCGGCCTCATTGAACTCAACAGTGATTTCTGCAACATAGCCACTACTGAAAACGAACTTTTGTCCAAACATTGTTCTCAACTGTACCAATCCGGAGTGGCTATTTCAGAGGGCAATTTCAGCAACTAAAAATAATATTGTCGACGATATCAACTTTAATATTCAAAAGAAAATTCCTGGTGAAGAGAGAATATACAAATCGATCCACACAATGGTAAACGTTAAAGTGTCAACTTCCCTACAGAATTTTTAAATTCTTTGGAAGTACCAGGCCATTACACTGCTTTCGACTCGAAATTGGATCTCCGATCATACTGCTCAGAAATCTCAACTCACCAAAACTATGTAATGGAACAAGGATGATCCTCAAACAGCTATCGAATAACATAATCGAAACAGAACTTATGACTGGGATGGACAAAGGACATTATTAACTCCCTGAGCGAAGCCGGGTGTACCCCAGCTAGTTTAATATAACGAGAAAATTAGCCTGAGATATATTGAGTACATTAGTTCGATGTGTGTACCTCCGGTACAGTATTAATAAATGAGACTATTAGGTTCCGAGTATGCAACCTCTTGTTAGTATAATCGACTGGCCCATCCTTTCCCTTCTATCAAAAATTAATTCAGCAATGTAAATAACCTCGTTAATAGTGTGCATTTTTAGTAATTCTCAATATCGGGGGAGGTAAAGGCACTACTAAAACCTAGGTTGTTTACAAATAGAATCCAATTAAGGTTAGAAGAAAACACAGACGTTGGGGGGAGAACTCTGTTGAATGACAATTGATCCAAGCTTAATAAGGGCCTGAGGATTTGTGATGCAAACGATCGAAAGGCAATTAGTGGGACCGGTAGGGTTAGTACATCAGTGGTTAGTGGGAGGTGGGGGGGGGGGGGGTAAAACAGTACCAATTTTAAAACGTCCCCCTCAAGTTGTGCTGTAATTACCAGGTTCTGCAACGCTAACATTCCCTCGGACGCTTCATTAGTCCTTCCTGTTGTGGTACTACTACCACGCTACTAATGGGAAACCATTAATTCTTCTTTCTACCCTCCAAAATATTCTTTCTTTTCCGTCGTTTTTAGGGAGAGAGAGTTATAGTTATTTGACTGCTGATGAACAATAGAGTATGAACTAATATTAGATCTAAAAAAGACTTTTAATGGTTTTAGATATCTAAAGAAATATTGATATACCATTCAGAAGTTATATATACGAAAATTCTTACACATACATTGATTATATATTTTTTTAATTTTTTTTCTGGTATTTTTTACTACTTAAGGAGTTATATCCCCAATACCCAAAAGCCACTGGTCTCTGTCCATCCAATCCCCCACACGGAGTCCTCTGGCTGCCAATAGGGGTTGGTCTGCCGCTTAGCGTACAGCGGGTACCTCCGTAATATTATTTTTTATAAAAAGTAAAAATAAAATATTTAAGACTTGGTTTTAAAAAAATCCTATACATTTACAAACAAACCAATCATGTCTGAGAGAGGTGAAAGGGCGGAATCAATATTTCAAAGAGCCATTCACTAACTAGCTATCCTTCGACAGTCAATAATGTAATAAGGAAAGAACAAATGAGAATAACACCTAGGGAGTGTCAGCTGCTCGGGATCGATTCCCGCTAGACAATCTATTTAGCAGTCATTTCCTAGCTGTAACTTGATCCGCGGATGGCTCCGGGGCCTTCATAACCTTCTCGGAAAATTCCCTGGCTCATTCATGCTTATATTTATGGTGTTAAACGGCAATTGGATAAGCAACTATATTCAAATTAAATTTTATTCACTATATGATGGTGCAATTGATACATAATTATTTATAATTTTGAACGATCGCTTTCTAACAAACAAAAATACAATATCCATTTTACTTCCAACTTCCCCGCACCAAGAGTATCCGAAACTTTCCAATATTCCGAAATATTCCAAACAGACCATCCCAATCATATCAAAAATATATTATCCTACAAGAATGTTCAAGAAACTCCTTTTGTTTGCTGGTTGATTTAAGCAAGCTATGCAAGGAAGATGAACTAATTTATTACAGTTTATTGGCCCATCTGCAAGGACATAATGGCTGGAGAACCGGATGTTTATTCCAGGGATGTCTGCTCCGGGGACGAGGGAATGCTGGAGGATACTGGCGCCACTGCGTCCATCATCGATCCTCTGGCACTAACCCTAAAGACACCACGTCCAGCCACCTTCATTAGTCCTGTAAGAACTTAAGAACTAAACATAAAGTACTGTCAACTGTACTTTAATATCTGAAGTATTTGATTTGGGCTCTGGATGCTATATACTATACTAGCTATAATAGTACTTAGTAATATCTTGTTAGAGAAGAAATTAGTTGATTGGAACTTCTAATGTAAGGATAGAGAAAGTTGGGGGTGCAGTCAATTAAAACACCATAATAAGTGCATACTTATTTATTGTGTGCCGATGTTTCGATCTACATTGTAGGTCATCTTCAGGGCTGTGAGAGAAAACAGACAAAACAATATCCATGTATGTAATGTAGATCGAAACGTCGGCACACAATAAATAAGTATGCACTTATTATGGTGTTTTAATTGACTGCATCCCCAACTATCTCTATCCTTACATTAGTAATAACTTAATACTATATTAGAGATACCATAGGAAACTTCCCTGAAAAAAAATATACCAAACTGATAGAGTTAATCAAGTTTGGTTTGCAGAAACTTAATTTCCTCTATTAGTATTTGTATTTGGTTTTTTAAGGGAATGTTCCTGTAGTATCTCGAATTATGGACATAGTATGAAGCTACTAACACTATATAATGTAATATTAGTATCTACTTTCTATTACTAAGTACTATTACAGCTAGAATAGCTGTATATAGTATCCCTCAGCCAAATACAAATATTTCAGATATTTAACTAAAGTTTAAAATAAGAAATAACAATAATAGTAGCACCTTTTAAAGATTAAGAAGACAACTTAAGTCAGAAACGTACAGCGTCAAAGTATTTATGAAAATAAAGTATTGCGTAGAATATTTGGCCTCAAGGGGGATGAGTCGACGGCTGTATTTAAACTGTTTTACTTCGCGGAGAATTTCGCGAAGTGTAACCGACAAATATCATTGGAGTGTGATGGGATTTCATCGATTATAACGGATGCGTAAACTTGTAGAGCGCCCCAGGAAGATAATCCCTAGAAATATAATTAACGCTAAACCGAAGGGTTAGTGTAATGGGCAAATGGTAGATGGGAGAATTGAGTTAAAAGCTAACGGCAATTGGGTTTTGACGCAGTTAAGTGGAGTTATGAAGGCGAAAACTGTATGGAGCTACGGGTTCAGTAGCTTTTATTATTATTATTTTGTTTATACTCGTTCACATCTCAGAAAAAATAAATAGAAAGAGATAGAATTATCTAAAATCTAAGTAAAGAAATACAATATCTAGGTATCAGGAGTGTATATTGACACAACTCTTCTACACCCCTTACTTTTAACACTAAAATTGTTCGCTACATCTTTACGAATAATAATAATATAATTTTAAATTATAACTAAATATTTTGTTCTTTGTTATCATTAATAAATTAGGTCATGAGATACATTAATATTACGAGTGCCAGGCTATTCAGCCTTATTTGTTTAATGAACAATTCATTTTTTTCATAAAAGATTATTTATGTTGAAGAAATTGGTCCGGGTAGAGGTCACTGAATGAAATTCTCAAGTAATTTCAGATGATATTTATTGTTAACAATAAATATTTAGATATTTATTATTTAGATAGATATTTATTGCTAACAATAAATATCATCTGAAATTACTTGAGAATTTCATTCAGTGACCTCTACCCGGACCAATTACTTCAACATAAATTATCATAGGTCAACAATTATTATCAATATAAAAGATTATTATTTGTAATTTTACTAAAAATTATAAATTATACATAACATATCTGGCTATAATAAAAAATAAAAATGTTAGGGGAGGATAAATTTTAAGTAATAAAGCAGCATGATTTGGTGTGCAAATCTATTTAAAAAAAAAACCTGTACCGCTACAACCCGTGAAAGGGTCTGCGGTTCAGTACATGGTAGAGATGGTACTGTTTCTTGGACTACGGTTTCGCAGGGAGGTGATTTATCCTAGATCACGCTCAACCGCCAGATTTCCATATCAGCGAGTTAGATATACTATTTATCAGCGAGTGGGATTTAAACCGGACATTCGGCATCAATCAATGAGCCACACCCAAATCTAATTACAAAAACATATATATACAAAAACTATAAGATATATACAAACAAAATGAAAAAAACATTATGCAGACCAAAATAATCGACAAAATTATACTCATCGCTAATATTGACTCTTATACAATTATACGTGCTAAGTAAGTTAAAGTTAAAGGTATTGAGAGACAGAGTAAAAGTGAGTTTACCCCAGGGTTTCCTCTCTATAGCGGAGAGGTTCAGTTGTAGAGCGCTGAGTTACCATGCCGAAGGTTCTGGGTTCAAATATAGCTGTTGGAAAGACTTTTATTTAATCTGTTATAAGCCGGAATTGAATCCCATGGGATCTAAGACCCTCCTGGGACTTACCCAGTCTCTATAAAGTGGGTACCCAAAATAAGGGGATAATCTGGCGATTGAGCATGATCTAGGACAAATCGCCCCTTAAACAACCGTTGTCCAAGAAACAGTAGTCTCTTGTGGACCTTTCCCTTAAAGATGGTTTTAGAACTGATATGGAACATAAGGGCGGGAAAAAAATCGATCAACCCGCTAAAGAAAAATTACATCTAATTTAAGGTATCCACACTTGTGTTGAGCCAGAAAGTGGCCTCCCTTCTACCCGAAGTGTAAAGATTCCTAATAGATCACGGCTTTCTTTCTCTCTCAACGCTTCCATGGTCCTTAAAGCCCAATAGAAGAAGAGCTATTAAGTCATGAGTGTGCGTATTAGTTTTTGCAGGAAAGGGTTTGATAAGAAGACAAATTATCTGTCTTCTATGATAAAGTTTCTATGATTTTTCTATATTTTTTTATATTTATTATCACTACAATTGAACGCACATAGTTTAGCATGCCATCAAATATGACCCCGGAAACACTCGATTTTCGTGATTTTTTTGTGAATATAAACTCGGACATTGGGCAGACCATGATGCAAAACATAACCATGGGAAGGGAGTTGTAATGAACGGATCATTCGGCGTTGGTTCGAAAAATTTTCAGCTGATGACAAAGATTAATTCATAAATATTAATTAATTATTTAATTCAACTCTACTCTCTGTCCTTAGGTGAAACTATCAAATCCACATACTGCAAGGGTATAGACACAATACAAAAAAAATTATCGAAAAACAACCACCATTGGTTAATCGGAAAGGACCGACAGAGAAAACTCTAACCTAAGTTTTCTCTGTTTTTTGTAAGTGAATTATTTATGAAAGTGATAATATATCCAGTTTTTTTTCTACTATCGGCGAGTTAATGGTATACAATTCTTTAATTTAAAATAAAATACTATCTCGTCAACCAAGTTTCCACGTTTTATATTTTAAATTTATTAGTGCCTAAACAAGAATGTCAACCTGTACTATAAGATTTTTTATTGATTTGTCACCTTCGTTTTAATCATCTATTAAAGATATTCACTGGACCGCGACCAATGTATAATCAATATGACATCATATATATATATATATATATATATATATATATGTATGATATCAATTAATATTATTCAACATTAATAAACTTTTCTTTGAAATTGGAAATTCCATATGAAACTGTCTATTTCTTTATTTGTTATTTCCTAGCAAAATATTAGTTAAAATTAAAGTCTACGTGGGTATGAATTTTTGTTTTCAATATAAATTTGGGATGGAGATATAAGAATAAATGAGTATTTAAAAAAAAAATGAATCTAAAATTTGAAAAAAAAGTACCTTATGAGGGAACTGCTTTGAGAGATTAAATATTTAGGGGGTGTGAGGGTAGATTATCGGTTGCAGGGCTTGGGGCTATTAGCTCCAGAGAACCGCTTAAATGTTTCAGCCACCTTCTGCAAACACACCCTCCCTGACTATTCAGAATGGTTTATGTGCCCGTCCCATCAATACATAAAGACTCCCCCTATTCAGTTTAATGGAGTTCTTTTTGTGACAAGGAGGTAAAAAAAAGAAGAAGCAGGATCTAAGCACGGAGATGATCGAAGCCAGTAAACTTCGGACTAAATTACTTAAGACTCCACTACTCAGCTCTTATAAAAAAAACAACAGGTTTGCGTTTTCGTAACCTCATGACAATATTAATTAGATGTTTTTTTTTGTTTCATTTAATGTCATTTTATGCTCCTATGCCTAATTTGACGATGTTAAAGTGGGATTTCTAAATTTTAACTACCTAGATATAATTATTATATGGATATTTAGCCCTCTTCTCTTTATTCTTGTCCTGTATTCCACCATATATAGCTTAAGCCCGGATGAGAAGTTTCCATTTGGGATATAGATACTTGAATAAAGCTATTTATTGATGGCCTTCGCTAATGATGCAGTAATCCTTGCCAACAACGATAGAGATTTAAAACACAATTTCAGGATTCTTCAAGTCGAATTAGAGAAAATGAATATGGAAACCCTGATAAAACAAAGATAATAAGAATTGGCGGATGCCTCAGCGAAAAATGAGAGTGATAAGAATCAAGGACAAGCCCATCGAACAGGTGAGAAGCTTTAAATACCTGGGAGCAAGCCTTGACGAGATTGGAGTCATGGATCATGGACAATTAAATCCGGGAGGGGGCTAACTCAGCTGGCAGATTATTCCATGCTCTATATAAAAGTTTCCTGAATAAATGAGAAGTTCAAGGTTTGGGGTTGTACAAAGTTGAGGGTGTATAAATCTGCATTCCATATTGACATACTCTTTCGAATCTTAGTTATTAACAACCAGGAAGTCGAGAGGGATTTGAACCCAAGACCTTTGGCAAGGCAACTCAGTGCTCTGCCATTGAGCTATTCCCCTTAAGTTTATTAGCTAATCAATAATTATGAGAGACGAGTATTGACCTCAGATCACACATCGCTTTGAATATAAGCTTAGTTTGCTTGGTGGAAACGGCGAATTTTGAGGCTAACAATGGGACGTTACTTTTTATGTTCTTTATTGAGGTATAACCTACATGCCTACTCCTGGTAAAACAAACAGGACTCTCTTCGTTCTTGTGGTTCCGCCTGGAAATAAATTTTAACCAGCCCAGGCAGGATTCGAACAAGCGCCGAAACAGTTACGAAGTTGCTGAAGTAGACGGCTTAACGACCTCGGCCACAGCGTCCTAATGGAACTTAAACTTTGACAGCTAAGGCACCGGCGAAGAGCGAGAGGAACTCAGACCTTCCGAGGAAAGACAAACCATTGATTAATCACCTGTACCTTCCTCTTTTGGTAATAGGAGTTTTGATTTTTTAAAATTAAAAGTATTAATCAAACAAAAAATTACTTGATGACGTTTATGGCCCTTTCGGTGCTAATTACATAGTTTCTTATGAAATCAGATTTTTTTCAGCCTGATTTCTTTCAGCTCCTTCAAAAGAACACCTTCTAAACTCAAAAACCCTAATTTTCCAACAGAGGTATTTGAAATTTGCATGCTGGGTGATGGTAAAGAAAAGAATTCGAGTATCATTGGTATTTTAAATTATTATATTAAAGATTAGAAAATTTTTAAAAGCTTGAAATATTTAATTCCCATAAAACTTCAAGCTCAAACATGATACAACTGAAAATATATCTTTATTAAAAAAAAATAATAAGAAGTAGGAAATGGAATATCAGATGTGTTTTCCTGAATTAAAAATATTCTACCAATAAAACTTGAATGCTTAACTCAAAAATGCCAATTTCTGTTTTTTTTGAAGAAGCGATATTATATCCTAAACGAATATCTATCGACATAAAAGAAATGGGCTTCCAGTCGTACAACATATCTACCGCCCAGGTGATTAAGTGGGTAATTCGGATTTTGTCAAACTGCTTTCAGATAACCGGAATCGTATCTCGTAGTTTTTGGTTTGAAATGGAGTTGTAATATAAACATTAACTCCTATTCAAGCCAATGCCTTATTCAGCCCCTTATTCTGTACAGAAATAACTCGATTCCACTTAGATACAAGAAACTCATTTTGGAGAAAATTAAACTTAACCACCTATTCACCGTTGATGTAGATATAGGCCCCCGATTATTGTACATTGTTATTGAAATTCTTATTTTCTTTCCATTAATAAGACCCGTGAAAAGATCAAGATGATATCAAGTTAGCTATTCCTAAAAAAATCGCTGTTGGTTCAGTAATTTTTTCCTAAAAGAACCAATCGTAAGGTCCTTCAACTTTACCGGTTTTTGCTTCTGATATTTTTACTCTAAGAAAATATTCAGTATTAAATTGAATAACTGTTAAAAGTAAGTTATTCTTGTGTTAGTTCTACTAAACAATACATGTAAATTGTTTATAAGCATTGATTGAATGATGATAAGAATTATAATTTAAAAAAAAATTTGCCAAAGGAATGATAAAATATATACAATTTTCCTTTAATATTCTACTGCAGTTATTTATTGCATTGCATTATATTTCTTTGTTTATTCTAAAACAGTACCAATTTTTGAAAATACTTCAAATAACAATTATCACATGGATAATTAACATCACTTTATTATTCGGTTCATCCAAGGATTTTCTTCCCTGTTGTTACTCCCTGTCAGATTTTTTTTCTATGACTTTGAAATTGTTCTTCCTTTGTCCCTTTTATCCTCATCTTCTCGTTTAATAATGTCAGAGATTTTTAATTATATGTCCAATAAAGATTTTTTTAAAAATAAATAAAAATTTTCTCCTTGTGTGGATGAAAGGATACTCTCCACCTTTATATAAAAATTAATATATAACATATAGCATTTATTGTCGGGTGTGTTACATATATAATTACGTTCTATTAGTAACATAATTTTAATTATATTCTTTGAACGGAAACCAAGAGAGAGAAAGACTTTATTTTTTCAGCAGTGCTGTATATCAAATAAAAAGCTACATCACTAGAGAGATAACGGAATGCAATTTAAATAGCAACACAGAATCCATTTAAATCTAGAATACAGAGTATTCTGATGAAGAGATAAATTCTCTAATAACTCAAAGTTATTCAAGCAGATATCTTACATTAATTAAAAGCTATTAAATGGCCTCGTTAATCGATAATTATTCAAGAGTAATCTCGATCTTCTAATAAAAGTCGATTCTTGCTATGCTGTACTCCAGGGACAATATTTAATCTAGAGATAATGGGATATCTGTTTAACCAGGCTGCGCAGACTTTATAACCTTCTTCACTATCTAGGAAGGTTATGAAGTTGAGTTCAGTTTAAAGAAATGTACAGTTTGTACAAGAGAAAAGAAATGCTTTAACCGAGAAGAAGAAATTGAAATATTTGGTCGGAGTGGAAAAGGTGAAATGTTAATCTATAGGATTCAAGATGTCTTGAGAGGTAGAATTTGTCTTAATACTGTCTTGGAACGCATTTCTCACTTTTATTTACTGAAAAACGTCACCTAGATAAACCTGAAAGGATTATAAAATGTTTATTACACGGAATGAGAGGAAATAAAATAGGTAAACGAAAGATGGATTTAAGTTTTAAGGTAATGAAATATTCCTCAAAATTTATTTTTGTTGGTGCATCTTATTCAATGCTCTATCATCTCTGTTAGTATTAAACCGATACTAGTGGTCATGATATTATTTTTAAGGCTATCTCCAACGCTAATTAAATAATTCAGAAGTTAAAATAAATTAAACAGTTTTTGAAAACCTATTAAATGTTTTGGGAGTGGGTAAAGCCAGTGTGTGTAGTGCTGAGTTAATGTGATGAAGGTTCCGGCAGTGGCAGATACATTATTTAATTGGTTAACAGCCATGAATGGACCCTGTGGTCTAGAAGGAAAGAGCAGAGTGAAAGGAAGAAGAATTATTGGAGGAGGAAAAAAGAAAGAAGAGCGACGACGGAGGCATGCAATTACTTATATTATTTATCCTAGACAGCCAAAATCCAGAATAAGGAGAATGGTTTAGGATTTAAGATGGTTATAGATGCAGCTAAGTGGAGTAAGAAAAAAGTGCAAATAATCTTTCAACAAGAACAAATTTTTTTTAACATGACCCTGACATGGTTCATAAACATCATGATGTAAGGGTGACCTGTGATTTCACGAAGTAGCTTTGGGTGTTCTGAGCAATGTCCCTTAAGAATAACAAAGCTGTAAAACATAAAAAAAAAAAGTTCATTTATGTTATTCAGAAACATAAATATTAAAATCTATATAAATAAAAATGAATCGCCAAATGTGTTGCTAAGCACAAAACTCGAGAACGGCTCGACCAATTCGGCTAAATTTTTTCCATTAGTTTTGACGAGGCCCAAAGAAGGTTCTTATGGAGAGAAAAAACGTAAAAATTACGAGGAAAATAATAAAAACTACACTTTTCTTTTCCCATACAAATGACTCTGTGACACGTTTTTCACTATTATCCATCATCTCATTTTTATTTTATTTATTTATTATTACAACAATTACAAACTTTGTTTCATCAACAAAATCAATTGATTACATTGTTTAAAACTGCACTGGATCATATGCCATCTGGTAATCATAAAATTTTAATGAGAGCTGATAAAACTCCTGTAGGAGAAAATGCGAGATGTTTCAATGCACCAAAAATCGATAAAGTTGCCAATGTAATGGTTGGAGAATATTTGGAAACCCTTTGTTTTAGGGAAATAGGGCAGAACAACTTCTGCCGGGACAGCTAGTAAACAAACAAGATAAAATATAAAATAAAACAAATGCAATGGATATAGTGTAAACTTTATTTACAAACGTTTGGTAGCTGAATCAACAATTCTCTCTTTTTAAAAGAGCCAAGTAAACATTTCTTTTTAATCTGAAAAACTAAATCAAACAAAACTAATCGAAATGAGATTGCATTTGATGGCAGATGTTCTGTTTTCAGTGACAGATGTTTTATTGGCAGTAAACTAAAGTAAACGCCCGCTTGGTAATAAATTCAAACAAGGTAGGCCTTATTTCAGAGGTTTTTTATGGCATCGTTGCTGTGGAATCTACCACCTGTCGGGTATTCAATTTACCTTTACCGAAATTTACCTTTCCTAGTTTGATAATTATTCCAGCTTGTTTGAGTAACCAGAAAAAATATAATTATGAAGGATTAGTTTTAAAAAAAAATTGTTTGTTATATTAATGTACAACGTTGTACACGGGAACTATGTAAAACCATTATTATTCACCTTTTAATTGTAATAAGTATATTCATATTTAATAATAAAATGCTTGTCAAAACTTGAGGTTGAATAGGAATATCACCAATAGTCCTTTTAACAACATTCCTAGAAGAAAAAAAACCATCTGGAACCCTTGTCCGTCGGATCTAAACTCATTTATTAACTAATATTATTCGAAACCTTTATTTTCAAAGATCTCAAGGTGCCGGCATTTCCTTTATGTCTCGCATTCGTTGAGTACAGTATAATATATTACATCATCATAAATTCTATTTAAAATTTTGATGGAAAAAGGTGTGAAGTAAACATTTGCGCATTTAAGGAATAAGACGCATCACTTATTATCGTTCAGATCTATATTTTTATATTCAATTCATTCTAGTTATTTTCGACCCAAAATATTTAAATCTGTCGTGATCTAAGGCAACATAAATAAAAAGAAGGATAAAGGAAGAATATAAAATGAAGGCCAGCTGATATGAGTCGGGATTATTGTTAGCGACATAATAAAGATCATCATTATAATTGACAATTATCCCACCAATTGTCGATTGTCCTTAATTTATAGCAAAATAGATAAAGAATAATATATTGCAAATAAATAAATAAAATATAATCCTTTATAATTTCTCTGGTGTTCACATTTGAACATTTAAACATGAATACCTTTATAAACAATTCTTTTACTTTATCGGATACACATTTTGATAATACAAAATTTCCTGTATATCATCTATTTTTAAAAGCTATCAAGTAAACTGAAAACAATTAGAAAAGAAGTCGTCGGTAATGACCCCAGGAGTCGAAGTGACGCTAAACGAAATATAATACAAAATAAACAACTAACTTCGTAGATGTACTTTTACTACAGAAAAAATATTACATATTTATAAATTTAAAAAAAACATGAATATTTGTTAAATATTTGTTGATATTTTTATTGATATCGTCAAAATATGCGCAAATATCGATTATTGGTTATTGTTGGGTGGAAGTTGGATAACTCAACCTTGGTATATAGAAGAAAGTTTGTACAGTTAGTTCATGTTGACAAAGAGGCCCACAACATAAACCAACAGGAACCATTTTTTCATCAAGTTTAATCTACAAAGTGGAAACAATGTCACTTTTCTTGAAAAGCAATTTTCTAAAAGCATGCTACACAGGCGTCATTGGCCAATAAATTCGAAGGGGGGGGGGCCAAACCCCCTGGACCGAATCACAAAGTTTCTTTTTTTACAATCGAAGATAAAATTTAAATTAAATCGGAATGAGGAGAATACGGTATGACAGGGCTGTGTGAATGAGGATCGTTTAAGTTAGTAAAGGGTGACGGCTTGACATCTCTTTATAGCAGCAGTAAAACGGAATTTAACCTTGGGCGAGGGAGTTTTATTGCCCACAGCTATGGAAGGCGGTTTATCGTCTCTTGTAATCTGCCTAATAATGTTATTCTGTTATGTTACAGCCTGTCCAACTTTTGGCGCTAATTAAATCACCTCCGGCGCCTCTGCAGGGATTTGTTGGATCCGTAATTAGAAATTTCCATGAAACCTATCTGTCAGGTCATATTCGCATGTAGTTGAAAAACGCCAAGCAAGAGCTGTCATAAAACGAAAGATCGGGCGAAACTCATTAGTGGCGTATCTTATACCTCATAATAATAAAATACAAGATAAGCGATATATCACGACTATTTATTACTAGAGTTACATGGCAACCACCTGAAGTAAATTTTTTATAAGATGGATTTGTAAAACGTTTCATTAATGCTTCCGTGTTGTCAGCGATGTGAACTTCCTTGTCCTACGTTCTTCTTTTACATGTATATATATCTGCGCTAAGATTAGGGAGATAAGATGGTAGAATGTAGGCGAGTAGAGAGTAGAGATGAGAGAGGATGTACGAAAGTAGAGGGGAGATGTTAGTTTATAGTTTGTAAGGGAGTATTCTCTAAGTAATAATGGTAATAGTCAATAAGTCACCTAGTTAGTTCACATAAGAATGTCTCTTGTCTAGGGTTCTACCGATACCCAAAAATATCGATACCTGGCCTTTGCGATATATCGGAACAAAGTATCGATACCGAGAAAATATCGAAAGAAAAATATCGATATCACTCGGTATCGGAAGATTTTTAGTCGTTTAAAAGCACGGTTCGTCAAATGGCTACAAACATTCCATTGCCAGGAAAACGTCACACATTGGATAATCAATCAAATAGTGAAAAACCTTTTTTTTATTTTTTATTTTTTATTAAAATAATATGGTTCTCATTCGATATTCTCAAAGTATCGAAAGATCTTTCCAATATTTCACAGATGGCTGATATATAAAGTTTTTATTATGTTATTAACCCCATCTGTATATATCAGGGAAAGTAATTAAAAGAAAAAAAAAACATATACCTGCATAGGAAAGGACGTGCTTTCGATACTAGAAGAATATGGTACTCATTCGATATTCTCAAAGTATCGAAAGATCTATCCGATATTTCACAGTTGACTGATATCTAAATTTTTTATTATGTTATTAACGCTATCTATACATATCAGGGAAAGTAATTAAAGAGAAAAAATAATATACACGCATAGGAAAGGCCATTCTTTCGATATTAGAAGAATATATTCTCATTCGATATTCTCAGAGTATCGAAAGATCTTTCCGATATTTCAAAGATGGTTGATATCTAAATTTTTTATTATGTTATGAACCTTATCTGTACATATCAGGGAAAGTAATTAAAAGGAAAAAAAAATATATATACATGCATAGGAAAGGACATTCTTTCGATCCTAGAAGAATATGGTACTCATTCGATATTCTCAAAGTATCGAAAGATCTCCGATATTTCACAGATGGCTGATATATAAATTTTATATTATGTTATGAACCCTATCTGCACATATCAGGGAAATTAATTAAAAGAAAAAAATAATATATATACATAGTAAAGCAAAATTCTTTCCATACCAGAAGAACAGGGTATTCTTTTGATATTCTCAAAATATCGAATGATCATTTCAATATTTCACAGATAGTCAATATCTAAATTATTATGTTAACAACACTATCTGTACACATTAGGGAAATAAGTTAAAAGAAAAAAATAATATATATGCATAGCAATGGAAATTCTTTTGATACTAGAAGAACAGGGTACTCTTTCGATGTTCTTCTGGTATCGAAAGAATTTTTCTTTACTGTGTATATATATTATTTTTTTCTTTTAATTAATTTCCCTGATATGTACAGATAGGGTTCATAACATAATAAAAAATTTATATATTAGCCATCTGTGAAGTATCGGAAAATATTTTTAGAATATCGACAGAGTACTCTGTTCTTCTAGTATCGAAAGAATTTCCATTGCTATGCATACATATTATTTTTTTTCTTTTAATTAATTTCCCGTATATGTACAGATAGGGTTCATAACATAATAAAAAATTTAGATATCAGCCATCTGTGATGTATCGGAAAATATTATTAGAATATCGAAAGAGTACCCTGTTCTTCTGGTATCGAATGAATTTTTCTTTGCTATAGGGTTCATATAGGGAAAGGAAACATATCATTCTATTTTTTTGAGAATATGGAAAGAATGTGCCTTAGGATATATACAACTTTTTATTCAGGTTTCGTTTGGATGAGCAAAAAAAAAAAAAAAAAAGAAAAAAAAGTCAGTTAACTGTTTCGATATTTAGTTTTCCATACCGATATCGATAAAATATCGGAAGAAAAGTATCGATACCAAAATATCGGTATCGAAAGGAAAAGTATCGATACTGTACCCATATCGGTAATATCGGTAGAACCGTACTCTTGTCTAATAATAATCCTATTAATATTATAAATGCGAAAGTTTGTATGTTTGTCTCTCTTTCACGCAAAAGCTACTGAACGGATTTGGATGAAACTTTACAGTAATATAGGATATACATCAGAATAACACATAGGCTATAGAAAGGGCGGATTTAGGATGGGGCACGGGGGCCTCCTCGTCAGACAGTTTTTAGGTACTGTGAAGAATCCATTATGGTACATAATTAAAGGCAAATCAGGAACATGAAATTTACAGATAGGTTCTTTTTATAATTTAAGAAAAAAATGTGGATAATTCCACCCCCAAGGGTTTCCCCCTTAATATAATAAGGGTTCAAATATTCTATGGAATCCATCAGTTTTGAAGTTTGACATCTGAAATTTTGATGTGCGAGTAACATAATTAAATAAATTAAATAATTAAATTGTTTATTTAAAATGATCTGTCACGAAACTTTATGTGGCAGACCACATTCCATGGGAGCGAAGCCGCGGGCAAAATCTAGTAATTCTATAAATATTCTTGGAGAATGGATGAACCATTTAGAGCTTGCGGATGATCAAGTACTAATGGGAAAATGCAAAGAAAATATCCTAACCATGGCAAAACAACTGATAGAGAAAACATAGATCTCAAAATATACTACAAAAAGTATAAATATGTAACAGTAAAGGTTGACGGAGATTTAATAATAGGAGAGCACCTTATAGAGAAAGTAGAATCATTTCTGTACCTTGAGCATCTTATTTCTATTAAAGGGCAAATAAAAGAAATAAACAGGCGATGTACTCAAGGATGGCGCGCACTCTTCAAGTTTAAGGATATATATAGTTACCCTCTGCGAGCTTGGAAGTCAAGAGTAAACTCTGGATGAGCACTGTACTTCCTGCCATGACCTACGGTTGCGAAACATGGATAATAGGCAAGAAGACTAGCCACAAGTTGAGAGTAACCGTCAGGGGTATGGAGCGATACCTCCTCGGAATATCTAGATGAGATCGAAAACCAAACAAGTGGATTAGACCAAGGATTATGGAAAAAGTCCACTTAAGGAAGTGGACCTGGAACGGACATGTCATTAGAAGTAATGCTGTAACATGGACCAGGCAGCCCCGAGGGGTAGAGTTTTGGTAGTATTATGTTTCTCATACTCTACTTGATTTATGCAAGTAATATAGCAACACCTCATTCATTCCAAAATGAAATAATTCGTTAGTAGTTCAGCGAGATGGAGACGAATGTATAATCTTTATTTTTATGGAAATTGATATAGTATAGGCTATTACCCCAACTTTTCCCTGGAAGTAAAAGGTTTTACTTCCATTTTTCCAGAAATTAGATAATTCACGAAATAAAAAAAAAATAGTACACCCATCAATCAAAACCCAATAAAAAATAAACTTATTATTTAAAAAATATTTTAATCAATCTAATATATAAAATTGTCGTGTCACAGTGTTTGTTACAGAACTCCTCCGAAACGACTCGACCGATTCTTATGAAATCTTGTGTCTGTATTCAGTAGGACTGAGAATAGGACGTAAACTATTTTTCATAACCATAATTTATATATGTCGGCCATTATTATCGATTAAGCGTCGATCGTAGCAGTGACCCTTGATGATGCTGCATTTTTGATATGTTGTAAGGGCATGTATGAGTAGTGTAAATCCAAGTTCGCAACCGAAAAAACGGAGGGGAATCCTTTTTTTTTTTGCGGAAAAACATCAAAATTTTCGGAATAATTTCAGTTTTTGGCCTGTATCTCCTAATCGGTGCGTTTTTAGGAAAAAACACAAATCACCATTTTTAAAGAAGATTAACTTTTCTACAATTTGAGCCTAAACACAGCTATGTAGGTTCAACAGATCGTGAGTAAACTTGCAATCATGTAATAATTCACTGGAATCTTAGGTCTATCTAATATATAAAATTGTCGTGTCACAGTGGGAGAAGTCGTCCTGTAGCTACGTATTCCAAAGAAACTATCAGAATCATAATACTGTTTAAAAGACTTCAATTTGATATAGGCTTGGGTATTGCTATGACCATCAGAAAGTCTCAAGGCCAGTCAATGTCCATTGCCGGTTCGGATCTAGAACATCCATGTTCCTCCCATGGACAATTATATGTCGCTTGCTCACGTTTTAGTAAACCTTCTAATCTATTTGTATTAGCAAAGGACAGATTAAAAAAGAATATTGGTCATCGATTAGCGCATAATAAATTGAAATCAATAGTTATAATATAAAAAAATATTATTAGTTATAATTAAAAATCAACCATGATATACCTCATTCATTAATTTAATGTTTTTTATTTTATCAGTCAGAAATTTTAAATATTATTTATTTATCATATACTGTACTTAGATATAAGATGTATAAAATGTAATATCGTAAATCAATTTAATTCATTTTTTCCATTCTTTCATTGTTTCTTTAAAATTCTAATTTTAACATAATATATTTTTAAAACTATTACAACAGCCACAGCAACGCATATAATATAATACATACATATAATATAATCAATAAATATAAGTATAAAGATAAAAGATATTAGAATTTAAAAGAATCTACTTTGGAAATGAACATAAAGTTTATAATATAATTTAACTAAACTATTTCATTCTAACTAAATTAAACAATTTAGTTAAATATAATTGAGAGTATAAAAGGGAAATATGCCTCTGAATACATAGATTTAATTAATTAACGTACAAGAGACAAGGGATATCGTTGGGGGTCGGAGGTTCTGGATATTAATTAGGGAAAGGCTCTTCAACCTACCGCTTCTGCTTTCTCAGATCTAAAACTATTGACTCAGATTCATTAAATTTTTTAAAAGTACCCGTGAACTTTGATTAAAACGATCTATAAAAAATTAGTATCCCTTAGTTTTGATCATGAAATAACTATATAAAAAATGTGGGGCGGAGCGGCTCAGTGGTAGAGCGTCGAGTTGCCATTTTGAGAAATTTTCAGGTTACACAGATTAATTATTTCTAACCAGAGGTGTAACCATCACACCCACATCATACAGCAAGAAAATTGGCATAACGTAACAAAATCTTACCGAAACCAACCTAAATTGGTTAATCGGAAGCCAGACTTCATGTTTCACGAGAAACTAAACGAGCAGGGTAACTAAACCCTCCCTCACCCACCTTATTCACCAGACCTATCTTCAACAGACTTCCATCTGTTCAGGAATTGGGTCAACTCCCTTAAGTGTAAAATTTTCGAAAACGATTCTCAAGTCAAAGACGCATTTTCCGTCTTTATTTTTTCACAGAACTTTACGCTTTTCAGTTATGTAATTGAAAAGTTGATAACACTTTGGGAAAAAGTATGGAAAATTAGGATAAATTCTTGAATATAAATGTTTTGATTTCATAAAGCGGTTTTAGTAAATAAACTTTCCTTTTAAAACGGAAATTTCATATGAAACGACCCCTTAGAAAAAAAACCTGCACCACTACAACCCATGAAGAGTCTGAAACCCAGAAGGTAGAGACAGTACTGATTCTTGGACAACGGTTGTACAGGGAGGTGATTTGTATCACGCTCAACTGCCAGATTTCTCTCCTTATTTTGGGTAATCATTTTATAGAGGCTGGGTGAGCCCCAGAAGGTTCCTAGATCCCATAGGATCCACTTCCAGCCGCTTAGAGATTAAATGAAAGTCTACCAGCGAGCGGGATTTGAATCCTGGACCTTCGGCATGGCAATCGATCTACCACTGAGCCATTCCGAATAGAAAATAAAAACCAACTAATAACTTTTCAAAAGGAGAGAAAAAATTAGTCATATATTTATTTACATTTCTATCAAGTTTCAAGTTCTTTTGATAAATTTGTAAAATGAATTGATGTATTTTTAACGATTCATAGGTTATTTTGCGGTTCTTTGAAACCATATCCTCAAGGGAAGGTCTTAAAAGCTGAAGCTTAAGACAATATCTTATTTCGGGCAAACTTAAGCTATAAAACCGTTAAAGAGTGCAAACAGCCTTTATGGGCCTGGGATCCATTAAGGGAAAGACAGCGGCAGGGAAAGTATTTGGTTTGAGTTTTTAATCCCGAGCGTTCTTCCCGAGTTCTTCCCCTCGACTGTTTGTCTTTCGTAAATTAAGATCCTTCTCACCCCCTCTCTGAAAAATCTCCTCAGCCAACCAACATCCAAAGTATCGTTATAAAGTTGTGATAGGCTCTGCCGATGCTGCCTCAATTTACCGATATAGTTTGCGTACGTTCAATCATGGCATTGCCTGGAAACAGGATTTATAGTTACTGGATAATAGCCTTCATTAGTAACTTTTGCAGGGAAATGTCAAGAATTGAACCCTTAATCTTAGTCAAAGCAAAAATGAAAATAAATTACAATACTTACAAGTTTGAACTTTTTGAAGTTGAAAAATGGAAGTTGAAGGACAAAACATAGGCTTCAATGAAAACATCGACGTCTATCGCCACATCCTTAATCTACTAGACAAACGCTCTGAGCTCCCAATTAATTACAAAAGACTCATATACATGATTATTATAATACCTACTTACGGACTTAGATAATAGAGCTTTGCGGCTCCTCTCATCCATCGAATTCCTCTCGTATCCCATCGTTACAATTCAAAATCTTCCGTAAAATCCTCAATGCTTCTTACCTTGTTACGAATAAAATAATGAACTTAATTTGTTGCTGATTTGGCCCGAAGCCGATACCCACTGGTTCCAAACCTCGCTACATCTTTATTTCCCGACAATCCTACTAGATGTCTGAAAAAGAGATGACCTCGTTACTTTCTGAATTGAATTCGTCATTTGAGTACTAACAATGGTTAGTTTCTCAACTTGCCTTTGTCTCATGCCACAAAGCATAGTTCATTCTATTAATTTGTTCTATTATAATAATAGAGTTGTAAATTTCCGTGAATAAATATGAAAAAAAAGAAAAATGTTGGAAAAACGATTTTACAATGAAAAGAGATTGATGAGGGATCGCAGTTTATAGGCGATTTAGAGGCTCACCCAGCCTTATAAACTGCCCCACGAGAGTTTTCAGACTCCAAATTGTCGATTCATAGTTGATAATAGAGCATATGTATATATGAATACATACATACATGCATTGCGCACACACAAATTGTTAAAAAAAGTAGTAAAATGAAACTGTTTTTTTTTTTATTTATTTAAGATTAAAGGATTCGAGCTAACTTTTTTTTAAAAATTTTTTTAGAGGTCGGAGGGATTTTATTGTTGGGGTATGAAATAAACCGTAGAGGGTCAAAACAAGGCTAACACTCTTAGGATAATCATATAGGAGCCTTCACCGGCAGGCAAACAACCTCCCCCCCCCCAACCCCCTTCCCACATCTATTATAGAGCTGTCAGTGAATTAGGGAGGAAATTTTCTCCAGAAATTTATCACATTCATTTTTTTCCTCTCTCAGACGATGGAAAACTAGGGGATGAAAAAAAAAAAGATGAGCACAAATTAGCTTATCTTGACTGTGCCAACAAAGCCTCCCTGCGACCCCTACCCTGAATTATTACACCTCACTGATTCCAAATAAATTAATTTATCGTGACAAAAATAGCAAGTCTTAGCAGGCTTCAACTTGAAAAGTTACCGTGCCGGAGGTTACCGGTTCAAATCCGGCTGAGGTAGATTATATTTAATCTGTTAACAGCCGGGGATGGACCCTGGCGATTGAGCGTGATCTAGGACAAACCAGCTTCTTGATATAACCGAAACTGCATTATCTTCTGCTTTTAGTTAGGAAAGTTCAATCGAAAAGGTTGTTCCAGAAAAAGATATGTTTCTTAGCTCATACTAAAGGGAAATAAACCTTTTTATAATAATTCCTTGTATAATAAATAAATAATAATAAATTGTAAAATGTGTTTATATTATGGGGTAAACTAGCTTCGATAGATCAAACATCCAAAAAGCTATTCTTGATTTTGATTCAGCGTACCTCAAAATATAAAAAAATAAAACTTTTTTTTTTTGGTTGAAATAGGTAATTTATTGTCTGAGATCCATTTCCTAGGGAGAGCCTTTTTCTTGCTTCAAGAACTTTTTTCTGTCTCTAACTAGAATGTAATGTTTAAAAATAATTTGGAATACAGAGTGATAATTGGACAAAATAAAAATAAAGAGATTTTAAAGTGAATTTGATTTGTTGACATAGATATAGAAAAATAGGTCATAGATATAAAAAAAATGTATTCCATACGAATTTTATTTCATAAGATTATATATGTTATTTAGACCAACAAAAAAACAGAACAAACACAAATCCAATTGCTCTTACAATTTTCCGCATTGTTTTCATCGCTCTTGTTTCCTGATTCCCCGCATGCTATGTTTTTCTTTCATAGTATTCTTGCGGGACGAAGAATGTAGTGTTGAGCACACTGACGCAATCTGAGCGTGTGCTAAAGGAATTATTCCAGGCGAGGAGGCCCCATCGTTCCAGGGCTCTTCAACATTGTCTACTCCAGGCCTTCCAGGACTCCAGGTCTCCACAGTTTGAATTGGCTAGCAATAGCCTCCCTCCGGTCGAAAGGACAAAGAGTCCTTCCACAATACAGCGGTGTCGAGAGGAGCTTACTTTTTGATGTTCCACGTATTTTTTCCTTTTTCTTTATCTTTTATTTAACTCAATTTTTTTATTTATTGAAGCGAAAACGTCCTTACAAACTTTTGGCAGGCGGAAACCTTTGCGTTCGCGTCACCGACACGACCGACATGCGCGACGCCTAGCGGCTTTTGCACGATTTATACAATTTCTTTCAATTAACATTAGTTTAAAGGCTAGAATTTTATTGATATAAGAATAACTATATTTAACTAAAAGATCCTAAGGTTTAATGGTTGTGAAATGGATACTAATAAAATCTTTATTAATAATGGTTGACCTTATATTTAATATATACATGAGGAATAAAATGGTCCGGGTTTTTGTTGTTTTTTCCGGGAGAAAAAAAAATCTGTTAATTAGGGAGAACTGTTTATAAACGTTTCGACCCACATTGCATGTCTTCTTCAGGGCTAAATATACATAATACAGACAAATTAGAATTATGTATGGTAAATATTAAAATACAAGGGATCTGAGTGATAAAACATAAAGATGGGAGGCCCTTAGATAAATATAAAAAGCAAAGGGAATGATTGTAGAGTATTAACAAAAAAGTAATAAAGAAGGTAACACAGATAAATAATAAAGAATAAAATAAGTAATAAAGAAGGTAATAAAAATAAATCATAATTATGACATTCTGCTGTATTTTGTATTTTTAGCCCTGAAGAAGATCTGCCATGTGTGTCGATACGTTGACATTCCAATAAACAATTCTGCCTACTTAAGACATTTTTTTTGTTTACCTCAACCCGGATCATTTTCTTCTTCTGATATTAAAAATAACTTAAAAAATCGATAAACGTTTGAACTTTTCGTTTACCCTAAAAGATAACTGTATTTGTTATAGTAGAATTCCTTGTTTTATGAAATGATTGAAAGTAAAAATGAGCTTAAGTATTGTTGAACTTAATGATGATACCAATACTAAAAATGAAAATAATGTTCATTAACATCTATGAAAATACAGATACAAGGTATAAATAATATTATCATATACTAATTATTATTTCAATTAAATTATTGATATATTGTATTATTATTGCTTCTACAGCCCATGTCAAACATATGAAAATTAAATAATTCAAACTTGGAATTGATCGATCAGAATTGATTTGGATATTGGATATTAAAGATTTTTGGCCAAAAGTTATTTATTCGATTTAAAAATTAATATTTTTGGGTTTGAAAAGTCTATTATTTATGATTGAAAATACAAAATCTATTGTTGATATGATTTTATGGTTCAACTGAAATAAAGAATATTTTTTTTATATAAGTTTTGATATTTGTATCTATTTATTTTTTTACTGACATCCAATGTTCTCACTTTAAGGTAAATATTGGACATTTTACAACAACCATATATTTTTTTTTAATACATCCTCTAGCGTACTTGGACATTTTTTCATGGGGGATTTATTAAAGGAAGAATCGTTATGAAGAAATGCCTATGATTGCTAACTAATTTTTAATACATTCTTATCTTGATACAATTTATTAGTTATTTGTAATTTTACTGAAAAATTATTATAATAAAAGTAAATCTTAAAACCGGTGGATATAACAGTCATGCTTTTTCTATAAAATGTCGTCGTCTCCTAATAATAACTGAATGCAATCATACATTTGATTCAAGGTAATTATGACTGGAATTTAATTATGAATAATTTTTGAACTAATATATAACAATAAAGTATTTATAATCAATTATCGACAAGTTTATGTCTGTTATCACTAAATATATTTCACTCTAATTTAACAATTTATCATGGCGTATCATACATGAACGTTACAAAGTAAATATTGCGGTAAAGTTATGAGCGTTTAATCAAGGTAACACTCAATGAAGCTCATATGAAAGTCGGGAAGGTGTGCTTTAGACACGTCTCACAAAGCTGCTTATAATAAGATGTATAATTTATTTGGGCGATGGAAATATATTTTAAATATATTTGATTTTCTATTACTACTTCAGGAGAAAAGGGTTTATGAGCCTACCATTATTAAAGTTTAATATATGTATATATTATATAAAACTGACTGGCTTGGATAATTTTCTAACTAAAAGAATGCATCTGTTGGAAAATCCTGTTTAAACTGTTTTAGGTATCCAATAACAATTTAAACAAAATCATTATTTGAAAACAAAGAACATATTAATCGCAATAATGCTTACAGGTTTTGTTTCTAAACGTTTCAATAATTATCCCATGAAAACAATAAACGTTCATAATACTAGTTCGATGAATATTACAGATATCGATGGATATTTTATCAATTAATGTTTAATTTATATAATTGTCCAGGTCAGTAATCATATTATTATAATTAATAGTTATAAAGATAAGATGAGCTTTTATTAAAACATACATATGTAGATAGATGATTACTAATTATTGATTGATCAATTATTATTGAAGCGCCAACCATAGAGAGATAGATTAACGTTTTCTGTACGAAATATAAAATTAAGTTATATAAACATAAAAATTGTATTAGAAGTTTTTAGGGATCGCAGTGTATTTTATATCTTATTCTTGCAATAGGAAATAAGTAACAATGAGCAATCACGATTAGATAAAAAGAACTTACATTCACTGTGTAAATATCAGAAGAACAGTCCACACCTGTAAAATAAATAAATAAATAAATAAAAATGAGGAAATTCAAACATGATAATATATTTTTAAAAAATGAAGAAAATCCGTGGTAAGAATAGTATTAGGATGAGTTGGGATGTTAGCTGTATAAACTATATAAAGGATTGGGCCAAGGATACTACCTTGAGGAACGCTAATCATTTTTGAATAAAAAAAAATTGGACACGTGATGTATTGCATGATTTGTTTAACAGTTTTATCCTGCTTAGGTATATAGTTTTGGGCTGATAAGTGAAGCGGATAATTCCAAATATAAAAATATACTTTTTCACATTTTCGTTAGTTAGTCAAGCAACCCATAATGCTTCCGAAACATCAGATTATGCACTAAAACCATCAGAAATAAGCCGGAAAAGTTTCGTTTTGGACAAATTGCTTTCCTGAACTAGCGCAGAGTGTGAAAAAGTCAATTTTTGAATTTTGGAGTTATCCGCTTTTGAAGCTCTACGCCTCAAGTAAAATAAAGTAAATATTTTTTATCTGGGTGTAGGATCTTATATTACTGTCTTTTTTAATTTTTCCCTTCTTACAAGTGATTTCGGTATAAATTTGATGTGTAACTTTTTAACATCAATAACATTGACTCGGACAACAGGATCACTTTTGTCTATAGGTGTCGAAAATACGTTTTGAGATGGATAAGGAGTGAAAGAGAGGTGGGGAATCAAAGTGAAGGAGATGGAAAGGGAGTGGGTTTGAGAGGGGAAGAAGTTGAGCGATGCCGAGGTAACGGATCGTGTTACGATGGAGGGTCTTAAGTCCGGCCGAAATACTTGGCTGGGCAGAGGGGTGTACCTGAAATTACTAATCCTTTTTTTTTCTAGAGCCTAGTTATTTCAGAGAATAATGTATTAAACATGTGTTGATCTTTCTAATCTATACAAATTTTAACTAACTTAACTATACACGGCAATTTTTTAGTGAACAGTATAAGTTCAATTTCTTTAATGGTTTTGATAATGGAACACGAACGATCTAAACTGCTCGTTCATCATTCCGTTTATATGTTTCAGTGCTTTTTCGGGGGTGTGACAAACATTTTCCATCTATGCGTTTATCTTCAGAACATAGAGAATAGACGATCCTTTAGAAAACTAAACATCTGAACTGTGCCTGGGATGACTATCGAGGAGTCAAAAGAAACTGAAAAAATAGGATTTTTTAAATAGCCACCTCGACACCGCCGCTAACATAATTTAATTGCAAACGAAGTCTGTTTGTTGAGGACAAAAAGCTTGTTTGCGCTTCATAATTGATTCAGGTGCCAACACGTAATGGCGACTAAAACAATGATTCTTATAACATGAACATAACAAATGACTCAGCAATATCATAACCGTTTCTAGATTACATAAATAATCCAATTTATTATCTCCATACACTAACAATACATGTCCTTTAGTAATTCCATGTGAAATCAGGCACAACCTTAGGCATCAATATTAATATCAGAGACCAACCCGTGCTTCCAAAAGAGCCATTCTATCTACAAAAGAATAATACTCTCCATCTCACTGGGTGAGGTTACGTTATATTGTAATAAGAAGAATAGAACCCTAAGTCTGTGTGGAGTTTATCGGCGACTGAACGACCAACCAATCCCAGAGGAATATCACATACCACATATTGAGTACTCAGCATATTTGGGAAGACAAATGTATTTTTTTCAAACATTTATTTGTCAAATACCAATAACAGTACGTTGTAAACTCAAAACTCGAAGTCAATTTCTCAATGGAATGACTTTTGGTCTACACAATGTCTCGGATACTTTCCAGCGATCTTTAAACGAAAGAGTTTCATGGACTTGATTTTATAATTCCATGCCAAACACACACAACTGCAAAGAAAAATTATTTTTTGAAGGATGAAAAAAGAAAACTTTCTAAATGAACGATTAAAACTAAATTTAAATATATAACTGAAAACATGTGTGAATAACTAGAAATATTTTTGACAATTATTATTTTTTAAATGTTTAATTCGAAAATTTCAATCCATATTTTCTGAAAAGTTCTAATAAATTTTTAAGGAAGGGGTCACATTTGTATATACCTCACTATTAAAATATTCTAATGATATTTATTAAATACGAGATGTATACACATTTGATACGATTAAATTGAATCTACGATAGAATCATATTTTACGTAGTTAACATTTAAAATTTTTGATATTATCATGTTTTATAAAAAATTGTCTTATTTAGGCTTCGTTAATCTATTATAGTATAGGGAAAATTGGTATTTCTATTGAACTTTTTGTTGTTTCAACGTTTCTTCTCTGTAGACCACGAAATTGATTTGAAAAATGCCTAAAACGATTTATTATTGAGCATTAAGTCTTATTATGTGTGTAACATACACCAAACCGTATCATAGTACTAGTAAAAATAGATCCGATAGAGAACAATAGGAAAGAAAAATCTATAACTTATTTTTTATTTATTATTATTTTGATGGTGATTATTTTTAAATATTTTTATTTTGAAGAGAAAACATTTGTCCTGGCCGGGATTCGAACCCGGGTCTTCCGCATCTCTAACGTGGTGCTCTTTTCCCCGTATATACATCGCAAAAATTTCGAGAACACGGGGATATAAGATCGGTAAAGAGAATGGATTTGTCGGGCCTGGTTACGAGCCTGGTAGCTCAGATGGTTAGAGCACCGCGCTAGAGATGTGGAAGACCCGGGTTCGAATCCCGGCCTGGACAAATGTTTTCTCTTCAAAATAAAAATATTTAAAAATCTATAACTCACATGAACAAACATTTTTGTTACTTGTCCAGGTGTATGCTTCGCTGATTGAAACGTATTGTTGCCTCGGTTTTACTTTTTTTATCAAGATGGAACGACACCATTTTTGAAACTGCGATAAAGGAATTATGGCAAAATAATGGCGGATAGAACTGAAATATATGGGACAGCTCATTGGCATCGAAGGGGAGGGGGAGGGGCTGTAGTTGACAGCTAACAACTCATTTGTACGTCCTTATCTAGAGGCTTGTGGTTTCATGCAGCGTTCGCTGCAGCACAATAGGCGTTGTCGATTCCCCAGGGGATTTTCTGTGTAAATATATTGCAAATGTTTACAGTGGCGGTAAGAATTTCAAAAATCATAGGGAAATGAATCTAGGTCATAGGAAAGAAAGCCTCCCTCAATTCGATAAAAAGGAAAACTGATGATTTATTATTTTAAAAAATCAGATATATTATTCTAGTATCAAATAAAATAATTTTGTAATTTTCATGAGGCATGAATGATAAATTCTGTTTTGATAAAACATGGCAGTATTGAAAGTTAAGTAAATATCAACCTTATAATCATAAAAGTTTAAAAATGTTAGTCTGATGATGTAATAAGTACTTGAGTAACTAGGATAATGTTTATACCCAAAAATTTGACAGAAATAAAAATCTATGCTCTAGAGCAGGTGTGGCCATTCCGCGGCCCATCTTGATAATTTTTGTGAACCACAAGATTCATCTCACTTTTACAAAATATAGCTGTTTTATAATGGTCAAAGTTGTGTAAAATCTATGTATTATAAAACTTAACTGTCAGAATTACGAGATGAAATATTATTGCAATGTGTAGTAACAGTATTTTTAAATTCTCTATGTTTGCATGTAAGAATAACTGTAAACACTAACATAATACCTCATTATGTTTCAATTTTTCACTCCAAAAAATGTCCTAAAAGTGGTGTGGGAATATATAATTTTATACGGGCCTAGAGAATTATAATTCATTTGCAAAGTGGCCTGCTAGATCATTTGGGTTGGTCCTCCCTGATATAGTGAAAGGACCTCCATCTTTTAAAATAGCTATGGCCTACATTTGATTAAATAATGAAAGAAGAATCTTCTCAGAACAAGCCTTTTTTGCCTTATTTTCTTTGAAAGAAAGTTTAAATGACAGAGAAAGAATTTAATGTTGTTGCTAACCTATACTAAATGAACCACACATTATTTTCTACTTAAATTTTGAACGGAATACGTGTATGCAGTATACAGCTGAGAACCATAGTTTCTATAGTACAGCGGTCTGCTGCCTAGAGCTCCATGACCATTCCTTTCTGGGGCCGATTCACCAGTGTCCTACCAACCGACATACAATCGTATTCTAAGACGGTCTATAGCCATGGACTTTGGGTGTTCGGGGTCAACAGGCGCAAGAGAACCTATACAGCTTTCTCACAACAATCTTCAACACCAAACATCAAACCTCAACACATTCCCCCTAATAGTAGTACACTGAGTAAGGTCATCATTTCTAAGCCCGTTTGTTTTTTCAGATGCCTCCAGTATACTGACGGGCCTCAAATAATCGCGGGGAGGGGGATAATCATATTCCAAACATATATATTTCAGTCAGTCCGTGCGGTGAAGATAGCTCAAATTATGATAATATAATAATAATACGCTGTGTTATTTATGACTCTCACCTAGGTTTTGCCCCCACTCTCCCATATTCTCTCTGACGACAGGTTATGACCCATGATATAAGCAACACCAGGTATTGTCTTAACCAGGCCTTAATCATACCAACCACTATTAGACATTGTTATCAGCATAATGCCTAGAGAAAGATCAATAGAGAAACCTTTATCAAACTGTATCGGCAAACGGGCATCAACAATCAACAGCACATATCAATCAAGCTGCGTTAGGGAGATGTGGCTGACAAGGAGCACAGTGTTTCGATCGATATATACGCAATCAGAACCGTTAATCCAAAAGCATAGGAACTTGTATACTCATGTTTATATAGAAAACCGTAGATACTTGTGTATTAACTATACCCTTAGCATTAATAGTTCAATTTTATCGAAGTGATTAAAAAGTTTTTCTCGAATATTAATTCGAGTTATAGTTAAGATCAATACTGAAAACCGAGACTGGTCACTAAATCGAATAGTGTTGCATGATGCAATGGATGATCTGCCTAAGACTTGAAGATCCATGCAACATCCGTTTGAGGTTGTTGATACTAGAGAATTCTTGTCTGAAAATAGACGGGCTGATCCCCTCTTCACTTTCTTTAATCTCCGATCACGCTCCTACATCATTCTCCAATCGGGAATCTGCTGTCTCATAGGAATTCACATTCATCCAATATAAGTCAAACTTCGTCGTAGGCAGAGAAAACAATAGATAAATAAAACATTACGGATGAAGATAGGGCAGCCACGTCTGAGAGAATGAGAGCTTTTTAGGAACCGAAGAGGGTACAAAGGTAATATTTTAAAGACAATAATGTACATGGATTGATTCAAGTGCTCCAATTTGGGCGTAAACTAAAAAAAGGGTTAATTTAACATTTTTTATTGAAATTATTCATTGCTCACGAATCATTAAGAGTACCTAATAATTATTCATGAGGAGTGTAAAATTGTAATTGTTTATTTTCAAAACTACCCATAAGTCGATATCGTTTATAGTGAATAATAAATAGGGGTAATAAATCAAGAGGGAAGAAGGGTGAACTATTTTAATTATTCAATATTAATGTTTAAATTTCCATTTGTTCTTCGACAGGAGACTGGTTCAGGATGAGAATACTAATTGGAAATCGGGAGAGATTTCAGCGTTTGTCGCGTCCGAAAATATTTTGACCCTTGAGACTAGAGGGAATCGTTAGATCTAAACACAATCCAACCTGTTTACTGGAGCTAGTAGAAGTGCTATCAAAAAGGGTCGGCCGAGAACTGTCATACTAAAATATTGCCTCAATTCTCTTGAGGATAAACAACCCATTTCTCGTATGGTCCCATTACGTCCAAGCGAAAAATCATTTTTACATTCTGGATCTGTTTACCATGTACCGTATCAGACTTCTTTTACTCCCAGAATAAAAGTCTTATAAAGATTTGAAAATCGTCACGTTTATGCAAATACGGTTAAGATGGTGGAAGTCCTAAATTTTTCCTACCCAAGTTTAATTATTATAGGAATTTTTATCGAGTACCTGATACCGCAAGGCTATGAATACACATTTTACGTACTCTCCTAATGATAACGTCCGAACTAAGGATTATATAAAGGATTTTGTCTATGAAAATTATGTACAGGTCTACACACGAAAGAGACTGGTGCAAAAGCGACAAAACAGTGCTAAAAAAAAATGTTTACCCAATAGTGTGCATGAAAGGTGGAAACTTTTATTCTGTTATTGTTTTCGAGTAAAATAAAAATAAATTTTGATTTAGTTGCTTTTTTTTTCCCAATTGGATGATTATTTGTTTTAAAAATTTGTTTTTTAAGTACAAATGAATCTAACGGAATCATTGAACTCGATTTTCGGCCACTTCAGTAAATCGAATCATATTTTAATTTCTCAAGGACCGATGACAATATAGTAATTTAATAAGTTTGTCTGATTATCCTCATCAGGATCGTGAGTATTAGCAATTTTTCATACCCTAAGGTACGTTAGTGTTTTGTGCAAAATAAAGAGACTAAGTCATACTTGGCTTTATCTTTGTGTCAGAATCACCTGGGAAGTTTCAAATATTTTTCCACAAAAAGTAATACTTTAAATAATAAGCTTTTTTAGTGAACCGAACTGAGACGTTGAAAATGAATAGTAGTTAAAAAACAATAAAGAATACGTGTTTATAGCAAGCGACATTAAAAATTGGAAAAATAAATAATAGTTAAAAAAAATAAAACAAGCTTTAATAGAAAACAAAGCTAAAAAGTACAAAATATCATTAAATAATTTTAAACTTAGAATAGAGTGATGTACAAAAAAATTCGTTCTATCGTGGTGAGCGTTTTAAGACATTACTTTTCTGAGATGTACAAAATATGCGTTTTTACATTGCCGAGATCTGTAGTGGGAGAGACATTGTCAAAGGAAAAATATCATTATATCAAAATAGCATATATTTTTTTCATACCATGATGGTTTTTAGCTGCTTTTCTATAAATATGTGAACTTTTCAAATATTTTGAAAAAAAAACACCTTAAAATTATAAAATGTGATTTGACACAAGTGTCATTCGAGATGGTTACTGAATTTGGAAAATTAAACAGCAAAAAAATATTAAAAATCGTTTACCATGGGTTTAATTACTTAAATATAGATGTTTAATAAAATTATCAATGATAATACAGTACATTAAAAAGAAAGTTTATATTGAATCTTATCGAAAATTATAATAGAATATAGTGAATATACGTGTAACTGGATATGTTAAATAGACAAGAATGTTATGAAAACTTAAATGTTTCATTAAAACAATCAATGATATAGACTAATGGACCGGTCAAAATAATATTTAAATTTCGATTATTTTAAATATGGGAGTGATAATAATTGTTTTAATTACAAGTCGAAACTTTAAAATTAATAAGAATGTTACCATCAATAGAAATGATAATTTATGCGGCACATTTGGAAGTCATGTACATGAAGTCAACTATTTGATAACTGTATCACAACAACATCAAATCCAAACTAATTACTAAAATAATTAAAATTGACAGTAATAATTAGTTAAAACTAGTATTTTGTTTCAATGAATTAATGTGTTGCAAAATCTATTAAAGTCGTTTATTTAACCCTTACAGCTTATAGCACACAAATCAATATGCCTTTAGTCGAGGTCAAAAATGACAGGCCAGCGGTTTGTGAAGAGTAAAAACAGTTGAAATAGTAGCTGAAAAGTTTTATATTGTTGAAATTTGGTATTAAAAAAAGTTAAAATTATAAAAATAAGAGGTAGTGGAAGGGAGAGGAACAAGGATGTGTGAAAGTGCCATTAGCCTATAGGCCTATGATAAGAAGAATATGGATTAATGGGACTCAAACGCCCGTGAAATCTTTAGGACATTAATCTTCCTTGTTTCTTTAGCCCTGTCACCTTCGATGAGAAGTATAAAGTATGTGAGGATCGATAGCTCACAAATGGTATTTTTATATGCTTGTATATATATATATACACTGGCTTTTGCCCGCGGCTTCGCTCCCGTGGAATTTGGTCTGCCACATATAGTTTCGTGACAGATCATTTTAAATAAATAATTTCATTCTTTTTTTAACTATAAGTTACTCGTACATCCAAAATTTCAGATGTCTAACTTCAAAACTGACTGATTCCATACAATCTTTGAACCCCTATTATATTAAGGGGGAAACCCTTGGGGATGGAATAATCCAAATTTCTTTCTTAAATTATACAAAGAACCTATCTCCAAATTTCAAGATGCTAAGTTCCTGATTTGCCTTTAATTATGTACTATAATAGATGCTCCACTGAATAAAAAACTGTCTGGGGCGCCCGTCCCCCGTGCCCACCCTCCCTATGTCTTCCCTTGCTGTAGCCTATGTTTTATTATGATGTATAACCTATATTACTGTAAAGTTTCATCCAAATCCGTTCAGTAGTTTTTGCGTGAAAGAGAGACAAACAGACAAACTTTCGCATTTATAATATTAGTAGGATTAGACGGATATCAAAACTAGTTTCACTCATTTTTTTTCTGTTATTTTAACATCTATTATCATGTGATATACCTTTAATTATATACTATAATGGATTCTCGACACTATCTAAAATACTGTCTGTGGGGGGACACGTGCCCCCATTCCCCCCCCCGTAAATCCGCCCTTGCTGTAACCTATGTGTTATTCTGATGTATTACCCATATTACTGTAAAGTTTCATCCAAACCCGTTCAATAGTTTTTGCGTGAGAGACAAACATACAAACTTTCGCATTTATAATACCACCAGTAGGATATATATGGCGTAGGGAGTTGGCGGCCCCATCCAGTCTTCTGACTGCAAGCAGCCACTGGTCCTCCAGGTTGGAGATTGGGCATAGGGTCAATAACCCTACCCAATAAAAAAACAATTATTTTGAAACTTAATATCAGCCTGAGAAAGCTGGTAAAGGCGGCCAAAGATCTACCAGGTCTGTAGAGCCAACCGAAAATAAATATACATATATATATATATATATATATATATATATATATATATATATATATATATATATACACACACACACACACACACACACACACACACACACACACATATATGTAGCTGTAATTCAGTTATCAAATAGCTGACTAAATGCACATGATATCCAATGATGCCAAATCATTTTTATTGATGGTATGAGATCAATCATTCTTATAAATTTTAAGTTTACGACTAGTAATGAAAAAGAGGTTTGTACATATCGTCCCTGCCATTTCCAAATATGGAATGTGAAAATCATTACTTTTGGGGAGAATTAAGTGACTCAACTCGAAGCGACAACTTGCGGAATAATTACCCTTATTTTTCCCTTATCATTATAAGGGATAAGTACATACTGTTGGCTATTTCTCATTTGTTAGGGCTTTCTTTAAAAATGTCCAAACCAAAAAGAACTAAAATTTGGTATCGGTCTTGTTAATAATTTAATTTTCAGTTAATAATTTTCAGCATTAGAATTTTCGTTTCCGGTAACAGGGGTCTTATAAATATAACTAAATATATCTTTATAAATAGACAAAAATCAAGTTTTCTTTACTGTTACTAGGTCGAATGTTTTCCAAACAATCGATTCTAGAAGCTTAGATAGTATCGAATAGTTGTTTATCTGAACAACTTCTTAACACAAACCTTTGTGTTGAGAAAACAGTCTTAAAACCGTTCCTAAACGAAGAATTAGCGGTGTGTTTACAGCTTTATCCAGGAACAAACAGTTGAAGTTGGAATACTGTCTTGTTGTTGGCGAAATCCATTGAAAATTAAAGTGGTTTGTAAAACAGTTAATTCTTATTAATTTAATTTATAGTCGTTATTTAGCATTTTTAGAATGTTTAAAAGCGAAACGTAATAAAAATATCTATGTTGTACACCCGAATTTAATAAACTAAATGGGAGATAATGAGGTTTTTCGAAAAAGTTAAAGAAAGATGAAGAAATTCTCTTCTTTTCCGAGAAATTCTCTCTGTAATCATTGAAGGGAGGAATGCTGGAATTTCGCTTTTATTGGCGTTAAAATCCGGATTAATTACACCTTGTTATATACACTAATTACTTTATAGTTTTTTTTGTTCTTTTGTTGCTTTAAAGTTGTTAATTAAAACTAATTGCTTCAATAAGCTAAATTCTCATTTCAACCTTTATTCCGAAATTATCACATTCTACTGTTAATTCAAGTGGTCGCTATAAATAAAACAAAAGCATATTAAATATAAATATTTCTATACTTATTCCGGGTTTTTTCAAACCGGAGTAAGTATTTTATTATTAATTTATTCCTATAAATTTGCAACTGTAATATAACAATAGATATATATTGCAAGTAAATGACAAGAATGATACATAAAGGCATGGATAATGAAAATTAGAGAAACTACGGAGTGGTTTATGTAACAAATTCAACTTAGTTCACGAGGCCATCTTTTTTTCAGAACCCTCGGAGGAATAACAGGAATTGAAGAAGTAGCTAGGTCTGAAACTAGTGGTTTTGAGTGGGAATAAAGTTTTTCATGAAAAGACTGGTATCGGGCTCGGGACCTATCAGCAACAAATGGGACATTGAGGTCATTATGGGTGACTTTATTCGTAACATAGTAAGAAGCATTAAGGATTTTACGAAGGATTTTGGATTTTAAGGATTGATTACGAATGGAATTCGATGACTTAGTGTAGAGCCCCAAAGCTCTACTCCGTAAGTCCAAATAGTTCTTATAATAGTCATGTATATGAGTCTTGTGTAATTAATTGGGAGCTTAGAACGTTTGTCTAGTAAGTGTTGCAGTATCCTGAAACGGTGAAACCGGAATAATTAAAAATTAAATTAAAACTATAGGTTTTTTCGATTATAAGTATGTTTATTCGAATATTTTTTTAAAGATTGATAATATAATATTTTATAATTTATTCATTTAATTTAGGTATTTGTCATTTTATAGGAACTATTATTATGCATTTTATTATTATTGATACTGTTTGTAATATCTTTTATTATTATCACGTTGATTCAAAAACAATGAATCTGTACATTGGAGTATCTAGATTTTTAATATCGGGTAAAATTAAAATTCGTTTTTAACATAGTTTTCTTTCCATGTTGTAAATAAAAATCAATATTGTCAACTTTCAATGCTGGTTAGCAAAGTCCATATTTTTACTACAAGCCATGAAGGATTTTGGGTTCAAATCACGGTAGAGTCTGAATTACTTCTAGGACAACGATTGTGCAGGGAGATGACCTAACGGAGATCACACTCAACTTTTTTGCCCTCTAATTAAGGGTATCCATTTTATGGATGAGCCCCAGAAGGGTCTACAGATCCCACAGTGTCCATCGGTGGCTATTAACAACTTATATAATTTGTCTAGAACAGACGGAGTCTAAACGGAAAACGATCAACGTGCTCCACGTTAACGGTAAGTCCTAGTAAGCAAACTATCCAGAAGAGAGTGGACTACTCCCATTCTTTGTGACGCTTGTTTACAAGACTTGTTCGACTCTGCTTTCAGGATCGTAATTAAGAAATAATTAACTTTGCATCGATTGAAATCTGGGTTCGAAAAAACTGGCACAGCGTCGCGACAAGAAACCGACCTTGGCCTAGTTAAATCTTCCACATATTCGTACATGCAAAATATTTAAAATCACCTCAGTAACAATATTGTAAATTTTATGTATCAGCTACACAATTTTATCGATTATTGATAATCTCTAATCCTCCTGCAATCATTACATGGTTTTAATACCATCTGAGTTACTTTTATAATTATAAAGAAGAGTCGGTCATCATATAATCATAGTATTTGTGTATTGATATAAAAAAAGGTTCTGTTTTTCCGAACCAAACATACTCAACTTAGCCAGTGATCATTTAATATATATCGCATAAAATGGAATGAAATAGAATAATCTTTAATCTGGAACGATTTCTTTTAACAATAACAATAAATCATAAGAAAAAAAAAAGTAAACAACGTTTTCAGCCAAGGACATGATTGTGACGTTCACAAGGCATAAAAAACAACTAAAAATTATTTGTACTGCAACCTGCAGTATATGGTAGAGTTTGTTAGTTTGTGTAGAGAGGTCATTTGTTCCCGATCATGCCTAACCGTTAGTTTTCTCCCCATTCAAAATTAAGGGTTCCCAATTACACATTTATAGGATGGAAAACTCAAGAACGGTTATGAAACTACTCAACATTATAAAAAAGTGGCACTAAATGGCTGAAAGAGATACAGTGGGACCTCAGTTCATATAGAAAATTTTGTGATGAAATCCGATGTGACCGAGTGGCAAAATAAAATTACAAATATGAAGTTTGAGCAAAGAATATAGCGTCTATGAGGATTTGTACAGATGGAACGAAAAAGGAGCATTATGAGCGGATGAAGAGATATTAAGAGGTTAAGATGAAAAATATTCAAAGATGAAATCAATCGATGTCCTCAAGGGGAATAAAAATAATAATAATGATTGTTCAACTTCACACTCTTTCTTAAATAGACAGTGTGTGAATGAATGAAAAGTAATTAACGTCCAAGAACTGAAAAAAAAACAACAACAATACTATGGAGAATGGAGATAGTTGGGGGGGGAGTGCAGTCAAAAAAACAACACCAAATAAGAACAAGACTTATATTTAATCTGTGCCTACGTTTCGACCTACCTTGTAGGCCATCTTCAGGGCTATGAGAGAGAAACAAACAGAACAAAAAATATATAAAAAACATTACAGAAACAAGAATATAGTAACATGTAATGTAGAAAATTAAAATGGTGGCAGATATAATAATTAAAGATAACGAACAGAGATACAGAATAAATGTACAGAAAGGATAATAATGTAAACATAATATAAAGGGAAAGAAAAATGTAACCAAAACAGAAAGATACAAAATGAAAAGATTAAAATATAAAAAGGTGAGATATAAAGGATTTAGAAAAAAATAGTTTAATTACAGATATAAAATGTATGATAATAGACTCCTAGAGGTTACATAAGTAAAATTTATGAAAAATAATACAAAATATGATGCCAAAGAATAATTACAGAGGAAATATTTAGAAAGAAATGAATATTTATCTCGTAGAATGACAGAAATGTAAAATTTGAAAATATAAGTATGGGATGTAATATAAAAATAGTTGATTGGATTAATAAATTTGAAAAATTAAAAATAATGCTTATAAATATTGTTTTTCCTCTGATACATGATAAACAACATTAATATGAACCGCAAGTAGAGTAAGAAATTTTTGTTATCTTTCTAATAGATCCTAATAGAGAAAGCTTCATCATGGTTCGGATAGGCTTAATCAACGAGAAATACTTAGAAGAAGATAATAAGGCAATAGTAATAATAACTATTATATCATACAGGGGGTGATTTCTTCAAGATCATGGCCAACCGCCAGACTTTCCCCGCAATGAGGGTTCAAACATTAAATTAAATACATATTCATATAAACATGTTATGAGTATTTTTGTTATTTTTCAACTTCGTCCGATATTTTTTCTCTACTTTGATGTTGAAAACATCACATTGTGAACCCAATTTTTTTTTCTCGATTTTTCTGAATTTCCGAAATCAAAGTCCTATTCTTCTTCTTTGTCAAACTCCTGTCAACTGCTGTTGCAATGGGGATCGATTAGAAATTACGAAGTTATTAATCACTTGGTTCAGCAGAAGGGGATCTTCTCCTTTCTGGTGTACATCGGATTCAAGTCCACATCGAAATATTTATACTGCAGACATAGAAGCCATGACGGAAAATCCACCTTAAAGTTTAACATAGCAAGCTTAAAGAAACAAAACTGGAACAGAGCAGAGGGACTAAAAACGGTAGGGCTAACGACTTTGCAAAATTCTAAACTTAAATTACAGTTTCAACTCTAACATAAATTGTAAAGGTTGAGATTGCAATTGGAGGAATGGGCCAAGTGCCTTTGGAAATGAATTGTTAATGAGTTCTGGCAAAGCACATAACCTCACTCCCTGGGTTTTGCAAATTGTGGGTTCCTTTTGGGAAGACATAATTTATTTGTTTGTTTGTTCGGATGGTATTAAGTAGATTTACACGTTAATGGTGGTTCTCTCAAGGGGATCCCTCTTCTTTTAATGTGAATGCTTATCTCTTCAACTTTATCTTCCTAAACTTAATATGTAGAGGGCGAACAAATAAGGGGTCAGCTTATAAAAGATAAAAGAAGAAAGAAAAATTTATTTTTACTAGCAACGTCTTCGAAAATGACCTCTGTAACGATCCTCTTGAAAAAAATAGGAAGCAATAAGAAGCAAAATTGTGGAGCATTCCCAATGTGATTCCTATAGGATTATCGTAATAATAACGGTTGTAATGGACAGGCAAAGTTCTTGGGTTCATTAACAATTCCTAAAGTCAAATTACAATAAACCAATCATTGGTAAACCAAATCTAAGGGGGTAGGTCAAAACGTAGTTGGGAGGATTGTATTGCAAGTGCATCTTTAAGGGTCAGGATTTCAAGAAGAGGGGTTGTTTTGATTGAAATAAGAATGAAGTTGACAACTGTTGGAATAGTCATCGAACCTTCCCGTTTTATAAAGACATGTACCATTTAAACCCCTGAAGGGTCTTGGTTTCAGTACACGGCAGAGCTAAAATTACCAGGACAACTGTTGTGCAGGGAAGTAATTTTATGGAAATCACGTTCAAATGCCAGTTTTTCCCCTGTTTTAGGGGGACCCATTTAGGAGAGTTTGCGTCAGAGGCTGTTAATTAATAATTGTTTATCACAGTCAAATTTATACCCGGAACCTTCAGAATAGCAATTCAGCATTTTACACACTAAGCTACCCCACTCTCTATTTATCTAATTATGCGGGAGAGGGGAGTAAGTACAGATTAATGCCCTGCGAAGCTGACTTTGTATCGGTAGTTACTTGTGCAAAAAACTCTGCAATCAAACATGTAATTTGTTTAATGTTTCTAATAAATGTTTTGGATCATTCTTTTTGGTTTGAATAGAAAGAATGCAATAGAAAAAAATCCCCAAAAGCAAAGCCTTAAGTATTTAAAATACTGTAAAAAAACTAACCAGTCAACTTTTCGCGAATAAGTAATATTTGCTGTCAATATTTGATTAGTCTGTTGGGACTGCTGATGTGAGATGTGCTGCAACTTAGTCTTCTTTGGTGTACGTCCTGATGTTTGAATTGTCGGTCGTTAAATGGTTAGGATTACCAATATGTTGGAGGCTTAAGGCTTTGCTTTTTGGGATTATCCTATTGTAATCTGATTCGTGCTTTTTCTTCTGATTTGTGATAGTTATTCAAGTTTAAAAAATAAATGTGATTATTATTAGTGTGACAGGTATGGATAATATATATTTTTTTATAATTGTTTCGCAGGTCGTCGCTTCGAGTCAAACAAGCCTTAATTTTTTATTCGTTTCCCTTTTAATATTTTCCAAAATGCAAGCTATCTTAGAAAATAGAATGTAATTATGTGATATGTATATTACGGTATCATTTCATCTATAAATGAACGTTTCAAC
This sequence comes from Arma custos, assembly GCA_037127475.1. Taxonomy (NCBI): domain Eukaryota; kingdom Metazoa; phylum Arthropoda; class Insecta; order Hemiptera; family Pentatomidae; genus Arma; species Arma custos. Next base: position 80,887,272 of record CM073761.1, on the reverse strand, counting down.
AAACATATATCATCTATACTTGGAAATTTCAATAGAAACTTTTATTTCTCGATGAAATTATAACCATAATGTACCCATTACCCATAATTACATTATCTTTTCCATACTGAAGGTTCACGATTATTGGAAAAAATTAAAAGATTAACCTGATAAAACTTGTATCTCAAATATAAGCGACAACCTGAGGAACAGATACCTACTATTTTTTTCAGAGTTGACAAAGTCATGTCTGATAAATATACGTTCAATTTTAACTTTTCAATTACCTCTACAAGACTGAAAAGACAAGAAACCGCTCGACGTTTTAGGCTACTTCAATACTTACTAGACAAACGCTCTAAGCTCCCAATTAACTACAAAAGACTCATCTACATGACCATCATACGACCTATTTAGACTTACGGAGTAGAGCTTTGGGGCTCCACTAAGCCATCGAATTCCTCTCGTATCCAATCCTTACAATCCAAAATCCTTCGTAAAATCCTCAATGCTCCTTATTTTGTTAAGAATAAAGTCATCCATAACGACCTTAACGTCCCTTTTGTTGCTGATTTGGCCCGAACCCGGTATCTATCCTTTCATAGCAAACTTCATTCCCACTCAAACCCTCTAGTTTCAAACCTAGCTTCCTCTTCAATTCCCGATAATCCTCCGAGGCGTCTGAAAAAAAGATGGCCACGTGACCTTCTTATTTGAACTTTGATTTGAGTACTACCAGTGGGTAGTTTCTCTACTTGTCATTCTGATGTCATTATGTAACACGCATTCTATTTACTTGTATAATTGTAATACAGTTGTAAATATCAATAAATAAATTAAAAAAAAAACTTTTTAATTACTAATTTCAGACTAATTTTAATCAATTTCGGAAAAGAAATAGCTTGTATAGATGGAATATTACGTTCGGAATGTCTGTCGAATCAAAATTATTATCGATCGGACTGTTTCATTCCCACTTAACCCCCACCCCTTTGCGAACTGGGATTTAAAAGCCGACATGGACCAGGGAAGTTCTAGGGTTGATCTGTACGTGGCATGGAAGGAATCCAACTGGCAAGCTCTACTCACAGCTTATATTTATCGTCAGGACCTTGATAGAAATGGAAAATCCTTCTCATCTACTGTTACTTTCGGTTCTAATAAAGATGTAATAAAATGTGGAACAAATTTGAGAGCACAGAAATGGACTTCTATCCAATTTACTAGATAATTTTCACCTGGTCTTCAATTAACAGTCCCTAAACAAAACACCTCAAAATTCTCAATTATGTTTTTTTTTATAGAAAATAAAAAATAAAATAAAAATAACGTTCAATAAACAATATCAACATTAACAATATATATTCGTGCATCATAGATAAACTGTATAAGTAGGTATCATGAAATATAATTCCATACCCATTTGATAAGTTTTATATTTTATTTTATCCATCATTGTAATAAATTTTTTATTTTTTTTATTTTTAATTTATTGAAATTTACAACTATAATAATATTACAATGAGTAAATCTGCTAATATGTACAATATGACATGAAAAACACTTGTGGAGAAACTGCCCATCGGTAGCACTCCAATAAAGTTCTATAGTAGATGGTCTCGAGGCCATCTTCTTTTGAGACGCCTCGGAGGGTTATCAGGAATAGTATGGGAAGCAAGTTGAGGGACTAGCGGATTCAAGTGTGTATGGAGCTTGTCATGGAAGGTTAGGTGTCTAGTTTGGGCCAAATCAGTAACATATGGGATATTGAGATCATGATGGACGAGTTTGTTTGTGACATAATAAGGAGCATTGAGGATTTTAAGAAGGATTTTGGATTGCAAGGATTGGATACGAGATGAATTGGATGGTTTAGTAGAGCCCCAAAGCTCAACTCCGTATGTCCAAATAGGCCTAATAACTGTCACATTGTAATAAATGAATGATTTTTCTTCTTCTCAAGTATGATTATAAAATTTTGTAGATTTTTTTTAACTGATGAACCACTATGAAAATGGAGAAAAAAATATTTTTATTATAAAATGCCACAATTATTTAATTAGTAGAGGAGTAACTAAGTGGTATAGTGCAGAGTTGTGACGAAGGTCCCGGATTCAAATCCGCCTGAGTCAGACAAATTATTTAATGCTTTAATTTGAAGAGAAAAGATTTGTCCAGAGCCGGGATGTATACATCGCAAAATTGAGAGAGCACGGGGATATAGGATCGGTGAAGAGAATGGATTTGTCTGGCCGTGTTACGAGCTAAGGCAATTGTAATAGTAGTTGGTTAGAGCACCAGGACGGAGACGTGGGTGACCCGGGTTCGCATCCTGGCCTGAACAAATCTTTTCTCTTCAAAATAAAATAATAAAAAACTATAACAATTAATACAAAAATAAAATAAAATAAATTATTTGATCAGTTAATTAATAGCCAGTGATTGTCCCCGTGGTGCAGATAAGGTCCAACAAACAAATACCAACAACATATATTCATCAGAGATATACTTTTATACTGCTTTTTATTTATTATGTTAATTAAACTGTAAATGTGTAAATTGTTTTATCTCAACAGGTGTTAAGTAATATGTTACAAAATGTAAATTGTTAAATTCATTGGAATAAAACTCTTTTTAAAAAAAAAAAGAGATATACTTTCTAAAATCCCAATATTATAATAAAAATGTAATTCCATACCCCTTTAATATGTGTTCTATATTATTTGATCCATGAGTGCAATAAAAGAATGATATTTTTTTCTTCACAAGTAAAATATCAAATTTTGTAGATTTTATGTGTCGAATCGAAAACTGACCGAGTGTTTCTCAGATATATAAGATCCTCTAGGTCCCGTTAAGCGTGTACATTACATCGGAAGCAAATATATATATATATATATATATATATATATATATATATATATATATATATAGATATATATATATATATCTGATTCTGGGGAGCTTGGGCTTATGCGGGAGATCAGGACGGAGTGCACTGGTAAACTTCCACGAAAGACTCACACTTTCATTGGCACATTCAACATTCAGACACTTAAGAATTCAACACCATGGCTGGACGAACTTCGAAAGGACCTCAAAAACGCAAAAATATGTGCAACAGACATTATAGATAGAGACACCTTCAGACACAAAGTCAACAAGTGGAAAGTTACATCAGAGCACCCAAAGCAAAAGCAGTGCAGACCGAAGTGGTCGTAAGAACGTAGGCAAGCCTTCTCAGAGAGAGTGAAAGCCTATTGGAAGAACAAGAAGAACCCAAAGGAAGCTTTAGTGAGTTGTTTGCTTAACGCCTTCCACTATTGAGAAAATGCTAATAATAATAATAATAATAATAATATATATATATATATATATATATATATATATATATATATATATATATATACATACAGGGTGTCCCATTTCAAGCGGATCAAACGTTTTAAACTTTTAAACTAAACAGGTAAAGTTGTAGTTATTCAGGCCTAGTTCGAAGAAATAAAAAAACATTTTTTGGTTTTTCACTTTAAATGGTCAATATCGACCTTCAAAAAATGTAGTCTTGATCCCCATTTATTTTTGTTTTTCTGAAATGTACAATCCAAAACATGGAAAAAATGTGTTTAACGTTTTTTTCTATCTTTCATAGGTTAAGTAGAAGAAGTATTTGAAGCTCATTACTTCAGTATGCTGTCTTCACAAGAAAAAGTAATGCGACATTAGGTCATTTTATTATAAAAGTTTTTAATCCTTTTGACTCACTAATAAATATAAACATATTTTAGAATCTTTTACGAATCCCACGGATAGCCTAAGCCAGTTCCTGCCAGTATATGCTACATTACGTTTCCTCGTAAAGGAGGTATACTAAATCAGTGGACTTTGAATGCTTTTTCTACTTAAACTATGAAATATAGAAAAAAAATGATACATACATTTTTTCCATGTTTTGGATTGTACATTTCAGAAAGATAAAAATAAATGGGGATCAAGACAAAACTACATTTTTTGAAGGCCGATATTGACCATTTAAAGTGAAAAACCAAAAAATGTTTTTTATTTCTTCAAACTAGGCCTGAATCACTACAAATTTTACCTGAATCGTTTTTATGAATTTTATTTCGTTTAAAAGTTAAAAGCATTTGATCCACTTGAAATGGGAAATATACATATAAATTTTTATCGTGTTACGAAAATGAAACGAAATTTTTTTAAAAAATTTCTTTCATTAAAAAGTCCAATGTTGCTTTTTGTCAGATATCTTGCTCAACCATTTGTTCAATAATTTTAACAAATGATATAAAAACAAAACGATACACAATTCTTTAAGATTGAAACAGTTTAAATATAATGATTAGTACTTATTCTTTTAGAAAATGAATATTATTAATTATTGGTGAAGTCTATTTCCTGTAATAGATTTCATATATTTTTTATTATTGAAAACAATTCTTTTGGCTGTAATTTTTATAAACGTATTCAGTTTTTCCTGAACATCCTTAATTTAGAGGTGTGAGCAACAAATAATAGATCTCCGTTTTGAATAAATAATAGCTATAAAAAACCAAGTGCACATCTAAAAATATTAATGATTCAGAACATAGGCCTATCTACGGAATAATAATAGATGATGGAAAAAAAATGCCTATAAATAATTCTTATAACTTTTTTCCCTTCGCTTAGCTATAAAGAGAAATAGCTTGCTTAGTTAGTTCATGCATGATTAAAAAAGTATTCAGTTTTGAATATTATGACCAATACTTGATTTAATTCTATAAAAAATATAGTCTACATTTGAGTAAAAAAAAAAAAAAAAAATGGTAATAAGTTTTATTCTTTGCGCCAAAAACGGTAAAATAGGCCATTTGAGTGAATAAACCATATATGTACTATTGAAAATTCAGCGAGGAAAAGGAATAATAAAAAAGAAAAAATAGGGTCATAAAGAGTAAAATCGGACAGTTGATGTTGCTCTTGGAAGAAATGTAAATAGCAATCTTTGGAAATAAAAAGATGTTTTTGATATCTAAGGAAAACAAACAGAGTTGAAAGAGTTATTTAAAGGATTTCATAGTTTCGTTTTCCAAACATATATTAATGGCATTCACCTCAAAACAACTGCTTTATCTTTCTATTTACAGTCGTGACTTCACAGCGCGTGCTGGAGTGATCAACATCGTCTCTGTGATATTTCTTAATTCTATCTTTAACATTCAACGTACCTTCATGGCATTTTACATAGTTATAGTTAGTGATTCAGTGAGATAAAATGTGAAATTTCGAGGTAAATAAATGACTTATAACTTGACTATAATAATTATAAAATAGAGTGAGTGAGACAGGAGTTAGTTATCTTAGTGCTAGTCGCGGCAGGATCATCCCCACCCACAGTATAAGGTAAGACTGACTCTTATTAGCCATCAGTGCGGCCTCTGGCAGCGAGTGAGGTTGATCTGTGCCGTTTTCAGATCAGACCTAATACGAACTTTTTATTTTTATTTAGTTGTCTTTCTCTGTCCTAACTTTTTTTTTCTTTTCTTTTCTTTTTTATTTTACTCCAGCAATATAACACTTCAAAATGAAATTTTACCATCAGGTATTATCTAGTAAATCAGATAAAAAAGGAAATGCAAAGAGAAGTCGATCCTTAGAATCAACTACAAGAAATAGCCCTACTAAACCTAAACCTAATAGAAGGCGTAAAGTCGATACACCTCCTACTACTCCAAATGATATTAAGGAACCCAAGGCAGGACCGTCGAATGAAAATATCCAACCAGGGTCATCTACTGAGTTAACTGAAGATTCTCCCTTCTACTCACCCAACAGATTTCAGCCCTTAACAAATCTACCTAGTGAAGCAATGGAGTCCACATCGGCCCCTAAAGTGCACAGGCCACCACCAATCTTTGTACGGACCATAAAAAACTTTAGACTTCTTTGCACACAACTGAATAAGGCAGTAGGCACCGGAAAATACTATTGCACTAGTAGAACCACAATGATACAAAGATTCAGTCAGACACGCCCGAGACATACCGACGAATAGTCAAGTACCTAACGGAGACTAAAGCTGATTACCATACGTATCAATTAAAGGAGGAGAGATCCATCAGAGTTGTAGTCAGGAAATTGCACCCAACCACCCCTGCTGACGTCATAGAAGAAGAACTGACCGCCATGGGCTTCAAAGTTAGACAAATTACAAATGTCTACAAGAAGAATACTGTACATCCCGGGACAGGCAACAAAACTCCATTACCTCTCTTCTTCATAGATTTAGAACCAGCATCCGGAGTAAAAAAAATCTATGATGTTAATAGACTTTACTATACCCATGTTCAAATCGAAAAACCTTACCCAAAGAAAGACATTGTGCAATGTCATAACTGCCAAGCATACGGGCACACTAGGCACTACTGCCATCATACTCCAAGGTGCGTCAAATGCGGAGAACCGCATAAAACTGAAGAATGCGTCAAGCCGAGAGAAACACCAGCTGTCTGCGCACTATGTCTAAGGCCATCCAGCCAATTATAAAGGTTGCCAAACCTACAAAAATATAAAATCACATGTTCTGGCAGCACGTCGGCCCAGCGAAGAAGTGAGGACCTCAAGAAGACAGCCTTCTAAAATTGTAGATGGAGCTGTCTCCTACGCCGAAATGTCAGGTGGTCAACAAACAAATGATCTCGGGGCCACGCTACAACCCGAACCCCCAAAACACCTCTCTAAACCACAAATCAATCCTTTACAACCACAAAACCAGCCCCAACAACCAATATATTCCAATGAATCAAAATCCAAATATCCCGCACCAAATCCCTCATATCCCCCCCTCCTTCAAATGCTACTGATCTCACAACACTACTCACATCATTCCTCTCCGAGTTCAAATCCATGGTCACACCACTAATATCTCTCCTAACAATTCTTGTGTCCCATCTCTTTCCTATCCAACAAAATCCTTAAATGACATCTAGCTTATCCATTCTCCTTTGGAATGCGAATGGTATTCGAAACCATACTGACGAACTAACATCTTTACTGTATGATAAAAAAATTGATGTAGCCTTAATTACAGAAACTCGACTGACCAGTAAACGGAAGCTCAACATAACACAGTACCAAAACTACCGGACCGACCATCCTGATGGAAAATCTCACGGTGGTACTGCTGTCATAGCCCATCAATCCCTCTCCCATCACTCATTTCCACTCTCGTCAAACGATCTCCTTCAGGCTACAGCTGTTACAATCAAAACCTTTTCCTTTCCCATCACATTAGCATCGGTGTACTGCCCTCCTAATAAATCCATTTCCCATTCCGAATTCAGCTCTCTCCTGAACTCCTTAGGGATTCATTTCCTTTTAGGTGCAGTCTTTAATGCGAAACATCAACAATGGGGCTCAAGAACTACTAACACCCGAGGTCGCATCCTCCTCTCTGCACTTAACTTCCCATAATTCCATAAAATAATTCCAGTTTTATTTCTCCAGGCACCCCTATATATTAGCCCACTGACCCAAACCGAAATCCTGATCTGCTTGACTTCTTCATCCATGCTGGCTTAGGTCCCTTAAACTATTCCATAGAACGCCTTGATGAACTGTCCTCAGATCACAGTCCTTTGATCCTAACCCTTTCTATAGTCCCAATATCCAAACTTCCTCCGCCATCATTTATTAGGGGACCAATTGACTGGAACCTATCTTAGGGATCTTATCCTTACCAAACGCCGTTACCGATCCCTTTGGCAAAGAACCAGGCATCCTCACGATCGGAAACTGTATAACCACTTCATCAAATTAGTCAAAAAGCACCTGACAACCTATAGATCCGAATCCTACAAATCCTACCTTTCCACACTACCTGCTTCAGATAATTCTTTTTAGAATGCCACCAAAAAAATACTCAAATACCACTCTATTTCCCATCCTCTCCGACGTGAAGACGGTTCTTGGGCTGGATCAGATAAGGACAAAGCAGAGGAATTTGCCAAACACCTTTCAAATACATTTATCCCACATCCTGAATCCACCCTAACCACGTTTCCATTATTAATGAATTCCTTTCTTCACCCATTCCTCTATCCTTACCTCCTAAAGCTGTAAATCCCTCTGAGGTCAAATTACTCTTACAAAAGTTAAAATTCCGCAAATCTCCTGGGCATGACCATCTTACCACCCAGATCCTTCAACGTCTTCCTCAAAAAGCGATTATTTTCCTTACCTATCTATACAACTGTATCCTTCGTACAACTCACTTCCCTTTGCTGTGGAAACACTCCGTCATCATCCTATTCCCTAAACCTGGCAAACCACCCAATGTCACTTCATCATACCGACCCATCAGCCTGCTTCCTATTCTTTCCAAAATTTTTGAAAAAATTCTCCTGAAACGAATCCTACCCATCATCGAATCCAATGATATTCCTTCACATCAGTTTGGATTCCGTCCCAGGCACTCGACGGTCCAGCAGGGACTCCGAGTTATCGATCACATATCCTCTGTTCTTGAAAGTATACAATACTGCACAGGCGCATTTCTGGACGTAGCACAAGCTTTCGACCGGGTATGGCATGCCGGTTTGCTGTTCAAGCTCAAAACCCAGTTACCTCAATCCTTATTCCTAGTTCTTCGATCCTACCTCTTTGATCGCTACTTCCAAGTACGCTGTGGTAATGAATACTCCAATCTTTACCCAATTCAAGCTGGAGTTCCCCAAGGCAGCGTCTTGGGTCCTATCCTATACATATTGTACACCGCTGATATCCCAACTACTCCTGAAACCTTCCTTGCAACGTTCGCAGACGACACAGCTATCCTATCACCTTATCCAGATCCCGAAATGGCTTCCTCGAACCTACAAAGCCACCTTTCACTCATTGAAATTTGGTGTAACCAATGGCGGATCAAAGTCAACGAGGAAAAATGCAAACATGTGACTTTTACCCTTCGCCAGGGAACATGTCCTACTGTCCAATTCAATGAAACCATCCTACCTATTTCCGACACAGTACGATACCTTGGCTTCCTCCTAGACAAAAGACTTACATGGAATCCTCATACCAGACTCAAAAGACAAGAACTTAACAGAAGATTTAGCCAACTATACAGATTACTATGTAGGACCTCCGATCTTTCAATAGACAATAAATTACTAATATACAAGACCATCATCAAACCTATTTGGACCTATGGACTGGAACTGTGGGGGACCGCAAAACAATCGAATATCAGACCGATTCAATCCTTTCAATCCAAAATCCTGAGAATTATTGTCAATGCTCCTTATTATGTTTCCAACAAAACCCTCCATAATGATCTCAACATTCCTTTCGTCCTCGACCTCATCCCTACTAAATTTTCAAACTTTCACCACAACCTTGCCTGTCGTCCCAACCCCCTGGCTCAGTCATTATCCAGTTTTACACATCCATATAACCCACCCCGCCGTCTAAACCGGCAATGGCTCCGAGACCTGTTTTAATAAAGTTATTTGGAGTACTGGCACTGGCCAGATTCTCCACTCACGACCTGTGTGTGTGTGAAGCGCCCTTAACCAGCTTCCATTGGCGTTTAATGCCAGTGACGCAGCTGGGAAAGGGGGCTGGGGCTTCCCAGACTCCTGCTTTGCCCCCATTCCTGGGGAAGAAGCTCAGTTCGGGGACCCCAGGCAAATTGTAAATAGGGTATGAATGTGTACATTTTATTTTATTTTTATTATTAGTATTATTACTATTATTTATTTTATTTTATTATTATTATTATTATTTTTTTTTACTTTATTTTATTATCATTTCCGCATTAATTTCTTTATGTTACCGCATGTATATATTTTTCCGCATATATATTTATTTATTGTTTATATTATTGTTTTGTTATGGAATAACTGTAAGCTACATAGCACTATTACTTATTGCCCACAAGTGGCAGATTGTAATATTTCAATAAAGTGTTAATATATAAAAAAAAAAAAAAAATTACAGTCGTAATGATTTAAAATGGATTTTTATTATTTGTTGCTAAATATACTCATCGTTAATCATAAAGGAAAAACTGGATGGGTCGATTAAAATTGTAAATTAACTATATATATATATATATATATATATATATATATATATATATATATATATATATATATATATATATATATATATATTTATTAATACAAAATTCTGTTGCGAAAACAGAAACAGATTAATCAATAATAACATTCGTTTCCGAAGAGGCTAAATTCTATTTTTTTTTTGTTAAAATGTTGCATGTTTTACATTATATATTGAATTGTTTAATGCTTCATTTTTATGAATTTTTTCCTTCAACTCAAATACGATATAAAACTTTTTTAAGAAATTCCAAAATATAACATTAACATTTCTTTAACAAAACATATAACTAGATTATAACAGAAAAAAAAATTATCATTAGTAAATATTTATCTGACATATTTATAATATGTTAGTAGAATTTTCTTACTTACACAATTATTAATTATTAAATGATTTGTCCATTTCAAATGATCAAAGTGATGTTGCTTCATCTATAGATTGACTTCCTTTTCAAACAAAATTTTTTTTATGAACATTTCTAAAAACGCTCAAAAGTATTTTCTACGGCTGTTTATATTCCATGGTTTCGATTTATTCACAAGTTATGTTTTAAGTCTAATTAAATTAAAAAACAAAAAGAATAGAAAAATATAAAATTTTTCACCTTATAGGCTTTGTTGGGACAAACCTATTTTGAGATTTATCTACATGTCAAAAATTGAGGGCCTTGGAACTTGATAAATTAATTGGCAAACTATCTCCGTCCTGAATTCTAAGTCGTAGTTTGTAGGACGCCGAATTTTAGATTTAAAATATTTGAAAAACTAAACAAAATCGAGAACCCCCGGCAAAATTTTTTTTGAAAATTAAAAGTTATGTAAGATAATTGATATTCATAGAAAGATCTCAACTGGAAGCTAATACAATTAGCAATTAGAAATTCATTCGTCTGCACAATAAATTAGGCAACGAACTTCGTAAGAGTTCTGAATGTGAACCAAAAAACTATAGGATAAATAAATATAATATAATATCATATAGAAATGTATGCTGATACAGGAGTACACCGAATCGTAGGTGGGAGGATTGCATTAATATTGCGATTTTACGGTTTTTGTTTTACATAAAGGCCTGTGGAAGATAAAGGTGGCAGGTAAATTGCGATTGCTGGTATTGGCGAACACTCCGGTTTCACTAAGCGTTGTTTATTTGAAAATTCACTCCGAAAACAAAACTAGCTAAACGTACCAACTACAATTGCTCCATTTGCACCATCCCACAGTGTTTCGATTAGTAGGAGCTAGCTGTACAAAATTATTTTTCGGCATTTTTGCAAATATTTCGACTAATTAAGCATTTTAATTATAAAAAAATGGTTTTAAAAAAAAAATAATGAATATAAATTACGAGCTAGCTCGCAATAACGAATTAAATGAAAGGAACAATATAAATACGATAACAATAATTATAAAGAAAGAAATCTATTAATATTTACGTATATACGACTTTTATGGAAACCAAAACAACAACAAAATAATTTAAGAAATTAAAGAAACATAAAAAACTATAATTATTTTAAGAATAAGTGTGGGTGTGTATCATTCATCCATCAAATTTTTTTATCATATAACTTTATTCTGGTCAACATAACTTTTGGAAATTTCGATCAGGTGAAACGAAATAGAGACTGTTTTCAATACATATTAAACTGTATATTGCCTCACTTTCCACCGAAATCCGATTGACTACTTTCCTTTAAATAAATTATTTTGAGTTTTAATTATTCATGATATATTCCATTATGTATTTATTATAAGTTATTTTATTAATATATAAGTTAATAATATTTATTAACTTATTATATATTATATATTAATAATTATAAGTATGTATCTTGGATATACTTTTTTTAAAATAAATTCTTTTGATTTTTAATTGTTGATGATTATTTTAAAAAAATTAAAATTCTAACTCCAATAAATAGATTTAAAACCGTTATCATAATAACTGTTAAAATATAACTGCGTTGGCGTTTATACACAAGTACCAAATAATCTATGTTTCAAAATAAAGTTTTAATTAATTTCTTGACAGTATCAAATTTTCTCCACACCCGAGTAGAAAATTTAAAAATATATCTCCCCTTTAAGAGAAAAAAATACAATAGAATCACGAGTCTAATGTTATATTTCTCAGCCTAACATTAGATATTAGGACAAAGCCAAAGCTGTAGTCACAGTTCAATGGTGGGAGAGGGTTCCTGTGCCGGGTTAGCCAACTGCTAATAATAAACAGCCAAATCGTCGGCTATCGACCATACTGCCCTGTTTGTTTCAAATGGCTCACCTAGCCTCTACAATATTGAAAAATTGCAATTTTTTTTCGTTTTGTGAGACTTCTTGAGCTTGCAGTGGGACATTATCCCCAGAAAGTACTCTTTCTGATTCTAGATATGATAATAGTAAGGTATAGTTATAATTTACTCTTAGACACTTATTTTATATGAATCCAAGATACTAAAAAAAAAATGCTAGAGACCATACTGTTTGTATGACAACGGTTGTACTGGCTGGTGATGTTTCTAAGATCACGCTCGACCGCCAGGTTTTTCCCTACTTTACAGAGGTAGGGCGAGCCCTACCTACAGAGAAGGGTCTAAGGATTGTGGGTCCATCCGGGCTGTTAACAGATTAAATAATTTATCTGCCACAGCTGGATTTGAATCCGGAACCTTTAGTACAGCAACTCAGCACTCAACAAACTAACCTACCCCGCTCCACTGAAGCCAAAAAAAGAAAAACACTTACCGCTGCTCAACAATACTTTCCTTGAAGAGACTGTAGCGGACTTCAAACTGTGCGGTACGGGTAAAATTTACTGGACTCGGACAAAGTGCCCACGTTGCACGTTCGAACGGATTTCTGTACCAACCTAAGCAACACGAGTTGCCCGCATTAGATCCGATCAGTGCATGTCTAGTATCACCGTGACTCCCACTCATGCAGATACTTAGACTGCGTTACAAAGGCAGTTATGGTATCATCGGAAATGTCATTATTGTACCCGTGGATGTAGACACAATGGTGAAACAGCTACTGCGTCAATTAGACGATGATCAGGTGTTCAATGTTAACATAAAGAAGAACGTGATACATAAAATCTACATATCTGAGAGCCGTGGTCAAAAAGTCAGCGGTAAAAGCTTGGCTACAATTCTTAGTTGATCAACCATTGTATACAGTACCATTATAAGATTACAGTATCCTAGAATCCATTTCCTGTAAACGCAATAACCAATTGTGTGCCAGCTAACGCCACCGATGATCCGATCAAGCATCTATAGCGTGACAGAAGTGCTCCGGAGTCGGAAGGCAGCGCACTACGCTTCAGAATGGAGAACATTGTCTCGAAATTTCTCCAGGCCAGCATTCAACACCGCTGAACATTATTTTACTTTTTGCCGAAGAACTAGCGTTTCCTTTGATACAATACATAAATAATAATATTTTAAATAGAAAATATCACCCGTTACGTAAACGCTTCAAGTTCAACACACCCCATTTTTAAAATGATAATGGTGGAAAATTAAAAGTTTTTTCCAGTAGAATCCACATATGTAATTTAATGGCAATCATCATTTGGCTATTAGTTTTTAAAATTTCGTCTATTTTCATCATCAGGTAAAATCACTTCAGATAATTGTCTCTTTTCTTCATGCAGTGCTTCTTCACAACGACAATACTTCCGTCCTGAATATTGATTGATTGTTAAGAACGAATTAATCTAAGTCAGTAACAACAATTTTCTAACAACTATTGACTTAAAAATAAAACATTTTTGAAGTAAAAACTTCTTTAGCTGCATTGAGCGGTTGTGGTAGGGGAAAAACTTATGGGTTCGCGTCAACGACATGCTCGTGGCATGTTGTGCGAGACTGGCGACGTGTAGTCTATGCATGAGTTATACAATTTGTTTTAATCAACTTTAGTTTAAAGGTTAGAATTCGATTGATATAAGAATTATATTATTTAACTAAATGGTCCATTAATATTTTTGGGATTCATACTATAATAACGTATACATTTAACGTTATTCTAAGTTAAACTTTTATCATACGGTTAGGTTAATAAATAAATTTAAAAAAAAAACCTGTAACGCTACAAATCGTGAAATGTCTGGGGTTCAGTACGTGGTAGAGACTGTTCTGTTTCTTGAACAACGGTTGCGCAGGGATATGATTTGTTCTAGATCACGCACAACCGCCATATCCCCCCCCCTTATTTTGGGTACTCACTTTATAAATGCTGAGTGAGCCCCAAGAGAGACCTAGATCTGATAGGATCTATCTTCGGCCAATAACAGATTAATTAAAAGCCTGCCCGCGAGCGAGATTTGAAACACCTCTACCATTTAAGCCCACCGTTCCTTCAGAGAAATAAACTGCATATAATAAATAGACTGCTTGAAAATCTATATAATCAGTGCTCGGAATGCCAGGCTAAAGGTGAAAACCAGACGAGTGTTGATAATTTTAATTTACAAATTACGAAATAAATAAAAAAATCAGGCTATAATTGATTTAGAAATACGAAAAAGAACAGTTACTCCAAAGTTTAGAGTTATAACTTCTGTCCTCATGGTTGTCTATTTAAATTGTTTTCTTATTTTCCTTCGTTTTCCCCCTTATGGTGATATTCCCCTATTGGAATTAATAGTTTAGTATGTGTAATGAGGTATTTACGGGAGCGTGAAAATCAGCGAGGTGTCAACTGATGCAGGGTCTAGCCACAGCAGAGCGCGATGGATTCGAGTGTTCTGTTTCCGGCAAAACTCTGTCCTTGTCTATTTATGACAGTGCGATCGACTCAACATTGTTTTACATAATAATAATCTCCCTTCAAATGTTAATATTTAAAAATATTTAGCCAATTCGGAAATATTTTTATTTTTTAATTAGTTCTGATTAATTCTGGAAAATATCAGCTATTTGATAATTTTTGTTTTATCAAAATGTTCTGTTTGATAACTTATCAATAATTAATTAATTTATATTAATTATAACTTTATAAAAATTACCTTACTTTTAATTTATATTAGATAAGATTAAGAAACGATCTGTATAGTATTTTTATTTGAAGAGAAAAGATATGCCCCCGCCCGGGCTTCGAAACCCTGAGGACAGTGGACCTGGGTTCGAATCCCGGCTGGGAGCATATCATTTCTCTTCAAATAAAAAAATTAAAACAATTAACAAAAAATTATAGATCTGTATAGTAGTTTGAAGTGACGATACATATAGGGCCAAGGGTTTAGTACATGGTAGAGACTGAGCTATTTCTAAGTCAAGGATTGCGCTGGGGGGTGACATATTGGAGATTATGCTCAAGCGTCAAGTTTTCCCCCCAAATAAGGATAGCCACATTATAGAGACTGGGTGAGCCCCAGAAAGGTCTGCAGATCCCGCAGAGTCCATATGACCGTTAAAATATTAAATAATTTATCTGTCTCAGCCAGACTTGAGCCCGGGTTACTCACCATAGGAAGTCGGTCTTCCACTGTGCTACCCCATACCCAAGATTAAGAAAACTTATCATTTTCGATTAAAAAATAAATAAAATGTACCACTACAACCCATGGTGTCTTGGGTTTAGTACATGATCAGTACTGTACTGTTTCTTGTACAACGGTTGTGCTGGGTAGTGGTTTGTCCTAGATCACGCTCAACCTCCTGATATTTCTCGCTTATTTTGGGTACCCACTTATAGAGGCTGGGTGAGTCATAGGAGGCTCCATCACCGTCAGCTAACATATTACAAGTGTGACAGCGAGGGGGATTTGAACCTAGGACCTATGACTGATTTTTTAAAATATAAATATATTAATTACATAATGGAGTACTAATATAGTATAAATGATTAGTATGGTTCCGTGTTATTACATAAATTATAAATCTATAATCATATTAACACTTCCGCTGAAGTTATGCGTATTTCGCTAAGGGTATTTTTTTGTTTGTTATAAAATAAACAAATTTACATAATGAAATTCTTTAACAATTGAGTGAATTTTTTGAATAGGATTATGGCTCTGCCCTCTCTGAGCACTATTTGTAGGGAAGACAATTCTATAAATAGTGTGTCTGAGCGACTGACGGTGACGGACCGATTTTGCAGCTCTTTTATATTTTTACAGACAATTGTATCTTTATTTCTCTAAGGGGAAGGGCTGCAGAGCTGTTTTTTCTATGATGTATGAATACAACCAACTATTTTCTACGGTATTGTTTTCTGGTCTTCCATATGAAAAAATCCAATTTTTACGTTATGAATGTTTCTTTTTGTAATAACAGCCTTAAATGTATAAGTTATCAGCCAAATATAAATAAATTTAAGTTTGAAAAATAAAACGTTGAAAAATTCCATGAAAACATAAATATAGGATGAATATAGAAACTAACTAACAAGAAGGCTGAATGTCTAAATCTGAATTGTTTTCTAAGATGTAATAATAAAACTATTTTTATATGCTAATCTTTTATGTTCTAACAGATGAAATGACGATTTTAAAGATACAGAAGATTCTTTTTGTTAAGTTTTACGCAGGGGAGTGGCTCAGTGGTAGAGCAAGGAGTAGCCATGCCGAAAATTCTGGTTCAAATCCCGCTGCTGGCAAGACTTTTATTTAGTCTGTTAGCAGACGGAGATGTATAATACGGGATCTAGGACTCTCCTGGGGCTCATCCAGTCTCTATAAAGTTGGTACCGAAAATAAAGGGGAAAAATCTGGCGGTTGGACGAGATCTAGGACAAATCACTTCAATGCACAACCGTTAGCCTTGAAACAGTATAGTCTCATATACTATGTTCTAAACCACAGACCCGTTCACTGGCTGTAGTGGTACAGGAAAAAAAATATCAGTTTCACCCATTGCTTGAAATATACTCTAAAACGTTAGTGCGGCTTAAAAATGTAAGTTATATGCTAAATAATAACAAAATTATGTTTGAAAAATAAAATATTGGTCAATCCAATGAAAAACATTAATAAAGATGAATATTGCATGAAGATAAAAAATGTCAAACAAGGTTCATTGACTAAATCAGCAATCATTGGCTTCATTCTTATTTCAATCTCTCTCGTCGAAACACAAATTCTCAAAGGTGCCTTTAATCCGATTCTTCTACATCTCGATCTACCCCTCTCACTTTGCCCGTTGATTTATTCCTAACTGATTTAAGGATTCGTTCGTTACCTGGAGATTCGATGCTCATTAAAACCGTATTGATGACATCAATCCAATGTCATTAACAAGGTGTATGTTCTTTTATTTAGCCTCCTATTTTTTCTTGGAGATTTTTTATAAATAATTTATTTTCATATACGTTATTTTTAAAAGTAAATATTCAATTTCACAGCCGTAGGACGTTTTGACACGATCCCGAATCCAAGAGATGACATCGCACTGAAGGAAATGTTGGATCTGAACTTCTCAATCACACTGGGATGACACTGCGTAATTACTAAAGTTACCCAAGAAATTATTGATATAATTAAGAATTTATTCTACAAAATTTCTAAATTTACTAAATCTGTGTGAAAACTCCCTACAGAACACTATGAATGAAAGGAGTTATGCCGCGGAATAGCAAACTTTGATACTAATTGGGATAAATAACAGCTTTTCACTTGTATTTATTTCTTTTTGGATTTCACTTATTTAGATTAATTCGGTTACTTATTAATAAAAAAACTTGTACCACTACAAACCATGAAGGGTCTTGGGTACAGTACATGGTTGAGACTGTACTGTTTCTAGGACAACGGTTGTGCAGAGAGGTGATTTGTCCGAGATCACGCTCAACCACCTTGTGGTTTTTCCCCACTTTATAGACGCTGAATGAGCCGCAGGGGAAACTGTAGATCCGAAACGGTCTATCCGCGGCAGTTAAGTTAAATAATTAGATTTAAATTAAACAGCAGATTAAATAATTTATCCACCATAGCTGAATTTGAACTCAGAACCTTCAGCATTGCAACTTAGCACTCTATACACTTAACTACCCAGCTCCCTTTATTATTCCAATGTATTTCTAAAATTGAAAAAAAAAATCTGTTTCGATTTAATACAAAGACCAGATTACCCCCTTCACCTTTGATTTTATTCATCCATATCTATCGTACGTGTTGTGGAGACCTTCCTGGGGCTCACTGGCCCTCTTTAAAGCCGTAGCTCTAAATCAGATGAAAATCTAGTCTTTATGCGTAATGCAGCAAAATCATCTTAAGTATTTCTGTTGTCTTTGGCACAGAACGCCTTTAATAAAGGCAGTCTAATTGTTTTTAGCTAAAATAATTGTTAAATACAAGTATATTCATATCACTAATACTTTCTTATGTTATATATTTTTTTATTTGATTTTATTTAACGCCGCTTCAACTTCTATAATATTTCTTACTAATATTATGTTCATTTAACGTCACTTTATGCTTTATGGCTAATCGGACGATGCTACAGTGGGAGCTCTAAATTTTGCCAATCCAGGTTTAATTAGGATAGGGATTTTTAACCAGTACCTGATATCGTACAGGCTCGGCCGTTTAACGTCCCTTCCGAAGGACGGCGAAACTAAGGATTTTTTACTGCCTTAAAACAATCCTAGGGCCACCTGCCGGGCTACGAACCCGCGATCTTGGGCATAGTAGTTTACTCTTTTAATATATTTAGTGGCATGATTCGAAGTTAATGATTTATTTATGTTAAATGAAGAACACTCAAATGTTTTATATTCAACTATTTGGCCTAGGAAAAAACTGCGAATCTTAGTTTTAGGAAAATTTAATACAGGTATCAGCTAAGTAGTCTTAGAATACCATCTATGCCTTAACCATCGTTTTTAATCATGTAGTTTTCAAAGGAAATAACATTAAAAAAAACTGAATTTCAATCATCCTTTGTCTGTATATGTTTATTTTCTTAAGCATATACATACCTTAAAAAATATCGTGCATTTAATAATTGTGAGGTAACAGTTTACATATACGAAATAATTCAGAATAACTAAAATGATTATATAATTCAAAAACTTACAAGTATTGAAAAAAAAATCAAAACAAAAAACTTGCATCAATTTGTCAATTTGTGTGTGCATTTATTCCAGAATATGGAAATTTGAGTAATTGAATGGATGCCCGTCTAAAAATAGGTGACCTTATATACTCCATATGGGAGTCCTCTCAACCTGATGAGGGTCACCTTACTTGTGACTATCAATTTAATGCAGCCGTGCAGTTGTAAATGTCGGATGGATTGAAGAGCATTTGAAGGGATATGCTGCATAACAGAGGTGCAAATCGAAACCAGGATCCCTTGCGGTACACCTAGTTTTAGTTCTTAAATGTGATTTCTTTCTTAAAGATTGTACTATTCGTGCAGTAAAACATCTAAATGGTTATTTTAGTAGGATAAAGCATTTTACAATTTAGTAAAATATAAATACGTGATACTGAAAACGGTTATTCAGTGAAATGAAATAAAAACTGAGGCGATTCATATCTATTCGCGTAACTTTAAAAATGTATCTTGAATAATCTTGAAAACAGTTGACCTTGAAAATAAACCTCCACCCGGACCATTTTCTTTCATTTTTAAAAGTTTATGTTTATAAAGAGAGGAACGGAATCATTTACATTAACGAACTAAATATGATTAATTTTATCACAGAGTAAGTTTTATCTTAAGTAAGAAACTTAATCTTTAAGTTGCTAGTGTTCCAAGTTAGATAAAAGGCCCGATGATGTACAAGTCACGCAAAATAACATCAAAGACCAATGCGGGGTTAATCTGAGATAAAACGCTCCAGACTAAAGAGGGGGTTGCATGTGTTAGCAACCACATATAGTTTTCTTTGAACCAGCGCTTATAAAATTTGTAGTAATATATATAATAATAAAAGGTGTATATTCAATAACGTCTTCAATGCCGAGAACTCAATAATCTTCAGGAAAAAGGATAACACGCTTCTTATAAAAATAAAATTGAATCGAATGGAGTTATTAAATGTAATAATAAAATTTTAAAAATGGTATGACAGGGGCGACCTTTGGTGTAGTGGTTAGCGTAACAACCTACAGTGCAATGATGGCTCTGGGATTTTTTAAAGGGAGTAAAAAATCCTTGGTTAAACCGTTCTTTGGAAGGGACGTTAAACGGAAGTCCCGAGCCTGTACGATGTCAGGTACTCGGTAAAAATCCCTGTCCTAATTAAACCTGAATAGGCAAAATATATGGCTCCCGCTGTAGCATCGTCCGATAAGCAATAGCAGCATAATGTGACGTTAAATAAACAAACAAACAAAATCGTATGATATCTGTAAACCTCTTATTAAAAACGGTTTATCAACATTGCGGAACCTATTCGTGAACCTGATTGAAAAATATCTTGATTATACAAAGGTTTGAGTACTTTAGTTTTTTATTTATTGATGAAAGAAAACTTTTAGTTATACTTAGTTTATACAGATTTTTTAAATTAATTTATTAATTGTCCTTTATTTTTCACTGTAGGAGCGATTTATAATAAATTGGTAATAAATAAACATTCATTCCTTGTTTTAAAAAATAATATTATTTATTGATACTAACATTTTAAATTGTAATATATGAAATTAGTAAATTATAAAAAATCCTTGAATATTGTAATCATTTAAAGACAATTTTAATACACAAGTAATATGAATGGGTTATAGGTAAATAAATAAATTGACGTTTGTGCTAATTATTTTTACGTCTAAAGCTTAACTTAGAGAGAGTGCCTGGAATCCAAAACTTTTACCAATTTTTAATATCATATTTCACAAAAAAAAAATTAAACGCTACTTGAACTGTTCTGAGCAGCAAGGAGTACTTCAAGACGAAAAAAGATAACTAAAATCATATTTATACTTCTGTAAACTATACCGCGAAAAATGAATAGGGCTATTGCTAATTTTGTATACTTACGAGAATACTTTACCTAGCATTTATATTATTATAAATTTAATAACTGCATTAATATTTAATAGTATTTGAAGTGGTCATGAGGTCGTTCCGGACAAGTCCTGGAGGATGTATCAACCACACACTGATACAGCATCTAGCGTTTGCAGATGACATTGTGATCACAGGAAGAACAGTCAGTGCATTACTTGGAGAATTCGAGTAGCAGCTAGTAGAACAGGACTGGAAATTAATATGGAAAAAACGAAATATATGAGGACCAGAAAGGAAGAAGAAGGGAATAGGCATATCGAGGTGGCTGAATATCGTTTCGAAAGAGTACAGCAGTTTAAGTATTTGGGCACGGTTATCACTGAAGATAATAAGATTAGAGAAGAAATTAAGGCAAGAATAACCGCTGGAAATCGATGCTACTGGTCTCTAATGAAAATATTTCGAAACCGAAATATATCCAGAGCTCTCAAAATAAATCTATCGAACTGTACTTCAACCGGTGGTCATGTAAGGAAGTGAGTCTTGGACACTGACACGCAACGATGAAAGGCTTTTAAACATGTGGGAAAGAAAAATCCTCAGAAAGATCTTTGGCCCTACAAAAGAAGGAGATCGCTGGCGGATGAAGATTAACAAGGAACTAAGACATCTATATGGTACACCAGATATCGTTGCCAAGATTAAGAGTGCCAGGATAAGATGGCTGGGGCACGTACAAAGAATGGAAAGAAGTAGATTACCAAAAATGATGATGGAGGGACACCCTGGTGGAAGGAGGAGCAGAGGGAGACCTAGACTTCGTTGGCTGCAGGATGTGGAGGAGGACCATCGGACGCTGGGTGTCGGCAGATGGAGAAGGGCAGCCGAAGACAGGTCGGAGTGGAGGAGGACCATAGCGCCGTTAGATAGATAGATTAATATTTAGTGTTGTATAATATATAAATAAATGCGTTTTATAATAAAAAATAATATTAAAATGCTAGGCAATGTAAATACAACAAAATTAGTTGTACCCATATTCATTATTTCGCAGTTTATTTACATTCAACTTAAGGGAAGTAAGCTTCTTCATCGCATTCTATGTGATTGCAACGTATCTTTATTGCCTTGTTACTGATAATAAAAGTAATAAAATACAGAGAGGGAAAGAGAGAGAGAGAGACAACAAAAGCTGCTAGTACTTTTGATACATGCGGCCTACCAATCGCCAGAATTCGAAAGGCACAATACTCCATATTAAGTGTGGGTTATTATAATCTTAATATGCGAGCACGGAACAGACAGAGTTAAATACTAAAGTACAGTAAACATATACAAGTTCATAAACAATACGAACCGCGATAAAAACACCGTGAGAATAGCATGAGCTGCAGGCGGTGGATTTCTAGAGATGAAGCATATTCACAAAGAAATAGGCATAGGAATACAAGAAACTCGCAAGACTATTTCAAAACTGCGTGTATTCCACTTTATTCTTCGAGCCAGATCTAGGTTTGAGAGAGAACGAAACTGAATATTTAAGCGTTTCAAGTAGAACTGAAAAAGAATTTACAGGCATGCAATTTCTCAGAAGTTCAAAACTTAACACTTCATTCAAGTTGATATTGAGCATTGTTTAATTTTGGGCGTTACGAGCATATTTAAAATATTTGTCTCCGAAATTAGACTTAAGGTTAGACAGTTTTAATTTAGGTTTGTAAAAAAAATAATGCTATTATTCCTTTAAGATTTTACATCAAATTTGAACAAAATATATAAAAAGGATAGATGTTAGAGAAGTAATTAGTTGACTGGAACTTCTAATGTAATGATAGAGATAGTTGGGGGTGCAGTAAATTAAAACACCATAATAAGTGCACACTTATTTATTGTGTGCCGACGTTTCGACCTACATTGTAGGTCATCTTCAGGGATGTGAGAGAAAACAGACAAAAAAAAATAACTATATAATTACAGTACCAAGAAAATGATGATATAATATAGTAGAGTAACAGAATGTTCAATTGTTCAATTTTTCTGTTACTCTACTATATTATATAATCATTTTCTTGGTACTCAATGTCTGTTTTCTCTCACAGCCCTGAAGATGACCTACAATGTAGGTCGAAACGTCGGCACACAATAAATAAGTATGCACTTATTATGGTGTTTAAATTTACTGCACCCCCAACTATCTCTATCCGTACATAAAAAAGGACAGATGTTTAATTATACTGTTTTGTCATAATTCTGTACTCTTTTCTTTTATGTTCTTTATAAAACTGCGGAAATTAAAGTATGGATTAGCTTATTATTATGCAATTCTAAATTCATTAATTGTACTTATTTTAATAATTACCATGATGTAGTTTTTAAATTAGTTTATATGTCTGCTTATGTTATAACTACTTGGGACTATTTTTCTTGATTGTTAATGAAATATGTTCTTTTCCTTTGTTTTTTGAGATTCAATGGTTCAATAGTCAATAGTTCAATAGTTAAACTGAACGTCAAGGAAAATACTTTATTTTATTTTTTTGGATCATGTACGAGAAATGTTATAGGATGACCTGAAGATGACCTACACTGTAGGTCGAAACGTCGGCACTTACTAAATATAAGTCTAGTACTTATTTGGTGTTTTTTTGACTGCACCCCCCAACTATCTCCGTTCTCCATTTTATCATCCAGTCAACTATTTTCCTCTCATACATGAGAAATGTTATACTATACTCGTATAATATAGGTTTTTCAAGATCTTGAGTTTCAGCAAATAAATATAAATCTTTTGGCTAATATAAACTATTATTGTTCTCATATAAATGCCAAAATAATAACTCAATGCGTTCAATAAATCATACAATAAACATATACTATAATTATTAACTATATATATATTCAGGATCAAAACCGGGTAAATCCTGAATTTCATAAATTGATTTTTTCACATTTTTTTTTACTTCAGTCAAGCAATTTAATGCTACCGAATACTTCAGGTTCATATCCGAATTATGAGCAGGAGAAATAAGCCAGCTAAGTTTCATGTTGTACAAAATTGCTTCACCGAATCATTGAAAAATTATATAAACTTTTTTTTGAAATTTCGAAGTTATCCGCTTTTGATCAAGTTTATATACCCTCTTCAAATATGGAAGTTTATAAGAAAAATGGTATTTTTTAAAAAAATTATTCTTGAAACTTAATTTACTGTTAGAATTCGTAAAAAAAAAATCCCATTAAATTCAATATTTCATTAATGAAGGTGGAAAAAAAACCTATCATTTAAACTATGATTTGAACTGTCACCAAGTTATGTCAAATATTTGTAAGATACATGTTAATACCGTTATGAATACAGTTTACAGGTTTATCGAATCCTCTAGTGAATATTGAGTGCGTAGTACACAGTTCGTCATGAGTTTGGCATGAATATGAGACCAATAAAGTCTCGAAACATCGCAAAAAGATATGCCATCTATATTGACTGAAACTCAAAAATCTGGCAAACATTATATATTAATAAAAAGGCTTAGCTAACCCGAAGGCTCGATGCCGATGAAATTTTTGCTTACAAACCTCTTTCCACGGACCACTATCCAAAACCAAATCCTTCTGATCACTCTTCACGCAATCTTCCCACCTAGACCTTTACCCCTCAGAAGCTTACCAGTCGCCACAGCGCTTATTAACTTTTTAGGAATTCACTCGTTACTCAGCCAACAACTTTACAAGCCTAATCTTCGCGATGATATCACTTGAGTAATTTCACCGGGTGCATGCTCCGCGAATCCGTTTTGTGTAATCTCCTAAATTCTCCAGGGGTCTCATCCTTTTTTTGGACTGAATATTCTATGCAACCCCTTATTTTCGAATAACTTAAGACGTTGTTCATCCATCGCGTTAGCGGCCACGATTCACACCCGTAAGGAAGAGTTGGAAGGATGATTTGAAAGATGGTTTTATAAATTCTGATTTTTGAGTTTCGGACAAAAGACATCAGCTTAGTGATGTAGAGAACGAATAATAAAAAGCATTCCCTGTCTTTAATCGCGCCTTTATTTCCTCTTGAATTTTCCTTTAAATTTTTCTAAAATTTAATTTCGTTTCTGGAAAAAATTATATATCAATAAGTGTGTTATATATGGTATTATTTATTATAGTATGTCTTATATGTCATAAAGTAACGAAAAAAAGCAACAACGAACTTTGGACTAGTGCTAATAGTATATCTATTACAATAAGTCCGTACGTGCGACTTTAACTACTTGATCCAAAAGTAAAGGAGCGTAAAGGAAATTATACGCACTTGCGGGCTTACGTTAACTTTAGGATTGTTACAAGTTCTCGGCTCTGACTGTAGCCTTAGTCCTCTCAACTCGACACAACTTTGATTATATCTTATTCCTCGACAACTTCTTGCTAAACTGATAACTCCGGTCCGTCTTTTATTGTTCTGTGGCGACCAAGTTGTGACAAAGCCGGGAAATTCGCACCTCGGTGTCCCTCCCTTCTTAAAATTTGTCTCAAAAATGTATATATATATATTCATTTAAAATTTAGCTATTTAACTTTTCGGTATCACTGCCGCAGGTTGTCACTTCCAGTTAAGGCACACGTTTCAACTTTCCATTCAATACCTTCAAATTTGTACACAAGATGTTTTTGTTTATGTTAGAATACTCATGGAAGTAGACAGATACTGTAATCACATTTAAGATATTGATTTGAATGCGATTCATAATATAAAAAAAAAAAAAACTGAAATTGTACCAATACAAAAAATTAAGGGTCTCATTGTACAGAGAGTACTGGTTCTTAGCCAATGATAGGAGTCATAATGTTCATTGAAATTTAAAAAAAAAAGAAGAGAAAACTGGAACCTGACCGTACCAACCCCCTTATTATACTTACTACTATATTATTACAACAAAAAAACTTGTACCGCTAAAATCCATGAGACTGTACTGTTTCTATGACAACGGTTGTGTAAGTAGGTAATTAATCCGAGAACATTCTGAACCACTATTCCCCCAATTTAGGGCACCATGTTAGAGGCTAGGTGAGCCACAGGAGGGCCTGCAGATCCCACAGGATGCGTCCGTGATTGTGAAGAGATAATTCTTAATAAATAATTCTTCTGCCACAATCGGATTTGTAAACGGGACCTCCAGCACAGCAAATCTGCGCTCCACTAATAGGATAGCTAATAGGCCATTCCGGTCATTATTATACTATAAACAAATGTTAACTATTTCTTTAGATGATGGATTAAATTTAATTAAAATTGGATAAAATAAAAAAATGCTAAAAATAGTAATTATATTGTACTTTCAATACTGGGTTAACATAACTTTACTCGAGAATATGAACAGATTAAATATATTAGTAGTTACTTAATTATTAATGTTTATATTTGTAATCACAGTCCGATACTGCTTCGATAATAAATTTGAACAAATATAGGTGATGTTAGTAAATTAATCAAATCAATTAAATATTAGTATTTTATTTTAATGCTTTAGCTCCTCTACTTACCAATGAATGGCGAATATACTGCACGTATATTTTTAACAGAACCTATAAATAAATAAAAAAATTAATTGATAATCTTAAAATTTTCGAAAGATGTCAGAAATGATAAAATTGGTAATCAGAGAATGTGTTTATATATAAAGTTTTACTATAAATATTCAAGATATAATAATAGATGACATTATATTAGGCAATATTTGAATAAATGTATTCTTTTTCAGTAAAATTGTTTAAATAAATCCAAATGCTGAACTTAAAAGAACTAAATAATGTCAAATACTCATTTATAGCTCGCCCAAGCAATTATTAACATTTTTTTCTGGATCACAACAGAGCACGGTAAAAGAAAAAATAGTAGTTTATTTTATATTTATTATTCTTATGATGGTGATAATTTTTAAATATTTTTATATTTATTATAATTTTTTATATAAAAGATATATTTTTATTATATTTTATATTTATAATATTTTTATATTTATATTAAATATTTTTATCCCGGGCTGGACAAATCTTTTGTCTTCAAAATAAAAATATTTAAAAAAATAGTAGTATCTGAGACGTAAGCGGTGGATGGAAAACAGATATCAACGTTTTCCATCAAATGGTTATTACTTTTGGACGGATAAAAACTGAAAAATTTTGACATAAAATTATTGTACAAATGCTAAAAGTTTATTTAACGTTTTAGGAGTAGCCTTCGTTAAAAAATTATTACATTTAGCATTCTAAACGAATCGAGCTTCCATTAATGGGAACTGTTCCATTCCTACGAATTATTTTTGAATGTCATATCATTCACTTGAGGTGAATTTAGGAGAAATTCCAGAAATCGCAAGATATACTTCTATGCATCAGCCTTTTAATCATGATTTTTTAAACGAAAAACTGAACAATTTTAAATATTACGTTTTTGAAATTAGGTAATTAATGTGTTATTACTTGTTTTTAATTTTAACTTTTTCAATTAACACTATGCCGGGTCAGTACAGATGGGATACGGAACAATAATAATAAGAAACCAAAATTTTATGGCCTTATCAAATTTAAACGAAAAACAAATAAACTTTTTAAATATTTTTATTTTGAAGAGAAAAGATTTGCCCTGGCCGGGAATCGAACCCGGGTGGTCCGTTCGTACCCCTCAAATGGTAAGAGCTCTGTCACGGAAAGACGGACGACCCGGCCAGGACAAATCTTTTCGCTTCACAATAAAAATATTTAAAAATTAATACAATTAACAAAAACTTATAAATACATTTTTTAATTATCTATTTAATTGGGCTATATTTAAATCGTTTCGTGTACATAAACATTTGAATAACGACTGTTTTCGGAAATAAAAATGACTCGTGTTTATTATGCGAATAAAATTGGAAAACCTACATATTTTATGTGCAAGATTAGACAAATACCACTAAAAATAGGTAAATGTGTTGTTCTGGTTGTAAATATGTTGCTTAGAGTTTTTATTTGCACACATTGAATAATTTCCTCCATTAGATTAAAAAAAATAAACTTAATTCTGTCCCACTGACTCCTGTAGAACAATTCCTATACTTAGGATTACATCTCGACAAACGTTAAACCAGTAATCTTCTAACTAGACTGAAAATACAAGAAACTGCTCACCATTTCAGGCTACTCCAACACTTACTAGACAAACGCTCTAAGGTCCCAAATAATTACAAAAGACTGATATACATGGCTATTATAAGACCTATTTGGACTTACGGAGTAGAGCTTTGGGATTCTACTAAGCCATCGAATTCCTCTCATATCCAATCCTTACAATCCAAAATCCTTCGTATAATCCTTAATGCTCCTTACTTTGTTGGAATAAAGTCACCCATAATGACCTCAATGTCCCATTTGTTGCTGATTTGGCCCGAACCCGATACCAGTCTTTTCATGAAAAACTTTATTCCCACTCAAACATACTAGTTTCAAGCCTAGCAACCTTTTCAATTCCTGATAATCCTCCGAGGCGTGTTAAAACAAGATGGCATTGTGATCTTTTAAGTCGAACTTGTTATTTGAGTACTGTCACTGGATAGTTTCTCTACAAGCCTTTATCTCGTGCCATTATCTAAGTGATGTATTCTATTATACTCATGTAAATTTCAATAAATAACTTTTTAAAAAAAAATTAAATCTTCTAAAACACTGTCGGCCCCTTGCGACATTTGACTGCGATGACGTAAAGTAAAGTGTTCACGGAACAAAAAGAATTGCCAAAACATTTTAATTAACTGTTCATTAACTGTCATAATCAGAAATCAACAGAAATGCTGCTTTTCTTCCTTAGGAATTTCCTTGACGATAAGTTTTCCTCAAGCAAACCGCTGCCTCTGCAGATCCTCCCATCTCTGCCAGTCAATCACGTCCTCCAAAAGTTTCTTATCAGCCAGACATTCTGCCACTCCATCCTTCCATCTTGCAGGGGGTATTCCTCCCCTTCTACCCCCCCGCAAAACCTTGGTATCTTGATATTATTTATTCCTCTCACGTGCTCAGACTATCTAAGTTCTCTTTCTTCCATCACCTCTAGGACAATAGGTCTCGCTTCCATTTTCTTCTTTATATCAATATTCCTTATCCTTTCGACCCACGCTATCCTTGATGCCCTTTTCCAAAACTCAATTTGTATTTCTAGGATTTTTGTTCCCTCGAGTTATGCTGCGGAAGCAGTGCTTTGATTAGTTTCCACGTTTTTGCTTAATTAATTAATATTTTATGAATAAAACGTTGTATTCGAATAAAGTAAATAAACGAAAATAATAATAATAAATTGTTTATTTATTCTGGGACAAGTCCCTTTAGAATAACGTAACTGTAATTGTGGGCTTTAGAACCTTAGAGTACAAAGAAAAAAAAACAAGTAGAAAAGTCAATCTATAAAGCCGATTAAATAATAATAAATAAAAAATAGCTTCTTATGATAATGAAAAAAATGAAGATTTCACATTACTTCACATTAAAAATAAAAATAAAAATTAATAAACAAAATAAATAATATTCTATCGATAATTTTATATATGCACTTCGGTGAACTGGAGGGATAGAAAGTAATCAAATAAGCGTGATTTGAAGGTTGGAAGGGTCTTGGAACAGCGGATGGAAGAAGGGATAGAATTCCACAGGGAACAGGACCGAATCAGGAACGATCTGTCGAAAGCAGCGGTTCGATGGGCCTCTATGTACAAATCGGAAGGGTGTGAACGGGTATCACGGGAATGGATGGAGGATTTAAATTTCAGGAGCTCATTTATGTATAATAGATTGGGGGTTTGGATAACTTGATAGAGGAAGGATGCAAGGAAATACTTATGGCGATAGGAAGGATACAACCACCTCAACTCTTCATAAAATCGGGAGACAGGGGTGTCCCTGGGGATCCCGAAGACAAAGCGTACAAAGCAATTCATCAAACGTTTTATTTTGTCCTCGAGCTCCACAGAGACACCCCCATATACGGCGCACCAGTAGTCGAAGTGGGGAAATACTAAAGAGGTAACTAGGAGTCTACGAGGTATTAGTATTGAAAATATAGTATTTCAAGGTTTGGTAACTCATGAAAGGCGTGCCACCACCCCATTTGATTATTTCAAGTGAACCACAATAGATTCTAAAATAAAGTGATTTATAAAAATAAATTATAAACATAATCGTTGATATGGAAGAGAACATTTACAAATGAAGTAGTTTAAAGGATCAAAGACACCTATGTAAGATTTTACGTTTACCTCGACGTTTTAACTTTCGATGTTTTGGACGTAACGGATAATCGTTAAACGCATCGTCATACTCGTTCAAAAAGCATACAATTTGCCTGAAGCGTAATAAGTTGGTTCCGAAATAAAGAATAACATATAAAAAATATATTATAAAACATAACCATTGATACGGAAGAGAACGTTTATAAATAAAGTTCATTGTACTATGTATGCAATTATTTGCTTGATAAAATATTTGTTAAAAATATGTTTGAATTTGAAAATATCTGTGACCCAAATGTCTCTTTAACGCTCACATTTTGGATGATATTGGCCCAAAAAAGGTTTCCGACACATGCAGTTTTAGTATAGAAAACAATAGTGATGAAATCACTGATGGCTAAAATGATTGACGTTCGTGTGGACTTTGCAAGGTACGACATAAGTGGTAGGAAATTATCTTATTAAGGTTTGATGAGATGACCATTTTAATGGGTTTTGTGCCGTATCCCTCAAACTTGTTGATTCGGTCTACAGTCCGATTTTAAGGGTGAAATACTCCTACGAACCATGTTCCAACTTTTGATCTTTTGAAGCATTGATTGGTTGCGACATCGTAATACTCGTTATTAACACTTATGCTTGAACCATTTTTGTGTTGTGAAAGATATTATAAAAAATATAATATAAATAAAAATAAAATAAAAAAATGAGAGTTGGTGGAGACAAAGATTGCCATGTTGGGAATCCAGGGCACAGGGTCCCCAAGGGACTAGGAGAGATTGACGACCTGTTCCCTGAGGCGTTGAGAGAAGGTCTGCTTCAAATAGAGGGAAGCTGAATCAGCAAACCCTAGCTCTACTTCAAACCTAGAAAGGGAATGGCAGACTATTAATCAAGTAAATCCAAGGGACCTGTAGATACAGCTTTTGCTGACTAAATACGGATTCACAAGTACACAGACATCTCAGATAATCTATTAGTTCGAGAATTAGACCGTTTAAATTATAGAATGTCTGAAATTACCGGAATTCTAAAGTAATTTGAAAATTGATTTAATTGTTATATGATACAATTTTTTTAAATACTTTATTTGAAAAGAAAATATATGGCCATGACCGGGACTCGAATCCGAGTATTTCACCTCTTCGTGGTGACGCCTCAACCATCTCGGTCACCCTGGCACGTTTCTCGGCCAGCCTCATCAATTCTTTACACTGTTCTTATATCTCTGTGTTCTCGCAATTTGCGAGATCTTATATTTCCGTGTTCTCGCAATCTGCGTGATCTTGTATCTCCGTGTTACAAAAAAAAAAAAAAATAAATAAAATAGTGACTTAAAGTCAACAAGATCCAAAAATAAAATAATGTTCAATTAACATTCTCCCCATATACATCGCAAAGTGCGAGAACACGGAGATATAAGATCAGTGAAAAGAATTGATGAGGCTGGCCGAGAAACGTGCCAGGGATGGTTATTTTTTTAAAAATAAAATAATCTGAAAATTATTTGAGATGGATTTCCAATTTTTTAACTTGAATTGAATATTCCTCCTACCACTTCAATTCTAGAGTTTCAAATGGAATGATGTAAGTTTTTAAAAATAGATTCTGATTGGAAAAAACTCTGTACCAATACAACTCATGAAGGGTCTTGGGTTCTGTACCTGGTAGAGACTGTACTGTTTCTTCGACAACATTATCCTCCCTATTTTGGGTAACTATTTTACAGAGGCTCAGTTAGTGAGCGTGTGGGTCCTAGATTTACGGCTACTAACAGTTAAATAAAATCTAAGAGAAGCCGGATGTGATCCTTCGGCACAGCATCTTAGCGCTCTACCATTGAGCCACTACGGTCCCTAAAGTATTATTACGATCGGAAACAAAATTTCATAAATTTAAATAGGGCATTTTTTAGACGGTGTATCTAGATTATACTATTAAAAAAAAAACACTTTTAGAAAAAGACACCTATTAAAGAAAATATATCCATTTTTCTTGATTATACAATACTTATTAAACTTTTTGTTATCATATTCATTACAAATTGACGATT
Organism: Arma custos; assembly: GCA_037127475.1. NCBI lineage: Eukaryota > Metazoa > Arthropoda > Insecta > Hemiptera > Pentatomidae > Arma > Arma custos. The sequence goes on along the minus strand of CM073761.1, from coordinate 80,854,958 downwards.
ATATGTATTCAACTACATCACTCCATAAACACCCCTGCACAATATTAATAATTAAAAAGTATTAACTGAATCTCTGGAACCAATAACAAAATATTGTTATTTTAAAAAAAAATATTACATGATTATTGTCATAATTTCAACCAAACAAACAAACAAAAATTCTTTTTTATTTTACTTTTCAGTAATATGAAATGATACTCGATTAATTAATTTTAATTATATAAGTTTCTTCTTAATATTTTATTTTTAAATGATTTATTACCATCATTGGGAAATTTATAAAAATGATGTTTCTCTGCATATGAATAATTTCTGAAATTTAATTTACTATCGGAATAAGTAAAAAAAGGCCCATTCCATTGGATGTTCCACCATTAAAGTCGGAGAAGCAATATTCCATTAGTAAGGTTACTAAATTAATAAGCCGAGAAACGCAAAATAGAATAGTTTAAATATTGTTCTTTTTTATTATAGAGTGAAAATAAAACAAAGAATGAAGATAACATAAATGAGTTATTTAACAGGTTTAAAATAACTTACAATTATTTCGCAACATTAACTGTTTTTAACTAAATGATTTATTGAGAAATTACAAGTAGTTATAATTACTATGGAAATGATATACCAGTAAAAAATCGTTCATTCTATGTATAAAAATAAAATTACATAATAAATAAACTCCAAAAATAAAAAAAATTAAAAATTACTTCACTATTTGAATGCATGAATAGTAGTAGTAAAAATAATAATAATGCGTATGAGAAAGGAATGATTGAAAAAAATCCTAATGCTTTTTTAAAATAAAGCTGTCCTAGAATATTTGGGCCGATTAAGGATGATATGGATAATCGGGAAAAATTAACTGCTACATTATGCCAGGTAACGTGAAACTTAATCAGTAATCAGGCTGCTAATTTGGCACGAACCCGATATCATACCTTTCATGAGAAACGTTATTACCACTCGAAGTATAATTAAGGAAGATCACTTTGGTTAAAATGGGGAAAGTTACGGGGACTTAACGAAGTAGATGAAGGAAAGAACGTGAATCATTAACAATTCAGTTATTCTAGAACGAACGGATAAACGTCAGATTTTTAGTCCGCCGCACAGCTGGCAGTATTATGTTTTATCTAACCTTGCTGTCTTTGTTGATGACAGTGGATGGAGGCATGTTGGGGGAATTGTAGGATCAGTATTGATTCATGAGGTTCGCCAAATCCTAATTTATTTACCCATTTATAAAATATGAGTTTATATTTGTTTCAAACCAGTGTTCTTCAAACACTGATCCACGTCTCGGTACCGGGCCGTAGAAATGTTCTGCAGCTCCGCGAAAAATTTCGGTCAAATCGTAAATCCCCGTGGCGTATTATGTACAAAACTATACAAATACACTGTATAATAACAATATAATATCAAAAATTAATGTATTACTTACCAAAATAGTATATAATATGGATTAGAAAAATAATGTTTGAAGAAGTTATTTTCTAAGAAAACACAGCAGAAAGAATAAACGCCGCCACTGAAATGGCCGCTAAGCAACCACTCGTCTACAAAAATAGGTTACTGCGAATTATGACGGCCTGTTCTTCTCTAATGAAACCAATTCTAGTTCCAACAATGTTGACTTCGTACGGCTTATTGCAGAGCGCAGGCGCCGCGTCAGTGCGTCTGCCATTTAGCACCGATTGTTTACTGGCGACACTTAACAGTAATCTTGATTGAGAGGAAAATAGTTGATTGGAAGATCTAATGTGGGAGTTATATAGTCTGGGGCTGCAGTAAAAAAAACACTAAATAAGACCAACTTATTTATTGTAAGTGCCAATGTATCGGCCTACAATGTTGGCCATCTTCAGGGCTGATGGAAGGAAGAGCTACTATTATGGTATACTACTATCAGAGCAGTAGCTCTTCCTTCCACCAGATCTGAAGATGACCTACAACGTAGGCCGAAACGTTGGCACTTACAATAAATAAGTTGGTCTTATTTAGTATTTTTTTTTTAATGCACCCTCAGACTATCTAATTCCCACATAACAGTAATCTTGATTTGTTTTGCTAGTTCATATATTTTGATGTTTGTTGTGAAAGAAAAGTGACTTTTTTCGTAAAATTTGATACCCTACTCACATTATGGAGACAAAAAAAGCCAAACAGCAAAATCTTTTAACGTTCTTTAGTAGAGACAAGGCCAATATTCAGAAGAAAGATGGCGGTAGTGCTGAAAGTTTGCCAAGTACTAGTGCTGAAAGTTTAGGGGAAACACATAAAAACAAATACTTTTATACTTCGGAATGTAAAATACAAACCAAAAAGAGGAAAGGAGACTATGTTAGGCATTATAATAAAGAGTATTTAAAGCTTGGTTTCATTGTAGCCCCCGGCAATGGAACTGTCGCCACGCCCTTTGTGTGTAGTATGTTCGGATGTCAAATGAAGCTATGAAACCTTCCAAACTTGCTCGTCATTTGCATTCGAAACAAAGATTTTACTGATAAACCATTAGACTTTTTTTGAAAGATTACGTGACCAGATAAAAATGCAGAAAAGTCAAATGAAAATGATGACTAATAGTGACGATTCGCTGCTTCTAGCGTCTTATTTAGTTGCTCTTCGAATAGCTAAATCGAAAAAACAGTTTAATATTGTCTAGGAGTTAGTAAAGCCTTGCATCTTAGATGTCGTTCGAGAAATTTTAGGTCCTCAAGCTGCTGTACAATTAGAGGCCTTACCGAAGATGAAGATTTAAGGGAAGAACTTCTTTATTGTCTCGACTTACTGCACAAACCACTGGTTCAGAAATATTTACTGCTCTTAATGAGTGTTTTAAGGCGCAGGGGATAGACTGGAGCAAATGCGTCGGAGTGTGCATGTGGCGCTGCGAGCATGACTGGTCGTCACTCAGGGGTAGTTGCTAAATTAAAAAAAGTCGTGCACCTTGAAGTTTTGTTTGCTCACTGTATGATCCACCGGGATCAAACTAGCTACAAAGAAGCTTTATCCTGAACTAGACTGTGATGAATAACGCGGTGAAGATTATTAATGAAATTCGTAGCCGAGCTACTAACTCAAAGCTCTTCGCGACACTATGCGAGAGCATGAACTCACCCCACTAACATCTTCTTCTCCATGGAGAAGTGAGGTGGTTATCGATAGGAAGGGTTCTTTCACGACTTTTTGAAATGAGAGAAGTAAAGCAGTTTAAGCGAGAGCGAAAATCTGAACTGGAGCCTTTGATGAATGAAGAATGGCGGACATATTCAGTCTGCTTAATGAAGTTAATATTTCTCTGCAGGGTTCATATACAAATATTTTTACTTTAAGAAATAAAATGGATGCGTTCAAAAAGAAGCTCTTTGGAATAGTCGCTTACAAGAGGAAGATGTAGAAATGTTTTCTCTTTTGGATGAATTTTTGATTTCTGCTGATGTGAACACGGAAGTCATATTTAACATAATAAAGCAACATTTAAGAGCGTTAGCTGAAAATTTGAATAAGTATTTTCCAGATCCTCGTAAACGTAACCTCTGGATTAATAATCCGTTCTTGGAAGATATAAACTCATGTGCACTTCATCTTCATGAAAAAGAAAAGCTGATCGAGTTGTCTTCTGATGTCACTCTGGTCTCCAGACATAAAATGCTTTCATTGCCTCAATTTTGGATATCGCTAGAAAAAGAATATTCAACTTTGAGTTATAAAGCTATCAAATTATTAGTAAATTTTTCGACTTCCTATTTATGTGAAAATACTTTTTCAGCCATGTCTGTGATAAAATCCAAACAGAGAAACTGAATAGATGATAATGCAGCGCTTCGTCTCTCAGAGACAACGCTGAATCCTGGAATATAAACTCTTATATTAAAGAAGCAGCAGCAGATATCGCACTAAAAAATGTGATTGGATAACATATTTTATAATAAAAAATAATTCTACAAGTATATTGGTTTTTATTTGTCTTAGCTTTCAGTTGGTCCGCGAAATATTTATCCTATTTTTACCGGTCCGCAGGTGCAAAAAGATTGAAGAACACTGTTTTAAACAATATTAGTTTCAAGAGGGTATTGACATGTGGCTTGAGCTGTGTAAAGTGGAGGCGAACAATAATGGAAAGAAAACCAACCCTTACTTATGCCCTTACTACCGGGTCACTGCGGGAACTTGGTCCATTGCTCCCTTAATCGAAGGGCGAAGGGTTGGGTGGCACAACAAGTAAAACGTTTCGTTGCTAAGGCTGATGAAATAATAATGTTTGTTTGTTTATTTAACCACAATTTATGCTGCTATGGCTAATAACGGACGATACTAAAGTGGGAGCTCTAAATTTTGCCAATCAGGTTTGATTAGGATAGGTATTTTTAACGAGTACCTGACATAGTACAGGTTCGGGGACCTCCGTTTAACGTCTCTTCCAAAGGACGGCATTACCAAGGATTTTTTACTACCCTTTTGCCACTTGCCGGGCAACGAACCCACGATCTAGGGCTTAATAGGCTATTATGCTAACCACATGACCACAGGTCGCCCCCGAAATAATTATGTTTTTCAGTTTCGTAGGTAATTTCTCAGAAATATTTTGGATCATTCATTTAAGTATTTTCAAAATCTCAAAATTATATACTAGATAGGCTTCAAAATTAAGAAAGAATGGGATCTCAAAATTCATAATCTGAATTATGGCCATTATGAAAAAATTGGTACTTGTGGGTTAACTCAGCCAACGTTATTTTCCCGACTTGTTCGCTTGCGCGAGCAGTTATATTTTGCAACAGATATATTTCTAACAGATGATTATATTATACATTATATTTCTAACACCATATCAAAATGTACTCACTATGGATAGCGTGGAAAAATTAAACAACATTTTTTTCTATCTTCAGTTTATATGTAAAAATTCGGAATCCGGGCTTTAATTGTGGTTTATGGTTTCGGGTACTTCTACAATACCTTGATTGTAACGTATAGAAAGAATAAGATAACTGTTACAATAAAGTATCAGCGGGTTAGTACCTAAATACTTTAATTCCATTGTATTGTATTTATCTATTTCCTTAGGTATATGCCTTATTTGCGTTATTTGTTTGGAAGATTGTTATTCTTTTGTTATAATTGATACTATTCTGTTCTGACTAAAAATTTTGTTTATTTATTTATTAAACGAATGTTGATTATTTAATTATTGTAAAATATTTACATATTGTAGATATTATATAACTGTAAATAAAAATAACTGTAATTAAGTGAAGGTATACTAATTACTAAAAATTAACACTAAGTGGGCCAGACTCAATGGCTACAATGTTATACATTAAAACCAATAAAGAATTTATTGTTATTATTATTTCTAACATAAACCACCCCTAACCTCAATAAATAGATTTAAAAACGTTATGCAAGATAGCTGTTATAAAAGACGAACAAGTAGGGAAAAATAACGGTGGCTGCGTTAACACACAAGTATTCATCCATGCTGTAATAAAGTTTAACTAACGACTTATTAATTTAAAAGTGGAAGTCAAAATAAGTATTAAATATATTAATCCTGTATATTATAGTAAGAACTTCTGAAGCTAGTAATTATTTTTAAAATTATATCAGGAGTTGAGTTTAGGTGATCTACTAAGCCATCGAAATCCTTTCGTATCCAATCCTTACAATCCAAAATACTTCGTAAAATCCTCAATGCTCCTTACTTTGTTACGAATAAAGTCATCCCAATGATCTTTATTTGCTGCTGATTGGCGTACCCGATATTCCTGACAAACGTTATTCCCATGAGAAGCCACTATGCTCCCTTAAGTTCCCGACAATCTTCCGGCGTCCGAAAATAAGATGGCCAAGTGATATCCTAAATTTGTTATCTGAGTAATGCCAGTGTGTAGTTTCTCTACTCGCCTTAAGGTCATGCCATTATATGAGCTGTTATATTTGAATGTGGTATAAGTCCATTTGGTTTTTAAAAAAATCTTTTATTCATTTAAATGGTTTTAATGATTATTATTTCTTAATAACATTTAAAAGGTGTATACAGTTTAAGACATCACTCTTTGCTGTTTTCCCATGTTTTAAAATTAATTCAAATCGAAACCTTAAGACATCGCGAGTATGAGAAAATGGACATAGATAATATGGATTTCATTGATAATATTGTATCATAATACAGTTTTAAACGTTAATAAATAAATAAATAACAGAAGGAATTTTCTATAAAATTCACTAAAGTAGCTACAGAAATATTACCAGGTCAATAGTACTCTTCAGTTAACAATAGACGAAAAATTAATTATGAAAAATTGTAGTCTCTTCGATAAATTGAAGTCTTGAATAGTTATATGTTGTGATACTGGTAAATAGTTCATAAGTTCACCAGAAATCTAGTGAGTTAGTGGAATCAGGTCTCTACTAGAACAATTTTGTCTTTGTCGGGGTCGACAAATTAATTGAGAATGTCGGGCCTCCATGTTTACTACCATCAAAGGAATTTCATTATTGTACACTATCTAATGTTCAATAATACCAAATAGAAACTCGTTCCCCTCTAATCTGAATAAAGCATTGGTCCCCGCTCCAGTGGCAGTTTCAATTTATGGGACATAGTCCTCCTCTCCCAATTCCGGAGCCGACGGAATTGACAAAACCACCAATCGAATCATCATTATTGAGGATTGGTTACATTGAGATCAGGGCCCGGGCTAACAAAAGCTCATTCGGCTTAGATCAGGGGACACAACTCGATATCGGAATTTCGGAAGATGGGGTCTTCATTGTCCCAACTTTGCCAATCATTGGTAAATGACTTCTAATACTATATATCCTCACATTCCTTCTAAATAAGAACATAATAGTATATATGCATAAATGTATTTTTTTCCCTGAGGGTTTCCTCAGATTAAGGTTTCCTTCAACCAAAAATTTCCTTTAATTCATTTTTCTATTTTCTTCTATCTTGCATATCTTCCTCCATCAGACCATGGTCGAGTGTACTTTCCTCAATTCCTTCTATCCATCTTTTTGGTGGTTTTCCTCGCCGTTTCCTTCTTTCAGCAACCACAGTTAATGATGCGATTTTTTCCCTCAATGTCTTAGAAATATTATCAACTGGCACCCCATCATTATCATCAACTTCGATGATGGTGGCTTTTTTTATGTTTTTGTCTATGAGTAGTGTATCTGGTCTGCTATGATCAGTCATCATAGCTTGAAATAATATTAAAATTATTATTATCATTTATTGAAAATGTACCCAGGGGAGATGACGTTCTTGCATTCTGGTGTAGTTTTTAATATTTAAATTACTCTATTATTATAATTATAATTATTTTTTATTCCTATATCAACTATTTCCTATTATATTTATACAAATGTCTCTGCTACTAACAGCGGATATTATTGATCTAAATATATTTAGTGACCTCCAATATCTAAAACAGTGTTTTAGTATTTAATTTAATTAAGCAGCAATTTCTTTTTACATCTACGTTTTGTTGAGTTTGCATTTGGCATTATTCTCTAATATATCTAATTTCGGAATTAGTCCTTTCCTAGTCTGGATACCCTGTGAGCTCTCCTCCGATAGCTATCCCAGTAACAAGTAGTTTTTTCCTAGAGCAGCTCCTATCGTCCATTTTTCTGCTACATATAGCAATATGCTTATAGGCTTCTACATGAGCTTCTTGTTATGTTTCGTCACATTATAGCTCCAAAGGATCGAGTAAAGCATGCCAATTGTTTTCGAGTTGTAATTATCCTTATCATTGTAATTACATATCTCTTTTTCCGATGTTTATTCCTTTACTTTAACAGAGCCCAATTATTTGATATTATTCGCTCTTTTATTGACATTTCCTTCAACGACGAGTTCTTCTTGATCATAAATGGTGATATATTCAGTTTTGCTGGTTTATTTTAAGGCCCCAGCTGTAATATGTCTCCCAAAGTTTTCGTATCACGTATTCTGCATCCCCGTGGTTTTGAGCGAAAAATATATTTTTGGGGATTAGAAAAAAACAGTTATGTGAAAAAACTCCTAAATGATTATTTTTCAACTTTTCTATCCTTAAATATCTTCGGCAATGCAGGTTTAGGAAACGTTTCCTACTATAATCTCGAAAAGCCCCGTTTTTTCCTTTCAATCGTGGCTTTCATCTGTTAATTGAAATTGAGTAAGTTGTTTCTCAAAGCTTTCTATTACTAAGAAGCTACCCACTCTAGATCCCACTCCTCAACAGTCGTCCTCACTTGTTCTTCTTTTTGCTCGGATCTTCCGCAATCCTCAAGAAGAATTGATTAGGCATCTGTCTTAAAGTCGTACTTCGTTTTCTTTTTAAAGGAGGTCAAAAGAAATCCCTACCACAATGACCTACAACCCCTCGTGAGCAACAGCCTTGTAGGCCTCGGTTACAGAAGGATTGTTCTCTGGAATGCCGCCAATCTTTTCTTCTGCTGTTGCTAGAAGGTGTGTAGCTCAGGATTTTTAGCACTATTCCACTATAAATAGTCATCTCCTCTAGCAGCCTGACTCCATAGAATGGAAATATACATAGTAAATTCTGCACACGAGGAAAATGATAATATATGTTACCATTATATAACACATACACTTCTATATTAATTTATTTTAGTCGTATAAGCAGGCACCTCGGTAGAAGTATCGGATCTTCTGACAGAAACAATGGAATACGGAAATTATTTCGTATTCTAGTTATTATAAGCTATTATAAACTTATAGCCATTTTCATACACAAAACTCAAGACTATGTGGTCTGACAGACCCTAAACGTTTTGGAATATCATGTCACAAACACAACATGAATATATCAACCAGAAACTTTTATTTAAAAAAACCTACAAACATGTTATTCGTTGCTTAGAAAAGTTATTTCACCACCTTCTTCATTATCAACCATACGTCAGGATCAATTAAATAATCGACACATTGTAATATTTCATACCGTACAAGTATATTTCATATTAACCGTTAAAATTTATGTGTGTTAAATGCTAGTTAAATCGGCATTCAAGTTACAAACAGATTATTCTACAAAAGAAAGCGATTCAAACCACCTAAAGTTTGTAATGGAAATGATATAAAATCGCTGAGTGAGCCAAGAAAGGTTTCCCACAGTCTATCCGTGAATAAAAATAACATAATGAACATTTTATCTGCCATATATGAACTCGAACTCATAGGATTATTTGCACAATGCTAAATACACTGACCCATCACGTTTCTTGCTACTATCGATATTAATAAAAAATATCTATTATACATTTTTTGAACTATTGATCACCAAATATTAAATTATAAATAATATTTATTTCTGTAATTAATTATATTTATTGAAAAAAAACCCTGTACTACTGCAACCAGTGAACGGGTCTGGGGTTCAGTACATGGTATATACTGTACTGTTTCATAGACAACGGTTGTGTAGGAAGGTGATTTGTGCTAGATCACGCTCAACCGCCAGATTTTTCCCAGATATTTGGGGTACCTTTTTATAGTGGCTGGCCCTAGATCCCATATGATCCATCTCCGGCTGCTAACAGGCTAAGTAAAAGTCTTGCCTTCAGCAGAATTTGATCCCGGTTCAAATATCAAAAAGTACTCTCAAAAAATATATACGGTATAGGAAGGATGGACCATACACCAATGAAAAACTTTGTTAAATATATTTTGTAAAAAAGACAAAAGAAAAAACATTAACTTCTATATATTATCTATTTTGCTTTATATGCATTATATCGAAAATTTTAATTTCCTTCCACAAGCTAAGTCTTTGTTTGGGAGAGAAGTGGCACAGTGGTGGAGTGCTGAGTTGCCATGGAAAAATAAAGGACCCGCTTCTGGCGAGACCTGTATTTAATCTGTTAGCGGCTGGAGATAGATCATATGGGAGCTAGGACCCCTGGGGCTCACCCAGCCTCTATAAAGTGGGTAACTAAAATAAGGGGAAGATTTGGCGGTTGAGGATGATCTAGGATAAATCACCTCCCTGGACAACCGCTGTACATGAAACAATACAGTCTTTACCATGTACTAAATCTCTGAGCCGTTCACGGGTTGTAGTGGTACATGCTTTTGTTATGTCATTTCTTCTCCCTGAGAAACGTTGACTAGATAGGTATTTACTAGTACTTGAGGGATAAAAAGATTTGTTTTGAAACCTTTCTATGGTATTAAGTTTGCTCATAGATATATGTATACACACATTAATATTAATACTAAATTAATAATAATAATAGTAGTAATGGTGTATATAAATAAACAATTTATTAGGATGGGGTATAGTGGAGAGTGATGAGGAAGGTTTGGTATGAAAGGCAGGAACGCCAAATAATCTTCAAGTGGACACCCAACCCGCCCTCTCTCACTTTTCACTTTAGCCCATTATTCTGACGTCACTACTCGACTCTAACCTGATCCAGTTGGATCACAACTCCTAAGGTGATTTTTTTAAATCAATATTTTATTTGTTTTTTCAGCTAGTTTTCTTTTGAAACAATAAAAAATACATATAAAATATTAAACTACAATATATATATATATATATATATATATATATATATATATATATATATATATATATATATATATATATGTAAAACCTATACCCCTACAACCCATGAGGTGTTTGGGATCAGTACATGGCAGAGACAATATTGTTTCTTGGACAACGGTTGTGAAGGGACGTGATTTGTCCTAGATCACGCTCAACGGCAAGATTTCTCCCCCTTATTTTGGGTACCCACTGTATGGAGTGTCCTAGATCTCATATGATCCATTTCCAGCCGCTAACAAACTAAATAAAAGTCTTTCCTGCAGCGGGATTTGAACCAAGATTTTCGGCATGGCAGCTCCACATACATTATAAGTAGGATTTAATAGGAAAATATGTAAAAAGAAATCCTTAGGTCTCTAATATACTGAAAAAACTGAACAACTGACGTATCGCCTTTTCAAGCATAATCAGAACATACACCAAAAGATGAATCATATCAACAGTATAAATGTGGAGTGGGCATCGCACCACACACTAACTTACTAAAAATACATTTTAATTAGTATATAACAGCGGTTCCCTCCCGTTTTTGTACCACGTCCCACTTGTTCAAATGAAATCCTCCCACGCCCTATCACAAGATACAACATTATGACTTTTAAGGCAAAGAACTACTGGAAAGAGAAAATCAAGCTGAACTAAGTGAGAATTTTTCCATTTTCAACTGGTCTCGCTCCCCCAGGTTAGGAACCATTTTTATATAACAATAGAAGAATAGAATATAACAATAAAAATTATTATATTAAACAATTGATTAAGTTTATAGATATTTAGTTCAATCTTCATTGATTTTTGCGGCTTTGAGTATGTTAGGAAACCCAGAAAGCCAGAGGCCAAGAAGTTCGCCCTTCCTTACGCCGAGTACTAAATCTCAGGCCTGATAAATGCTTAGTACGTGCAGGGTTCCGATCTCGTGCGAACACGTTTCACGTCCGCTTATCATTTTCATATTATTTAATCCGACGTGTCCAATGTATCATATTTCTTATTAGGTATAAATAGCTCCATGAGAAGTAACATCGATGGCACTGGGCCAAAAGTGAGTGACGAATCGTTCTGAGAACCCCAGCAGGCGTTATTTCAAGTTTAGATATTCTTTCGAAATGAATACGAATTTCTATATTTTCTAGATCATATTTCGCGTTTTTGTATCGATGACGTGTGGATCCAATGGTAGAATTTTGAAAATTTCAATATAAATATAAAAAAAATAATATGACTTATATAATTGTATAGGAGGCCGGATAGCTCAGGGGTAGTACGCTGAGTTATTATGCATAGAATTCCGGGTCCATATCCGGCTGTGGCAAATAAATTATTTAATCTCTTAATAACCATATATGGACCATATGGGATCTGCAGACTCTCTGGAGCTCACCAAGCCCCTATGAAGTGGGTAACGTTAATTTAGGAAAAACCTGGCGACTGAGGGTGATCTCAGACAAGTCATATCCCACAACCGTATTCTTACAAACAGTACAGTCTCTACCATGTACTAACCCCAAGACCCTTCAAGGGTTTAAGTGGTATAGGCTCTATATAATTTTAAGAGAATATTCTAACTTCACACTGTGGTTTGGAAACTTTTGCAATTTTGTCACCAAAAGAAAAAGTGAAACACTCACTAAATTTAAAAAAAAATAAAATAATTTATTGATAATTACAACGATAATAATATTACAATAAATAAATCTTCTTATATGTACAATATGGCATGAAAAACACTTGTGGAGAAACTATCCATCGGTAGAACTCCAATAAAGTTCTATAGTAGATGGTCTCGAGGCCATCTTCTTTTGAGACGCCTCGGGCGGTTTTCAGGAATAGTATGGGAAGCAAGTTGAGAGACTAGCGGATTCAAGTGTGTATGGAGCTTGTCGTGGAAGGTTAGCTATCTAGTTTGGGCCAAAACATATGGGATATTAAGATCATGATGGATGAGTTTGTTTGTGACATAATAAGGAGCATTGAGGATTTTACGAAGGATTGGATACGAGATGAATTGGATGGTTTAGTAGAGCTCCAAAGCTCAACTCCGTATGTCCAAATAGGCCTGATAACTGACATGTTACTAAATTTAAAACTTTAAATAATGGAGTGTGTTTTGCAATAACCGGTAATTACATTTATACTCATGGGATCATACCGCTTTTGTAGACCCTTCTCAGTTAGTATTGAATAGTTAATTAAAATATAAATTGGAATATTCCAAAAAAAAAGCCTTAAGTTTCTAAAATAATTAAATGTTCAACGTTTCGCCGATTCAGGCATCATAGGACACGCCAAAAAAATCTCATTACTGAAGATCAAATGAAGCACAGCTCCTAACAGACTCAATGAATCAATTAGAGACAGAAACCTCACTCAAAGGAGTTCAATTAAATACTTGATATTGATAAATTTTTGATTGATTGAAAAATATTGATTAATTTAAAAATGAATAAATAAATAAAACTAATATAATAAATCGAGTGAGAACGTATACAATTGGACCATGTGTGAGCTATGAGAAAAATTTATTTCCTCCTTAGATGGATTCTTTTCATCCAACAAGTATAAAAGTGATTTTGTGTATATTTTATTAAATTAAATGCATTGCTTTCAAATACGCATGCGCAAACGTATTTCTCTTGTAACACCCATATTTCATAATTGGCTTTCCCGATTTGGGTCGGTGTCAAGACAGTTTTTAATACTATTAATTACTAATAAAATAAAAACTATAATAAAGTTACTATAACATAAAATTAAAGTATTTATTTATTAATTATTTTATATAAACAGTTTAAGATAAACTGAAGGATATTATCACTTTGTAGTCAAGAATCGACAGTTTGACTTTTGGAATTCGTGCTACACTGCAGAGAAGGAATGAAACTCTTAGGGAAAAAAAATTGTATATAAAAATTTTTCCTTAACAACAAGGATATTTCGTACGAAGCAAAAAATGTCTAATATCTTAGTTATAGCACAAAATAAGGACTTGATATTGCAGAATCGAGTGGTAAATCGATGAAGATAAAGACGGAACATTCTGTTAATAGCAAGTTATGAACAATGGACTATTACTGCTGAGATGTCCATTCCGTCTTCAGGAAATGGCGAAGGTATTTGAACAGAAGATGGAATCTCTGCTTCACTTCAGCAGTATTATATGTTTATGGTTATGGGTTTAAAGTTACTATTCTGTTATCGTTTTTGATTTATTACAATAGAATCCTATTTGCATTAAATAATGTTGCTATTCGGGATATTGTGACATATGATACATACTAATTGTTTAAAATTTTTTATAATTATTGTTAATTTTTTTTATTTTTAAATATTTTTATTTAAAGATAAAAGATAGATTTGACCTCTGCCGGCAGGCGGTCTTGGTGTCTTAAATGGGAGAGCGCTGTCACGGTTCGAATCCCGGCCGAGGCCTATCTTTTCTCTTTAAATAAAAATATTTAAAAATAAAAAAAAAATGACCAATGTTTATAAAAAATTATAAATAGTAATATGACGTAAGTCAATAAGATCCTAAAATTAAAACTAATGTTCAAAGAACATTCGTTCTAGTGTATTTATCGCAAAAATTGCGAGAACACGAGGACATGGGATCGGACAAGAGAAAAGATTTGCTCTGCCGGCAGGCGGCCTTGGTGTCTTAAATGGGAGGGCGCTGTCACGGAAAGACAGAGGATCCGGGTTCGAATCCCGGCCGAGGGCCTATCTTTTCTCTTTAATTAAAAACTAATTGTTTAAACTTGATGATTAGGTAAATGACTTTAACTCTCTTTCTGTTTATTATTTCCCCTTATAATATAAATTAAAAAAAAAAAGATTTTTGAACTTTACCATTCTATTATAATCATACAAGAAGTAAATATAATGAATGATACATCATGGCATGGCTAAAGGGAAGTGAAGAAACTACCCAGAGGTTTGTGTAATAAATTCAACTTAGAAGGTCATGAGGTCATCTTATTTTCAGAAACCTCGGAGGATTTTCGGAAATTGAAGTGCATGTTAGATACTGATGGTTTGGAGTGGAAATAAAGTTTGTCATGAAAGGACTGATTTCAGGTTCGGGGCAAACCAACAACAAATGCGACATTAAGGTTATTATGGATGACTTTATTCGTAGCAAAGTAAGGAGGATTGAGAATTTTACGAAGTATACAAGAGGCATTCGATGGCTTAGTGGAACCCAAAAGCTCTACTCCGTAAGTCCAAATATGCCTTATAATAGACATGCATATGAGTCTTTTGTAATTAATTGGGAGCTTAGAGCGTTTTTCTAGTAAGGGCTGAAGACTGGAACAGTGAACAGCATCTTGTCTTTTCAGTCTAGTATGAGGATTCCAAGTTAAACGTTTGTAAAAGATGTAATTCTAAGTATCTGGTTCCATGTTCTAGGAGTCAGTGGGATATTACTAAAGGATACTGGAGGAATGGCAAAACTGATACGTGATTTGTGGGAATAAACTGTAGTTTTAAATTAATTTTTTTAAATATGGATTTTCGATAACAATTAAACTATTCTGTTGCAATAAAACTTTAATTGACGCGTGAGAAATTACTTCTAAATAATAATTAATTTTAATTTAATTGAAAACAAAACCGATAATCCGGGTTCTGTTACTGTGGTCCCGGATAAACGGCTCACGTAATAATTAATTTTGTTTCCTTATCGTCAATTAGCATTATCCATAAAAAATTAATAATGCTAATACTGATTAACAATTCCTCGATTATTGATAATTATACTGATTATCAACCACCCAGAGCTCACAGGTTTAATTCATTAATTTGCTAATCCCTATTAATTATAAATTTCGGAATCAACCGCTCCGATTTCATATTTACTCATTATAATATTAAATGCTTACCGTTAATTTAAATTAGATTAAATTATTAGTTCATAATTAGACGTGTTAAAACAATTACAGCAAGAGAAAAATTGTTTATAAAATGATCAATCGTACATAAAAGATTCATTAAGAAAAATAGTAAAAAAAAACAACATCGATCAAATAGTTATAGATACCTGATTTTTCCATGAAATACTTATTGAACAGTAAGTTTATTTCTGTATTTAGTAATTATTCACTTCCATAATTTGAACAATAGAATAATTGTAGTATTAATGGAATATACAGAATAGACAAGTAAATATAAAATTCCACGGATTGGACAACATTGATGGCGAAAGTGTTGCGAGAACTGATATCAGATCAGCTGATTGGTCTATTGAAACAGATTAATTAGCAGAAAATCGATTATAGATCGAACAAATTGATGGTACTGAAAAGTGGGTGGTTGCGGTTTAACTTGTATGTGTAAAAACTGTGGTATATACCATAATACTTTTAACCTATACCACAACTATGTTCAATATTTATGGATATCGAGCCATTCTCGAAAGCTTTAATTTGCTAAATTGAGAGGAACATTGGAGAGACCTAGGAAACTGTTGGAGTTGGATCGTTAACTGATATCAGATAAAAAAAATCCTATTAACTAAAAATAATTTTTTTGCATGAGTCTTCAATAACATCCTTGGTTTTCTTTTGAATGTTATCTTGACAGTAAATAAACTTCACATGCGAACTGTAAAGGCTTTTAAGATAATTGGAATAACTCAGAAACTGTAACATGACATGAAGTACTTGCTCACCTCAGACTAACTCTTCGATAACAAGAAGATATGGCCAGAATTCGATCGAAATCGATACATCTAGACATGTCTGTCCGTGGGATTGGGTTTAACGAGTAGCAGAACCTAAATGATGTAAACGTTTATTCACTAATAACATAATAACCTAAATTGTAGACTTCCGTTTTAAAACCGTTCATTAAATGGTTTAATTTTCATGGAAGGGATCATATTAGCTAGAGAAATAATCTCCAAAACAAGACATGGACGACCTAGGTTCCTGCCTTATGGAGAAAGCAAGTGAAGGAGGATATTCTTGAAAAAATGACCTATCTGCCAGTAAGTAGTTGATTATCGGAAACAAAGATTTTCTTTTAACTTTAATTAACGAGAAATCGATGAATTAAGAACCGTTAACAAAACCATGAAAATCTAGGAGACATAAGCACATAAAATGAGGTTCTCAATCGAAAACAAACATATAAAAACAGGGCTGGAATAATGAAAGAGAGTTGTCAACAGATGGGTAGAGGAATCCTTTAGTATAACTTTAGAGTATCAATATAGTTGGAAGGAAATTGTTCAAGCTAATTTTAAATCTGTAACTGTTTCATATTATTTTACTGTAGGAAGAACTCACTTACAAATATATTAAAATGACTAGATTAGAGTAACAAAAAGCAAACATCCTTCAACAATCAAACCCCAGATATTTTCAAACTAGTAACACCAATTATATTTTGATACTTAAATATTTGATGAATTTTGTAGCTTTAGGAAGCATAATTTAGGAAAGCTGTATTAATCGATTTCCAGAGTTTTAATTGACCAAGGAACTATTTTATTTAATACAAAATACTTTATTGGTTTCTTCTTCAGGGCTGGCGAAACGTTGGCGGAAAATTTATCAACACGGTCCAAACCAGAAGAAACCAATAAAGTCTTTTGTAATAATAGTGGCCGTGGAAACCTAAAAGAGTATTTTATTTAAGTTCCATTGAAGCAACTCTTTCTCAACAATGCAAAGGATTATTAACATTGTTATGATTTTTACAAATATACATGTATAAGCCTTTATATCTAACCTTATATGTATCGAAAAAATTAAGTATATTTCCAAACAAAATATATGTATGTATGTATATATGTGTGTATATATATATATATATATATATATATATATATATAAATACATACATATTTCCAAACAAAATATATGTATGTATGTATATATGTGTATATATATATATATATATATATATATATATATATATATATATATATATATATATAAATACATACAACTATTATAAATATGTAAGATAATGTTTAATATTTTTTGCTTACGTTATTATTATTTATTAACTTTATTTCTAATTATAATGCAATTGGGAAAAACCACAATGCAAAGCCTTATGTTTCAAATTTCTCCGGTAATACACACACTTACCGGTCAGGAGAAATACTGGAGAAATTTGAAACATAAGGCTTTGCATTGTGTTTTTTCCCAATTGCATTATAATAAATAATAGTGTTTCTTTTTGAGTTTTTGGCTCTATTTTATTTATTTCTAATGGGGGACTGTTGTAGTTTAGTGTATTGGGTGACAATTTTATATTTCTAGTTTCACGTTTACTCTCGATTAATTAACAGTAACGTTGTTACCTTTAATTAATAACTTATTAACTTAATGTATCATTGAATTTGAACATTTTTAGAAAAGGGATATCACTAGAGGTTAGGTAGATTCACTCTCGTTTCTGTTTAACAATGTAATCATTGGTTTGATTCTGGTTAAAGCAAAAAATTTTTGTGTTTAAATATAATTTATCTTTTTTTTTTTATTTAAAAGAAATAGATTATTTGAAGTGAGTTGATCAAGCGATAGTTGATAAAAAGCAATGTCGGTGTATTAAAGTATCAGAGCCCTGGAATATTGGGAATATGTCGATATAATCTTATCTTGCCGGCCCTTCATCGCAGCCCTTCTCCACCGGTGACCAGCCCTTTTCACACCATAAAATCCATCTCACCCTCAGTATATCCTGACTTAATTGAATGTCTCTCTTCATTTCAATGAATAAGCTGAGGGTTAAATAATACGAATAAAGATGTCGGATCATTGATTGAATAAAAAAATACAATTTTTTTTTAAGATACTTATATGAACTTAGCATCTTGAAATTCGCAGATAGGTTCTTTGTATAATTTAAGAAAGAAATTTGGATAGTTCCACCCCCAAAGGTTTCCCCCTTAATATAATAGGGGTTCAAAGATTTTATGGAATCCGTCAGTTTTGAAGTTAGACAACTGAAATTTTGGATGTACGAGTAACTTATTGTTAAAAAAAAAGTAAAGCATTTATTTAAGATGTGTCACAAAACTTTATGTGGCAGAACAAATTCCACGCGAGCGAAGCCGCGGGCAAAAGCTAGTATATATATATATATATATATATATATATATATATATATATATATATATATATACATATATGTCTTTCCTGGGGGTTCGATGAAGAGATGTTTTTGCCCCTAGATTTTCTGCCATTGAGTTCCATTAAACATAATTCTCCCATCTACGCCACGGTATCCCTAGGAAGTTCGACCTTCAGATAAGCATTGATTATCCTTTTAGCGATTCCATTAAAACTTCATTCGTTGACGTCATTCGCTCGGATACTATCACCTCAATTATATTTACATATGACGTTACATATCCATCTACATTCTATCTTTGGCTCATCCTTTTCCAGTCCATATATACTTTTCAAACGATATTTTAATAACGCAAAAGATGTTCACACACATGTAGGTCGTTTCTCAGCTCGTTCACAATAAATTCACATTTGGCTGCAATATTTCCAGGGTCTTGGTCTTTCATAACTTTTAACTTGGAACATTGAAGTGCAGTTGCAGGGAAGTGCAAGTTAATTACTTAAGAACATTTTATTACAAACTTGAATCCAAATTCGGTGTTCAACAAGTTACAAAACAACGCCTGATATGAGCTGTTTAATTTTTTTTCAAACCAAAAAATATCTACAATATTTTTTTGTCATTCACCGTGTAAAAATGTTTTAGAGGAATTTCACGAAACAATACTTAAATAATATTAGTAGTTCCGAAAATATACTTTGTAAAAATATGAACAGATAATATTGATGTAGTAAGGAATAGCGATAGCTTCCAACGTTTTTGATGGAACTATTACAGTTTCCTAAAATCCCGTTACCATAATCGGTGACTTCACTACTTTAGAACTGTTTAAAAAATGGAAAAATTTCAAATATCTAAGAAGATTGGAATACGTTAAAATAAATTGTAATAATTTTAAGAACAGCTTTTAGATGAGAAATTTGACGTATGCTTCCATTTAATAATTTGTGGATTTCATTTTCCATATTTGTTCTCTGCGAAAATTCGTAAGTATTTCATTAGTCTGTTCACACGTGACTAGAAAACTACGAACTTCCTTGACTGGTTTTTCTATTTCTATCTTGAAGGCAATCGGAGACCGCACCGTCCAAAAATAGCGAACCAAATTAATCGGGCTTGGGGCGTTCTCGGTGCGATGGTGTTCAGAACTGTTTGTTCCCTTCTTGTAGGGACTGTTTGTACCCAACGAAGGGTACAAAGGGGCAATCCCTCCATGTGTGATCAGAGACTCCATATTTCTTCTAAACACCACTAAAGATCGGCAGGAAGATTAGTAGTTTCTTAAATGATTACAAATTTCTTGAAAGAAGGCGCTAGTTTTAAAACAGCGAAATATCCAACATCTGTTTTAAACGAGGCCTTTATTTTCTCTTGAGTTCCAATTGTGGCCTCAGATACTTAAATCTATCAACTTATTCATAAGTCTGCTTTAGCTACCTACAAAAATAAATATTCACTTTTGTCTGAAAATGTACTGTTACATTCTACTAAAAAAAACGTGCTTTTAAAAATAAATTTATATATTCCTTTCCAATTTCCCTTAATGTTTTATAAGTTTGGAATTACATTTACTTCTGTAGTAAAAAAAAAAGATGTACCACTACGAACCGTGAATATTCTTGGATTAAGCATGTGGTAGAGTACACTGTACCTAGGACAACGATTGTGCAAATCGCGATAAACGCAGTTTGTAGAAACTGAGTGAGCCCCAGGAGGGTCACAAGGCTCCACAGGGCCCTTCCCCAGCTCTTAAAGAGAGAGAAGAAAACACTTTATTGAAGCATTACAATCTGCCTCTTGTGGGTAAAGTAATGGTGCTAAGTAGCTTACAAACATTCCATAAAAAATCAATGGTATAAACGAAATAAATGTATAAATAAATATATACAAGCGAAAAAATATATACAAAAATAAAGTAAAAAAAAAAAATATATATATATAATAAAAAAATATAATTATAATAAATAAAACATAAAAGAAATATACTGTACACATTCATACTCTATTTGCAGCTCTTAAAAGAATAAATAAATTATCTGTCACTGCTGGTTTTGAACCCGGGATCGTTTGGCATGCCAACTCAGCACCTACCACTGAGCTCCCTTTCTTACCTCCTTAGACGATTAATAAAATCCGATAAACCGATTCAAAGTACTCCATTTAATCCTTAAGGGCTAATTCTGAAGCTTTAGAGCTGTAGGAAAAACCACTAGGGAAAATAAAGGAGGATTAACTGGTGCCCATCAGTCCCTTGACACTTGGATCTATTATTTTTACTGCCGAGTTGCCCTTCCCAGAATGAAACTTCTTGTGATAAAAGTGGGTCTTAGCCCCCACAAGTGACTATCATTGACCTTAACAAGTATTGACCACACTGGCTTTCAGGCAGGCCTTTTGTGTTGACTCTTGGTTACGAATGAACCATTCACAAATAAAATGTTCCTAATTCCATCGCATAAAATGGATATTATAATCTTATTTTATTAATTAATTATTACTATTCGTCTATGCTAGATTCGCACGTAGCTGCTTTGCATCCAGAAAATTTGATCTAAATTTTTTTTTCCTCGA
This sequence comes from Arma custos, assembly GCA_037127475.1. Lineage (NCBI taxonomy): Eukaryota > Metazoa > Arthropoda > Insecta > Hemiptera > Pentatomidae > Arma > Arma custos. The sequence continues at coordinate 80,833,731 of CM073761.1, read as the reverse complement.
TTTGCACGAATATGAAATTTTTAAACTAATTAATGGTGAGGAAGTCTCTTGTTCATTGTCTGTTTAATCTTCTAAACAGGAAGAGGAAAAACAAGTGCGTGTATTTACTATAAATATATGATTTTACCTAGAGAATGTTCATGCCGTTGTGTACAGTATGATTCGAAATAAACCATGGAGCATTAGCAAATGTTATGAGATTGTGGATTGTGTTGTTTGTATCTTGTGTAACTGGACGTGTTTCGCTGAACCCCAAAGTTCTGCTCCATTTATTTTTTTATGTTTTATAATATTAAAATAAAATAAAATTATAACACTGAATTTATCACTCTGTCGATGTAGAAAACCATAAGTTTTTATAGATTAGAGAAACAATAAGATTTTATGATTAACTAAACAGCCTGGTGAACGAAAGAATCATAGGACGCAATGCAATTGTATAAAATAAATACGTCAGGTTTTAATTAAATTATACAAAAAATAAAACAAATATTTCTAAAATAGGCATCTAAAAAGGCGATATTCCTTGAGACGTAAGTGAAAAATACAATTTAGTCGTTGCTTTCATAAGTATAAATAGGAATAATTATAAAATATCAATGAAATAATGGTTTACATGAATAAATTGCATAAAGAACGGAGTTCAAATCGTTGCTGGCAGGTTTTATCTGTTAGCAGCCGGATATGGATCCTTTGGCATCTTGGGGCTCACACAGCCTCTATAAAGAGAGTATCCAAACTAGGGTTAAGCGCGATTTCTGACAAATCACCACCCTGCGTAACCGTTGTCCAAAAACAGTACAGTTTCTACCACGTGCTAAGCCAAAGACCGTCCATGAGTTGTAGTAGTACAGGCTTTTTAAAAAAATAAATTTCATAAAAGATAACTTCTTTAACTCAGATAACAAGTGGTTTATGGAGACTGTGGAACAGAAGTATACGACTTTGCACTCAATATTATTAGTAGCGTTTGAGCGTGTGGATGATGGCCCTACCGCATGTACTTCAATTGAATCGCTTTGAGGACAGTCGCCCACAGGTTTGGTCCATGGACGATCTGCCTCAGGGACCGTAATAGAAGACCTAAAGCGCAGTAATCGGTGAAACCAGACAGATTTGTCTCTCCCATTCAATCTCGGTGTTTGAAGGTCCATCGATGGGGGAGGGAAATGTCGAACTGTGCTCAAAGGAACTGTTCATGGACCCCTTTCTAAAAGAGAGTCGATATAATTTTCTCTAGAAAAATGTTCTCTTCGCATTCCCACCGTCTGTGTGAATTTGCCTTATAGGAAGTTGAACGCGAAGCTGCAGAAAGACCGGGCCGCAGGGTATTGGTGGAGAGTAGAATTTTTATTACACCTCGTGTATAATGTTTATAAACTGCTCACAAATTAAAGTGGACCACTCATCAAAAGTTAGGTAACTCTCTTTTTTAACCATACTTCTGGTTATTTTGTTGTATATTTGTGCTTATAGTACCTCACTTATCGATTGTTAATGGTTTTTGTTCAACAAAAATAGATACACCAAACAAAATTTAACAAAAAAATATTTTTTAACATTAAATAAATTTTTTTTACAAAATAAACATTTAAATTGTTACAAATATTGGTTTTCATTTCAATTTAACCTTCTTCAGTAGGGTGTTTGACCCCCTCTACTTTGAATTAATGCTTCACATCGGCGATTCATACTCCTTATTAAGCTCAATATGTAATCTTGAGGTAAATTAGCCCATTCCACAATTAAAGTGGCAGCAAGTTCATTCAAGTTATCTGGACACTGAACGCATGTGTAATTGCCGCATTTGTTATTAGGAAGGGACCTATACTCTTACAAGATAACCCCAAACCTCATTTTTCACTACATACTGTTAAGAAACTAACCGTGATGGATTACGGACTCCTCCCACAGTCACCTTATTCGCCAGAATTGTTTCCAACATATTTCCATCTGTTGGGTAAAACTTTTGAAAATGTCTCAAGTCAAAATCATTATTATAGACAAAATACTGAATTTAAAAATTTGATAACAGATTGCGAAATATGTGAGTAAATGTTTTGATTTCATAAAATTGTTTTACTAAAAAAACGTTTCTATTGAAGACGGACAATTCTTATAAAAACCCAATAAGTTTAACATTGTAATGGTCTATTTTCTTATAAATAAGAAAGACTACTGTAAAAGCAATAAAAATAACGATTTAAAGTAATTAAGTAATACAAAAAAAAATTCAACTAACCATAATTTTCAAGAAGACATGTAAAGAAGAGCCCTTAACGGTATGTTTAGAGAACATATTAGAAAAATAAAACTTGACTCAATCGATTTTCGAACAGGCAATAGATGAGGGTTGATTACGCAATACCCGAGGGAGGGTCGAAACTTAACCTTAGGGCTGAATTTAAAATTCAGATTAGTCATTGTCAAACATAGCTTCTTCTTTCTCTTTTTTAGGGGGTCGGATAGAATATTGCGTCCTATCTTGACATAATGAACTGGCTGCCTCTTAGGGTTTTAGAAATTGTTTATAATATTATTCGGACCCTTTTCATGGTACTAAGGGATTGATGCAAGGTTGTAGCATGTCACCCACTCTTTTCAAGATATACCTTCACGAGGCTGTGAAGCCATGGTTCAGGCAGGTGGGGATGTTGGGCCGTTCATTGATGGCGAACAACTACTGTCTTGTTCTTCGCTGACGACCAGGTCGCGTTTGCGAGGCGGAGGGTCTACTTTGAAATGATGGTGTATGCCCTAAAGATGTACTACGAAACGGTGGGCTTAAAAATTAACTTCGAAAATACTGAGTATAAGGCAATTGGAGATACTGATACTAGTCCGCTTCTGGTCTAAAAGTGATATCTAAAAAAATAAACGCCGTATTTTCACAGCCATAGTGGAAACCATCCTGACATATTCCTCGGAAGCCTGGACATGGATTTCTTGAGGAGGTGTCTCCGTTTCACTAGGCTAGATAAAGTAAGAAACCAATAATTTCGACAGAGGATGGATGTGGTTATACTGAGGATTGGTGCACGCCGCCTAAGATGTCATGTACGGTCATGTGAAGAGAATGGCGTTTGAATGTTGGCCAAACCGAGTTCTGGATTGGTTCCGACCTGTGAGGAGACGACGCGGACAGCCCAGAAGCAGGTGGATGGAGGGAGTCCAGGAGGAGATGGCTGGTCGAGGACTCCAGGAGGATGCTTGGATGGATCGGGAGACTTGAAACTCTGCTCTGACCAGTTGAGGCAACCCTCGTCAGAACGCCTATAAAGTAAAATTAAAAATGAAACAATTTAATTTGATAATAATTCCTTTTCATTAGGCATGAAAAAAAGATTAATCCCTTAATTGACAGTTATTTGCCCGGATAGTGTTGCTGAGCGGGCGTTGATAAAATAATTAAGACACGTTTTTGGGTTAATTTAAATATGTACATCTTTATATTTTTTTTAATAAAAAAGGGGGTACCCCATCAACAACTAACCGATCAACCCCACATTTTACACATTATACATTTAATTGTACTACTCGTTACTCAAATTGTAGTTTGCAGGTATTCAGTGGCTCAAATTGTATACTGCGCTCAGATTGTATAAGAATATGTGATTGATAACCAATCAATGATAACGAATGAGAGACATCTATTTCATATCTCCAACCCCCTCTTAAGAGTAAGAGATGTATATTTGTGTATTAGTTGTACATAATCGCTTTTAGCTTTTAAGTGTGTTTGAGACGATCTAAATTCCGAGGGGATTGGAAAAAACATTTTTTTAATTTTTTTTATTTCTGATTTTTATAATAGTAAAATACAGAAAGAGTTTGGTTAAAAGTTTTACAAAAATAATAGTACATAAAAATAAAAGAATAGTAAACATACAGAAAAAGAAAGTAGATAAGTTTTATGATACTAAACATTGTAATGAAGGTAAAATCAAAAATCAAAACTTAGGCCATCAGTCAACACTACATCAAAATATGGCAAATTCTTGAAATAAAACTTATTTAATTCAAAAGTATTATTTTGTGGGCAAACAAACATATATTTATCAACTGGTCAGAGCTATTCTAATACTTGTAAATTTATATAGGAATTTACAGATTGAAAATATCGTTATTTTGTTTAGGATTCAGAGTTGTATAAATATTGCGATCGTGTGAACTAATATATTTATTTCTGGGCTCTGTATAAAAAGGACAGTCGAAAAGGACGCGGTTTAAATCGTTATGTGATTCATTTAAGCATATAGGAAAATTGTCTTCAGTATTAATTCTGTGGGTATTTCTCTAATTTGGCTTAGGAGTCTTATTCTCCCAACGGACAAATCTGATGTCAGGTATGGCTGGAAACAAAATAACGAAAAACTGTTTATATAATAGAAATATTCATAAGATTTATTGAAATAGCCCTAACGATCATAAAAAACTCCCAAGATTGGCAAATATCCGAGGTACAAACGTAATCGTATGTTACCCACTCTCTCGGAGTAACTCATCTTTTCCGATTACACGGATGCTCGCTTTCCTCAAATGAAATCCTCACCCCCTAAGCCAATCTCAACTTCCTTGAGGAATAGGCCGGATAATAAGAATAAGGTCTAATAACAACCAATCTCAGCAAATGACCTTAATCAACACCTCAAGGTAAAGTTCCACGTGTCCTCATTCGAATCCTTAAAGACTCTTCTTTCCGAACGTTACTTGTTTCTAAGAATCAATAAAAATTCTATAATATTCCCGATCCTCCTTAAACAACATTAAATTTGTTCCCATGAAAATTAGTCTGTATTTTATTGGATATTAGCAGATAAAAGTCAAATTTGATTGAGTCGTTGATTCATTTTAATGTGCATGAAATAGACCTCGGGGATTACAGTTTATTGTTTATCTATAAATACTATTTTATGATGAGAATTCTTCTGCTTATTATAAAATAGTAAATTTCGATAAAACCATGTAAGTAAGTTGGTACCATTATAACAGAAGATAAACTGTAACATGAAATGAAGGCTTTTTTTTTTAGAATAATTTATTGATATTTACAACTATATAAAGAATATATATATATATAAAGAATAAAGCACATGAAAAAAAAACCGCTTGTGGAGAAACTACACATTGATAGCACTCCAATAAAGTTCTATAGTAGAGGGTCTCGAGGCCATCTTCTTTTCAGACGCCTCGGAGGGTTATCATGAATATTATGGGAAGCAAGAGACTAGCGGATTCAAGTGTGTGTGTGTGGAGCTTTTCATGGAAGGATAGAATCTAGTTTGGGCCAAACCAGCAACATATGGGATATTAAGATCATGGTGGATGAGTTTGTTTGTGACATAATAAGGAGCATTGAGGATTTTCCGAAAGATTTTGGATTGTAAGGATTGGATATGAGATGAATAGGATGGTTTAATAGAGCCCCAAAGCTCAACTCCGTATGTCCAAATAGGTCTGATAACTGTCATGTAAATGAGTCTTTTGTAATTAATTGGGAGCTTTGAACATTTGTCCAGTAAATGTTGAAGTAGGTGAAAACGTCGAGCAGTTTCTTGTCTTTTCAGTCTTGTATGAGGGAAATAAAGGCTAGTAGAATCGAGAACGGTAATATAGTAGTATCGAGAAAGGTAATAACTGTTATTGGTGCCTCAGAAACGTGTTCCATAATAGACCAATTCCCCGAAGCCTCAAAATTCAAAAGAGTATATAAGACGGTACTTCGTCCAGTTGTCATGTATGGCGGACTCTATCCAAGCAGTAAGGGAAATTGTTGAATACATGGGAGAGAAAAATCCTTAGAAGAGTATATGGGCCAACCAAAGAAGGAAATCGTTTCTGTGTCAAAAATAATCAAGAACTTAAGGACCAACACGGAGAACCTGATAAAGTGTCTAGTATAAAAAAACAAAAACAAGATTAAGATGGTTGAGCCACGTACATAGAATGAATAAAAGCATCTCCCAGAGCTGATCATGGAGATGGAGAAAGAAGAAGAGACAGGCCGGGACCGCGATGGTTGGACGATTCGGAAGCTAACCTTAGGCTAGCTGGTGGTGAAGGGATGGAGTAGAGCCGAGGAAGATCGGTCAGAGTGGAGGAAATGGTCGAGGAAACCAAGGTCCTCCATGGACTATGGCGCGGTGTGAAGAAGAAAAAAATATTTTGATCTTCTGCCTATTAATCTTTCTCTGATATATTTGGTAGTACATAAATAGTTATAACACACCTATTCTTTAATATAGATAATAATTGACTGATTGTAGGAAATATTAGTCTTAATTTAACATAATGTATATTTAGTGTAGTATGGACCAAAATTTTTCAGGTATTTTTTCCGATTTAATTGCATCACCCTTATATATTGCTTGCGGAAGCACAGAGAGCCTTTTCATCCACCGAACCTCAAATTGCTAAAAACCATGGTGCTGTTGTTGGCTGTTCATAGCTCCATAACTATTCCCTTTGGGGCCGAGTAATCAGTGCCCTTCTCACGTACGAACAATCGGTTTCAAGGACAGTGAAAAATCTGCCTATATCTTTGAATTATGGCTGTTCGGGGTCAGCAGGCACACGAGGACCTATGTTTATTTCTCTGAAGTAGACCATCCCAGAACCGAATCTCTGGGGGCGATAGATATCCTGGAAAACCACTACGTGATTCCCGATAGAAGTATACAGGGTAAGGCTACTACTTCTACAGTGGTCGTTGTGGGTTGACTCCAGTATGCTGACAGTCCTGACATCCGAAGATTGGAGAGATACTTGAGGAATCCTTAGACCAGGATTTTTAAACCTCTTTCAAACTTATAAAGATATATATATATGTATATATTGTGATATTTTATTATATTTAATATTCACAAAGATTGTTTTCCCCCATTTTTGTATATCGATTTTTTAAATATTAACTAAAATTTCACAACTTATATTCTTTTACACAAGTTATCTTATATAGAGAACAGTCTTTAAGTGACCTCAATTACTAGTAAACAAGTCAACACTTTTTTAAAACAGTTTATCTTAAACTGTTTCAGTATTGCTTAAACGGATGAACTATTTTGAGGTCGTATTTTTTTAAAATTTCTATGTTTTTTGAGAAGTAGGAAATTAGTAAAATAAAAACGAAGTGGTAGGCTAAGTAATTTAAAATCTTTATGCCTAGAATTTATAACTTGCCTCTTGTTGTAAATTGAGAGCAATCTACAGAAAACTGTCTTATGGGCATTAATAAAATTGTGTATTTCATGCCCATCAGCAAAATCTGTAATATAGTTTCAGACTATTCAGCACTGAATCATAAATAATAATAACGTATTTACAATTTCTGATTTAACGAACAATAAACAATCATTTTTACTGAAGGTAATATATTCTTTTATTACACTTAGTACGGCTTTTTTTATATAAACTTCAATAAAATGTGCAGTAAAATACTGAATCACAACTCTTCATAGTATTTTGCCCTCTGAAGAAAACTCTAATTCAGATATCGTTCTTATTCTAAATTCAATAAACATTAATTGTTGTTTTATAGAAGAAAATTCATTTGGTTTCTTAGGTAGGGCATTCTCTTTATCAGGATTAAATATGCATTATTTAATATCTTAAAGACACAGGTCGTATAAATGTCTTTAAACAATGTGAATTTAAAAGTTTAAAATATAACATAACCAATTTATTTCGTTTTTATTTTAAAATACGAAACATTTATTTTTAATAATACCGTTAGGATAAAAATCAAAGTGAGTCCCATGTAATTCTGAAAAGAATCACATTCTTTTGACCTTTCTAGGCCAAATAGTCTTGGACCTCAAAGCTTTTGAATAATTCACAGCGTGTGATAAAATTCTTGGTAGACTATTAATTTTTAAACTTTTGTATCTTAAAAAATAAACAATTGAAATTTTGTATTTATTTCCCCAATTCATATAATGAAGTTAAATGTGGTATTTATAAAAAGTATTTAGGGTCTATGGGCTAGGATACATTATTAAGCTGCCTGTTCTTGCAGAATTTGTTGTAATGGAATGGCTCAATGGTACAGCACTGATCTGCCGTGTCGAAGGCAGACTTTTATTTAATCTTTCATCGGCTGGAAATGAATCCTATGGGATCTAGGACCCTCCTGGGGCTCACCCAGCCTCTAAAAAGTGGGTATAGTAAGGGCGGAAAATCTGGCGGTTGAGCGTGATCTAGGACAAATCACCTCCCTGCACAACCGATGTCCAATAAACAGTACAGTTTCTACCACGTACTGAGCCCCAGACCCCTCATGAGTTGTAGTGGTACAGGTTTTTTTTGTTATAAAAAAATTACAAGGGGATTTTTTTTTTAAATCGTTGAATTTCGATAGTTAATTCACCAAAGACGATTGGTGCGTCATTAAGTAGTTAAGCTGGTGTAATATATTAAAAACATAGGACTATTGTAAATAATTAAATACAAAATAATAGACAACTTGTCTATAGTAGACAGTAAATAATTTTGTATGCATATACAACAGAGTAGAATGCTCCCTACTTATAACTCTTCATTAGAATTTTGATTATTTTCGATTGCCCTTTTATAACTTCCAGTTTTCTGTGTATACAAAAGTTAAGTATTCAACAAAAAGAGAAAAGTTGTCGCCTAAGCTAGCTGATATTGGTGAATGTTTGTAGTATTAGACAGGGCACAGAAATGGTAGGTTGAAATCCGTTTTCTCGATAAGCCTTATCTCGTAGACAAGAGACGCATCGCATTTCACTGTCAACCTATGGTTGTTGCGTCATTACAATGTGCCTTTTTCATCCTTCGATGTCGCATTGTGTACTTAATTTTTTTTTAAATATGTATACTTATCTACCTTTAAGAGGATTGGTCTGGGTGGAGGTCCAACAAAATTCTCTTAAATAGGGAGGACTGTTCATTGGAAAGCCAACGTTTCGACACATATTGCAGGTCTTCTTTAGGTTTAAATATACAGACAAATTAAAAATACGTATAGGTATCAAGGAATCTGAGTGATAAAACATAAAGATGGGAGAACCTTAGTTAAATATACATAGCAGAGGGAATAAATATAGAGTGTAATAAATTACCAGTAAACTCTTCCAAAATTTAGCTTTAAATGATACCAATGTGTCATTTTATTCTATACTTTCCAATAACATTTTATAACTTTTAAAAAATAGCATTAAATCATCGTCTTCATTAGTTCTAATTAAAGTATATGCATTATTTTTAACGTGGAATACTTTTATTATCGAGAGCTATGCACAGCTGCTGAAGGTTTTGCTTTCAAAACAACATAAAAATCAGAGCACCTGTTGAGTTTTCTTGATGTAAAGGAAAGAAAATAATAATTAAAACATGTGCAATCTTATTCAAAAAATATTTTATGATTTAATTAATTCTTACTACACCATTCTACATTCAATGACTTGCTACGCAAGGACTTGGACAGTTTCAGATAATAATTATATAATATTAACCATACAATGCTTTAAAAATGTATATTTATGATATAAACCTCTTGGCATATAAGCCAACCATTACTTCACTACTTTCCAGGCGGTGGTCAAGAGATATAAACCTTAAAAGAATGATTTAAGAATCGCTTGTAGCCAAATATTTTGAAGATGTTTAATTTATGGATCTTCATAACATTATCGAACGATAATACAGTGGGAGCTTTAAATTTTGCCTATCCAGGTTTTATTAGGATAGGGATTTTAAACGAGTACCTGACATCGTACAAGCTCGGGAGACTCCCTTTTAACATCCCTTCCGAGGGAAGGCATAACCAAGGAGGTTTCACTCCCTTTAAAAAAATCCTAGGGCTACCTGGCGAGGTACGAACCCGCGAACTTGGGCTTAGTAGTTTGTTGTGTTAACCACTAGATCACAGGTCACCCATATATATATATATATATATATATATATATATATATATATATATATATATATATATAAGACAGCCTGTAGCACAGCCTTGAGGGGGTCACATAATCTCATGTTGCTACCGAATTAATTTTGGTATTTGGGGCGGATTCATTGGTGTCCTTCCCACGGACGTACACTCGGGTTCACGGACAGTGAAATAATCGATCTAGAACCAATTATTATGGCCACTTGGGGTCATCAAGCGCACGAAGACCTATACATCTTTCTCCGAAGCAGAACATTTCCGGATGGAAGCTCCACAATTGGAACATCCTGGAAAATCACAACGCTATCCCCGAGTTTTAGAATTAAACAAAATTACAAATGTCATTCTTCCGACTTAATAAAAAAAAAAAACAATGTGGTTTAAAGTTTATAAAAAAAAAACCTGTACCACTACAACCTGTGAACGGGTTTGGGGTTCAGTACATGGTAGGGACTGTCCTGTTTCATGGACAACGGTTATGCAAGGAGGTGACGTCCTAGTTCACGCTCAACCGCCAGATTTTTCCCCCTTATTTTGGGTACCCTACTTTTATAATATTTTATAGAAGCTGATTGAGCCACAGGAGGGTCCTAGATCATATATGATCCATCTCCGGCTGCACACAGACTAAATAAAAGTCTTGTCCTTAGCGGGATTTGAACCAGGATTTCCGGCATGGCAACTCAGTTCTCTACCACTGAGCCACTCCGCTCCCATTAAAGTTTATTAATACCAATAAAGACTTTATATAACTTAAAGTTATATTGAGTCCACAGTTGATAGCTTAGAGTAAACTCTTCCATAATTATATCAAATCATGGTAAACAAACAGAGGTAAACAGACACTGCCCTCCTTGAGTATAATATATTTATTCAAGGAGCACTCAAGTCTTCCTTTTAGAGCGGAATATTTCATCAACCGTGAAGTGAACTCAATTTGGACGCCCCCACTGACAAGGTAGAAGGAAGCCTCGAGTATAAATAAAATCTAAAGAAAAGAGATTACTTATTCCACTCAACGATGGAATTTACATTACCAATAATTGAGAATTTAATGTTTAATATTAATTTTTTCCTAAATTGAATCGGCAGATCCGATAAAGTTATATTGTTTATTGTGTTATATACAAATACGATTTATTTTTAAGATTGAATTCAGATATACAAGATACAAGACACACACACACACACACACAAGAGCTCTGAGTTACAATGCCTACGGTTCTGGGTTTTAATCCCCCTGCTTGCCAGACTTTTATTTAATCTGTTAGCGGCTGGATATGGTTCCTGTGGTATCTAGGACCCTCCTGGGGCTCATCTAGCCTCCATGAACTTGGTACCCAAAATTAGGGCGAAAATCTGGCGGTTGAGCACCGAAACGTCACTAAAAAAATATTTAACAATTATTGACCGAATCTCAAGTAAAGAAAGAAAACAATTATTCTATTAACAGTCAAGAAAGACAGTTACCAATATACGTTTGTGGGAATACAGTGTAGTTTCTCAAAGAGAGAATAGAACTAAAAGACTATAGGTATGAAAATGAGATGAAAAAAAATGAGAACAGTAGCTGTTAGGTGGATTTCTATTTTTATCCTTTTTGTGAGAAGTGCCAAGACGAGAGCTGAGAAAGGGCAGCTGCCAAACAGTTGTAAAGTTGGTATTGTTATAACAGGTGTTCTAAAATGATATAACAGATGTTATAAAATTGTATAACAAATGTTATAAAATTATTAAAAAAATGGTATAACAAATGGTACACAATTATACAACAAATGTTATAAATGATATAGCAAATGCTATACAATTATAAAACAAATGTGATAAAATGATAAAATATTTTATGAAATCTATATATATACAAATATCCTGTCACGATGTTTGTCCGGGCTAATCTCCGGAACTACTGGACAGATTTTAATGAAATTTGACACAGATACGAAACATTGTCCAACTTAAAATATAGGCTATATTTTATTTCGATTAACGACCGAAAACCATTAAATCTTCGGAGTTATTTCAGATTTTGGCCTGTATCTCCTAATCGGTGCGTTTTTGAAAAAAAAAACGTAATAGTCCTTTTTTAAAGATGATTTAATTTGCTACAATTTGAGCCCAACCGCAGCTCTGTAGGTCTAATAGAACCTGAGTTAATTTAAAAGAACAGAAAAAACTTAGGATAAAATTTTATATTTCATCATTTAATAAATCAAACAGGGGCAATGTACTTCGTATTTTTATCAGCTTTAATAACGAAATAACTAGGTATGTTTCATAAAATAATGAATAATTAAATAAAAAGCTTTAAATTAAATTAAAACTGAACAGTAGGTACTGATAATTGAAATATGGACTCTGATTGTTTTTACCTTCAGTTATTTATACATAAATTACTTAGCTGGAGATATATTGAAAAAAAAAGACATGCTGTTTTCAGATTACACGAATCAAAAATAGCGGTCTCACAAAATAACTGGCTTCTGTCCTTCTCAATAATGATGATAAATCGTTTTGTTAATCATTGATTTATATTATTTAATGACTCCATTCCTGTCTTTATCGATAATAGCTGAGGTATCTTTGACATTAATTAGAATACCAGTATACCAAGTTAGTGACCTAAGTTTAACACCGGTTAAAATTGAAATGCCACAGGATCGCTTTTAGAGTTAATTTGGGAGTGAAGTTCCCATTTTTTTTTTAAATCTCATTAAAATTAATATTTTAATATTATAATTTTACTTGATTATAATGCTAAAGCAGAGTTTTACGCTACTATACACTACATTATTATTCCGTCTGAGATTTTAGGCAAACTATTTTAGTTTAAAAAACAAACCCTGGTGGTACAGGTGACCCCGTGACGGGTCAGTGGTTTAGAACATAGTAGAGACAGTACTGTTTCATGGACAACGGTTGTGCAGGGAGGTGATCTGTCCTAGACCACGCAAACCCGCCAGATTTCCCCACTTATTTTGGGTACTCACTTTTAGAGGCTGGATGAGCCCCAGGAGGGTTCTAGATCCAATATGATCCATCTCCAGCTGCTAACAGACTAAATAAAAGTCTTGCCTGCAGCGGGTTTTGAACCAGGATTTTTGGCATGGCAACTCAGTGCTCTACCACTGAGCCACTCCACTCCCGTATTAGTTTTATCGAATTCAAAATTTATAATATTATCAAATTTTTGTCATGTTTGATAAAGTCCCTTTAATATTTGAAGTAATGTCCGTATTTATTAATAATAAAATTGAAATTGGAGGACTTCTGTTGTTTACACATTGCCAAGAAATGTAACAATCCTCTCTTCTTCGGTAATACTTACTATCACTACAATTGAATGAACATTGTTTAGTATGGCACCAAATACAACTATGAAAACATGCGATTTTGGTTAATTTTATTTTTTTGTTAGTTTAAACTTGGATACTCGGCAAATTACCAGAAATGTTACCATACCAAAACCAACTTCTCCTATCATCCTTCTTTACTAAATAATCTTTTCATTGAAAATGGACATTTCGTATGAAAGGAACCAATATAAGAATGACCATATATCTACAACCTCGGTGAATAAGTGAGTAAATGGATTTTGTCCAGAGAGAGTTAGCTGCTTTCGGATAACCGGAATCGTATCATTCTCGTAGTTTTTGGCTTGAAATGGAGTTGTAATGTAAACAATAACTCGTTTTCAAGCCAAAGCCTTACTTAGCCTCTTATTCTCTACGAAAATAACTCGATTCCGCTTACTTAAGTACAAGAAACTCATTTTGAAGAAAATTAGACTTGACCACTTATTCACCGTGGCCGTAGATATTGTATTACGAATTATATTATATATAATATTATATATAAATATATATATATATATATATATATATATATATATATATATATATTGGTATTACGAAAATTTCCAAAAAAGGGAATTGAAATTTTGGCATGAGATATAATATACGTATCTTCTCGTTTCTTAGTGTTTTATTTACTTATGTGATTTCGTTGTGAGTCATATTATTTTTCTGGAAAGGGAGTTTCACTCAAAAGAAATATTGAGTCTTTGAAAGAAAGCAGGATGTCACAGTTTTACTGCGATGGTTATAAAAATCTAAGAGATCTAAATCAATTCAAGGGCAAGGAGTCACTTCTTGGCAAACATCCAATTGCTATAACCTCAAATTATTATTTAACAGAAGTCATTAGAGTTTTAAGGATATAACGGTAGGTTGAGTGACTTTAATCGATGGAAACTTAACGAGGTATCACCCTGATTATCCGGAGTAACATTATCAGGAAATTTCCGGATAAGAGATATCAGTTGTTACTCTCTACTTTTGCACTCGCTTATTCTTACGAAACCTATCAACACAAAAACCAAATCAAACCCAATAAGATGAACTGAATTATTACAAGTAATAATTATCAAAAAAAAAAAAAAAAAAGAATTAACTGATGTTTTCCAGATTTTATTTCGTTTATAATTTTCGCTTGCCTCTTTGAATCATTTTCTTCAAAATTGAAAATTATTTTTATTAAATATGTATAGTCTATATATTTTAAAATAGAATGTGATTCAATTTTCATACATATATAATTAACTTATCATATATTTTCATATTTTTTATAAATGCATCTGAAATTGTATTATTATAACAAATATCCGTTTTCATTATGTAATATGATTCCATATGATTTTTCTAACATGATCAGAAGTATCTAAAGGTTAGAAAGTTAATAAATAAATAAAATTCACTAAAAAAATTGTTGGATAACCGATGTTATTACAATGGAGCCCATTTGTTACACGACTAGAGTTTACAAATATGATTTCTTGTATGTGCATTCCTATATTATTTTAGTGCCAAATTAATATTTTTAAATATATTTTTTCTTCACAGCTAATTTTGTTTAACAAAACATGTCGTTTCTCGCGTATGAAGGTTTTTACCTTAACTTATATTAATAAAAACTGGTGTAACATAGGTTGATAAATGAAAAAAAACATTATATTGGAAATAATGGATCAAATATTATGTTCAGTTTATGTGTAACGAAAATTTGATGTGAAAAGTCAAATTACAAATCAAAATGTGACATCTGAAACATTTTCATCTTAAAAGACCCATCAAAGTAGAGAGAGATTGAAAAAAATATTAACTTCAGGATTAATAATTTGGGAGTCCGTAGATTTTAATATGGTAAGCTACCAATTCAGGTAACGCGTTTCAAAATACAAACACCCCAGTTCATAAAGATTTTAAAAATCAGAAATTTATGAAGATAAATTTTCTATATGTTAAATTGTTATGTAATTATTAAGTTTGAGATTTTTCAACAACTTTAGCTCATATGACCCCGATTATTGAATATTACAAAAAAATTCAAAATTTGAAGAAATTTACCGCTGTTGTTACAAGTTGTGAAAATTTGAAATTTTTTACTAGTGAATCGGCCATTATTTATTCATTGTTTATAAATTTAATGCTTGTTATTTATAAAAAATAAGGGCTAAAGAAAAAATAATAAATTTAAATTATTACTTTTAGTATGTATTTACAATGTATATATCATTTTTATATATTGTACAATGCTCAACCAAAATGTTAATGGGCTAATATAATCAACATAGAAAAATATAAGTATCGTCCCCTCGAATTGCTATTTTTCCTTCCAATAAATAACAAAAAAAAAAAAATAAATAAATGAGAAAAAACCTGTAGCCTTCTAGCTTAAATTAGTTATTGGAGCGCTTCCAATTGCTGGTTCCTCTGCAGGTCATTTTCATGACACAGTTACCTAATCAAGTATATTTACTTGTTACGTTTTGCTTTGTGACTTTATAATTTTTAAAGAGAAATATGATAATTAATAAACATTATTGATACCAGTTAAATAGCAATCAAGGCAAGTCGATCAACTGTCGTATTATATTAAATTATTCGGCTTTTCCCAGTGTCGAATTCTTCACGCTATGTCATAGGGAAGGCTTCTCTTATTATTTGAGTTCTAATATAATTTAAATGATTCGAGCTATAGAGGGACTGTATTCACATGCGACAGCTAGGGTTAAACTCAAAAGTGGCCTAATCAAGAAATTTCCGATCACCAAAGGCCTCAAACAGGGCTGATCACTTTCCCCTCTACTTTTTAATATATATGTTGAAAGTATCTTTAGCCTATGAGAAAAAAGTGTGATGGTATGGGAATAATCATAGATGGTGAATGCCTGTATAATTTACACTTAGCCGATGACCAGGTCATTGTTGCAAATGAAGAAGAAGATGCTTCCTTCATGATGAGGAAACTGCTGGAAGCCTATAAGGCAGGAGGCCAGAAAATCAGTAAAGCAAAATGCGAGTACATGGCATTAAATAATAGTGGAAACTCCTCACTAAGTATTGGGGAATGGGATTTGACCCCAACTGAACCATTTAAATATTTAGGCTGGTGGCTTTGGAAGGGGAGCAGCAGTAAAAAAGATATCGACGGAAAGGTAATGAGAGGCAGAAAAGTAATTAGGGCATTCTGTTCTGTGGAGTATGGACATCATGATAGCAACAAAAAAGAGACTCTGTAATTCATTTCTTATAATTACCGTCCTCTATGCCTCAGAAAGCTGGTCCGTGTCACCTGACTCGGCAAGAAAACTGCTTTCAATGGAGATGGAATTTTGGAGGCGTAGTTGTAGGATATCAAGACTACAACACGTTCCGAATGACAGAATTAGGGAAGCAGCAAACAGACCACTTAACATCCTGTACTCAGTTGAAACGAAAAAACTGAGTTGGTTTGGTCATGTTATGAGGATGGCGGACGACCGATGGCCTAAATGGGTACTGAAACATGTACCATCGGAAAGGAGGAACAGAGGTCGGCCACAGAACAGGTGGATGGAAGGGATCCCGGAGGCAATGACGGCAAAAGGACTTAAAGAGGAAGACTTACGATAAGAAGAAATGGAGGCAGGGCTTGTATGAATTAGGCTACGACATATGACCCTTTGTTGTAAGAAAGTCGTTTTTATGTTTATATATATAATTTAAAAAAAACTTATACCACTATAACTCATGAAGGGTCTTGGTTTTAGTATATGGTAGAGACTGTACTGTTTCTAAGGAAACGGTTGTGTAGGGAATTGACTTTTCTGAGGTTTTATCCACCAGATTTCCCCAAAATTAATGGTACCCAATATATGGAGACTGGATAAGGCTGCCAAAAGATTAAAAAATGTATACACTATAGGTGGATTTGAACCCGAAATCTTGAGCATAGCAACTCAGGACGTTACACATTGAGCTACCTTACACCCTAATATATTGAAAAATGTATACATGTTTATATATTATTTTTGAGTATCTTAGATGTTTATTGTATTACTGTATGCCAGTTTATGTGAATTTTAATCATAGATGATTCCAGTTTTATATTTTTAATTCAAACCAATCGTTTACCTAATGCAAATAAACGATGTTGTTTTTTTGAAAACTCGAGAAAAGAGTTATTTTGCTTACATTTTCTGTTGAAATATTAAATAATTTTCTGTCCGAAAAAGCCAATGTTTTTTCATCCTCTTGCCCGGAGACCTTCTATTCGCATTTATGTGAAAATACTACGAATTTCATCGTAGCAACACAAATATGACAAGCAAACATGTTTTGAAATACACACGTTGAGGTCATATTTGCCGTTCCATTCTTGTTTCTGGAGCGATTATAATGCTATTCCATTCTCTAGAAGTTTTTATTTATTTATAGGTTCTGTGATTAGCATACAGATGATTTATTACGCTCATTCTCTCAACTAAAGAATAATACATAAATGGTCTAATACTCCTCGTAATGAGCTAATGAACTAATGAGCATTAAGAATTGTTTGGAAGAATTCATATAATAAAAATATTCATTAAATTTAAATTATTATTTTTGATTTATTGTTTTAATGTCTAGGAGTTCCTAATCATGATTTCAATTTACTTAAAGTGGATAATTTTCACATTGAAGTTAACTAAATGATTCAAAGAGTTGCATTTCAAGATTAGTAAACTATTTTTTGTCTTTAACCTTGTTAGGCGGGAATTCATTCAAATAATTTTGCACACCGTGTGTTATGTAATAAAACAATTTTGATGTGTGAATGAATAAATGAAACATTTTATACACAGTAAAATTATTGAAATTGTGAGAATGTTCATTTCTGGTACATTTGGAAAATCCGACTTTTAAATATGAAAAAACAATATTTAATTATATTTTAAAAACTAACAAGGTAGAACATATTTCTAGTTATCTTGAACTCCGATTTTGAACTAAAGAAGGATTTTGGTTGGAACCAACACATGAAAAGAAGGAGATTGTTTTCTTTTCCTATTTGCCGCAGCTTAGAATAATAAAAATAATTTTCTTTAACTGTTTTACAACCGAAACACCACATTTTCGTGTTTATAATTTAAACTCCAGAAAAAATTGTATTACAAAAATTAAAGAAATATCAAGTTTTGTCATGAAATTCATTATATTAGCTAACAAACACCTACTGGATAAAGGCAGGTATTTTGAATACTTTTTATTTTGAATAATGCTGGTGTTTAGATTATAAAATTTTGCGTTTCATTGTTCGTATATTCCTTGTTCTACTTACACACAGATGAATGATTCAAATACGCCTCAGCCTCTCCTCTGTATAAACTTCTAGTCGACTTGGTCAAACCGTACTTAAAAATTATTAAATTTGTACTTTTTAAGTTAAAACTAATAGTAAAAATAAAATATTTAACGCTTCCCCAAATAAAATTAATAAAAATGATACTAATAAGAGACATATATTTAAAATCGGTAAGACCGTTTGATGGTGTATATATATAAACTTCTAGTCGACTTGGTCAAACCGTGCTTAAAAATTATTAAATTTGTACTTTTTAGGTTAAAACTAATAGTAAAAATAAAATATTTAACGCTCCCCCAAATAAAATTAATAAAAATGATACTAATAAGAGACATATATTTAAAATCGGTAAGACCGTTTGATGGTGTATATATATATATATATATATATATATATGTATTTTGCATCAGCTGAACCGCAAATATCTATATATTTTTTATTATGTAATGTAGGGTTTCAGTAGGCCAGTAAAAGAGCGATTTGTAAAATCTGACCTGAATTATATGGTTGCTTAAGCACATAATAAGGCCTTTGAATTATATAATTTTTCATTTTCTTACATATTGTTTTTTTTACTCCAATTTTCAATAGTTTGTTATGGTATTAACTCATAGCTATAATTTTAATTTTATCTTCAACTCTATGTTCAGTATTATAATTATCTAAATTGAATCCCAAGTTTTTTCCTGTATGTTTACTTTTCTTATGTACTTTTATTTTTTTTAAGTTTCTAACCAAACTCTCGGTATTTTACTGATGTAAAAATCAGAAATAAATAATATATACATACATACATACATACATACATATATATATATATATATATATATATATATATATATATAAAGAATGGGTCTGGGGTTCAGTACATGGTAGAGAATGTACTAATCCATGAACAACAGTCCTGCAAGGAGGTGACTTGTCCTAGGTCACGCTCAACGGCCAGATTTTCCCCCTTATTTTGGGTACCCTATTTTTATAATATTTTACAGAGGCTGGGTGTGCCCCAGGAGGGTCCTAGATCCTATATGATCCATCTCCCGCTGCAAACAGACTAAATAAATGTACTGCCTGCAGAGGGATTTGAACCAGGATTTCCGGCATGGGAACTATGCTATATCAATTATGCAGAATTGACTATATTCAGATGGGTATGAGAGTTGCTTTGTATGTACAGTATGCATATTTTTATCTATTCAACATTGCTTATGTTTACTCTAGTTATGCATCAATACCCTTTAAGATCACTACAGAATATTCATTTTAATTAATTCCAATTTCGAGAACGATTTCACAGATGTAATGGTCCATTGTTTTTAGTTCTCAACACTTGTTGGGACTGCTGTTAGAAAGAGGTCAAGTAGTTTCCCTCTAAGGGCGGTTTATGTAGCCTCAATATCTCATTTATATTCCGCAAACGTTTTGGCACCCTTCAGATAACTGGAATTACTCAGTCCGTATAAGAAGGATCTTCACTTTCATCACGTTCCGGCCATTAATTTCCATTTTTAATTATTCCCCCGCCGTCTTAAAAATAATACGTGTTTCTATAAATAATGCTTGGAGAAGACGTTCTGTTAATAGGAGCGGTTATCCGGTAATTTCGAATTTTTTGGCGCCCAAACGTAGATAGAAAGATGAGGAAAATGAGAGTTAACTCAGACGAGAAATTGTGAGCTTGTAATTTTTATCTTAATTAGTTCCGAAGTGGTAGCAAACTTTCATCAACAACCCTACTCATCTGATCTGGAAGGGACTGATGTTACAAGTTTCGTCATTTCACCCCACTTCCTTTGTTTTTTATATCAAATTTTAAAACATTTTAGCCATTCAGATTAAACGCATCAAAGCCACAAACATTTTGTAAGGTTATGTTATAATGTAAGATTATAACTCCGAGCCTCCCTCTGAATTCACTCAAACAAAGAAAAGGCTTGGATTAACTATTGTCTCACAGAAAACTTTTTTTTATAATGAATAATAAATTAATTCTCTCTTATGATTTCCACTTAAAATCAGGAAAATGCGCTTAATGCCGAAAAAATATACTGACGACCAAAACTTTAAAATAATGAAGCCCATATGTTTTACCATTAAAAAAAAGACAAATATTATGTTACTATTTGTTAAATGTATATTAACATTATTTTTTAGGCAGCGTGCTGCTATTAACATAAATAATACAATACTTTGAACAGGTGTTTTTGAGGGTTAAAACGTTTCTTAATATTATGCCATAACTAATTACAAGATAAATACTCTCACGTTGTACGTTTAAGTGTACAACAAATAGCTATATCTCTATGGTATAAACAAGTGTTTATTGATAATTATATTATCGACCTATAAAGATATAGAGAAACTTCTTTTTGTCTAGCCTTTTTTGTGCTTAATCATTTTAATTATAAATGTTTTGGTACTTGTTTGCTTAGGCTGTGCGTTGATCCGTCAGTCAGTCAGTCAGTCATTCAGGACAAAGCATTTTATATGTATAGATTACATATCTCAAACATTAATGACACCACATATAATGATTTAGAAATTCGGATGTTAATTTAAAATTTAATTCAGTAATTTGTTTACGAACTGAACAAAAATAAAAAGCAAGTTAATATTTAAAAAAAAAACGTTGTTGGACGTAGAAAAAAGAGCCTGAAATGTCCGAAGATGGTAATTAATTTTACCTCCTAGCTTTAATTAATTGTTTTAATTAATTTGTTTAATTTATTTCACATCACGTGTGTGTGCGAACTTTGCGTGATCCCTGTGAATTTGGTTATGCATGAAATAATTAGAGTAATAGAAGAACAACAAAAATGTGGATTAAAATGAAACACTTATCAACAAGGTTATTGGCATAAGGTAAAAATGTTATTTATTAATAATTTTTTTTTGTTTTCATTTTTAGTCTAATGAATTGAGCAACGAAGCAACGCTGTGTTGATAAAAATATACTATAAAATATACCTGGTATTCATACGTCCGAATATTCGAATATTTACATTTACAAATATATTCGTATTCGTATTCGCAGGTTGGGGGTGCTTTGGTCACCCAGACTATATAAATTGGGTACCAAAAATAAACGGGAAAATATGGCGTTTTGGGTGTGGTCTAGAACAAATCACCTCCCTGCACAACCGTTGTCCATGAAACAGTACGGTATCTACCATGTATTGAACCCCAGACCCGTTTATGTAAGTATTTACATTTGGTGTAATAAGAGACAGGCTTCGTATAGAGTTGATTTTGTCCGCCGCTTTAAATTTAATTTATACCACGGGAATTTTTTATATATTTTTTTTTACACATTGATTACTTTTTGGTTGAATGGATTTTCACCGTTGAATGCGCAAGGCAATGAGTCAACAAGTGAGGATCGTGGTCCGTTTCACTAAGCCACGTGAGCCCTCACTTGCGAAAATTCCATAAAATATTTAAATGAAATCCCTTGGGATCTCCTCTCAATTCTATACCGATTTTTCACACGAGATTTATTGAATTAACAGTTCTATACTCACACATGGAATCTTTTGAAAAATATTTCTATCATTTGAAGCTATTGTATTAAAAAAGAAACAAGTATTTTTTTTTTCATTAAAAATCTGTTGTGTCAGGGACATACATTCGCAATAGTGGACACAATGCTAAACAAAAAAAGTATATATTTTTATTTTTTTTTGTACATAGAGGGGTGGAGTAAAATAATAAAAATGAACGAATAGATTTATTTATAAAATGTATTGAATAAATACATTTA
Source organism: Arma custos (assembly GCA_037127475.1). Classification (NCBI taxonomy): domain Eukaryota; kingdom Metazoa; phylum Arthropoda; class Insecta; order Hemiptera; family Pentatomidae; genus Arma; species Arma custos. The sequence continues at coordinate 80,811,397 of CM073761.1, read as the reverse complement.
TATCACCCTTTCTGTGCCTTATCCGGTTCGGACGTTGGCCATAGCATGGCAATTATTAATTTTATTTACGGCATTTCTAAATAATTGGATAGTTGTGATGCCTTAAATTATGCAGCCTGGAGTGCCTCCTTCTTCCTGGCCGCCACTTAATATCAATATGATATCAAATATAAATTTAATATTGAATAAAAAGGACTATCCAGTCGAAGCTCTGTCAATTCAGGCATAATGACATAATGTTAAAAAAAATACTGTCAACATCAGAAATATTAGCATATTTAGATTGTTTGAATCCTTATAAAATAGCCTAGATCGGAAGGTAAAGTTTATATTCAATTTAAATCTGCTTATTTGAACGAAGTATAAATACAATTAAATTGTTATTTTTCAAGATTTAGAAATATTTACCAAAGTCTCTCCTGAAGAGTAACGTGAAATTGGGATAATTAAGATATATCACTACGAAGTACACGTAGCCAACTTGAATAGCTCTCATCTCCCTCAATCCTCTAATTATGCTTCGTTAATTACCGTTGAGTAGACTTTGCTATCTTGGATTTCATTTCCACAAGCGACTTAGATAGAATCCTTACATAAGGGTTAAACTTGAAGGCAATCCTGGACTCTTGAGTACTTAATAAGAGACGATCTAAACATCTGTTCCACCCTCCCTGAATGAGGTAAATTACTTTAATCAACTTAGTAAGTTCATATGCATAAGCATTTGAAATCTGAGTGTAGCGTCGTGTTCTCCGAATTTCGTAGACCGAATAACCAACAGAGAAGTGCTAATTCGAGCAGTGAAATATAAAGAAATTAAATACACTATAAAAAAGAGGAAATTAGAATATCTTTGCCCAAACGAAATGACTAATATCGACTACTGTATCTGAGAATATAATCAGAGAAAGATTGATAGTGGATGTGTAGGTAGGATAAAGTACAATTGAATGTATAATGTAAGGCAAAGGTTTCGCATCTATCCATTTAGTTAGAAGCGTCGTAAACAAACTTGAGGTCGAATCATAAGAGCAAGTCTTATAAGAGCAAACGCTTAAAACGGATAAGTAATAAGAAATAATAATTAAAGGGAGAGGAGTAGCACAATGTCACGGGTTCTTATCCGGTAGTAGAAAATAATTTATTTAATCTGTTAACTACCGGATATGGATCCAATGGGATCTAGAGAACCTCATGGGTCTCACCCAGCCTCTATCGAGTAGGTGTATAAAGCGGGGAAAAAGCTTGGCAGTTGAGGGTTACTCAGGACAAATTACCTACCTATAAAAACGTTGACAGTCTCTACTACGTACATAACCCAAGACCCTTAATGTTGGCGGTACATATTTTTTAAATTTTAATAATATTTATTGTTAAAATGATTTCTAATTTTTAACACCATTCCCATTCCTAAAAATACAGTATATTAAAATATCATCCATCCTGTGACTTACAAACTAAAGCGCTTACAAACTAAGGCGCTCTTTCGCTAAAATTACTTAAATATAGAACGAGAATCAACTGACGTCTCTAGGGACTCCAGATTTAGATATAGACTTTTTTTATAAGTGGCACATCGTAATTTCTCCCCTTCTTATTTTTTTTTATTCAGCATAAAATCCTCTATTTCAAACCTTTAAAATTAATATTCATAGTAGCATTAGGGGTGAATTTATTAAATATTTTATAAAAAATAGCATACGAAAAGACTAAAATAGACACATTGTTTTTGGCCATAAAATAGGTAAATCGACGAAAACTTAAACTGAATCACCAATGCGTTAAAAGTTTTAACTAATTTATCAACATTTTTATTGAATTGATACCTCAATTTTCATTATCGCATTATACCTAAAAACTAATGTTAAGCACTCTAAACATTGGTTGTCTAAAATATTTTTCATCGACAAAACGTGATGGTATATTGTTTAGATGGTAAACCAGTGTCCTCGAGTTTACAGCTCGTTTTTCTCTTTTACATCTTGTGAACGGAAGAATAGATTTTCGAGGTTCAAACGATTTTCCAACTATATGGAGGCAGGGTAATAAAAAATAACTTTAGTGACTTTTTTCTTGTATCTCATCAATGGATGGAATAGAATTTTCTAGGGATTATTTGATGCAGGATAAAAATAAAATTACTCTAAATAATTTTCTTATTTTTTATTCGTTTTTCCCGTTGTATGTCAACTGGCAATGGATTTATGTGACTAAATGAGAGGTATAAGACCTATTCGAAGACTTCAAAGCAGCCTGCGACTTCGGATAACTAAGAGAACATGGAATTCCAAGAAAATTATTACAATCGATAAGGGCTTATATAAACGGTTCTTAATGTCAGGGGATAGGTTCTGGGACAAGAAGAGATCATTTGGGCTTATCATTTGAAGTTTTTTCACATTCTAAGATCACAAAAGATCTCACTTCAACCGTAACTCAGAATTAACTATTCGATCCTAAAACTTATTGTGATTCATAACAGTTAGACACGAACTATTATCATTACTCTTAAATAAAAAATAAAGAAAAAAGCAGAAAAATATGAGCGCAATGTTCTCACGGCGATGGTTGGAAGTGAAAGCAAACGAAGTAATCGATCACCTGGGTATGTGGCACTTTGTCTTCCTAATTACGAATGCTTCAATAGTAGCAACTAGAACGAAAGGTAAATCTAAACTCTTCATAGGCGAATAGCATAAAGGAGGAATGGGTTGAAAACCGCATAATAAACCAGAACATTCGAGATATAGTTGGATGAAGTTGGTAAAGAAGGTTAAAGGTCTACAAGGTCTCTGAAACGCCAACGAAAAAGAAAATTCAACAAGCTATAGGAAATAAAATAAAATATATAAAATTGAACAAAATATAGGAAATAACCCATAATTTGGGCGAAAATTCATTTAAAAATGTCATGCCATAATCATTCCCTCTTCTTGAGGATCCTGCTAAACGGCCTGGATCAAGTATCTCTTTCTGTTCTAGTCTGTTCCTCGTCTGCTGTCCTCCCAAGAGATGCGAGGCCTTCCTCTCTGGGCCCATCCTCAGGAAGTGTCCGAACCACCTTAGTTTGTGTTCCTCTAGGATGTCCTTAGGTGTTTTAACGTCGAGATTAGTCCTTATGGCTGCGTTCCTAATCCGATCTCTCCGAGTTTTCCTTTCTACTTTTCGCAGGTAAATCAACATTTCAGCAACTTGTATGTGGCTCCTGCGCCTTGAGGTCATTATCCTCGATTCCGAACAGTAAGATAAGCAAGGTATATATTTTGTCTTGATATAATTTAAACCGGAAACAAAAAAAAAATGTGTGTTTCAAAAAGTTTTATAAGAGAAAAAAAATTAAAATAAAACACCAAACTTTCACTTAAACAAAAAGAAATCCGGCGCGGTGCTCACACCATAAAACTTTTTCACTAACTACGCTTGGAGTTTAAATTAATTGCTGCTACACTAGGGCTAATGAAATTTTAAAAGTTTCTTTCATCATCCATGGCAGTTATATTTAGATTCCTTTAAATAATATCAAAATATAAATTATTAACTACTACAATCAGTGTTTGTGCTTTGATATTATGTAAAAATATTAATTGGTGTAAATTATTTATTTTTACATCAATATGTGTGTCACTATTCTTGTTTTAGGTACCTAATTGTTTTATCGACAGGGATAACATTTCTCATTTAGTCAATTATTAAACGTCTTTATTATTGGGCGTCTTAACTCTGTCCTGTGGAGTTAGGTTAAGCCTAAAAACGAAAAAATGATGTTCCACTCGTTGGTTGAAAGAGTTATCCTCTACGGATCGGAATCGTGGACGATTACGAAAAAGGAAGAAACGAAGTTATTGGTCGCGGAGATGGACTTCTGGAGACGCTGTTGTGCTATTTCCAGAATTCAGCACGTCCCTAATAGAACAATTAGGCAATTGGTGGATCAGGAAACAACGATCCTCTTCGCAATAGAAACAAGATTGAAATGGTATGGCCACTTAAAAAGAATGCCAGAGGACCGATGGCCAAAAATAGTCTTCGAATATTGTCCTGTGGAAAGGAGGAAAAGAGGACGACCCAAAAAAATATGGTTACAGGATGTTGATGAGAGCATGGCAGCGAAGGGTATTAGAGAAGGAGACTGGCTGGAGCGACAAAGGTAGAGATATATGGATTGCTGGAGATACAAAAACAACTAAGTTGTAAAAAAAATTGTTTAATAAACTAGACTTCTTCATAGTTCATGTCTATTCCCTTTTAATTGTAAAAGTTAATAATAATATAGTATACTTTACAACTAAAATTAATGGGCTTAATTTTTTCAAATCTTCCAAATTAAGGGTAGTTCAGAGGGAAGTCATTTGAATATTAAGGATTTGAGATATTTATAACTATTTAATGAGGATAAGACAAAAAACATAAAATGCCACTTATTAGTACAAATATAAAACGATGGATTTCAATTGTTTAAAAAAATTGGAAAATTTTTAAAATCTATTATATAAAGAGCCACATTATGACATTATGACAAGTCAATTATGGCAAAACAACATTCCAGTATTTTTTTTTTTTTGGATAGTACCAGTAATAATAATTATTTAATTGATATGTGATACCTAGAAAAATGCCTCGAGTTGAAAATATTATAAATGATTGATTAAACGTGGTTTAAAAATTATAATTTAAATTATAAAGCATCTCATCATTTTCATGGTGTAGATTGAATAATTTAATTCCATTAAATAAGACAAAATTAAGTACTATAAACTACATTAATTACCCGATTATAATTATTTAAACACTTTCCGCCATTCATTACATTTCAATTTTTCCTCATTTGATAGCCTTCCAAACAAGTATTGTTAATCTACGAGTATATTCCTAATAGTATTTTTGTAAAATTGAAAATACAAATATAAAATACTCTCTTTCCGTTTATAATCGAATTTTTTTATAGTTTTTATTTAGCCATTTTCATATATTGATTAATGTGCGAGTTTGAACCCGTTCAAATAAACAGGAAAGTACGGGAACTTTAGAGCAAGAAAATTCGAAATATCCGATGTCTGTGATTTTTATAACTCTGTTTCAATATTAATAACCTGATTGATATTGAATATACTTTAATTATGGATGAGGACAGCCGGAGACAAAGAAGCATGGAAGGAACTGTAGAGATAAAAAGCGAACTCCACTTCACAATAGGATTTGGTCTCCAGGGAAGTTAGACCATAACTCCCTTAAGGGAATGCCTACATAATTAACAGAAAAAAGTTCATAATATTGTATAAAATTTTAAATAGCATCTGAAGTAAAATTATTATAATCAGTAAAATAATTTTAATGTTTTTAATAAAAGGTTTTACTCATTCATACTTTAATTATACGTTGACACGACGAGTTGAAGGTCCTTAGACAAGTATATAGGCCAACCAAGGAGGGAAATCTTTTTCGCATCAAAAAGAATCAAGAACTTTAGGACCTATAAGGAGACCTGATATAGTTTCTTTTATTAAAAAAAAAACAAGATTAAGATGGTTGGGGCATGAAAACAAAATGGATAAAAAAAAGGGTCCCAAAACTAATTATGGAGGGAAATACATAATGAGAAAGAGGAAGAGGCCGGCCTAGAATGCGATGGCTAGACGATGTGGAAACAGACGGACCCCTGGGGGTGAGAACATGAAGAAGAGCCATCGAAGATCGGTCAAAGAGGAGGAGAATTTTCGAGGAGGCCAAGGTCCTCCATGGACCACAGAACCCTGTGATGGTGATAATGATAACGAGTTTAATCAAACGCATTAGAGTTATTTTTCAAATAATTCGCTGTAAAACCACATGCTTAAACATTTTTAAGTTTCCAAAAACGTCTCACTTGGAATCATCATACAAGACTGAAAAGACAAGAAACTGCTATACGTTTTCGCCTACTTCAACATTTACTGGACAAATGCTCTAAGCTCCCAATTAATTACAAGAGACTCATTTACATGGCTCAATTCATCTCGTATCCAATCCTTACAATCCAAAATACTTCGTAAAATCCTCAATGCTCCTTATTATGTCACAAACTCATCATGATCTTAATATCCCATATGTTGCTCTTTTGGCCCAAACTAGATACCTATCCTTCCATGACAAGCACCATACACATGTGAATCCGCTAGTCTCTCAACTTGCTTCCCATACTACTCCTAATAAACCTCTGAGGCGTCTGAAAAGAAGATGGCCTCGAGACCTTCTGCTGTAGAACTTTATTGGAGTGCTACCGATGGGTAGTTTCTCCACAAGTGTTTTTTTTTCATTTCATATTGTTCATATTAGCAGATTTACTTGATGTGATATTATTATAGTTGTAAATATCAATAGATTAATTTTTAAAAAAAAGTTTCCATTTATTCTGTGATAATTGCTAATTTGAAGTAAGTATAGCTTGAACCATGTATTCCCATTGGAGAATTCATGAACTAATTTCTGTTTTCTTTTATGAAATTTATTTTCAAGTTAATTTATTTGAATTGCATGAAGGTAATATGAATTTTATTTCATTATATAATAAATTTTATCTTTTAAAATTTAGCTGGATATTAAAATCCAAGGATAGGAAGGCAGTGGAAGAGGGCTTAAACTTTTTTTTTCCATTGGTCGACCTGAGCGGTGAATGCATGCTGATAAGAGAGACACTGCCACTATCTACCCGACCCCTCCAACCGCCAACTTTTTCATTTAAATCAACGAGAGAGTATTACGCTACTATTTCGCCTCTATAAGCTTGTTTTATCACCGCAAGACTATTTTCTATCTACTATTGTCAAGAGATGGCGTGCTTTGAAGCTGTCAAAGAACAAAGAACATTTACCCTTTTGTAGTATTTTTTTTTTCATAAAAAGCACATAAAAAACTGCTTATCGCGCTTTTACAGTATATGTCATATATCATGTTTTTTTTTTTATAAACTTCTATCTACAAGAAACAGTTTAAAAGTGCCTATCAACACTCCAGATAATGATGGCGAAGTTGAATGGTTAAAATAAAACTTATAAATAAAATATCATACTTGAATGAACTTTTCTTTCTCTCTCCCTCTCGTTTTATTTAAAAACGACGCTTTTAAAAAATAACTTCTCACTTATTAAAACACTTGTACAGTCTTGCTTTTAGGGGTGTCGAGTTGTAATGATCACGGATTGTCGCTGACAGATTTTTAATTTGCCTATTTTCTTTATTAAATAGCAGGGGTGCAGTGATCAACAAGTTAACAATAGTTACGTGTCAACGACATACATTTTTTTGTAAAATGGTTTTGAAATAAGGAATTTTTGTCTGCTTCCGTGTTTTATCCAGAGTAACTTCCTTGACCCCCTCTTCTTTTACACGCATATATACCGGCTCTAGGGTATAGATTAGATAGAGATAGAGAGAACAGAGGGGAGAGATCAGTAGAGAGGAGATGGTATGGCTGGATTATAGTATGTAAAGAGAGTCATCACTAAGTTCTGTATTTTTTTAAATATTTTTATTTTAAAGAAAAAAGATTGGTCCAGGGCCGAGACTAAGTTCTATAGTTCTATAGTCTATAGTTAATAAGTATACCTAGTTAGTCCATATAAGAAAATATTTTGTTATATCTACGTAATAGCTTTCAATGTCATAGTAAATCTATATATTTCTTTCAAGTCCTCTACCTTTAGATTCGTCAACGAAACCAGTGGAATTTACTTTTTTGGTTCCTTTGGAGCCGAGGAATATGTGTGTATATATATAAATCGATGTATGTACACACGTATATGTATACACACACACACACAAAGCTCTCAAGTAAGAGGAGGGGAAATGGACGCAACTCTCGCACCATTGAGGCCAAGAGCCTTAACTGTCTCGGCAATTTGGGGATGATGGCAGATGTAAGAGGGGGAGGAGAAAAAGCTAGTCCCTAGTAAGCCTACCTTAGGCCCTTCGCTAAGGGCGGCATCATGGGACGAGCCTATCAGAGGTGTCAGATGCAATCCTCCAAGGGCTCGAAGTGTCCTTCCACTTCTGCGTGTAAATTGTTATTAGTTTTAAAGGGCCTCAGATCGATTTTCCAAAGTTTATTTTCAAAGTAACAAGTTACTCCACCCGAATAGACTTAAAGCTAATATTTAGATCCTTTCAGATTTAATTTACTTATAGTTAACAGTTTATAATGGTCGGTAATAGTTCTTAGACAAAACCTGTCCTACGCACAAAAAATAGATATATCTCTAATGATTAAGAAGGAAACCACATCACAACTTTATAATGAGAAGACGCACAAAATAATGCTCTTTTATAATTTATATTTCAGGCTATTTAAACACTTGGTATACAAACGACTTAAGCTTCCAATTAATAATAGAAGATTAATATACATGACAATTATAAGACCCATTTGGGCGGAGTATAGCTTTAGGGCTCGACTCAGCCATCAGATTCCTATCGTGTCCACTTCTTAAAATTCAAAATCCTCGTAAAACCCTCAATACTTCTTAATTTGTTACGGATAAAGTCGTTTATAATTTGGCCGAACCCGATATCAATCCTTTCATGACAAGCTTTATTCCCACCGAAACCGACTAGTATCAAAACCAGCTTCCTGTTCAGTTCCCGATAACCCTCCAAGAACCTTTTAAGTTGAATTTGTCATGTGAGTACTAGTGAGTTTAGTGAGTATTAGTAATTTGAGTGGGGAGTTTTTCCACTTGTCTTTACCTCATGCCATTCTGTATCATTCATCCAATTTACTCGCTGTGTTAATACAATACAGACGTAACTTTAAATACATACAATTTAAAAAATATTAATTTTAAGTACCCACAACAAAATTTATTTTTCATTTGATAATATAAAGATATAAATTATTAGCTACCACAATAATTTAAATATATGCGTTTTTTGTCACCCCTCATTTACATTGTCGGTTTTCAAAGTCAAATGTATTTTTTTTTTTTAAACCGTCAGCTATACAATGGTATATAATTTACATATATTACTACTCTTATTGCTGGAGATTATTTTTACGCTAACAGGAAAATCAAAATGTTTATTTTCGTTGAAAACTAGGATTCAATTTTATGTATATTCGCATGCCATACGCCGCACCACATACTTTCCTGATTCCTGGAAATTATTCATTGTTAAGATGATACCAAAACCTAAAAAACCACCAGAACTCCCATCATCTTACCGTCCTATATCATTCCTGCCCAAATTGGGCAAAATACTTGAAAAACTCATTCTGAAACGTCTCAGTAAATAAACGTTATCAGTAAATAAGGATCCATTTGTTGCATCCCAATCTCTTCAATACCATATCTCAAACCTTCAAGAATAGGTCAAAATGGGTGAATTAAAATAAATCCTAACAAATCTGATCAAATTACCTTCACCCTTCGTCGTAAACCTACAAATTCCTGCCCTACTGTATCCTTTAATAATATTTCAGTGAACACTGTCGAACAGATACGTTACCTAGGACTCCATCTGGACAAACGTCTCACTTGGAATCCTCATACAAGACTGAAAAGACAAGAAACTGCGAAAACAACGAGCAATTTCTTATCTTTAAATTCTTGTATGAGGATTCCAGGTTAATTGTTTGTCGAGATGCAAACCTAAGTATCGGGTCTGTTCTACAGGCCTACTTTTTTTTTCTCGCCTACTTCAACATTTACTGGACAAACGCACAAAGCTCCCAATTAATTACAAAAGACTCATTTACATGACAGTTATCAGACCTATTTAAACATACGGAGTTGAGCATTGGGGCTCTACTAAACCATCCAATTCATCTCGTATCCAATCCGTACAATCCAAAATCCTTCGTAAAATCCTCAATGCTCCTTATTATGTCACAAACAAACTCATGCATCATGATCTTAATATCCTATATGTTGTTCATTTAGCCCGAACTAGATACCTATGCTTCTATGACAAGGTCGATACACACTTGAATCGACTAGTCTCTCAACTTGCTTCCCATACTATTCCTGATAACCCTCCGAGGCGTCTGGAAAGAAGATGGCCTCGAGGCCTTCTGCTGTAGAACTTTATTGGAGTGCTACCGATGGGTAGTTTCTCCACAAGTGTTTTTTTTCATTTCATATTGTTCATATTAGCAGATTTACTTGATGTGATATTATTATAGTTAGCGCGTAGGATTTATTGCTATAATGTCTCTTACTATAAATCTCGTATATATGAACGAGATATGAATAAAAAAAGGATTATCCGCAAAATTAATATAAATTTATTTCTAGACAGCTCGGCCGCTCCGTATTGAGCGTTCAATATCGACGATGCCAAATTATCTACCCCCAGGGTGATATTATGCAAACGTCAACAAGGAACGGTTATGTAATAAAAGGTTTTCGGGTCGGGCTTGTCCGTTGGCTCTAATGTTTTCAGATTCTTCTTTATAAAATATTCTTTATTTTAAAAAAACTACAGGTAGCATACCCAACTCAATCAAATAAGAATCAAATACATTGCTTCGGTGACAGCAGTTTCTGTATCCAATTGATTTTAAGATTTAAAAAAATATTTAAAGTTTTCAACTATATTATAAGAATTTAACCTGTACAACTACAACCCGTGAACGGGTCTGGGGTTCAGTACATGGTAGATGGTGTACTGTTCCAAGGTCCATTCATTACATTTCAATTTGTCCTCATTTCATAGCCTTCCAAACAAGTATTGTTAATCTTATTGTTAATCTACATGGTAGATGGTGTACTGTTCCAAGGTCCATCGTTGTATAAGGAGGTGATTTGTTCTACATCACGCTACACAGCCAGATTTTTCCCCCTTATTTCGAGTACCCATTTTAAAGAGGCTGGGTGAGCCTCAGGGATTCTTTTTACAATTCGAGACATTAGCATTCTCGAAACATTTCATTCCAGGCTAATATTTTATTTGTTTTTCCTTTTCTATTCTATGGTTAACATAGAACTTTAATATAAGTACGACACAGTTGATAATCCTATCACAATTTAATTTTATTGTGTGTGTGTGTGCATATATATACATAGAAAATATATACATAAGGAATCTTGGCTAGAAAATAATGATTTTCCTGGGCGTATTCAGTCCTAAGATTTGTACATCTTCGCGTGTATTAACCACCTTACAAAGGATGGCGTTAGCTTCAAGAGTCTAACGAGGGTCGGATTGTGATTAAATTGCTTGGAAAAGATAGTACAATGGGCAATCTCTTTAAGTGCACGAAAACCTTCTTTATTTTTAATTTAGAAGTCTAGATTTATTTCTATATACTATTGTTTCACAAGCCATCTTTTTTATTATATGTATATTAATATTGATATTTTGAATGTTTTTGTTGATATGAACGCACAATAACATATAATACATTTATTTAAAACGGAAATATTTTGTAATAACGAATTTGGATGCACTTTTATTAAAAAGTATTATACCTATAGGAAAATATCCATTTTAAAAATTAAAAAAAAAAATACAATTTTAAATATTTACTCTAAATCATCGATGAGGGATTTGTAAATTCGTGTTTTTTTCATTATTAACTTTATTGTTCATTAGAAATAAAAAGCTAAAATTTGAAATAAAAAATAGAATATAACTTGAATTATAATATTATTAAAGATGATTGTAAAGAAAAAAAATATTACTTTGAAAACGTTTTACGAATTATAATTTTAGGCCAGCGGCCAGGTACCAGAAAAATGGCTTTTGGTCGCAATAAATTGAAGAGAGCTGCATTTTTGATATGTTGTAAGGGCGTCTGACTAGTGGAAAACTAAGTTTTCTACCGAAAAAACGGATGGGAAAACTTTTGGTGGTCGAAAAACTTCGAAATTTTTGGAGTTGTTTCAGTTTTTGGCCTTCATCTCCTAATTGGTGCGTTTTTGATAAAAAAATATGAATGACCATTTTTAATGTAGGTTAAATTTTCTATGATTTGAGCTAAACCGCAGCTCTGTAGCTCTGATATATTCTGAGTTACACCTCTTTTATAATTGGTATTTTTTAAAAAAGTGCAAATTGTAAGTTTTGGCTTACGAAAGTCGGATTTTGTGGTAACAACGATCAATTTCCAAAGGGACGTAACTCAGAATATATTAGATATTCTGATATTTGACATATTAGCTTTTTTGGCTACACAGCTGCGGTTGGGCTCAAATCATAGAAAGTTTAACTTACAGTAAAATGTTCACCCATATTTTTTTAAATCAAAAACGCACCAAATTGGAGATATAGGCCAAAAACTGAAATAAATCCAAAAATTACGAGGTTTTCTGGCCAAAGTTTCTTCATCCGTTTTTTCGGTAGCAAACTTGGATTTCCACTAGTCAGACATGCCCTTACAACATATCAAAAATGCATCTCTTCAATTTATTGCGACATTAAAACAACTGGTCGCAGATCTATTTCCCTTATTGCAATATTTAATTTGAACGAAATTATTACCAGTAATGTACGATTGGTTTGCTTTTTTTCCTATTATTTTTTTATAACAAATTTTATAAAATTTTAAATAAAATTTTTAAAGATAAAATGGTTCATAAAAAAACTAAATTTGTTAAGGTTGGCCACAGCCTGACGGTAACTTATTCACCGAATCATTTAACGTCACAGTTTCCAAATTGAGTTTTATAAAAACCCATACCGCTGGTAAATTTACTTTATTTAGCTTCTGTTACTTGTTATTTAAAATGCTAAAATAATTTATTTGTGTATAACAAATATTTTGTCAAATTTATAAAATACATTAGACGAATTCTTGATTTATTTATTTTTCATTTGATTAATTTCTGTAAAAGTGTTATAGTTATGAACCAAAAATTTGCCTAAAAACAATTTTTTAAATGATAATTATTGATTCTTAATCAAGTTATGTAGTTCTATAGGTGATTTTAGATTTTAAAATAATAAAGGATAAATTATAATAGATTACACTTTAAAATGAATTTGGGGGTTATAATGATGAAATCAATAAAATACATTCTGACAATTTTCTTCCGAAATATATTATTGCGAAGTGAAAGTTTTTAGAAGAAAATATAAGTTCGTAATAAAACATCCTTACCTGGATACATGGAATGAAATTTCGTAATTGGAGAAGAATAAAATTTAGATAATTATTCATTCATTATCTTTGAGGTGTTGGTCGTATTTGAGTCACGAAATGTAAAAAAGATATATAAAAATCTAAAACCAGACCCCGTGGAAGTAGGAGTTCTTCTGACATACATAATGCATGCTATTTTGCATATTATGCAAGGACCATTAAAATTATCCGCAAACTAGATGAAGGATGGCAAGCATTTCTGCATTGTGTATTCGTTTTAATGTTAATATCTCAGTTTCTGCGGGGTTATTTATTTAACGTTAGTGGTGTGCAACCAACCAAGATCTGCCACTATGAAATAAGGAAACGTTTTTATTTCTAATTATAGGTTTGTTTTATAGATTATAGGGTATCTTTAATTGGGGATAACCTGGGGTTGAGCGTGATATTGGACAAATCACCTTCCTGATCAACCTTTGTCCTAGAAACAGTACAGTCTCTACCATGTACATGTCCATGACCTTCCATGACCGGATTCAATAACATTTAATTCATTCAATAACAGTCCTAAAACAAAAATTTTGAAACGAGATGCAGCTTAAAGGACAAAAAAATAAACAAAAAGTCGTCATTCGATCAGTTGATAGGTAATGCCAAAAGAATAAGAATCGCTAAAACAATTTCTATAGAACTGAGAGATTTTATTATAAGAATTAATATCTATTATAACAGTCAAATAAATTTATTTGAAAAAATTATAATGAAATATATGTAAATCATAATTATGATTAAATGAGAACAATTATTTTTTTAAAAACGAATAACAAGTAAACATATTTCATTTTACTATCAGACTTTTATTAAATTTGATAGCTACCGGAGATGGATCTTATGGGATCTGGGACTCTCCAGGAGCTCACCCAGCCTCTATATAGTGGGTTCCCAAAATAAAGAGGAAAATGATCAAGGACTATTTACCTCCCTGCACAACCGTTGTCCAAGAATCAGTAAAGTTCCTACCACATACTGAACCGAAGACCCGCCATGGGTTGTAGTGGTACAGGTTTATTTTTTCAAATGTTTTTTTATAATAAACACTAATCTGAGAAAAATTTCCGAAAAAATATTAGTACATACATATTATTATATTCTAAACGCCAGTAACGAACTACTTACTAAATACGAATAGGGGTAACAAAAAGCCTAACACAGCGCCTCTAGGCCAAAAAATAAAATAAATAAAACCCATGGAGGGCCTTCGGTTCAGTATATCGTAGAGGCTGTACTGTTTCTTGGACAACGGTTTTGTAGGGAGGTGATTAGTCCTAGATCACGATCAACCGCTACCTTTTCCCCAAAATAATTGTACCAACTTTAAAGAGATTGTGTGAGCCTCAGGAGGTCATACGTATCATAGTCTCTAGAAAAAAGCCATATTAAAACATTAATGAATGTAATTATCAATTAATTAATAATTAGACATCAAGAATTAATTAAAATTAATTTCAAACCATATCATAGCACTTCATAATAAAATAAAGTAAATGCTTGCACTTTAAAGATGGCACATTCCTTAACACCAAAGAATTTTATAAAAAAGAAATCCTACTAAAATAGAATATTCATTTATATTTTCGGTTTGAAATTGAGACCTACATGTGCTAAGCCAAAGGATCAAGATTGGCTTGGCAAACACTGGAAGTTCAAGTTGCTACAAGCAATAGTTAGGGAGATACGGAAGTCACTCAAGCGCTACTCCGCATCCGATGTACTTCCGATCTACCTTACATATCACCTTACTTCTCGCTCCTCTTCGATCGAACCCTTTGAAAAATTTCTTGTTAAAATTTAATAAAACATATAAATATATTTTATTAAATGTAGGTATTTATGTGAAACAGGTCGATGGACTAGACCAAGAAGCAAAGACAAAGCAAAGCAAAGGATGAGATAAAAGGAATAATTAATCTACTAAGGAATAACTTACTAAATATATTTACTATAAAAAAAGCGTTTTGAAACAAAGCCAAAATTAAACATTATAATTTAGTGATTAAATCAGAGTCTTAACGCTACAGAATGCATGTTCGCCTTGAACACAGGAGAATTTGAAGGGAAAGAAAAATAGAAATGAAAGTTCTACGAAAAAGCCTCGTATCTATGAGGACGAAAGATCATGATTACTAAATATTTACTGTTGTTCTTCATTTGGTGGATTGTTAGGAAAAGATATCAATAATAACCATAAAAAGTGCGATATGTCACTTAAAATACTGGTGGAAGAAAGTACCACATTTGTATCCAGTCCTCTAAAATGTAAACTATTTTAAAGTAGTTGTGACGAAAGGGTTGGGTTCATACAACTTCACATTCCATCTCTTCAAAAATGGACGGTCTGTTAAATAACTAATGACGAATCAGAGGAGTAAAAGGTTTTTAAAAAACTTGTACCACTACAACCCATGGAAGGTCTTGGATTCAGCGCGTAGTTGAGACTGTATTGTTTCTTGGACAACGGTTGTGCAGGGAGTTAATTTGTCCTAGACGCTCAACCTATTTTAGGTAGCTATTTATAGAGCCTGGGTGAGGGCCCTAGATCCCATAGGATCCATCTCCGGCCGCTAACAGATTACATAAAAATCTGCCAGTGAGCCCAGGGTCGTGGCAACTCAGCGCTATATCACTGAACCACTCCGCTCTTACAAAGAGAAAAAAAATTAACACATGTCGGACACAATCAGGAAGAAAATAATTGAATTCTTAGATCCAATAATGAGTAAAGATTTACAGCAGACCTACAAAATCTTTAACATTTACAAGATAAAAAATGACAGTGAATCCAATAAATTAAAAAAAGTTATGACAGATATCGGCATTATTTATGATATGATACATGACAGAACAACTTTCAGAAGGTGGATGCGTAGTTTTGAGAATTTCCAGGTGAAGGAGAAGAGAGGGAAGAAACAGAGTGAAAGGATTAAGAGATATTTTAGGAGGAAAATGGTAAGAAGAGCAATGATGGATGCATACAATTTTTTCACACGGTCTTAGATGACCATGCAAGAAGAGGATTACCAATGTAAATCTTTTAGTATCTGAGAATCGAATATGTAACCAACAAGTAAATGTTTCGTCAATTATCGAAACAGGGGAAAGCCAGGATGGATACAGGCTGAAGGCAGTATTCTTCACACCAACAGCTGAAGAACCAAGCTGTTGAACATCATCCAAAACATCACGACTGAAACAGAAATTTCTATACTATCGCCTTATTAAGTGGAATTCTAAGCATCATAATAAGAAGTTAATTAAAACCTTGCCTCTCATTTTTTTTTTGTTACGATTAATAGATCCATAAAAGAGGAACTCGGACAGGGTAATTGCATCAGCTGAGTATTGAGTTAATGAATGGGACCGTTGGGAATTAGATTACTTTTGGAGGGGAATCGAGAAGAGTGAGCAGAGCAGCTGGGAAACGGATTTAGCACAATCGGGGCTGTGGATGTTTGACAGGCCCCCCCAAACTCACCCCCCCCTCGAACTCTATAGCCATGAATACATAAAGGTCATGAGTCGGTGGCACAGTTCCGTGATTGTTGCTTGTTCCTCTGCAACTGGATATCTTCTTTATTCAATGCTTTCAATATATCCATTTTGCCTTTTGCCTCTCGGATATAAAGCTTCATTTTGGAAGGGCTAAACTTGCTTTTCTGAAAAATTAATTATTTTTCGTAAATGGATTTCTCGTTCTTAATGAACTTATAAATCCTGAAATATATTTAGAAGTACTTTTTCAGAAATAGATTTTAGCATGGAAGTTATGAAATTATGGAATATAATTCATTATAGTACAGTATAAATATAGTATATAGTACGTTATAGTTGTGATTGAGATTTTAAAAAACCTTTACCACTACATTCAACTCATTAACGGGGGTTTTACGTACAGTACTAAAGTAGATACTGTAGTGTTACCTACGATTAAGGGTACCAACTTCATAGAGGCTGGGTAATACTCCTGAGTGAGGCTGCAGATCCCACAGTCTGTATAAATATTTTAAAAAATATCTACCAGAGCCGGATTGAACCCGTCACAGTAACTCAGCGCACTACTCACTAAGCTTCCCCACTCCCAAAGTTAGATTAGAAAAATTGTTATTACATGTGTTTTTAAATGGGTAATTGATTAATGTTTGAAATGATTATTATGGATACTACTTCTCTCAGAATTATCCTCATGGAGTGCTCCCCATCTGAGCTCGGACTAAAAAGGCCTATCAACATCTTGCTATTCCGGAAACGTAAAGTAGTAGATGTAAATACATACAGTAAATTGGTTCACTTGTGCTGTAGTTGTTAACATAACAACTTATCATGCCCCAAATCACTGGTAAACAGCCTTAGGATTTCACTTTGAAGAACCAAATAACAAACAAACATGCAGTAAAATATATAGTAAAACTAGCTGAACCAGCCACGCGTTGCTGTGGCTGCTATAATAGTTTTAAAAAATATTACGTTAAAATTTGAATTTTAAAGAAATAATGAATGAATGAAAAAATTAATTAAATTGATTTTTGATTTTACATCTTATTCATCTTATATCTAACTATAGTATATAATAAATAAATAATATACTAAATTCTTAACTGATAAAATATAAAGATTAGTTTAATGAATGAAGTATGTAATATCCGTTTTTTCGGATGCAAAGTCGGATTTAGACTACTCAGACATGCCGTTACAACATCAAAATGCAGCAGGCTAGAAAAAAAAAGTTTTGTAATAAAAATATCGCGGTCATTAATATAAATAAAATATAGCCTATATTTTAAGTTGGATAATGTTACGTATCTGTGCGAAATTTCATTAAAATCGGTCCAGTTCTTTCGGAGATTAGCCCATGACAGGTGATTTTTAGATATATATACATATGACAATATGAAAAGAAAGTAAGCCGAATTGGTCGAGCCGGTCTCCAGTTTAGCGGTTAGCAAGGAATTTGGCGATTCATTTTTATTATATAGATAGATAGGTAAGATTCCAGTTATTTATTATTCGATAGGGACCGAACTCGAAATCTATTGGACCTACAGAGCTGCAGTTGGACTCAAATTATAGCAAATTTAATCTAATTTAAAAATGGTTAATTATGTTTATTTCAAAAACGCACTGATTAGGACTTATAGGCCAATAAGTGAAAAAACTCCGAAAATTTCAAGGTTTTTCGGCCACCGAAACGTTCCCTCGTCATTTTTCCGTTTTTTCTCTCCATAAGAACCTTCTATGCGCCTTAGCGAAAATATGAAAAAAAAGAATTGGTCTAGCCGTTCTCGAGTTTAGCGGTTAGCAAGGAATTTGGCGATTCATTTTTATTATGTAGATAGAGCTATGATTCCGGTGAATTATTATATGATTAGAACTTAACTCACAATCTGCTTACCCTACAGAGCTGTATTGGGGCCTAGGTGTAGCAAATTTAATCTTATTTAAAAATGGTTATTTATGTTTTTTCCCTAAAACGCACCGATTAGGAGATACAGGCCAAAAAGTGAAATAACAAAAATTTGGAAGTTTTTCGGCAACCATTAGTATAGCCGTCCGTTTTTTCGGTTGCGAACTTGGACATACACTGTTCAGACGTGCCCTTACAACATATAAAAATGCAGCATCATCAAGCGTCACTGCTACGATCGACGCTTAATCAATAATAATGGCTGACACATATCACTTAGGGGTATGAAAAATAGTTTACATCCTATTCTCAGACTTACTGAATATGGACACAAATTTTCATAAGAATCTGTCAAGTCGTTTCGGAGGAGTTCTATTACAAACAGTGACACGACAATTTTATATATTAGATAACTATATATTATCATTTCTAAATATTTATTATTGTTCGTCATTTCGTGGATTGTAAGTACGTTGTATACGTGCTTAACGACATTTAAAATACTGATGGGGGAAAGTACCAAATTTATATCCAAAAGTCTAATCCTCTTTAAAATAATTGTGACGAAAGGTTTTGGGTTTCGGTCCAATAGAGTTCATCGTTCATCGTACAACGGTTTCGGGTTCACTTCTACTTCATATCCCATCTCATCAAAAAACGTATCGTCTGTAAAATGATCAATGAAGAATCATTACAACATCCAAGGTAAATAAATTATGTGGTCGGAACACTCAAACCAGACAACGCTTAAGAGGTGCTGGTTGAGAGATCCCAGGACCCTTTTCTCGACGGTCCCTAAATATTTTAGGCTAAGGGCCACCGTGACTCCTTCACTTAGTTCGCAGGGCTATACTGACTTCTCCGCTAATATTAAGGGTCTGGATTAAGTCAATCGTTTTAACGAACTGTTATATGAAATTCAATACAGTTTGGACGTTCCAATATTTATTATATTTATTGTATTCACTCTCTTCATTCAATTGGTCTTTGAATAAAGAATTCTGATGGTTATTTTGTATGATAAATTTACAAAAATGGATATCAAAAGTTCGCAGATCCCTCGCCCTGGGCTAAAAATGTTCATATCAAAGCGAAGAAGAATTGTCACTAGGTATTAAACTGCCCCTCCATATCTCATGCCTCTCTTTCTAGTTTTTTTCTCGGCACTGATATTAAATTCTCTGGGTGTCGATAGCATATGACGTCTGATACATGCGAATAAAGACTATGAGGAAAAATAAGAATCCAGAAATGGCTTACGATTCGGAATAATATTAGTAATATAAATAAATTTAATATTTATTTATGAGTATACGTCTGTTTATATTGAATTTTCGTATTATTAAATGCATGTATAACAGAATGATGTGTATGTCTTTGCGTATATCTACAACCACGGTGTAGTCGGATTATGTCCAGTGAGAGTTAACTGCTTTAACCGGAATCGTATCATTTTCGTAGTTTTTGGTTTTAAACAAAGTTGTAATATAAGCAATAACTCCGTTTCAAACTAATGCCTTACTTAGCCCCTTATTCACTACGAAAATAACTCGACTCCGCTTACTTATGTACAAGAAACTCATTTTGGAGAAAATTAGACTTCATTATTTTATATATATATAAAAAAAAATAAAAATAAAAAAATAAATATTTAAATAATTAAAAAAGAACCATAAATAATATATATATATATATATATATATATATATATATATATATATATATATATATTGTGTTTTAGTTTTTCGAGTTTCAGTCCTTCCTAAACTTCTTTAGGCGACGTTTCGAGACTAGGTACCATAGCATACTACACATAATGTATATATATTGACCATAACAGTTAAGATAAGTAGAAACCAATATATATACACATACATATAATAATAATAAGTTTTGAAGCATTCTGTAAATGGTATTGGTCATAATTAGTTAATTCCACAACTATTTTATTGAAAAAAAGCTCATGATTACAGTGTGTTTTGTTAAAAAACAAATATTTGTATGATATTTGTTTTTTTTTTCGTTTAAAGTAGACTAGAATTAACTTTAGATAATTTTTTTTTTTTTTTAATCAAACAAACACATTTTCTTTAAATAGGCGTGTAGGTTTAATTTATTCCAAACTTCATAATTTAATTTATCATCTATCATACGAATACAAAAATATTTACTAAATTAATAAAAACAACTGAAATTCCCACCTTTAGATTTATCACACAAGCCTAAAAATAGATACTAAAGTTGTATCAATTCTAAAATTTTCTTATTTTTCGCGATTTAGACAGTTCTAATAAGTCCAGTTTAGACAAAATAAATTATTTTTAAAAAACAACAACATTTATGGAGAAATTAATGGATTAATTATTCTAGGTTTCAGTATATTAGTCAAAAAATGAAATGTGTGATAAATAAGACCCCCCCCCTTGTCATATTTCTTAAAGAAAAGATTTATTTTAGCTCTTTTGTATGTCCCTGAAATTGTTAGATTTTTTTTTTTTTTTAATTTGGACAAAAGTAGTTGTACAAACGGTAAAACTTACACCACATTATAATCCAATAACTTTATAGATGGATTATTTTTTGGGGGTATACAATGTTAGCTTGTGATGAGTATTAATATAGCCAAGTCCCTCTTTAGATAGACACATGGCTCATTCAGATGCGGTCATTAGTCCCAGAGATCTATAATAGACAGGACTCAACGAATCCAAGTCCATTTTCGTCCTAGAGGTTAGTAAAAAAAAAAAAAAAAAAAAAAAAAAAAATGTTTCTTCCGCTACTATAAACAAGAATCAATCAAACAAAAAGTGGATTGATGTAGTGATCCTCCAGAGGGTTAATGGTTACATGGTAGGGACTGAAATATCATAAGCCAAGGGTTGTGCATACCGAGGTAACGTTTAACATACCCATATTAGAATGAAAACACTGTTCGCCGTTTCAAGCTATTGTAACACATACCTGACAAACGATCTAAGCTCCAAATTAATTATAAAATAATCATATACGAGAATATTATAAGACCTATTTGGACTTACGGAACAGAGATTTGGAGTACCACCGAGACATCGAATTCCTCTTGTATCCAATCCTTACAATGCAAAATCCTTCGTAAAATCTTTAATGCTTTTTACTTTGTTAGGAATAAACTCATCCATAATGACCTCAATGTTCCATTTGTTGCTGACTTCACCCGAACCTAATACCAGCCCTTTTATGACAAACTTCATTCCCATTTAAACCCACTAGTTTCAAACCTAGAAACCTCATCAGTTCCTGATAATCCTCCGAGGCCTCTGAAAAGGAGATGGCCTCGTGACCTTCTAAGTTGAATTTTTTATTAGAGTACTCCCATTAGGTAGTTTCTCTCCTTGCCTTTATCTCATTTCATTATATTTATTTACTCGATGCATTACTATAATGAAGCTGTAAATTTCAATAAAAAAATGTAAAAGAAAGAAAGTTTTACCCTAATAAAGGAAATCCGCATTGCAGTGTCTCCAGATCCTACATGTACGTTCTGATTGTTTAAAGAATAAATAATATATGCACAAGAACCAGTTTCGGATTTGGGATATTAAGAATAGTAATCCAACTATCTACTTGCGACTACTTCCGGACTCCTCCATTAAGTTAATTTGAAAAAATATGATATGATAGTAAGTTTATTGAATATTTCAGATTTCCCAGGGATGTGTATGCAATGGAACAAGTTAGGAATATCATATACAAGCTCATGGAGAAGGAGACTCCGGTAGCTACCCCGAGGCTGGAGATGAACTTGAGCAAAGTTGACTCTCCGTTCCCTCTAATAAGGCGAGGCAACAACTTAATACAGACTCCATCCTGGAAGGACTCCTCACCATCGATCCACCGCTCCTGGGTAAAGACTCGCCTAAATTATTTGCAGACGTCTCTAATGGTCGGCTTTGAGGGCCTCTTCTAACCACCGCCCAGGCCCACTTCAGAGCATTCACCAACACGATACGAGATTCTCTGCGTCGAATATCCCACAATATTCGTTATTATTTTCCAAGATTGTCAGCTTGATAATTATAATAAATGTATTATAATTTAAATGATTTGCAATCATTTAAGACTGATGACGTTCATATTAAGCATATGCTGTTGAGATTAAATAGGTTGATATCAAGTTGCTTTAATAATTTAAATATATATATATATATATATATATATATATATATATATATATATATATATATACATCTTTTTAGTTCATGTTTCCATGCACAAAATACAATCAGCCTGCACAAATATTAGCTATTATACAATACACGCTGAAATTACTTTTTATTCTAAAAGAAAAGAAAGTAAGAAAAAAATATATATTTTAACATGTATAAATGTTAAAACCCTGGAAAAATTCCAACGATAACTTAAGTCCTAAGAGCTTTTCGTTGGAATTTTTCCACGGTCTTAACATTTATGTATGGTCTCTTTTTTACCTTTCCCTTTTCAATATTAACATATATAACTTATACCCATGAAGAGTCTTGGATTCAGAACAGAATAAAACAGATGGTAGAGACTGTACAGGTAGTAGGGCAAGGGTTGTGCAGGTAGGTAATTCCCCCAAGACCGCGCCAAACCACTGGGCTTCCCCCGCAAGGGCACTTACCTTAAAGATGCCGGATGAGCCCCAAATGGGTGTCCAGACTCCACAGGGCTCATCCCAGGCCGTTGACGAATAAAATTAGTTATCTATCATTGCTGGACTCGAACCCGGGACCATTGGCACGGTTACTCAGCGTTCTACCACTGTACGAGCCCACTCTTTCAATAGCTATGACCATAAAAACAATAAATGAACACGTTTTAAAATGAGGCATTGGGTTCAAATGAACCTTTGTTTTGATTTATTCACGAATAATTTATGAATATACCCAGCCCTAATCACTCCTTAAAGGCTTATGAATTGTTTCTAATGGTTGTGCAAGTAGTGCAAATTAAGATCACCTATTTTATAGTGGTTGGGTGAGCCCGTTGAAGGTCTCTAGACCAAAAAAGGTCGATTTGCAGTTGTTAATAAATTATCTATTATAGCCTTTCTGAAATTTATGACCTACTGTTCCGTAATGAGCTGGGCAGCTTCCTTCTTTTATGAATATTAAATCATTATATATTTGTTATTGTTATAAGAAACTATAAAGTCATTCTTCAAAGACGAAAGAAAAACAAATCTAAATATTAGGAGTTTATAGCTTTTTTTATTTCTAATCTATTCTGAAATTGCTTTTACAATTTGCAGTCATGCCTTAATTTTGGGCGTTATTTCCCTGGGGAGGTAACCGCACTAGGGATCTAGGGTTGGGATTTAATCCTTTGATGTTTCATTGTATTATGAATCTATCTCAAACCTTTTCAATTAAATGAAAGTGTATTTTTCTGCGGTACTTGTGTGTTTTAAGGTAACAGTTCCTACATATTATACAGTAACATTCCTACCTATTATATATTTTCTCATTGTCCAGTCCTATCTCACTAACAGTTCATTCAAAATAAAAAAAAATAATGTTTTTTCATCACTAGTTTCTCAATCTGCTGGTGTTCGACAAGGCAGTATCTTCGGCACAATCCTCTGCACAGTTCATACCACTGACATACCAACCTATCCTAATACCATCCTTACCACGTATGCTGATGGTACATGTATACTATCATTCAACAATAATCCAGTTATTGCATCCCATAATCTTCATTGCCATATCAAATATCCCATACCATGACCTTGAATAATGGTATTAAAACTGGAGGATAAACATGAATTCCCACAAATTTACTCAAATAACCTTTACCCTTTGTAGGAAACCAATGACTTCCTGTCCTCCAGCATCCTTTAATAATATCCCACTGACTCCTGTAGAATAAATCCGATACTTAGGTTTACATCTCGAAAAACGTTTTAATTACAAAAGACTGATGTATATGACTATTACAAGACTTTTCTTGGCTTATGGAGTAGAGCTTTGGGTTTCCACTGAGCTATCGAATTCCTCTCGTGTCCAATCCAAAATCCTTCGTATAATCCTCAATGCTCCTTACGTTGTAACGAATAAAGTCATCCGTAACGACCTCAATGTCCTATTTGTTGGGTTCTTTAATGAAAAACTTCACTCCCACTCAAACCAACTAATTTCAAACCTAAACTCCTCCGATAATGATGATCCTCTGAGGCGTCTGAAAAGAAGATGGCCTCGTGACATAAGTTGAAATTGTTAATTGAGTACTACCACTGGGTTGTTTCTCTACTTGTCTTTATACTTGCCTCTATGCATCTTTAGTGCCATTTACTTGTATTGTTATAATGCAGTTGTAAATTACAAAGAATAAATTAATAAAAACAAAAAAAAAGTACCAAGTTTCAGGACATCCGTTGGCGCGTAGTTAAGGTTTATTTGGACAAGTCCGAATGAATATAAAATTCTAAACTAAAATAGCGTCTAGAATTGTTTAATGGTCGTTTTATATTTATAAATAATAAAAAAGATTCATATTCTTGGAGAGTTGGTATGTTTTGTTGAAGAGTGATGAGAATGCGGTAATGGCAACCTCGGTCAAAGCAGGACTCTCCTTATAGACCGGACTACAATTTTCCCTCACTAACGAGGATACCGCCCACACAAATACATTTTCTTTTTTTCTTTTTCCTCCCACCCCCTATCGTTCCTCGGTTATTATTATCACTAAAAAAATATAATAATAACAATAATGTGGTGTGAATATATTATTGTTCAATCGCAGCGACAAAAATGAACAAACTCATCATTTTCAGTTACATCATAAAATAAATAAATTAATAAGTAAAAATATAATGGAAAAACCGATATCGCTCTACAGATGGAAAGTTTACCGTTAACTATTGTTTTTTTATATAAGACTGATCAAATTTACTAAAAAATAAGGTTCGCCTGGTCTAGAAATGAATCTTTGAATCTGAAAAATGATTAACGTTATTCTGCTTAGACATAATAATAAATCTTATGTAATATGTCTAAGTCCAAGGTTTTTCAATTTGCCACCAATTATCAAAGGTCTTTGGTAAAAAAATTAGCGGGTTTCAAGGATGGATAGAATTGCAAAGATATTGCGCTTGAATGTTAGTTTTACTGTACTTTAAATCCGTGGGACGGGGTAGGATTAACAGAATGTCAGGATTTCGTTAGCTAAAACTAATCTTAGTATTTAGTAAGTATATAGGAAACATTACGGAACATTCGTACATTGATAAACATATAATTCGAACAAGGATCGACTTGTGTTAAATCGAGTGTAGGTTTGACAACAAATTTATCTGACAGTGTAAAAACTGAAAATATGGGATACAAAATGTTTTCAAAGGTTTTAAAGTATAAAATTTAACACTATCTATTTAAGACTATATAAGGATATTCAAATTCTTTATTAATAATTTTATCTGTGATCTAGTTTGAAACTTTTAAGATTTCAATTTTCTAAAGATACGCTATTTTTTTTCTTATTAGTTATATTTCAGCTATGTACCCAATCTATAAGCATTAAATGTATATTAAAGTATATTTTTTATGCAAAATCGTTAAAAAAATAAGAAGAAAATAATATCATTGCAATACACAAAGGGTTATGGGTTAACGACAGGTTTCCAAAATTAAGATCATTTGTTTTATAGAGGCTAGGTGAGTCTCAGGAGGGTCTGGCACTCCCCCAGGGTCAATTTTTCGATTAATGGAATAAATAATGTGAGGATCTTATTATTTCACATTCGTTTAAATTATTGTTGGATCTTGTAAAATAGCCTAAGATCTAATGGTATAAGTCCATTTGGATCTAAAAAAAATTATTATTTTGAATAATTATATAATAATAATAAAAAGAAAATAGTACCATTGCAATACACAAAGAGTCCTGCGTTAACGACAGGTTTCCCCAATTAAGGCCACTTTATAGATGCTACATACTAGGAGTGTCTGGCACTCTCACAACTCGATTTTTCGGTTAATAGAATAAATAATGTATCTCATAAACTCTGCGCCCTACACACGGAGCTTCCCTGATCCTTATGATTAATCATGAGGATCTTATTATTTCAGATTCGTTTAAATTGTTGTTGGATTTTGTAAAATTGGCAAAGATCATTTTTAAAAAGTGGAGTAATTATATTACCAAGTTGAACAGTTAATTTCGAAAGTGGTATAGGTCCATTTTTACTTGGATCGAGAGATTTGAGGGTTTGAATTGATTTAAAAATTATTTTAATGATTATTATTTAATTACAAAATTTAAAAGGTGTTATTTCTTAAAAACATAACTCTTTGCTAAGTGTTATATAGAAAACCTTGGTTTAAAACACCAATAACCTAATGTTAATGAAAAAAGAGGTGTCCCATTGATCATATAAGATAAATAAATGATTCCATTAAACTTTTTTTTTCTCTTTAATGCTGATCTTATTTAATATTTATATCTATCCGAACCCGGAGTTAAGTCGTTTATGGATTTTCTTTTTATAATATTCATAAAATTAGAAGTTCTAACTCTATTTTTTTTTCAAATAATAAACTAAAATTGGGACTTATAAGAGTTTCTGAATTTTTCGAATTTAAAATGTTGATTTATTAAAAACAGGAAAACGTATTGAGATTTTTGTTTTTCGAATAAAATAATTTAAGTGAGGAAGTACGATCATTATACTGTATAGTATACAAATAAATAAATAAGTATATGTATAATATTATTCTTTTGATTTATTATTCATGTGGGAGAAGGTCTTAAAAATAAAGCTACTAGTAGTGTTGTCCTACAGATCCCAGGCGTGTTCCTAGCATAGCATTTCTATTTTCGGACGATGGAGGCCTGATTTTTTTTTAAACCCTTTCCGATAGGTTCTGTTGAAACAGCTATTCTTTATTCAGTATAAACTTTAAAACTTCTTATTAAAAGAACAATATAGTATAGTAACCTATAATGTGGAAAATACCCATAAAGTGCAATAAATTGGAGTAGACCTATAAAGTAGAACAGAGTGCTTGCACAAAATGACAAAAAGTTAAATCTCATTTTTTCGGTGTGATATAAAAATTATGAGCGATTATAAACGTTTATAATTTAGTAAATTATATAGTGATCAATGTGATCTTTAAAAAATGTTTATATGTGTGAGCAAATTTCAAATTCTTGGATATTCGTTTGTTGTTAATGACAAACTCAAAATATTAAACTACAATTTTGTAGACTATTTCGTTAGAACCTTTAATGAATATTCACAATTTATGTGTGGATAAATATTTGTTAATAATTCGTGATATCAATTAACAAGTACTGGTTTAATTGTATCCATCTTTAACATCATTCTGTCTCGGTGTCATTATCCCTGAGTGTATAATATAGCGAATTCATTAGTGTAATAGCCAATTAAACAAATTGCGTTTTAACAGAACGAAATTAAGAGTTCGCCCGTTGATCAGGTTGCTAATATTTCCGCCTTTTTAACACTATTCTGTGAATTATTAATAAGTTAAAATAATTTTAACGAGGCAACTTATTTCGTTATTTGGATTTTAATTAATTAAAGATTCTAAATCGTTTCTTTGTTTCTCTTGTCAATATAACTTATTAAAAAAAGTACATTATTTAAATAATTTAGGAATATCTTTTAGATATGTATTATCATAGAATTTTTGACTACTTTACATTTTACTAATAATTATTCTTTATTTTTATAGTCCCGATTCTCATACTTTATTACATATATTTGAATATAATAGTAGAATTTGTTAATTATATGATAGCACTGACACTACAAGTGACTTAGCTTATTATTGAATTTTACGACCTCGGTATAATAGCTTGCTCAGGTCTTGATATGACAAGACTTAGGATTCTGAGAACATTCTATTACAATCCATATATCTATAGCCCCGGTGAATAAGTGGTTAAGTTGGAATTCACCAGAGAGAGTTAACTGCTTTTAGATAACCGGAATCATATCATTCTCGTAGTTTTTGGCTTGAAATGGAGTTGTAATATAAGCGATAATTCCTTTTCAAGCTATGCCTTACTTAGCTTCTTGTTCACTACGAAAATAACTCGATTCCGCTTACTCAAGTACAAGAAACTCATGAATGAGACTTAATCACTTATTCACCGGGGCTGTAGATATAGTTTGTAATAGTTATTGTCATGTATTTGTGAGTCGGTTATTATTAGTAGAAAGGCTAATAAAAAAGGATTTACAGAGTGGATGAGATGAACGAAATACTTTTAATCGGGAGAATAATGTGAAATATTCGTGTCGAAGTCACCGATTATAAAAAGTAGCCAAACTTCATGTAAGACCTGTGAATAGCAATAAACTTAAATTTATGAACGAAAATACCAGTTGCTTCAGGAATTTTGTACATCCGATCGTAGAAAATAAGAGTATAATCAGGAATATTTACAGAAGAAAAAGTATTATTTGGTTTCTTATTCGGTAACATGGAAGATATTACGGTAGTTATTCCGCAGGTTCCCAGTCTGCTTTAAACAAATCATTGAAGGTTTGCCAAGACTGTTCTGTTTTGCAGACAAGAGTTCTTTCTGTAGTAAACGATGACTTCTGTCTCTCTTTAAAGTTTTAAAAACAAAAAAAGAGTTGGACTAGTCGCCTTGCTGCAGCTATTCGTTTATGTCATCAAGAAAAAAATAATTATTAACTAAATGAGTAAAAGAAACAATAAAGAGAATAAAAAGGGGTTAAAATAATGTAAAAGTTAAAAGAAATAACAGACAAAAAAAAAAAAGTTTTATCTCCGACTTCACAGATTAATTCTAGTTATACAATGTCCGGACAGACTTCACTTTTCCACTGCCCTTCATCTGTCCCCGGCAAGTTACCAAGGGCCCATTCTGTGAAATGGGTAGAAAATATACCTCGCTAAGGTATATTAAGTGAAACACTCAATGTGCTTCCTGGAAAAGTCCCCACCTTTAATGGATGAAAAGTCCCTTCCTGAGCAGTAATATCCTGTCATGAACTGTCGGGCGTGAGATGCGCAATGTCAAACGGTGGGAGCCGATGGTATTCTCTAGTTTTTTTTCTCGCAACCATATCCAAGTCTTCAAACCCATGTTAGACCCGACAGACATAACGAGTAGTTGGTTGATCTTTATTATTTATGAATAAATTCTTGAAAATATGTTTCTGATGGTTAACGTTTGTTGCCAGGATGTTTAGCAATTATGGGTATCATAATTAGTTATTTAAAATGAGATCACAAATATACTTTCAATGCTCGCATATTCCAGCCAAGTCCAATACTAGGAAAGAAGAGCAATTATTAAAATTGGAACTTTTATTATCTACTTAAAGGAGTGGAGTTGTCGACTCGGTAAGCAGGAAATATTCCTGAGACTCCAGGGCAGAAGGTTTGAAGCAAGTTGCGACAAATATATTTATTCTGCTAATCACCCTTATACAGGATACCAAAGATAATGGTCTATGGGAAGCCAGACAGCAAACGAAGTAGTGGATGTCCTCGGATCAATGGATATACGATGTGGAGGAGGACTTAAAGCTACTGGGTATACAAGAATGGAGGAGAATACCGCAGATTCGCAGAGATTGGTTGGCTGTGGTTGAGGAGTTCTTACAGTTCTTGCAGTACTGTAGAGCCAGAATACTAATAATAATAATCAGCCTTATAAGGTAAACCTTTCAGACACATCCAGCATCTTTGCTAGATCAATGCTCTTCATTGGGTAGACTTGATAAACTGGTTTGCTGAAAACTAATTCTAACCTCATTTTTATAAACATATTGAACAGAAAGTTGGATGACCGTTTAGCAAATAAAAACTTTGCCAAATACTGAATCCAACAACTTTAACAGAAGGTATATGGGAACACTTTAAGGGTGGAACTTTTAGTGTCAGCAAGACCTTAAAAAATAACTTTTTCTTTTTTAAATAACCATTCCTTACAAATTAGTGTACTCGCTTATAATTAAGTAATAAAATTAAAATGTTGAAAACAATTCAAGATGGCAAGATAGATGTCTCAAGTTAGATACAGAAGCTATAGAAGAAGAAGGCTTTCCTACTCCTTGGTAATACTTCAGGAAGGCTATTTAAAATGATGTTACCGATATACTTTCTATATTCACGCATAAAAATAAAATGTAATAAAAGAAAGAAGGATATGCGATTGTCATTGTTAAATTTTTGAACTATTATCTCCTACAAAAATGTGTGGAGTAGCTGAATCAATAAATCTTCCTGAAAATAATTCCTGGGGATAGGCACTCAAATTGTAGCAGATATTTTATTTATTATGCTAATCAACCTTGGGTATTATCTTTCATCAGCATTACCAACTGTAGTTGGTAGGAAAAAAAAGAGGAAAAAATAGTGGATATTTTGGTATTTATTATCTTTCATCAGCATTACCAACTGTAGTTGGTAGGAAAAAAAAGAAAAAAATAGTGGTTATTTTTATAGAGTACGATTTATCATCTTATTAGCACTTAGCACCTAACCTTTATCTCGTATATTTCGGCTGCTTCTATCACTCTAATTTTCAAAAACTTAATTCCACTACTGGAGAAAACGGCAATTAAGCGCAATGGAATTTTGTACTTAAAATTGTTTAATTTTAAGTACTCATCTATGTGCATATTTATAAAGAAAGGTGAACGTCTGCAAATTTGTTGGTAATTACTAATTTACAATGCAAATGGAAGCCCCAAGAGCTTTTGTTGAAAGCGATGGAAGAGGGCTTGGGAGAAAGGTTCCATTTTAAATAATTAAATTATCTAAAACAACGGGTTTCCATTATAATAACACACGAAGATTAGCCAAAAAAAAAGAACAAAAAGAAGGGGCCCCCTTCTTTTAAATTGCTTTTCTTTCTAAAGATAATTAATCGAGGGTTATATCAGTGCTATATAAAAAGATACAGATAAAATCGCTAAGATTATATTATAATGGCTTTGGATTTAATAATGTCTCTCTTCAACTTTCTACACTTTTTTTAATTGATTTATTTCTTTTTTTACTCAACTACTTAAAGCCCTGGAGGCGGAGATATCCCTCAGAAATTATTCAAAGTATAATGGATTAATTCTAGACTAACTTTTAAGCCTTCAAAATTATTTTAATAGTTGAAAGGACGATAAAGGATAAAAACGGAGTAATAAACCGTGCTAAAGCTGACATTTCAATGACTTTTATCTTTTAACCACTTTATAATAAATGTCGACATTTGAGAAGTTTAACCAGTATTTATTCATTACGAGAGGGTTTGTTTAATGATCGCGATATAATTGAATAGATGAAAACAAAATTAAATAAGGGGATTATGGAAGTCCAAGGGTGTTGTAAAAACTGTTCGTAAAAAAAATAAATAAGTGAAAATCAGTTTATGCACAGTTTATTGTATTTTACTGTTACACAGTTACTGTATTTTAGATAAAAAATAAAGTAATGTTCAATTAACATTCTCCCCGTGTATACATCGCAAATTGCGAGAGCACGGAAATGTAGGATCAAGTGAAAAGAGGGGGTATGGCTGGCCGTGAAGCGAAGCCGGGATGGCCGAGATGGTTGAGGCGTCACACCGAGGAGGTGAAGGTCCCGGTCCTGGCCATATCTTTTCTTTTCAAATAAAATATTTAAAAAATTATATCATATAAAAATAAAATAAATTATAATAATATTAACGACTTAAAGTCAACTAGATCCAAAATAATACCCCCTAGTTTACAGAAATAATAATAAAGACTGACAAATTTGTGATTGGTATTTTTTCTGAAATCACACTCAACTAGGTTGAGCGAGTCCTAGGATGGTCCGTAGATCCCAGAGGGTCCTTCCCACGCTGGTAACAAATTAAATAATGTATCTGCCACAGTCGGATTTGAAACAGAAATCTTTAGCATATTCATCACTCTATACATTCAGCTACCCCATTCCTCGTATATACCAGTATATATATATATTATTTTTATCAAATAATTATGATTTTCTAACTTACCAAAATAAGGTTTGTACTTTAAGTTCTAATTTTGCAATAAAATAGTATAAAACCAAAAATAAATCAATTAATCTGTGAACTCTAAAAACTCAACTTAGTACAGAGCATGTAGGCATCACCTCTTCCAGAGATTCCATATTTAAACAAAAATAACAAAGTGGCCATTACAGAAAAAAAAAGTCCCTAATGTTAAACCTCAAAGATAACTTAAAAACCAAGAAGTTCCCAAAAGAATAGAAACTGGATTGAAATATATCCATTAGGTAAAAACGAATGCACAAGCACTATGTTGAAAACTTCATTCCTATGCTATTGAAAACGGTATCTCTGTTAAGTTTAAACTCATAACTCTGTTCCAAATCGCTTATAATTTCAATAGCCTAGCTGAACAGAGTGGAAACAGTTGATAAGCCAGTAGGTGGATATCAGGGTGGATTTGCGAAAGCATAGGCTGCTCAGAACAAATAATTAATAAACAATCAAAGTATCAATGGATGCCTTAGATAAAACGATACGCGAATTTTGAGCGAAAACTAAATCTGCAAACTTAATACCGACCAATGGTTCATTCAACTACAGAACTAAAAATAGTAAAAGTTTTAAATATTAAACTTTACATTACCTTCGTATCAATAGTCGGTTGAAAACCTTTATTATATAAATGAAATCATGAAATTCAGTGTTTCATAGAACTCTATTTCGGTTGAAATTTTGACACAACTAATTGCTTTCAAGTATGTTACATATAGAGCTGGGTAGGTTAATAGTAGTGCGCTGAGTTGCTGTACTGAATGCCGTGGGCGGATTCTGTGGGATCTGGAGACCCTCCTGGGGATTACCCAGCCTCTATAAAGTCGATATACTTAATGAACCGGACAAATCATCTCCTTGCTCAACCGTTGTCCTAGAAATAGTACAGTCTTTACCACGTACTAAACCAACTTCGTCAGTTGTAGTGGAACATTTTTTTTTGTTGTTTTTTTTTTACGTATGTATATTTGAAATATAAATTAATCGAAAAAAAATGAAATTAGTTTAGTTTAGATAAATTATAAATTATCTTGAATAATATTAGTTGACCTTGAATATAACAGGAAGAAAATGATCCGTGTGTAAGCCAGAAAAAAAATATTTTAAATTAGGAGAAATATTTATTTGAAAGCCAACGTTTCAATTATTGCACACATTGTGTGTCTTCTTCATGGATTATAATTGGGTCATGGGTTGACATTTGACTCAAATTTATGACTAGATAGATTGAGTCAACTGTCAAACCATGAGCCCATTACAAGTCCTGAAGAAGACCTGCAGTGTGAGTCGAAACGTAGGCTGTCAAATAAATAGATCTCCTTATTTAAGAGAATTTTTCCTGTCCTCCGTCTGGACCATTACCTTTGAAATTATTAAGTTTTAACTAAAAACATTGTTTTAAAGTTATACAGTTAAAATAAACAAACACCTGAAAAATGCTAAAATTTTATATAAATCTCGCTTGCAACCAATTATTTCACAACTTTTTTTTTTACCAAATTTATAATCGTCTGTGGTCATTTTGTTGTCTTTAACCCATGAAATAACATTTTTCCTGAGAAAGAATTATTTTTGAAATCAATAAATTAAAAAAGTTCCAAAAGTCTGTTTTTTGTTGTTGTTTTGTTACAGCTCTAACAAAAACTGGCGTGCAAACCTACATAACTTCTATCTGTAGTTCAGTTCAGCCTTACTTGACATCAGATTTTCCCACAGAGGGAATAAGACTGCTAAGCCAAATCAGAGTTTCTCCCAGCAAGCAAATCATTTTTTACGCCAACAAAAAACATGACTACGCCAACATAAAACAACCCGTGGAATCAATACTGAAGACAATTGTCCACTAAGTTTAAATAATTCACTGGATGATCAAAAGCACATCTTTTTTGCCTGTCCATTTTGTGTAGAACCAAGAACTAAATATTTAAAAAAGACTTTGTTTATTTCTTCTGGTTTAGACCGTGTAGATAAATTTCTCGCCAACGTTTCGTCAACCATGCTGATGACTTCCTCAGGGCTGAGATGAGAAAGTTCTTTCATCTCAGCCCTGAGGAAGTCATCAGCATGGTTGACGAAACGTTGGCGGGAAATTTATCTACAAGGTCTAAACCAGAAGAAATAAACAAAGTCTATTGTAATAATTGTGGTCGTGGAAGCCTAAAAGAATATTTAAATATTGATATCAAAACACAACAATAAAATGAGGCTTTGTTTCAAAATCGGGTACATCCACTTTTCCAAAAAAAAAATAATATTTTTTATAAGTTTTTAATGCCAGAAATGATGTATAAGATGTCTTTATTTCAAAACCTTCTAGGTTGTTTAAAAGTCAATACCAAAAGATTCCATTTACTATTAAAAATGGTTACATCCATTACATCAAATGAAAATTTTTGATGAAAAACCAAAACTATGTATATATACTCGTATCGACCAGATATTTTGTGATCAAAGTCACCTATATTATATCCAAAATATTTTTTTTTATTACAGGAGGTTTTAAAAAAGATATGATCATAAAAAATTGTCAGTAATAATTTTTTGACGTGAATTGTTAGTAAAATAACGAAAAATAATAAAAAAATTTGTTAAGTTGATTATTTTTTTTAAATTTAATTTTTTGTGATCAGTCCTGAAAATGGATTTAACCGATCGAACGCCTCTCATTGTTAATCTCTATTATTTTCTATCTACGTATTGGAATAGCTCTGGCCCAGTGACATATATTGATACATGACGCAACTGTCGTCTAATGAACGAGTCAGTTTTTTAAGAAGAATATAGTCATTCCTTAATAATAGACCTGGAATCGCAGATGATGTTATCTTTCCTAGAGAATCAGGAGAATTAAATGACAAAATCTTACATCATTGGAGAGTTTAGATAAAATGCCACTAGAGGTCGCCATTCTTACCTATCCCTTCCATATAGAAAACAAGTCAAGGTCTTATCAGTGATTATAGATAATTAAAATCTGCCCATTTAAACCCGTAAATACCTTAGACAAGCGAAAGTAATTAGCATCAATATAAAAATAAATCTATCTCAAGTTGTCGAACAAGAAACTTCAGTTCAAATCTTCGATCAAGAATAACCATCGCTCTCTATCTCAGACCTTCATATAAGAACATCACAGCGGAAGGATCTTCTAATGAATGCAAGTAATAGATTTCAATATTCTGCAGAATAACGTCGATAAATGCATTTTATGTTAAGAGCTCATTAAAATTAAATTAAATAAATTCAAAAGCGCTATATAGTTATACTATATTAATTGGTTATGTTTTAAGTATAACGAGATTTAATAGTAATAAATTGGTAAATATATTTAATATTTGATATATGTGAATTTCTAGATCAATTATATGGTTTATAAGTTGAAATCAATTTGTTTATTTTAGTGTTTATAATTGGGATTAATAATAAAACAATGTTAGTGAAATGTATTATGCCTTATCTATTTATTTCCTGATGATGATCCATATTTAAATTTAAATTCCATATTTAAATAATTTATTCCAGGTCTTATCAGTGATTATAGATAATTAAAATCTGCCCATTTAAACCCGTAAATACCCTAGACAAGCGAAAGTAATTAGCATCAATATAAAAATAAATGTTTATCACTGGTAGGAATGGAATAATATACATGGTTGTATATCCACACTCATAAATTAAAAGTCGAGTAAAGTAATCCACATAAATTCCTTTGATTTATATAATTTTTCATTTTCTTACATACTAGTTTTGCTACAGCAATTCTTCATAGTTCGATTTGTTCGTAGCTGTAATTTGAATTTTATATTCATCGCTATGTTCAATATATATTATTTGAGTTGAATTCCAAGTTGTTTCCTTGGAAGGTTGCAAGTTGGTCTGTTCCTGTATGTTTACTTTTTATTATGTACTTTTAGTTTTGTAATTTTCAGAATAAGCTTTCTGTATTTTACTAATTTAAAAATCAGAAATACATAAATAAATACTTTTATCTGTCGAAAACAAATAAATATACTCTTTTTGTTGGTTTAGGGATCCCCTAATGGCAATATTAATATTAAACCAGTTCAACTACACTATCTAAGACTGAGGGAATAGTATAATTTGGAGTGTAATGCTGATATATCTATGTGTATATATATCGATCACAAGCCACAAGAAGGGCTCCAGGTGGTGGTTTCAGGCCGGGGTAGCGCCTTCAGATAGATTACCCGAGTTTGAAATGAGCATGTAATAGCTTGTGAAGTTTAGGACTACTATTCGAAACACGTGCAAATAGCCGGAATTGTATACTTTATAACTTATTGCCCAACTGCAGTAATCGAAATAATGGCTTAAATAATATCGGAAATAGAAGAGAGGTAATCTATACATAAACAGTGGCCCATAGACAAAATGATACACCAGAATATAAATAGGAATCTTTGAATAAATTTGAGGGTGATCTAGGACAAATCACTTCCTTGCACAACCGTAGTTCATACAGTCTCTGTCATGTACTGAAACCCAGACCCATTCACGGGTTTTAGTGGTACTCGTTACTGGTTTCTTTGAATCAATAAATAGTTGAAATCCAACGAGTTTTATTATTTTTTATTGCTTATCTAGTCCGTCCAGTGCTGCTATCTATAGGTGTAGACTGAAGGGATTTGAATCCTCCCATCATCTCATCTGTGAACTCATTTTGTGGTGCACTATCGTTACAAGTGGACATATACCTAACCTTAATTTATTGTGTTTTTTTGGCCAAGAAATAGCCAACATTTTTCTTCATCTTAAGTTTTTCTTTGTGGCTCAGCGGTAAGCATCCTACGCTAATCAGTAAATAATATTGTATATAATTTTAGTTTTTTCTTGAAATTAATTATTTCTTAATAATTTTAGTCGGTGCTTTGGTTTTTCTAGTTTATGCTATGTTTCTTTGATGAATTATTAATAAATTAAAATATCAATAAATAAACTCCGTTTTATTTAGGCCTTTTTCATTCTTCTTCCTTAGACTTTGATACCTACAAACCTGGTCACACAACTTATATTAAATTAAAAACTATAATTTATTTTCAATAACAAAACATTCGGAGTAATATGCTCTTTTATTTATAGACATGTGAAAATAAACAAGGATTCAATAATAACAATAAAACTATTGATGTGGAAAATGGAAAATCTATTTTCCATTAGTTATACTCTTCTGTATTCAATAATAGGAGCACACGTTTAAAAAACATGAGTCATAGACATTTTAATGACGGGAAATCTCTGAATCAAAAAGTCAAAATTATTTTAATAAGCAGTTGGACCAACTGTCAAAATTAAGTGGAGAGGTTGAAAAATGAAAATTTCATTGCCAAAAAAAGTTTAAATGCAAGAAAAATTCTAAGTGATAGGGATGAGACTTTAATTGTCAAAAAAATAAATCAAAATTTACGTTTGAGAGTACCCGAAATGACCACGGAAATATCCAAACACTTAAGCCAGTAAACTCAGGAAGAGTACAGCGTGTTATAAGAAAAATGAATTCCATGAAAGAGTAGCTCCATAATGAATGAATTATGAATTGTGTAATATTTTTTTTAAATAATTGAAGTCGAGTATTTTTAATTTTATTTTTTGTACATATTTAAATTGATATTATAAATAAATTCGTTGAAGAGTTTCGGGCTTTGTTTCCTGTAACTATTTAAGTTTTTCTTATTTATTTTTTTCTACAGGGTATATCAATGTCTCTACTGTATACATCAGACAACTACAAGAATTACTAAGTAAATATAAATTAAAAATAATCAAGTGATTAGAGTATTATTATTAATAGAATACATGCAATAATAGAAAGAACACTATGAAATTATTTTAAAAATACAAATCGATATGCTTGAACATATCGAATGTACATATGTATAGTATGTATAAAAATATGAATTATAAGCGGAAGATAAAAATAATACTAATTACAAACAATACAGTGATATATACAATAGACAATACTAATAGACATAATAGATGAAATGATGGAGCATGCAGTTAAAACTAGGACTTAAGAAATTTTAGGCATGCCTAGAAACTCGAGGGGAGAACATGTTTTAATGATTTTTACATAAATACGGCAACATAAACGGCTGATTCTTAAAAAATGTTATTAAAATGACAAAGTGATGATGGTGATATACTATAGGAGCATAATAATTAAACAGAACTTACAGAGGTTATAACTTATTAATAAATATTTATAATGCCA
Source organism: Arma custos (assembly GCA_037127475.1). NCBI lineage: Eukaryota > Metazoa > Arthropoda > Insecta > Hemiptera > Pentatomidae > Arma > Arma custos. The sequence goes on along the minus strand of CM073761.1, from coordinate 80,772,616 downwards.
ATTCATACCAACTAACACTTTTTTAAAATTAAACCAACCTTACACCTAATATAAAAAAAAACATAATTTGAGGTGGCGAAAAAATATTGGATTAATTTGGTGTAATCGACTCTTAAGCTTCGTGATTCGTGGTTCGTGCTCAAATGATTGAAACGTTTTTTCAATAAAAAAATCATATTTATTGTATCATGTTTATGTAACAAAATATTGTTATAAATATGTAAACGCTCAAAAAAAGCTCTTTTATAGCACGGAACAATAAAGCAACATGCAACAACATTATATTAAATAAATAATAATGAACGAAAATATAAGGAAAGACGGCACTGTGGACGGAGAGATTTCTTAGGAAGAGGATCTTAAGTACGGAGGGATTCCAGGGAAGACTGAAATAGAAAGAAGCAGCGGAGAGAAAAGATGTAAGACTATTGGAAGGAACGGAAGAGAAAAAACATGATGGAGAGAATTGAAATTGACAGGTGGTCAATAGTAGGCCACATCGAAAAAAAGAAAAGAACTAAGCGAAATCTAAAACAAAATACATACATTTTGGATATGTTTGAAAGATAACCAAAACAAAGCTTAAGTCTCTTGAATAATAGCCAAAAACTAACCAATCCAGACATTATTATCCATTTACAGTACATCTTACATTAACAGTCCAAAAAGCGCATGTCCGCCAGAAGCACGAAAATACATGAAATTTACGTGGAAACGGGGAAATAGTTATTTAATTGACAAGTGGGGAAAGTGCCACTTTAATACGTCCGAGTGAATTTTACCACACTCGCCTTCGGCTCGAGAGTGTTATAATATTATTTCTCACGTGTTAAATATTACATTTTCCTGTAACCATTTAAAAATTAAGAAATTAAAGGTGAAACTATAGATTTGTTGAAACTACACTAGCGCAATCTCTTACCATTTTCTATTACTAATCGCAGTTCTATCTTCTAATACATTTAAAGTTATATTAAATATTTCTAAAAAATCGCTTCAAAATAAGTAAAATCTATCTTGAATTTAATATAAAATAGTTCTAAAATTATTTATTTTAACATTTTAGGATTATAAAATGAATAATATTATAATACCGCCTTTTTAACATTTAAAATAACAGAGTGCTGACTGCCAAATTCGATCTAGGTGGCTGTTAATTTTCCTCACTAGTGAGGGAAAGTGGTTATCCCTCACTAGTGGGGCAAAGTGGGACTTTCCACACCAGTTTTAGTTGATTAATGGATAGCATTACTCAATGGTTGCAGGAATAAAAATATTTACAAACCACACAACCAGAAACATTATAAATGATCATAACACTAAATTGATAATATTTACCTAAAAACGATTTAAAGAAAAATAAATGAAAATGAAGTATGAAACAAGGAAAATGAAAATTCCCTATTTACTGGTAATTGAACGCATTAATTTTTGTTTTTAATACTTTAAATTATATCACACATGTAAAAAAATTGATGTATTAAATCAGAGACCACCCGGTCGGATCTCAGCCAACCAGATCATTGGAAGAATAGGTTCCACCCCAGGATTAGAAAGTTATAAATACCGAAGTGTAGAAGTGCATTTTCAGTCCCATATTAAGCCCAGAGGAAGTATGGCAGTATGGCCAGTGAAACGTCGGCAAAAAACGGTAAAAAAAACAAGAAAAAACACGTGATGAATGGATTAAGAATGGATCTTGTTGAAATGAGGTAAATTTATTTTTTTTAAAAGTACGAAAATAAATATTCTAGTCAAAATAAAGAAAACCTCGCTCTGACTAGCCCCAACTTCCTTAATTTCTTTTAGTCTTATTTGTAATTAGTATCATTAAGGGTATCTGTCCCTTCGAGTTGAGCTACATCTTAACTTTTCATTCATTCTCTTTTAATATTTTCCAAAAATACAAGTTATCATGAGCTTTAGTGTGGAAAAGAGAATGTAATTATGCAAAATGCTTATATTTTGCATAATTATATTCTCATTTCTATAAGTTGTTAGGAACTCGTGAAAGATTCCCATCATAAAAATTCTCCGATAAAAATAATAATAATAAAGTCCGATTAGCCATATCAGCTTTAAAGTGACGTTAAATGAATAAAACAACAAACGGAGGCGCAGATTGAGATAGGCGACAAAAGGGGTAGTAACCCTTCTTAAATGCAAACAAATATTAAACAATATGGTTTCCTTTGTTTCACAGCCCGAAAATTTTTCGAATTGATTTTAAATCGAATAATAAAACCTGTACCACCACAAGCCGTGAAGGTGGTGTGAACGTTCAGTACATAGTAGAGACTGTAGTGTTTCATTGACAACTGTAGTACAGGGAGGTTATTTGTCGTAGATCACACTCAATCACCAGATTCCCCCCTTATTTCGGGTACCGACATTATACAGGCTGGGTGAGCCCCAGGAGGGTCCTATATCCCATCGAACACTCGTTTTAATGATTAATACTTAAGTAATTTACATATGGAACGAGTATGAGCGCACCACATTGATTGAACTTTTCGAATTAACGTAGCTTTGAAATTGATACTATTGCTGTAGCATTCCCATCGACTCCATAATGGTATAAAATATTTGATTAAGGCGCTTGAATGACTACCGAGGTCGGTTTTAATAACCCTACCGGTTTCGTATTTACCGGAAAACAGATAGCCTGGGTTATTAAACTGGCCAACCCTTCTATTGGCCTACCCACTCCCCCTCCGATAAAAGTAAACAGTACCAGTGTTTACACGTAATATATTCTCATAACATTAACTAATTTTATTGATTATATTAAGGTTTAAATAATAATAAAAAAAATCTTTATTTAAACTTTTAAGATTACAATTAATTAAATAAGACTCATATACATGAGTATTGCAAGGCCGATTTGGAATTACGGAGTAGAGCTAAGGGGCACCACTGAGTCATCACATTCCTCTCGTATCCAATCCTTGCAATCCAAAAAACTCAATGCTCATACTTTGTTACGAATAAGCTCATCCATAATGACCATTATGTCTCATTTATTCAGATTTGGCCCCAATCCGATATCAATCCTTTCATGACAAACTATTTTCTCGCTCAAATCCCCTGATTTTAAATCTAGCTACCTCTTCAATTACCGATAACCCTCTAAAAAGAAGAGGGCTTTTTCTCAGAAGCAGTTGTTTCTCTACTTTCCTTTATCTCATACCATTATATATTATTCATTCTAATAGTTCGTTGTATTATTATAGTACAGATGTAAATTTCAATAATTTTTTTTTAGAATAGAATAATTAATTGATATTTACAACTGTAATTATATTACATCAAGTAAATCTACTGTATGAACAAAGGACATGAAAAAAAAAACATTTGTGCAGAAACTATCCATTGATAGCACTCCAATAAAGTTCTATAGTAGAAGGTCTCGAGACCATCTTCTTTTCAGACACCTCGGAGGGTTGTCAGGAATATTATGGGAAGCAAGTTGAGAGACTAGCGGATTCAAAGGTGTATGGAGCTTGTCATGGAAGGATAGGTATCTAGTTTGGGCCAAATCAGCAACATATGGGATATTCAGATCATGATGGATGAGTTTGTTTGTGACATAATGAGCATTGAGGATTTCACGAAGGATTTTGGATCGTAAGGATTGGATAAGAGATAAATTGGATGGTTTAGTGGAGCCCCAAAGCTCAAATCCGTATGTCCAAATAGGTCTGATAACTGTCATGTAAATGAGTAAATTATTTGTAAATAATTGGGAGCTTTGAACGTTTGTCAAGTAAATGTTGAAGTAGGCGAAAACGTCGAGCAGTTTCTTGTATTTTCATTCTTGTATGAGGATTCCAAGTGAGCGTTTGTTAAGATGGAGAATTTCAATAAATACATTTAAAAAAAGATATTTTAAAACTTAACAAAAATTCCACGCGAAATTTACCGTCTAGAATAAATTTCGTAGTATTTTGAAGCTCTACGTTCCTGCCAGCAATCTATATGTCATCCAAAGCACCGATTACAACAATTGTGTGAATGATTAAATTTGGCATTAAGCTAAACCATAAAATTTACTGTTTATTGCCTTTAATTGTGCCAGATTGAAAAAAAAAATGTTAAAAGGTTGATATAAATTATGTCTATAGACTACCATTTCATTGCCTGTGCTTGTAGGTGCAAAACGATGTCTATGAGTACTATATTCCTAGTAATATAAAACAGTATTCACTTTTGAATTTATTACGATCTAAATTATTTAGTCTTATTTTAATAACGAATGATTTAATATTTTTCGCTACGTAATACAGTTATTTAATTTCAATTATTCTGAGAATTAAAATTTTAAATTCTCAATTATAAAGCAATTAAAAAAAAAAAGGAAATGTGTTTTTGGAAGCACTCACTGATTTTTCGATGATCGTCAACTAATAAAATTAACAATTCATAACATGTTCTTAAATTTGGTATTTACATATAAAGAATATTTGGGCCTTAAGTAATGGGATACATTATTAACCAGTCTAATCTTGCAGGATTTGGTGTAATGGAACAATCCTAAACCTTATTACTGAATACTAAGCGGAGTGGCTCAGTGGTAGAGCGCTGAGTTGCCGAACCGAATATTTTGGGTTCAAATCCCGCTCGCTGGCAGACTTTTATTCAATCTGCAAAGGGGACTCCTAATCCTCTAGGATCCTCCTTGGGCTCACCAAACCTCTATTAAGTGGGAACCCAAAAATAGAGGGAAAAATCTGGCGGTTGAGTGTGATCTAGGAAAAATCCCCTTCCTGCAAAACCGTTGTCCAAGAAACACTACAGTCTCTACCATGTGCTGAAACCCAGACCTATCAAGGGTTGTAGTGGTATACGTTATTTTTTTTATTACCTAATACATATTATTATTATGATGAATTTATTTATATACTAACGACCCGTCCCGGCTTTGCACGGATAATAAGGCATATTATACCTACACATTTCGTCTGTCTAATGTATTTCATTATGCAGATATTATAATCATAAAAACAAAATAAAATACTCATTTGAATTATAGGTTATAAAATATTATAATAATGGCCATGAAATGCTGAAGTTTATAACTAAATTATATAAGTTGATAAGGATTAATACTGTACTGGTCAAAATAGCTCTCCAAATAACGCGTTATCTATTTTCTAGAAAATAAAATAGGTAATGTAAGCTATCCTTAATAAATACTCGTAGATATATGCTATCTCTTAATTTTTTGTAGATCTATAAAAGTGGAATATACGACCATGCATTGTTTCATTATAAGTCAGAGATCGGGTAGAATCTTCCATGAAACCTCCCTGGTGGTTATACTTTTTCCTACACTTCAAACAATTATTGTTATATTCCAAAAAATTTACACAAAACCTTGACAAATTATATACCTAAACCTTGCTGGTGTATCACTCTATCTATTGGTGAAAACCGCATGAAAATCCGTGCAGTAGTTATTGAATTTACCGCGAACAAACGCTGCCGAGGACTTTGTCTTATAATGTGTATAGATTTATACTAAATTAATAAATTATTTTTTAACTTAGCTGGACTCTTATTTATCTAAACAACATTGTTATTGTTGGGATAGTTTTTTAAAGTGATTTTCGAGCATTTTCTTCCTACTTACATATATTTTGAAATAATTTACAACAGTCGATATAAGAAGAAGTTCCACTGGTTATTTTATATCTGGCTTTGTTTTCTCGAGAGGAGCTTCTATTTATTGAAGGGGTCAATAAAGTACGTGACCGGATGGGATAAGGAGGATTCGCTCCTGGGGATAATGGCAAAATTTGCGGTAGGAGTCGTTTGTAAGAAGAGTTTTCCTGAGACCAATAGTATAAACTTTTTGTTTGTTATTTTAGAAATACACTAAAAATAAACAACAAATAGTATATAACAAGGCGTTTCATAAAACGTGAAAGCATAATTATACAAACTTATGCATACATTGGACGCCAAGAATCAATGGTTTCCAAAAAAAAAAAAAAAGGGATATTTCGCACTAACAAGGGAAGGCCACAGACATGACCAGCGATTTCAATGAAACTTTTTTTTTATAATAATTCGAAAAATATTAGACATGTGTCCAAGAGATCCAGAAAAAATATTTAAAAAATTAAAACACTGGATCTCAGCAAATTCTTACAATACTTTTTTCTGCCTTGGTCCTGAATATATATTTGTAGTTCTTGTATAACAATCTATTGAATTGAACTGAAAAAAATATATTGCTGATTGTGCACTCTAATTACTGTTATATATAAACAGAATTAATTTATTTTATAAGTTATATCGGCTTATTTATATTACTTGAATTTATTGTGGATAGTTGAGAGCTGGCTTATTTGTTTTTTTTGTTTGTTCATTTAACGTCACTTTATGATGCTATGGCTAATCGGACGATGCTACAGTGGGAGGTCTAAATTTTGCCTATCCAGGTTTAATTAGGATAGGGGTTTTTTAACGAGTACCTGACATCGTACAGGCTCGGAACTCCCATTTAACGTTCCTTCCGAAGGACGGCGTAACTAAGGATTTTTTACTCTCTTAAAAATATCCTTATACTCCCTTGAGAGCTGGCTGATTTAAGGTTTCAAAGCTGATAACAGTTCTTTTCTACTATAATGAAATAGTGAGCTTCAGATACTTCTTCTACTTGACCTATGAAAGACATAAAAAAATTCTACATACATTTTTTCCATGTTTTGTATTGTACATTTCAGAAAAATAAAAATAAATGGGGGGGGTCAAGATGAAACTACATTTTTTGAAGGTCGGTATTGACCACTTAAAGTGAAAAACCAAAAAATGTTTTTTTATTTTTTCAAACTAGGCCTGAATAACTAAAACTTTTACTTGAATCATTTTTCTGAATTTTGTTTCGTTTAAAAGTTGAAAACGTTTGATCCACTTGAAATGGGACACCCTGTTGAAATGGACATACATACACATACAATACAGTATATTGAATATCTATGTATGCGTATGTCTAAATATACATGATGATTTTTTACAATTACGATACGGCTAATTTACCATCTCTATCTTTGTTTTCTATAATATTATATATTAAAATATTATATCATCTATACTTCGAAATATTAGTTGAAACATTTCTTGTTCGACTTGTTTTTGTTAACTTGTTCATATTGCAGCTATCACAAATAAATATCTTTCATCTGATCTAAAGTAAATGATAGAATAAACATTTTTGATCGCAGAAATTCGAGATTGGACCAAATGCAAACTATTTAGCTAACAAAATATTCGGTTCAGGATTTAATTATGATTCCCATTCGACAAAATATTGCGTTGTCTGACGTAATCCTTTTAAAACGTTCTGATGTAAATAAGCATTATTTGCACGGTTTTCAATAAGCTCTGACTTATTCATCCAATATCCTCTTAATATTTGCTTTAGAACATTGGCAAGATTAATGTTGGAGCAGCTTTTATTATTATTCCATTTAATCATATGGAACTTATTCCCTGTAGTGCTGGCAGAATATAAAATCGTCATTAAAATTATATGATGGTGTGATTAATATGAGTGCATTTCAAAGAAAAAACAAGAAAATGTGCATCAGGATAGATTATTTGGTTTGAGAAATATCAGCATAAATTTCATAGAATGAAGATTTTAATAAATTACTTTTATTAATTACACCAGATGTCATTTATATTATACCAGATATTATAAACCGATGTTGTGATCTATTAAATATAGGTACAATTATTATACCAGATATCATAAACCGATGTTGTGATCTATTAAATATTGATAAAAATGGTTAACTGAACAAAACATTAACCGTCTTAAACAGAAAAAAGTAAATGATAGACCATCAGTAATTAAGGATTTATAAGGGAAAAAATTAATATAACTATCATTGAATTCTATAAAAAGAGATTGCTTTGCACTGGAATACAAGAATATTTAATAATTAAAATTCAGTTTGAAAACACACTTTGAATATGCAATAATACAAAAAAAGAAATAAATATATAACTAAATTTGATGAGTCTAGGCTCGTAAGGTCGGACCTTATGTACCAAAGCATTAATAGGAGTCGTCAAACTTAGAAAAATTCAATCATGAAAAAATCATACAAAAATTTAAATAAATTCATGTAACCTTTTTATTTTCGGAAATATAAGCATTTATTTTTTCCTTTTTTCACAATACTTAAAAATAGTCACTTTACACCATTATTTCAATCTTTATTTTTTAAAAGTGCTATGGTTGGGCGCATGTTTTTGCTTTTAATTTATCCTTTCCAAGCTATTGATCTATAACAATAATCAGCTACCATTTTTAAAAAAAAATAACATAAGAAGCTTTCACACAAGACCTAATTATGATTATTTAGATAATTTAAACTGCATCTAAAATAAATCCCTTTTATTAATATTGAAAAGTAAAAAGAGGCCTTACATAAATGTTAAGACCGTGGAAAAAATTCCAACGAAAAGCCCTTAAGTCTCCAAACTAAAACAGAAATTGAAATTATCTGTTCAATATTTCGCCTATTCAGGCATCCTCAGGATAGAAAGAGAATAACAGCAAAACAAAACATGAATAATGCACCAAAGAAAATCAATCAATGAGTTGCATTTTAGCCTTGGAGGTGGTGGGATGTTTCTTGGGTGCATTATTCATGTTTGGCTGTTATTCTCATTCTACCCTGAAAATAGGAATCGTTGGAATTTTTTCCACGGTCTTCATATAAATCCCTTTTCTTAACGCTTGAATCTAAGCCACGGTTTTATATTACTTCTGAGAGATAAAATCACCAACCTCAACTATATCGCAGAGGATTTTCAATACTCTTTTTTTATTTCAGTTTCTTTCCAATTCAGAAAATGTATTTTTTTTAATTATATAGATTCTAGATACATTATAATGTCCCTAACTAGAAAATCCGAGTTTCATACCAGGAAAGTATCCAAAGGAAAGGTATAAATTTAGGGAGAGCTACTATTTTTAGGGATCCCAAAATAGGGTTTAAGCAAAGTTGTATGAGGAGTTACAAGTTATAAGACCTCAGTCAAACAAAAACAATAGAAGAACCAGAGATTAGTATTCAGAACTTTTTCTCCATATAACCTTCTCCCTCCCGCCAAAAAAATAAATAAAATAAGACAATATAAATAAAACTATTTTATTTTTTTATGAGAGAGAGGGCTTAATCAATCGGGGAAATTACTCGATAATCGTATGTAGGCCTATGTACAATAGACTTCAGAACGGTTTTTTGACAAAACTTCTTATCACGCAAAGGCTTGGAAAATACCTTAATGTAATTCAAAAATTCTAAGGATACAGTTTTCTATTATTAAGGTTATTTTATTTTAAATAATAAAACTAAAAGAAATTCACATTTTTATAAGTTCTAATTTTATTCGGTGATTAATGGATTATATTATGAACATATTTCTTTTGGGAAATCGCATGAGGAAAATATTTTTTAGAACATTTTCAATAAATATCGATTTTTTTTTTTTAATTTTGATTTATGATTATGTTTTTCAATCTGTGTGAATATAAGATATATTAAAATAGTTTAAAAAAAAATGATAGATGAATTTCTCTGAATCAAGTTAGATTCGAGTCTACATCAATAAATCTCGAATCGTCATGATGATAATGAAATGAATTAAAAAAAAAAAAATTAAGTGAAATAAAATGATGAAAAAAAACAGCAAACTGAATATGTATATGCGAAATTGACAATATTTAAAAATTATTTAACCAATCATGCATATAACACAATACTCAGTCTGCTTCATTGAGCGAGGACACGCCAGCTATTTGTATGGCGGCCGTATGTATATATTTTTAAAATTTGTATGATAGATTAAGAATTTTTTTGATAGATCAAGATTTTTTTTTCTACAAATCATATTAGAGATGTATCGGAAGAGTTCATAACCGGTTAAGGAAAATAAATGGGTACTGGTGATTGGATTTGGTTAGGTAATAATTGTTAGACTTTTTAAAACGTTGAGATTGGGTATTTTTCCTCATGCGATAACCTGTTTCTATTAATAATTTCTACCTCAGAATTATTTTAAGAATTTCAATAAAAAAAATCTTTTATTATTAATTTATTCATTGAAATTTACACCTGTATTATATATCAATACAACAAGTAAATGGCAACCAATGATATAAATGATACAATGATACATAATGGTATAGCTAAAGACAAGCAGAGAAACTACCATTGGTAGTCTATGAAATAATTCAAAAATAAAGTTTCTACACAATTTTATCATTTTTTTTCATACAAGGTTAAAACCATTAAAATAGGCTTGCGAAGATATTTGCGTTCTCAGAATATGTTCAAAAACGTGAAAATTTCTAACTTTAAAACTGTATAATCCGTTTATATAATTCATTTTTTAAGGCTAACGCCACGAACATGATTGTTTGATACTAATTGTTGAGAAGTATATGTTAATTTTCTGATAACGATTCAAAGGGCATCTGTCAAGAAGGACCTAGATATTGGGATACGTCTATCAGTTTGGCAGTTAATTCGATAGGAGATCATTTAAATTAACAGCTTATTAAATGATTATAAAATGGTTTAAACTTAATACCGAAATAATTGCAGAAACTGAACTTTTTTTTAAATAGGAAAAGAAATAGGTGTATTTCTGTGTAACATTTTTTTCTTTAATTTTTTTTATAACGGAGCTGAATGGCTCAATGGTACAGCGCTAAGTTGCCACGGGTTCAAATCCCGCTAGCTATCTGAATTTTATTTAATCTATTAGCGACCGGAGTTGGATCCAATGGGATGTAGTAACCTCCTGGGGTTCATCCAGCCACTCCAAAGTGGATACCCAAAATAAGGGGGAAAATCCAGGGGTATCTACGACACATCATCTTTGTAAAACCGCTGTCCATGAAACAGTAGAGTTTCTACCGTGTACTGAACCCCATTCCTTCCATTGGTTGTAGTTGTACAAGTACTTTTTTTTTTAACCTGGGAAACTAATTTGCGTCTGGCCATTTTTAATTAACTGTAACGTTTTTTTAGTATTTAAAACAATCAAATATCAATGATTAAAGGAGGTGAATTATCTTAATATTCTTAATGCTTAATAAAACCCTTTTTTGATTAGTATTATGGTATTGTGATCAGTAACGCTGAGTGGCATACAGAATGGAATAAGAATATTAACATTAGAATATTATGTTTATTTTAAAATATTAAATACAGTTTTTAAAATATGAATATAATTATAATTTCATTATCATACACCAACGTTTTTACTTCAAACCTTTTCCAGGGAGGGAATTTTTAGCAGCTACGTCAGATGAAATATGTTGGCTAAACCAGATTGATGCGGACTTTTTGACGCTGGTTATTTGACCAAGTTTAAACGCTCACAAGCGTCAAGGCCGTAGTGATTATTAATTCTTAAAAAATATTACGATAAAGGGAAGAATTTAATTATGCTTCCAGACGTAAACACGAAATAGCAAATATAATAAATGAACCTTTTTCCCATTCAAGCATGATAATTTATTTAAATACCGTCAAAACAATAATATTTCGTGTAGAAAGAAAAGGCTTAAACAATACAATAGGTTGAGTTAATAATAATCAATATAAAATTAACCCATACTGTTTTAAAGCAATAAAGTTGAACGAGGTTATACACTTTTACTCACAATAAAATCTTCAAACCGTAATTCTGGATCAAAATAAGCAAATTTTATGATTTATACTTACGAATAGTTGAATTGCAAAATGTCTCACCTCTTTTTTATTTTTTATTCTGAAATTATTTTTTTATTATGTAGGTACTATTGACTATAAGTGTTACTATGGTACAGAATTAAACGAAAAGTTTATAACATTACCAAACCCATTGAAATGTGAACTTAAAAGTCATCAAAGGAGTCCTTTGTGTTAGAATAAAGGAGAAATAGATGTAAAAAAAGGGAGGGAAAATAGGGTAATTTCAAAAGTTTTGGGATATTCTGATTTGTACCTAGAATTATGAGCAGTTGTGGACCAACATGTTTTCGACCCTATTTTTGTGGAAATTTCTAAAGCGAAACCTGACAAACAGCCTAAAGAGGATTGTTTTACAGGACCTTCCCCTTGGATAGGACCCAAAAATACCTCCCTGTCCTATAAAAGTTTCATTATAGGATTCGGCAACTTTATGGGAAAAAAGAAAAAAAAATCTAGGGGTTAAATTTTCATAATAAAATAGAAAAGAACATTTTTCCCCAGCGGATTTGTCCGTCGGAATAAAATAAATAGGTTTTGCAATAGTATTTCTTTTTAAATTTTAAATGTGAATAGAAAATAATTAAATATTTTATTTGAAAAGAAAAGATATGCCCAGGACCGGGACTCGAACCCGGGTCTCCCACCTATCCGTGGTGGTGCTTTAAACATCTCAGCCATCCTGGTTCGCTTCTCGGGCAGACATATCTTTTCTTTTCACTGATCCTATATCTCCGTGTTCTCGCAATTTGCGATGTATACACGGCGAGAATGTTAATTAAACATTATCTTTATTTTTGGATCTTGTTGACTTACGTCATTATATATTATTATAATTTATATCTTTTATTTTATTGTTAGATGTTATATTTTTTTTAAATATTTAATTCGAATCCGAATTTCGAATAATAACCAAGTTAACTTTTGGTTTTAAGACTTAACATTATGTACTTCAAAAAAACTATTATTAAGTAAAAATAAAATAATCACCATTTCACATTCATCCAATAAAGGGAAATAGAGACTATGTTAAATAAGCAAGCTTTATCTTCTTTTATTAAAAATGAATATTAAATTATTACTGTGTTGTAAAGATTCATTTTTTTTGCTATGCTATTACATTAGTATTCCTGCTTCTTAAACAAATTTGTACATTACTTTACACTAACAATGTATTATACTTTTTTTTTTTATCCGTGTCAACTAATTAGTCCCATTTTTAAGAATATGTATTTTTTTATCTAAAAATGTAATCTTATTATTTTTAAAATAAAAAAAAAAGAAGATCTTGAGGAGAGAATATTTTAAAATCATGAGCTATTAAGATTTTTACCACAGCACTAGACCCTTTTATTTTTATTTAAAACAAATTAAATAACTTCACTGTACTTTTTTATTTTGTCATTCAAAAGTATTATGGGCTTTAAATATTTAATGAAATGGGGTTTCAATCTTCAATGTTTTTAATAGTCAAGGCAATTCAATTACAAATTTATATTTCGCATTGTGAATAACTAGGAAATATATTGCCGGAATAAACTTGAGTATTTTAAAGTTTATACTTTATAAAAAAGATTAAGTTTTGTTTTAGTGTTAATTTTAGTTTTTTTTACATCTTGATGGTATAAATAACTAGAAAAGTAATGACAAAATGTATAATATGAGACCGATCCCAGATCTGAAGCAACATGAGAAAATTCCCCTCCCCGAAAAAGACCCATTTATGAGATATTTCCAACTCAAATTTACATTTCAATAATGTGGGCTTTTTCCTCCGTAAATTCCCATATTTTTTTTAAATAGTACACAATTGCATGATTTAAAATAAAAAAGTTTAGAGTCAGTGATAAGGTGACTCTCCATACTACAGTACGATAAGGCGTAGGAAATGTCATATATAAATCTCACTTAATAAAATGATATTGTTGCACTTGTAAACAACTAAGGAATTTTTAGGAATGTCCTGACATTTTTTTATAAACCCTACTTCTAAGGACTACTTGTATTCTTAAACTTTTAATTATTTTTGAATTCTTTAAAAATTATAAATTACAAAAATCAATTTAACTATTATTGTTTCAAAGTTAAAAGTATTTTAAGTGTGGCTAAATAAGCCTAAATACATGCAAGTTTTCTATTTTCTTAATCTTCTTTTTTTTTCTCTATCTTCTTGTTTTCAATAGTTTCTTCTTCTTTCTTCTCTACTGGCAATAGTAAAAAATTAACAATAATTTATTAATATATTGCTATGAAAACAATACACTTTTCGAAGTTTTATAACTTTTAGTGAAATCATTATGCTAGTGTATAAATCATAAAGCCGAAAACAATTAAATTAGATAAATAAGAACTGACTGATTTTGGCTATTATTGATAATTTCATAATTTATTTAGGTTTAAAACTATATAAGATCCTTCAATCCCAGGACTTTTATTGCATACATTTTTTTAATGTTCTCCTATAAGGTAAAGTTGTAGTAACATCAGAGGGCATTATATGTGTTAATTATTAACAAAAACCTGAAATTCGTAGTATTTTTTCATTACACTCAACACAAACACTTATGATCTCGACTGATTCGATTTTTTTTTTTTACGGTGACAGTACTTTCATTTATATTATATTGTATATACATATAATGTATTAATACCGCTAAAAACGTTTTATTATGTACTTTTGTATATTTTATGTTTAATTTTAAGTAACGAAATATATGGGGGGGGGGGGTTCTTATTGATCCGATGAGAAAGTGTTACGTAATTTTTTCTGACGAGACAACTTCGGGATTAAAGAAAGGAGATCGAATCAGGTTTCCTAGTCGTATACATTTCCATTAAGATGGAGTTTGTAATGACATGTATTTACATTAATCGAAGAATTTTTTTTTTTAATTACTAATAAAATGTAAGAACTTGAGGTTTGCTGCGATGATAAATTATTTCTAATTATTTTGTAACAAGTGGATTATTCAAACAGAATGACTATCCTTAAACTATGAATAGCCTCTCTCTCTCCCTCTCTCTTTATATATATATATATATATATATATATATATATATATATATATATTTGGATCTCGAAATTCAGTCAATTCTTACACTTTTGGTCTTTTACTATGTTGGTCTCGTAATCATGCCTTAACAGTGAAGAACTCAGCTTTTAGGAAACTATATTAAATAATACACAACTCTAATTATAAAATTGACACGTATATGATGTTAATATATATGCGGTACTTATACATTGATGACGAATAGGCATTAACACATCAATCAACCAAATACTTGCATGTATATGTAAATCGGTCATTAATACCACTTATCTATTAACATAGTACACAAAAGCATTTAACATCGTAAACAAATTTATATCTAGACTAGTGTGTTATTTAATATAATTCACTATAATCTCATTTTTTTCACTGTTAGGGGATGATTACGAGACCATGAGAGTCTCGAAACTTCGCTCAAAAGAAGTTAAATGAGTTTACTGAATCTCGAGAACCATAATTAACAATAATTTATAAGAGTCAAGAAATGTAGATACCGATATATAATATTTTATATAATGTAAACATATAATTTGTGTGTGTGTGTGTATTTATGTAATTTTGCAACAGCTCCTTAAATGCTATTTAACAAGAAATGGCATATATATACTAATTTAAGCGGAATTTAAAATGGTATTTGGTAAACTATAGTGTGGTAAGAGATCACAGTTATTTTTGTTTAGAACACAATACTTTGTTACAAACATTTTCGAGAAAAGCCTAGATCAATTGACGTTACTAATCCTGAGCCAGCCCAATACAAATCCTGGTTTGGCATTTAAATACCAAATTAAATTGATTTATGTATATATTTATTTTAATTAATGAGCATTACCGTGCAATTATTTATGGAAATTTTTTATTGAACTATTATGTCCATTATATAAAAAAATGTAGAGACAACTAGAAGTTTGTAAGTAGAGATTGCCGATACCACCCATCGAGCCTTCGACATATTTTTTTTTTACTTTATCCGTAATTCAATTAACAATATTTTTTTCTTTAGAATTACTAAAATTAGTGCCATCTAGAAAAAAAACGTTTTCAAACATAATAATTCTAAAAAATAAATAATTTCATTGACTTCAAGAAAAAATAATGAATTGAAAAATACTTCTTATATTTAAAATTGTGGGTTGTTTAGAAATGTTTTGAAAATGATGATTTGTTAACATAAAATATTGTTATTGAAAAGTAAAAAGAGACCTCACATAAGTGTTAAGACAGTGGAAAAATTCCAACTAAAAGCCCTTAAGTCTCCAAACTAAAACAGAAAATGAAATTATCTGTCCTTAGTAATAATTTCATTTTCTGTTTTAGTTTGGAGACTTAAGGGCTTTCAGTTGGAATTTTTCCACTTTCTTAACATTTATAAAATATTGTTATTTAATACCTCCTGACCGTTAAGCAATGATAATACTTCATGAATATAATAATTAGGGATCTCATTAATTTTCGATTTTCGAGAATTTTAAATTAACTTTTTATACAGCTAATTATTTTTATTAATAAACCGAATTTAATAAGGCCCGACAAAAATGAAAAAAGTACTATTATAACCCCTTAATTAATTAACTAATTAATTGATTAACCTTAGGCTAAAAATGGACCTGAATTACTTATTATTGGAATTAATTTTTTTTTCTGCTCCGCCTAGGAATTCTTTTTTGTATTCTCACATAAAATCAGTCACGAGATACCAAATTTGAACTAATATGAAGTATGGAAAAATTTCTGTGGAATGAATTGAATTAAACAAAACATCTTTGATGTTTATAAATTTTAATATCATAAAAATATAGTAATTAAAAATGTAGGATACTAATTTTAATACAAAAATCAAATTATATGTAAAATATTTCTATAAATTAAATGGATTTACAATAAGTTAAATAGATATTTTAAAAAAAATATTTAAAAGATAATATGTAAAATATACATGTATTATCATTCACTCATAAAACCCAGCACATTAGTAAAATATACAATAAAAAAAAGATCACCGCAATATTCCTTTGGAAAACAATACATCTTATTGATTGGCTGAAAAACGATAAAAATAAATAAAATATATTTAAAATCCCTTTAGAGTTTTGAATGTACGTAAGTTAAATTTATAAAGTTAAATATAAAGTTGATTTCCTATCGGTCCTTATTTGACTAATATATTATTGTGGCATTGTGGTAGTTTTTTAATTTGTTATCTAGTTGAAAAACGAATTGAGTATTTTTAACTTATTCTGAATATGATATTATGAATATATTATAATATTATAATATGAATATAATATTATGAATGTACGCAAGGCAATTTATTTTGTTTTATAAATTTATTTCCATTTTATTCCCATGTATTTAATTTTTTTCTTATATATATATATATATATATATATATATATATATATATATATATTTTGTTATTAATTTTAACTTTATATACTATATATATTATTATTGGAATTATTTTTTTTTTCTATTTTAAATTATATTTTTATTAACTATGTATTATTATTATTAGCAATGAAGCATTATTATTAATATTTATTTTGTAATTATTATTATTATTAGTATTTATGTGTACCGCTATAAATATTATATTTTTTGCGTCTTTACATTGATACTGATGCTAAGAATCATCATTGGATGAAGTGAACTAATTATTTTTGTCTTGTAATGTCTATTTTTTTAAATTAATTATTAATAATATTAAATGTGATCGAGGGATGTGACCTAATAGGACCGAAACGATGATACAAAGGGACAATTATATACGATCACATTTAGCACGTGGATCTCTTCCAACGGACTCCTACTGAGGCAGTATCATCTCTTCCTAACAGACTATTTCGTTTAATATTATTTCAGATATCTTTTATAATTTCTTTCTTTTGAAAAGTAAGGCATTAAAAACTACGTGGATATATTTAATAGCCAATGCAATCAGCAGCAATAAAAATAAATTATTCTTTTCTTCTATAATAAAAAAATTTACTTAAACAAAAATTTCGTAACAACGATAACGATAAAATACAGCGTTAGAGAATAAAAATACATCCATTTCAAAGAAATGAAGTGTATATAATACAGTAACAAGGATATTTATCAATGCATAAATAATATTAATTTATTAGTACCTTTTAATGCAAATATGATATTACGAATAAAAAATCATTATATTATAAGATAATAATATAAAAAAGCTGTTGATACACTTAATAATGCTTAACCAAAGTATTCTAGGAAAAAAATACATTGAATTTATATTTAATTAATTAATAAAAATAAAATTCAAACTTAAACTTTGCAATATAGAATATATATATATATTTTATATTTTTTAATATATTATAAAAACAGATACACTATAACATTATAAAAAATTTAGGAACCTTCATTGCAGAAATATTTAAAAACAGTTAAAGTACTTTAGTAGCTGATATATAATTTAAAATTTAGTTAGTAATAGCTTATAAAACTTCAAAAATATATTTCTTGAAAACATTTCGGATTATTCATTTATATATGCGTGTGGTCAATCTAAAACGACCGTTCTCGTTATTCTAACTGCTCCACCTCTTTGTACCAGAGGCAGTGCCCTCCTCTCTAGACCACTAAGAGGGCCTGCATGATGAGGAGAAATTACAGCACCCAAAGCACCCAAAGAACATGCCATCCACGTATAAACAATCGGTAAATAATGTTAATTTTGTATTTCTAATTATTACATTATCTACAATCACTATTTCTTTCATTTAATTTTATATAACATACAGTCCACTAATCAGAGATATCGTATCCCTATAGGTAATACCCATTTTTAACTTATAGAATGTGTACACACACACACACACACACACATATATATATTTACTTGATACACTTTACTTGATCAAATGTATGTAAAGGATGAACGAATTAGTTAGGCAAATGCAAAATCTCTGATAAAACTCAGTCCATGGACCAGTTTCAGCTTTTCCTTCATTCCATGGACCACTAGTATTAAATACTATAATAAATAGTATTATTTATAAAATAAATTCCATATATTATACCATATATATGGGATAATATATACTAGTATATAAATGAGGACTTACTTCTCACTGATATCCCAAATCCAGGTGTTGACGTTGCACGAACTGGCAGACGGTTCAACCCCGAATGCCGCTGGTCTGAGGGGTCGAGTGGTGGGGGAAAACTGAAGTAGGGGGGAGCCAATCACATTAACCTTTTTTTAGTGCCTCCATTTTCAAATTATCCATATATGGTAACTTACTTGGTTTATGGCAAAAATATGCAGAATATGGCCGTAGGCTCAGTTAGTCGTTTAATATATTTAAGTGGTTTGTTTTTTACATATTATTTTTTTTTCTCTTCTTCCCCACGGGATAAAGATTTTCAACTGATTAAAAACAAATAAATAAAATACTATACAAAATATATAGATATATGTATTAGGTTGAAAATTACCAGATGTCTTGTTTCAGATTTAATGTTAATCTGTACAATAGGAATCATTACTGCTTATGGAATTATATCATTTTTCACATGATATAATATTGTATGTATGTATTCACTTACATTATAATTCCGGATAAATTTGATTGCGAGAGATTCCTGCATCAGACAAGTAACAGAAATGTTTTTATAGTTGTGTATTTATTGTTTCTATATCTATGCGAAGTTTCATTTTGTATTAATATTTAGTATATTTTCTAATTGAACTTATTAAATTTTATTTATTGCATAACTTTTATTTAAGTTATATAAGAAATAGGGTTTTTGTTCGTTTATTAATATTTAAAAAGTAAAAAAAATACTTGCTTTTGTATGAATGGAAAAATAAAAAAAACACATAAACAAAAATTGTGTTTTAGGTGCTTAATGATACAAACATTATAAAAGAGGTCGAATTTATTTCAACTATAAGATATAGATAGAATCATAGATGTTTGTTTTTAAGGTATCTAGGGATTAACCTTTTGTGTATAAATAAAAATAACAATACAGGTTACAAAATGTCTTATAAGCTGTTGAAAGCGAAAATTATAAACATCAATATTCATTTTTATAACATAAATAGAATCATCAATTTAACATGAAAAGTTATACAATTTTTTATTAAAGGTTATAATTTTGGGTTCGTTTAAATTCTATTCAAAAAACAGAATATTTTTTTTTTTGTAGATTTTATTTACTTGCTTGCGCTTAATAGTTTGAAAAAAAATCTCATTTTGAAAACAAAAATAATATTTTTTAGTTTATTTATACTGCTGAAAATTTAAGATCAGTTACGCTAAATAACATATAGACTGACCATAACAATATAATAAAAACAATTTATTATTACTGCATATCTTTATTAAATGCAAGAATAAACATTTAATTCTTACAAACCTTTCAGAAACATAACAAGAGCAAATTAAAGTAATATTTTATGAAAATAATCAACGCAACAGTTTAACAAATGCCAATTTTATTATTATTAATGTTCTCAATGTTAAAGTTTAATTATTATAGTCTTTTAAAATATTAAATAAAGATATATAAAGTTATTCGAAATTTTTATATAGATTTAAATAATCTTAGAAATCGTGGTGTGTTTGAATATTGTG
This sequence comes from Arma custos, assembly GCA_037127475.1. Classification (NCBI taxonomy): domain Eukaryota; kingdom Metazoa; phylum Arthropoda; class Insecta; order Hemiptera; family Pentatomidae; genus Arma; species Arma custos. The sequence continues at coordinate 80,752,189 of CM073761.1, read as the reverse complement.
TGTATAAATTGCGTTTGGATATATAAAATGTTGATTATGTGTAAAACAAAATATATATATCTACTATATAAAATTGTCGTGTCACAGTGTTTGTAACAGAACTCCTCCGAAACGACTTGACCGATTCTTATGAAATTTTGTGTCTATATTCAGTAGGTGTGAGAATAGGATGTAAACTATTTTTCATACACCTAAGTGATATGTTTCGGCCATTATTATTCATTGTGTGTAATTTGAATCCGCCAATTATGGAATCTTGCACGTTTGGTCATCACAAATATCACCGGGAATGTTATTGAAGCAGCAATGTTGACTGGAATCTTTAAAGGAGAAGTCGTCCTGAAGCCACGTTTTCCAATGATACCATCAGAACCCATAATACCGTTCAAAAGACTTCAATTTGATATAAGCTTGGCTTTTGCATTGACCATCAATAAGTCTCAGGGTCAGATAATATCTATTTGCGGTTTGGACCTAGAACATCCATGTTTCTCCCACGGACAATTATATGTTGCATGCTCACGTGTTAGTAAACCATCTAATCTATTTATATTAGCAAAGGACATATTAAAAAAAATATTGTGCATCGAATTAAAATAAATAATTATAATTTGAAAAATATGATTAGCCATAATTAAAAATCAACCATGATATACCTCATTCATTAATCTAATGTTTATATTTTATCAGTTAGGAATTTTGTATATTATTTATTTATTATATACTGTACTTAGATATAAGATGAATAAAATGTAAAATCAAAAATCTATTTAATTCATTTTTTCCATTCATTCATTGTTTCTTTAAAATTCAAATTTTAAGGTAATATATTTTTAAAACTATTACAACAGCAACAGCAACGCGAGGCCGGGTCAGCTAATATATATATATATATATATATATATATATATATATATATATATATATATATATATATATATATATATATTGATGTATTGTGGGATGTATTAAGTCAATTTATTATTGACTTCCCTCCGAAATAGTCTACTTCTATTACAACCTCTCGCCCAGGTAAACCAATTAGATACCAATCATTTCCTGATATATTACTCCCAGGTGTCAGCAACGATATTGACCCAATAAACCTTTTATCCCCAGTCTGCTTCTTGATAATAGCTTTTCAAAATGTCAATTTGATGCTATATTACTCAATAATTGAAATGTTTAAATAATTTTGTATTCATTTTTTTGGGGGATATCTTAATTTTTCTGTAAACCTGTTTTAAAAAAAACTAAAAAAAAAAACTAAAGATATTATTCTTTGAAACAAATAATATAGAGAAAAAACTTAAATAATATATAATTCATAATATCAAGCATTGAATTTTATGTGTTTTACATCTATTACATTTAAAAAACAAAATATTCCACGTTGAACCGTGGATTCGAGATTTCGATAAGAATTCATTTAACACAATAAGAAAGTGCTATAAATAAAACATATAAAATTAAATATTTTCTTAATATAATATCACGGCGATTAATAGAAAATGATTGTAAAATAAAAAGTTGATGATTGCAATATTTACAGTTTCTTTTTCTGCATTAACTTCTACCTTTTAATCACCGTTTTGTATGGTTTATGTAACGCAACACAAAGTTTTTTTATGAGAGAAATGATATGAAAGCGTAAAAGAAGATATGTGCAAAATAAAGTCCATGAATGGAAATACAAGAGTTATGATAGCAATAACTTTCAAAATAAGCATTTTATTAAGAGATAAAAAAATGTTATTAAAAAAAGGAGACAAAACAAGAAACCACATAATGAACTGCCTGTATGTATCTAATTATGCACAATTCTGTCGAAATGTAAACCTCCTAAAGAACCTAAGTATTCAAATAAAATATTAAATATTATTCTGTTTTCTTTTCGACTATATTATAATAGTTATAAATAAATTTAAAAGGTAATCTGAATATATAAAAGCGTATATATGTTACTCGTTTACCGTCACTTTTGAAAATAAAAATTATGAGCTTGGTGAAAAAAATGTTTATTCTCTCTTTTCTGTTTTTCATATCTAAAATTGTTTAAACACTTCGTATAGATCTTCTTATCCGTAATGCTGTTTTGCAACCATCGAGTTTATCATTGTGGTCGTTTTAGTACTGTAATACCTAAATATGTTTTTCAGATGGTATGTCAAATTCACAATAGTTTTTAAAACCCGATATATTTTAAATATATTCAGATATTTAAAAGTCCTCATACAAGACTGAAAAGACCAGAAACTGCTCGACGTTTTCGCCTACTTCAACATTTACTGGACAAACGTTCAAAGCTCCCAATTAATTAAAAAGGGCTCCTTTACATGACAGTTATCAGACCTATTTGGACATACGGAGATGAGCTTTGGGGCTCTACTAAACCACCCAATTCATCTCGTATCCAATCCTTATAATCCAAAATCCTTCGTGAAATCCTCAATGCTCCTTATTATGTCACAAACAAACTCATCATCATGATCTTAATATCGCATATGTTTCTGATTTGGCCCAAACTAGATACCTATCCTTCCATGAAAAACTCCATACACACTTGAATCCGCTAGTCTCTCAACTTGCTTCCCATAATATTCCTGATAACCCTCCGAGGCGTCTGAAAAGAAGATGGCCTCGAGACCTTCTACTATAAAACTTTATTGGAGTGCTATCAATGGATAGTTTCTCCACAATTTTTTTTCTTGTCCTTTGTTCATACAGCAGATTTACTTGATGTAATATAATTACAGTTGTAAATATCAATAAATTATTCTATTATCTAAAAAAAGAAAGATATGTAAAAGAGCTTTTATTATTGTGAAAATAGAGACAAAAGAAACTATTTTACAAAATATGAACCCAGTACCTCTGAAAATATAGATGCTTATAAATTTACTTTCCTGTAAATTCTTGGTAGCATAGCTGTATGAACTAGAATTTTTGTCTGGGTGGTTCAAGTTTAATTTTTTATACACTCTTTTCACCCTTCCCCACTAAGGAAACCAAAAAAAACCCAACAAATCTATAACAATGTTTAGAGGAACTTAATATTTTTCGAAAGTCTATTTTTTACATTTTTATTTATATAAAAAAAAGAAGTAATTTCTCTCGAAAATTGCCAGCTTATAAAATCTTCTGTTTCTGACAGGAGCTTCCTTGACTCTTTTGCACTCTTCCAGTTAAATAATCATTAGAATGATTAAAAGTAATTATTTTCTATTGAATTTGATAGCGTATGTGTTGATTAGTAACATCAACTAAGCCGTTGGAAATAATCGGGAATTCGTACTACGGTAAAAAAAGATAGAGGAGATTTCGGAATCTACAAGAGATCTCTTCTCGGTTATGCCTTTGCAAAAAAGTTTGGATGATATTCCGACATTTACATGTAAGGATATACTGGATATTTTAGTTGTCTTCGTCCCTATTCTGAAGTACGATCAGTACCTAAGTATGCTTACCTTCCCAAGTCCTCGGATTAAATCCACTGGATATGTCTATCCTAGAATTGGCCTGGTGGCCCGGCTGGGATGATGACGTCTTCGCTGGTTAGATAAAATCAATAATGGTAAAAGTTGGACAATAGCCAGTTACAAGACTAGATCTACTTACAACTTAATCTACCAAGTTAAATCCATCCGGTGATCTGGTGGTATTATCTGTCTAATAGAAAGCAATCCAATGATTAGTTTACCTTCATGATTGCTATCTTATGGAGTAATAATAATTAATTTAAATTAGTATAAACTTAATAACTTAAAAAAATTATCTATAATATTCCCCTTGTGTTCAGATTTGGACTATAGTTATGATTAATAACAGAAACTATAATATACTTATAAAAATAAATATATAAGTAATAAATCAAGTAAATTGGACTAATAAGGTATTCCTCTAATTAACCAGAAGGGAACAATTACGCCAACCTCACAGTGCCTTACGCTCCTTCTTTAGGGAGGGAGTTGAGGACAATTGTTTTTACAAAACCAACAGAGTACCACGGGTCTTATGAAAAGCTAAGTGCTATGGGAGTACTTGTGGGACTTCAAAGCCTTTTATTCCCAACTTCAACCTCTTATTATCGAATTGGGAGATAAAAGATTTTACTCCCAGGTTTTTTTGGTTGCTGATAATCATTATTATGATTGGTGCTATATTTTGCTTACAATCGATAAATTAACGAAAATGCAACCATTAGACAAGATCTAAAACTCTTTAAAAATCTCTATTTTCTATTTTTTCCAAACCTTAGACACAACGCGGAGTTCTAATGAATTAATCAGGAGTCAGATTTGGTACGATTCATAGGAATGATAAGGCTACGGTGGGTCGGCCGTATTGCGAGTATGAATGATGACCAGAGAGGAAAATAGTTGACTGGATGATATAATAGAGAATGGAGATAGTTGGGGGGGGGGTGCAGTCAAGAAAACACCAAATAATTCAGGACTTATTTATATTTGTGCCGAAGTTGCGAACTACTTTGTAGGCCATCTTCAGGGCTAGGAGAGAAAAAAATACGAAACAAAAAATATATAAAACACTACAGTACCAAGAATATAATAACATATACAGTGAAGAAAAGTATAGTAAGGGCAGATATATAATAAAGTATAAAGAATATAAAATTACAGAATAAATGTGCAGAAGGGTGATAATGTAAACAATAAAATATAAAAAGGTGGGATATAATGTTATGGAAAACGTAGTTTAATTACGGATAAAATATAAAATTTATGATAATAGACTCCTAGAGGTTACATAAGTAAAATGTATGAAAAATGATATAAAATATGATGCCAAAGAATAAATACAGATGAAATATGTAGAAAGTAATGAATAGGTATCTGGTTGAATGACAGGTAGAGAGAGGACACGACTGGGATGGACAGATGAGGTCGAAGAAGATACATAGAAACTTATTAACAGAAGACTAGACCCTTTATAGTAGAGCCTGGCGCTGGACACTAAGGAATGGAAGCGCTGCGGCCAAGACAATACTGGATACTGGATTGTAAAGCCGGTGATGATGTTGATATCTAGACCTTGTAGATCTTTGACCTCCTTTACCTACCCTCCACCTCTGTCTATCATAGGCGACTGATTTCCAGTCCGCTGCATCATTATTGATTCCATCCACTATCAGGATTAAAGCGTCTAACTCCTAACTCCAGTACATATTTGTGGCATAGCATTCATTGTTGTGTGTATGTGTATGGGCGGGGCATTGATTGAGCTACATGCCCATCTTAGCCTCCTTGTTACGAGATATTGATGGTCCATTTTCAAGCAATTGTCGTTCCTTCATCTCCCCCCACATGACACATATTATAATGTGTGTTTAATAAATGTTTAATAAAGTTTAATTTTTTATACACTCTTTTCACCCTTCCCCACTAAAAAACCCAAAAAAAACCAAACAAATCTATAACAATGTTTAGAGGAACTTCATATTTTTCGAAATAAATACCCGAAAAGTCTATTTTTTACATTTTTATTTATATAAAAATAAAAGAAGTAATTTCGCTCGAAAATTGCCAGCTTATAAAATCTTCTGTTTCTGACAGGAGCTTCCTTGACTCTTTTGGATTGTCGTTCCTTCATCTCCCCCCACATGACACAGATTATAATCTGGAGGATTCTCAATTCTGGTTTCCTGGGAACATGAGTCTTGGCCTCTCAGACATACTTCAAAATCAGCTTTATTACGGCATTTCACAGCCATAATCATAAATTTCATGGTATTTTTCGTTATTTTAGTACTGTTGAAATAGAGTGGAATGCTATGTTTCCACTTGTTTTCTGCTGGTATATCTCTGTCAGTTGATTATTCGGAGAAGTTATTATGGAGCTGTGGTATTTGAAGCTGTCTACTTTCTAGAACGGTTTACTACCCACGCAGAAACTGTTGCTGTAATGGAATTTCTGTTATAATATATTTGTTTTTCCCTTTATTAATCCAGTTAATATTAAATACAGAGTAGACTTGTATTATTATTATTCTTATTTATTTGGCGCAACAAATAGATAGAAAATAAATATATATTTTTCAAACCAGCATCGGTTGAATTATTTTTAAATAGAATAATGTATTTCTTATATCTATAAAAGGATTGGTATATGATTTTATACGCTATAGGTTATATACATATCCTTAATAATAGTGTTGTGATTTTTAAAAATTTCTATTCGAAACAATCTTCTTATTTGTTAAATTGCATTTTTTAAACAAAATATATAAAAAATCATTTTATTCTGTTAGTTATTTGTAAATTTATCATAAATTATATTTCTTTCATAACAAAAAATAAAATAATGTAAAGAGGTCATTTCTGTTACTATGAGGATCTTAAAAGGATCCCATGCATATTTTTGAGCGAGAATATTTCTATTTCTCTTGCTTTTCTTTATAAATATCACACAAGTTTACTCTTAACTCTATTGAACAAACTTCTAACAATTTCTTCAATTGTTATCGTTAAGAATTTAGCTATGCTTGTGGACCTAAGGGACATTGTGGTACCTCATGAATGTTTAAAAGAGCATCAATTTTCTTTGAGCGCACTCAAAATTAGCGTGGAATTAATTATACAAGGACTAGTCTCAAAGGGTGTAATTTCATCTGGCGCGTTCTTTGACTATCCTTGCAAGATTAATTGCTCTTTAATCACTTTTAAATCACTATTAAAAAAAAACTCCTGAATTTGAAAAGTGTGGTACATATTCACTTACAGTGTAGTCTTGAAAAGCTTGATATTATGTTTTTCTGAAAAATGTTTTAGTTCGCTATTGAAAAGATATCACATTGTAAATCGCCTCTCGGATTAATTTCTACACTTTTTTTTTCCTGCACATCTACAACCCGTGAAGGAATTTCGATTCCGTATATGGTAGACTACTGTTTCCAGGATAAAAGTTGTGCAGGGAGATGATTTGTCCGAGAACAAGCACAAACGTAAGGTAGGGTAATATCCCGCCGCCAATTAAGGTTACCCTCTTTATAGAGGCTGGGTGAGCCACAGGAGGGTCTGTAGATCCCACAAAGTGGATCCGTGGCTATTAATGGACGATATAATTTATCTGCCACAGCCGAATTCGTAACCGGAACTGCCAGCATAGCAAACTCAGTAAAAATCAGGAAAAATATTTTCATAGTTTGATGAGACTGTTGTCAAGCCTGGAGAATGGAGTAGTTATTAGATCTATTCACAACCTTTCAGATTTGGTATTTGGTCCGGTTTTAACATTCAAGTGCTCCTGTTTAGCAGTGATTCGACGTTATTCAATTCAGTATTTTTTAAAAATCATTTATAATACACTTGCCTTTATGTTGTCTTGAAAATGAGTTTCCCCTGAACCAGTAAATAAAACACTCACACTTCACAGAAAATACTAAAGAAGGACGCAAAATTATGAATAAGATTTTAAGTACAAAACCTACAGAATACCAATTACAATTACCAAAAACCACAGAAAATATCTCAAACCTAGCTTGAGGCATGAGAAAACGACGATTGAAATAGAACTTATTACTAAAGTTCCTCCAACAATACTCGCCAATAGAATTGTTACTTTTTACAAAATGACAAGTCGACCATAGCATAGATCAGCCAAGTAAAAATATATTTACAAAAAACAATAACAGAACCAATGTTATAGATAAAACATGCTTGGAAACAAAGTAGAAAAGTGGATAGTAATGCGAGAGAAGAAAGCATTGAAGAAACGAGGAACAAAACGGACAGAGAAGAGAAAAAGAAGCCATGGAGAAAATATAAGGAAATATGTAAAATAGAGCCAAAAACTCAAAAAGAAACACTATTATTTATTATAATGCAATTGGGAAAAACCACAATGCAAAGCCTTATGTTTCAAAAAATACACCTACTTACCAGTCGACCAGTCGAGAGCTGTATGTTGAACGTCTTGGTGGTGGGGTGCTGTCTCATGTTTGGAGCCTGTTTGGGCTGTTGATCGTTGGGATGTATTGCACCTTTTTCTTCGAGATGCGATTCACATAACCCCTTTTTGATTTTGGTGTCTTGATAATGCCTGAATAGGCGAAACGTCGACTGGTAAGTAGGTGTATTTTTTGAAACATAAGGCTTTGCATTGTGGTTTTTCCCAATTGCATTATAATAAGGAAATATGCTTTGCTTGAGCCTTCTGAGTCCATTCGCAATAAATAAATAATAATATATGCTGCTTATATAACAGCTACTTTTGTTTTGTTTTTATTTGAATCATTTGTTTGCTATTATGGAGACCAAGAATTCAAAAGCGAAATACTCTGTATTGCTCGAGTATTGTCGTTTGATACATTTGTTTTTAAGGAATGCACAATATTGCAGCAATGTAGACGATCATACTATATCTCATATGAGTCCAACTGACTAGTGACTACAATAACAGCTCAGTAACGCAGGCTTTGATGATACGGAATAGCAATGAAACATGGGCCGGTTTCCCGCTTGAAAACAAATTGCCCAGTTGAGTCGTTTGTCTAAATGTTTTTCTCATTTAGCGAGGGAAAAGGGAGGAGATTTAGGGAGCTGTTGGTATAAACGGCATAAAGCTCCGGCTATTGTTATGTTTAGCCTTCTCTTTAACTAGCCAGATTAAGGAGCTTGGGTTCAACATCTTCTTTCTAGGGTCTCAATTATGCTATGGCTTTGACCCACTACAGGCCATACATGTATACATGTACATATATGCATGTATAAAACTAATACATATATATATAACTAATATGTCCTACTGATGAATAAATATATTTCTTTTATAAATACAAGAGGGTACCTCAATAGAGGGCCAAAGTTTCGACCCACATCGCAGGTCTTCTTCAGGGCTCATTATGGGCTCAAGTGTTGAGGCTAACTGTCAGTTAAATAATAAAAAAAAAATATACTCACTGACGGTTAACCTCAACACTTGACCCTATTATAAGCCCTGAAGAAGATGTGGATCGAAACGTTGGCTTTCCAATAAACACTTCTCCCTATTTAAGAGATGTGTTTTTACTCCATCCGGACCATTTTATGGATATTGGTATAAAAGATATAAAAATATATATAAAATTTAGTATTTGGAATTTCGACTGAAATAATGACGGATTCCCAAGTTCCTAGCGTCTCGCTCACAGTGTTTCGCTTAGTAGGAGGTAGCTGGACAAAACTCATGTTTAAAATTCTAAAAATTTTTTATTGGAATATTGTAAACAATTGTTCAAAACCTAGAAATCTAATATTTGTTTATGCCTGGCACACTTCATCTCGTCAGTAATTGAGTCCGAAGTAATGAATCCTTAGAAATAGACTGCATCAGTTGTATTCAAAGCTTCACTTCGACCGCACAAAATTAAAGTGTTACTAATTTTATATGAATCAATTGTTAAATATGGATATTAATTGTATTGGTAAGTGAATAAAATTCTGCTGATGATCAAACTGTATGATTTTTTTTTTTAAATGCATGAAGGAATTTTTCTCATTTTGAAACTTTTAAGTGATGAAATGACTTGTATCCGTTTGTATCCGGGCTACATTTTATATATTGCATATCTGCATCTCTCCCATTATGCCTTACAGCCTGCAAAATCGAGTACATCATTGTTTTTTAAACTTTAGAATACTTATTTTCGAGAAAGGATTTTTTTTGTTTACCCTTATTTTTTATTTTAAGGTTCTTTCCGATGAAATTAAATGTTAGAAACCTTGCAGAGGACTCAGAAAGTCAAATTAAAACAAGAATGTCTAACTATTCCTCCAAAATTTCTGATAAATGGCGGGAGAATCACAGTGTTCACGCAGCGCACAGTGTTTCGATTAGTAGAACCTAGGACAAAAGTTATGTTCAGAAATCTGAAATGTGGTATTGGAATATTGTAATCAATACTTCGAAACATGGTATTTTAATATTTGTTCAAGTCTGACACACTTTACAGCTTGAGAGTTAGGGCCCGAAGTAATAGCTATAGAATAAATCTTATTAGCTCCACAACCATCTCTTGAAACTCTGGATTCAAGCATTATAGAAAAGAGAAGAATATATATATATATATAGATTCTATTATAAACGGGAAATAATAAAAGGAGCTTATTTTTTTTTTTTTAATACATTTTCTTAAGGAATATTTACCAGGAGCAGCTCATACCATAAAAGTTTAAAGAAAGTTCTAATAGAACTTTGTTTTTAATAAATCGGCGCTGTTCCAGTAATTTATTGCAAGAACTCCTTCGAATACTAAAGAATTCTTAACGGCTTAGTTTCTCTGAATATATTTTTCTTAATAATTAAAACTTTTAGAAATACCAAGAAATGGAAGAAAGGGTATGAGAACGCAAAAAAATCTCAGTCATGTAATAGGTTTGTTTGAGCCACACGTGGATGTAGGAAGAACAAAAATAGACAACAACTTTCCAACAAATAATTCTTTTTGCTAGTTTCAATCATTTCTCCTCGATCGAACTCAAGTAGTTTCCATTCCTAATCAACCCCTAGCTTCCTCCCTTAATCTGTCCTCTGGATCGGCCCAGGGCTCAAGCATTTCCTTTTCAATTCCTATATCAATGTATTCCTAATTTAATCCGCCACTGCTCCCACCATTTGTATGGCGACGACTTCCAAATCTATTTATCCTTTCCTCTTCTAGCAAGTAGTAGCGTTCGTGTGCAATCCGGGAGACCTAGATAGGATTAGTGCCAGCGCGAATCTGACTAAATTAAAGTGCTACGTTAGTCCTCGATTCCCTCCTCAGAATAACAGCTTCATTAATTAATCAGGTAATCTTTAATGAATACTTCAACATTTTTAGCCCCCAGTTTTGAACCTAGGTGTCGTACCAAACCTATCCTGGATACCCATTGCTATCGAATCTCCCAATAATGACCCTTAACTTGTTATTCCATCGTTTTAGAAATCTTCATACACAATCATATGGTTCTATATGGATTATTACCAATCGTGTTAAAGGAATAATTGAAACGAAAAATGAATTTCATTCTAAGATTTATCCTTGGCACTCCAAGGCTTACATATGTAGCTTCAACTCAAATCCTCAGCCCTATCACAGGAAAGATCACGCCTATCCAGCCTCCACTCCCGTATTCAGATTCCAAACATTCAAGCGTTTCTTTCTTGTCCGCTCCATTACTCACTCGAGGATTTTTTCCCATCTAACATCCGCCTTACTTTATTCCAATCCCCATTCAAGTGCCTGTTTTTCCATTATCTCCACAATTGATTTACACTCTTGTTATTTTAATTAATAGTTTACATATTGGTCAGAACTAAATAATGGTTTATAGTGTTCGGCAGCAAAATTTCAATTCTTATCTAATGTTGCCAAGATAATTCTCCTATGAGTTTTAAGCAGCAATGACTAGGAGACTTATTGTAAATATGCCATTGGAGTTCTGGCTGTGGCTAGCTTCTCTACTCCTAGAGATTTTCTACCAAAACTCTGCACTGTTCCCAAATATTACAAGCGATGGGACAGGGAAAAAAACGCTTGGATCCCTAATGGTCTGCTCTGCCCTCCGGACGTGGAGGGTAGATCTGAGCTCGTAGATTCCTAGGGCAGTGTGTAAATATTACATACTTATTTCCCTTCAGTTTAGTAAATTGTATTATTTTGCTGTCCAATAAAAAATATACATAATTTTTTTATCTATAGTATTTTTTCCATGATCTATATTAATTTATATTAACCTTTATTTGAACATCGTCCGCTTTTATTTCGAAGCATTTTGATATGTTTTCAGTTTCAATAGCGTGTCTCTTTTATTCTTTTTCTATTTTATTCCAATCGATCCAAAATGCAGATCCTTCACCCAACAAAACGTATTTTTGGCCTTTGGCCCTGTCTTTATGTATTTGAAATATTTCGCGAGACATATAAATTTCCTACTACACACATATAAATCATACAAACCAAACCAGTATCAGCAGTGATATATCGCTCCGAACTTAGCAGACGTGTGTATAAAATATTCGGCATAGGTTGCTGACGAAATCGTTACACCTTCATTTTGTTTTTCGACAGTTCTAAAACTATAGTGCATTTAACATACCAGCTACTCGTTTAAAAATAGTTTAAATATATATTTGAATAATTAAACAATGATCAAATCTTTATCAGAGCAATGTCGATTTAGATGTATATAATTTTGTTTTCGGATTTTGTTCGAAGTTGCAAGGAAAATCGTTTCAATGGACACACTAGTTAATTTAAAATAAAGAAAAAAATTCAAAAATGTAGAGGAAAAATAAGATTCAAAGAATTAGTAAAAAATATAAGTCTTATTATTCTAGAAAATTAAATATTAGTTTTGAAACTCATTTTTCCTGGGGTGTAGAAAACCTGTTAGTCCACAAAACATTGATCTTCATCTATTTATTAGACGTTTCGACCCGACATTTTCAAAAAATAATTATCTCATCATCCCACAAAGTATAAACTTTTCTGCAAAAATATCATATGAATAAATATAAAATATGAAACTATTACATCCTGAGACGATCGCAAAATAAAATGAAATATCAAAATGAACGAAATAAAAAATATGTAAAAGTCTTACAAAAAGCGATAAATAGAAGAATATATAATATATAAGAAGATCCTGCCGCCAATTACAATTTATTACAAGTTGAATAACAAAATTATCTCCCAAATAAACATGTGAGCTCTGTTATATTAAATTTATAATTATTTATTTTCGCCAAATATTTCAAACCAGCAACCCATCCCAGCTTTGCTAGGGTATTAAGGCATATTATGCCAACATAATTTGGCTTTGCGATGTTTTTTTTGTCACGTACCGGCCACTAAGGACCAAGCGAATATCGTTGGAGATTGTCTCTCTTCCTATCTGAGCTAATGTTCTTTATTATATAGAAATTATAAAAATAAAAACAAAACCAAATATTTCTTTGTATTCGAATTTATTACCTTGCCAGTTAGATAATTGCACGGGATTAGGCAGCGTCTTCGATGAAACCCATCGATATTCCAACCAATTTACACAAATCCTCGACAGATTATATACCTAAACCTTCCTGGTGAATCAATCTATCTATCGGTACAAACCTCATGAAAATCCGTGCAGTAGTTGTTGATTTTACGGTGAACAAACGTGGCCGAGGACTTTGTTTTATAATATGTACAGATATGTTCTAACAAAGCTATCATAAAATAAATAAATCCTAAAATTTGATAAGTAGTGAAATGTATACGTGAAGTCTTTTTTTTTTCTTTTAAATTGTTATACTGTATAGCCCCTTTAAATAAATAAAATTGACTAGGGTACATTTACAACTAAACGTTTAAAATTCACATGTAATCTAATGTGCTTTATATTGACTAAATAACTGTCTAATAATTAAGGATGTGGTAACAGTGGAATAGAAGGTTGACTTAAATTTACATTAAACTTTAGGTTTTAGCTTTGGTTTTTTCTTTAGAGGTCCCTGAAGCCCAGTGGGGTAAGTACATGGAATCCTAGGACTTCGGCAATAACTTATTCAGAAAACTCAGAGCACCGTTCAAAGTTTGCCATTTTATGTGTTTGAGGATGTAGAGTTTGGATACAAGCCATTTGTTACATAACATTAATTAATTAAAATGCAGTTTTAAAAATTATTTGATTGATGAATTCTATAAATTATACAATGTAAATAGCTTTTTAAAAGTCATTTTAGAAAAATTGAATATTTTGTATTCCAAACAGATACAACAGCATGCTGTAATATATTATCATTGAATACATAATTTTAACTTGGTAAGAAATTGCTATTTTTTAAGGTGATAAGAAAAAATCATTTTTAAATGATAACCTTAAATGAAATTCCTGAAAATGCTCGCTTTCCATGGCATTTTAAACCTATAAAATGAATTAATAAATTTTATCTAGTCACAAATAAAATATTGTTATATCTTATTGTTCAATAATTCGTGTAGATTAAGCGGTATGTACGCTTTCACAATATCGTTTGAAGCATTTACTATATTATAAACAATAAAACTCTAATAATAAGTGCACGGTTATAACAAATATTGACAAATATTCTTATTGAATTTTTATAAAGAAATATGTACACAGCTACTTAATCATATAAGTTTTTTAAAAAAATAATACACCACTTTGTATTTTGTAGTGCATTTAATTAGAACTGAACATAAGGATAAATAATTATAAAATATGAATGAAGATTTGTTGCTAATTTTATTGTTGTGAGCGGTCAACGGTTCAACATTAATGGTACCAGGCATTAAGTAGTTCCAGGTTATGGTAGGACCAGGAAAATCTCTATTTCACCTGGCGTCAGAAAGCTACATTCAGAGCTAAAAGTATGTAAGTAGGCAGTACAAACTCGCCCAATTAAAGGTATCCAAGTTTATAGAGGTTGGGCGAGCCACAGGTAGGTCTGCAGATCCCACAGTATCCATCCCTCGCTGTTAACAGATTAAATAGATCTGTTAACAGCGGATCCGCCATTGCTGGATTTGAACTGCCTAAGGCCCCGGGGCGGTAGAGCGCTGAGTTGCCCCGACGAAGGTCCTAGGTTCAAATCCTGCTAGGAGCTATCCTATTTAGTCTGCTAGCGGCCGGAGATGGATTCTATGGAAACTAGGATCCTCCAGGGCCCCAACCAAATTAAGTAGGTACCCAAATTAAGGGGGGAAACCTGGCGGTTGTGCGTGGTCTAGGAGAAATCACTTCCCTGCGAACCGTTGTCCATGAAAGAGTACAGTCTCTACTATGTACTGAACCCAAAACTCTTCATGGGTTGTAGTGATACAGGTTTTTTTATTTTTTATTTTATGCAAACCAATCCATACTAGATTTTACATTTCAAGAATTTTATTCGTAAAAGCACTAAGACGATAGAAGTTCAAGGTAAAGTAGGTACCTTGAGGAATTATTGAACGTTGTTTTAGAAGACAAAGCTGACAAACCAAGGATGGACCGATCATTGCAGATGACTTGACAAGTGTCATGAAGGAGTGCTTTGAAGATTTTAGCGTGGTTCTTTCGTTTGAAGGTGTAATTGCACCTGGTTGTATAAAATCGCTCTTAGGCATTACTAAAATTCATTAACAGAATCCCGCAACATTCCAAGAACGATTATCTAGAATATTTTCTTTGCCTATTGGTTTCCGTTCATGAAAAACTGAGGCATGATTTGATGATTATGGTTAATTTTTTGTTAATATCCTATCGGTTAGTGCCTACTGAATTCGCTAACTTCAATCGCACACATAAACAAGCCTATCTCTCTCTCCTTCACCTTTCTTTGTCTCTCTCCTTTTATCACCCTGTCAAATAAATATTTTTAAGTTATTTGTTTTCTTCCAAACCTCGACTTATCAAATACTTGTAATGGAAGTTAACATACTCAACATAAACATTCCTACATTCATATTGGTACCGATGAGTTTTTTAAGCAGATATTGTGATATTTACCCTGCATATACTTTATAACAATCACACTTCCTCCCTTCTTCCTATTTCAAAATTAGTTTACCGATTTCAGAACAAATGTCTCTTATGCTGAATAGGAAAGCCTGACTATTTTTAACTGGTTTGGTTTTAATAAAAAAATTATATTATTTCTAGCTGATAGTTGAGGAGTATATGTAGGCCCAAGCTCTTTCGTATGAGTATGACACTAGAAATCTCTCTTTCTCACTCCCTGTTTCACATTGAAGAGCACACATCAGGAAACACTTTGAAAAATAGATAAAATACATATAACTTGAAACGACTTTTGACACAGTTGAGTTGATTGGCATTTTGAAGTGTTCTATATAGACACTCACATTTCATTTTACAGGTTGAGGAGCAGGTTTTGCGGTTGATTCATTTAGTGAGCTGAGATAACTGGATTTGGACCTGACTATTAGTAAAGGTGTCAGCCTGGGAAGCTGTATATAATCTCTTTTGTCATGTGGCACATTCGTCCTACTCGATTTCACCTCTAAATATGTCGAAGTGCCTAATTAGATTTTGTAATTTCTCAGTTAAAGGCGGTCCAATTCAATTCGGATAGATTGATCAAATAATCCATCTGCCGGCAACTGTACAAGATCAAGGTATCTTTCAAAATGTGCAGAGGACTGATATAATTTTCTAATGTTACGGCTTTTTCGGTATCGTTTGATGGGGGAAATTAATAACAATAAATCACTATATAATAATAATTAATCACTCTTAAAGGAATCTTCCCACCTAAGCCTTGGTCTTCAGACGCTTCCCACTCGGCACAGTGCTTATTAACGTTTTAGGAATTCGCCAATTACTGAGCCAACCAACTTTAAAAGCCCATCTTAATCTCTGTGATGCTCTCACTTAAATAATATTAACCGGGTGCAAGTATCGCAATTCCGTCTTGTGTAATCTCGTAAAGCGAGAGAATTAATGTACATATTTTAATATAAACATCGATAGTTCCGACGAATCCTAAAGCTGAAGCTTATTTTAATATTGGGTTATTTTGTTTCATATGAAATATCGGATATCGGAAATATGGACAGTCGGCAGCTTAAGCTGCAAGACATTACCACAGCGTTCGGTGAAGGGTGCTGTAATGACAGGTTATTCGGCGTTGGCTTAAGAAACTTTCAGCTGGTGATACAGATTAATTCATACATAATTTATTTCTCCTTTCTAACAAGGATTGAAACCATCACATCTACATTGTACATCGGGGATATTGACATAATGCAACAAAAAGTTGTAAAAAACCAATTTGCACTGCTTAATCGGAAGGAAACTATTCACTTGCCCAACGCCCAGACCTCATGATTCAATACAGATGATGAAGAAATTCAACGATCTGGGTTAAGAAGTCCTCCCACACCCAACTTATTCGCCAGAATTATCTATATCAGATTTCCATTTATTCAGAAATTTCGAAAAAATTCTGAAGGGGCTTTGTTTCATCATAAAACTCTGATGTTTTTTATGTTCTGGATTTGGGAAAAATGTATAGAATTCGAGAGAAAATATTTTGAATAAAATAAAAATGTTTTTGGTTTCATAAAGTTGTTGTAATCAATAACCTTCCTTTTTAAAACGTACATTTCATATGAAATGACCCAATAGATTAGATTTTTGGAACATTAATCTAGTTAATGTTAACGTTATTGGAATCTATGAGAGATTTTACGAAAAATATTACGATTTTCTAACCTAGTTCACCATGTCTGTTGATTGATGAAATATATACTTTATACAGAGATATTGGATCAAAGGTCACTTGTGGTAAACCCTTGTTGGTCTGGTTAAACGTCCATTCCACCAATCTATTTTAAGGCCAAAATGGACTCTCTTTTGTATGACAAAAATTGCATCGAAGCCACTATTGTGGTATTCAATTACTTCTAAAGCTGAAGTGGAATTTAGCAAAGGTATTTTGATTATAAATATATCTAGGCCATGTAGGGGTTCAATGATGCTTGTTTTGAAAAATTCTATAGTCAACACCGTATTTCTTGAGTATTCATTAGAACGTTAATTATTGAATGGTTGATTGTTGTTTTATTATTGTCCACGGACCATTACCCAAAACTACCAGATCACTCTTTATGCAATCCTCCCACCTACGCCTCAGTCTACCTCTCAGACGCTTCTCAGTCGGCACAGCGCTTATTAACATTTTAGGAATTCATTCGTTACTAAGCCCAGCAACTTTATAGGGCCATCTTAATCTTCGCGACGCTATGAATACTTAATAACATTAAGCGAGTACAGTGTTGATATAATATGTTGATAAAATATTGGAATGAAGTTATTTAAAATTAATATAAACAGCTTGAGTAAACATTTAGATTTAACAGTCAACTTCCAATTCAAACATAAGCTATTAATTATTCAACTGTCATATGTAAAAATTGAGTTAATTCACTTTGCTATAGCTTCACTAAGTCTCAGATTCTGTTATAGTAATATTCTTCTACAAAACATTAATTGACATGTTTATCCCTCAAGCACTGACACGTGGTCCCTGGGACCTTTTAGTACCTATTTTCTGGAATTTCCCACCCTCCCAATCATAGGAAATCCTCATGTGAAACTGGAAGGTTGGTTTTAAAGTTTCTTCACAAAACATAAGCTACGCCGAGTCCCAAGGACCACAACTCAGTAATGTGCGACTTCTTTGATTTTTTCAAGGTAAGCTTTCATTTAATGTTTTATATTTATTAGTTAAAATTAATCAGTTATAAATACATTTTTTTATTAAACACTTTATTAAAAATTACAATCTGCCACTTGTGGGCAATAAGTAATGGTTCTATGTAGCTACAACCATTCCATAACAAAACAAACAATGATATGAGCAAAATAAAATAATTGAATGTCATAAAATATATACATGTGGAAAAATATATATATGCGGTGGCAAAAGGAAATAAATTCAAAAATTATAATAAAATAAAGTCTAGATAAAAAAAATAAATAAAAAAAAATGTACACATTCAAACCCTATTTACAATTTGCCTGCGTCCCCGAACTAAGCTTCTTCCCCAGGAATGAGGGCAAAGCAGGAGTTCGGGAGGCCCCTGCCCCCTTTCCCAGCCGCTTTACTGGAATTAAACTCCAATGGAAGCTGGTTAAGGGCGCCAATTATATTTTTAAATTATTTTTTTATCAAAAGGTTAACTGTATTTCTTATTATTTTTGAATTTTTCCTTTTTTATTTTATTTTATTTTTTATTTTAGTTACAATTATGGGCCCCTAATCCTGCAAATCGAAAATAGTTATTCGGACCCGATATTTTGTTAAAATACACCACTTGTTAGTCGATATGCGAAAGCATTGTTACATATGCCAGACAAAATAAATGAGGAAAATATCTTTTCTTTGTGATATATACATCCAATAAGCTTGGAATGCTACAAGAAACTGTGTCAATTGCTTGGAAAATTGATAATTTTAATTTTTTAAAGTATTTTTATTTTCATTGATAGATTTTTAATTGTTAAAATCAATATTAAATTGTTATAAATACGCAAGTTTTAAAATATGTAGTATTTGATTTTCACTATTTTCTTCATTGATCTTATTTGTTATTCGTTTACTGAAATTTGAAAAAAAAAATATCACATATTCGTTGATTGTGGGAAATGAAAGAAGGTTCATATAAGTTATCAGAAGAAATAAAATATTTTATTTTGCATTTATTAATTAATATTTAAATCAGATGGTCCTTGGGACCATGTGTCAGTACTAGCTTCAAGGGGGCAACCTGTGGTCTAGTGGTTAGCGTAACAAAATAACTTAAGCCCGAGATCGCGGGTTCGTAGCCCGGCAGGTGGCCCTAGTATTTTTTAAAGGGAGTAAAAAATCCTTAGTTACGCCGTCTTTCGGAAGGGACGTTAAACGGGGGTTCCGAGCCTGTACGATGCCAGGTACTCGTTAAAAATCCCTATCCTAATTAACCTGGATAGGCAAAAGGATAGCAGCAAAAAGTTACGTTAAATGAACAAACACTATGTAATTTGTAAGGAAACACTATGTCAATACTTGAGGATTACTGTTCTAGTATTTCCTTTACGAATGCATGGCCAACTAATTATGAATTATTGGAAGTTAGTATACGAACCAAATAATCTTCCCGACATTAAAGCAATAAATTTAAAATTAAAAGAGCTTAAATTGCGTTGTACTTTGCAATCAAACTTTAAACTTTTGTTTAATGCTGGATAAACTTTTCGCAGAAAATACCCATCTGTTTCATCTCTCCGGAATTCAAACTTCATATCGACATTATAAGCCAATTAAAGTCCATAAAAGCAAGTGAGAATACGAGGTACAAACAAGAGACTAATGCAGAGAACATTCTACAAATGTGTAATCTAACTTGGAAGCTCAGTTGTTCGATGTGTTGAACTGGTGAAGTTACGGTCTTTGTAATACTGGGTGTGAAAATATAGTCATTAACTATTTAAATAAATTGTTATTTATTGTTATTATTTTTAAAAAATCAACAACGGTAGAATTTCACTTATAAAATTAAAACGTGAAAAATCAAACATAAATTTTGGAATTTCTTAATTATGTTAGTAACCAGAAGTTAAACTTAGATTAAAAAATCCACGGTTTGAAAAGTAGTACTACTAGACATGAGACAATATTAAAATTAAAACCTAACATTTTCAGATCTCCTAATAAGTTTCTTTGTTCGTTTGTTTTAATACTAAATATATATTCAGACTTTTATTTAATAACGAATAGGGTATCTGTTCCGCATGTTGTCGCTTTATTTATTTTTTATTATTATTTATTTTATTTTTATTTGTAATTATTTTTTTTTTTTATGTTCGTGAAGCAAAACTGTTCCTGGTGTACGTTCCGAAGGTTGAGTTGAGTTACAAAAAGTTTTAACTGTTTATTCGTTTACCTTTTAATATTTTTCAAAATACAAATAATCATGAGATTAAGTATGGAAAAGTTAACGTAAATATGGGAAATGTGTATACTTCGGTAATCATTTCATCTAGAAATTAAATTTTCAACATAACATTTATACTTGTTAGACTAGATGAAATGATTACCTAAGTATACATATTTCCCATCATTACATTATCTTTTCCTTACTTAAGCTCATGATATTTTGTATTTTGAAAAATATTAAAAATTAAACGAATGAACAGTTAAAACTTTTTGGAACTCAACTCTCGGAACGGACACCAGGAACAGTTTTGCTTCACGAACATAAAAAAAAAAAATTGTGAGTTGGAGAAACTGATTACTGATAATTTTTATTAAATAATACAAGTGTATTTTTTTATTTTAATAAGTGGCTAAGTGATAGAGCGCTGAGTTGCCGTGCCAAAGTTCTAATCCCGCTCACTGCCAGTCTTTTGTTTAATCTGCTAGCGGCCGGAGATGGATCCTATGGGATCTGAGACCTTCCTAGGACTCACCCAGCCTCTATAATGTGAATATCCAACATAAAGGGGGAAATTTGACGGTTGAGCGCGATCTATGACAAATCCCTTCTCTGTATAACCTTTTGTCCAAGATACAGCACAGTATCTAACATGCACTGAATCCCAGAGCCTTCAGGTGTTGTAGTGGCATAGATTATTATTATAAATTGGTAATATTCATAGCATTCTTATAATTCTGTTGTTTTTTTTTTTCAATCTTCATCCAACATCTTTCTATAAATTTTTCGTTACCCGGAAATATTAACTTTCGTCTAGTAAGAAAAGTTTGAGTTAAAAATTACAATGTAATATAAATATGTGGTTTCCACCTGGTGCCAACCTTATATTGAAAAAATATAACAACTTTAAAATTCATAACTGTATATAAATAAATTGGTAATTATACTGGCAAAATTTAGAATCGTTTTTATTATGAGTCGATATAGATCTAACTAAATAGGCATTGCTTAACTAAATGCAATACAGCATTATTTCAATATTTAAGAATCTTTATAGATTAAAGTATCTGTATGTCTTACTTTTTACTTAATAATGTTCGTGCCTTTTTGAACTAACAAATAGCTATCAAAGAGTTTAAAACATTACATTATTTAAAATTTCAGATTATTAATGATATAACTTCTTGTTAATAATTCTAACTTATTTAAGGACCAGTAAAAGTTAGATAGTTATACAGTAAAAAAATTTGTATTCATATATTTTCATTAATCGAGGTAAAAGGCCACGAGCTCATTTCGAGAGATTTCTCTGAATCTAATGAATGGAAATCGCAGTATAAACATTTATCTTAATTTTAAAAAATGTTGGCTTCTTTTGTTTTTTTTTTGTTTTAATACAAAAGTTTTTTTTCTCTATTGCAAAAAAAAAAACCGCTTACGTTGATGATGGAAAGAAACTGATTGAACCGTCGCGTATTGTGGACTTTCATTGACGATAGAATGAGAGAAAACTCAATGACCCGAAAAACTCTTTCGAAAATAAATTGGCCGTAATATCATTTTCCTAAGCCTAATGGTCTCTGAGAGATATTTCATCCTTGTAAAACCTTATTGAAAAAAAAAAAACCAAAAGAAAAGAAAAATGTACTGGAAACATGTCTGTTGGCGTTCGGTAACATCGTGAGGGTATCGAAAAATAATACAAATTCAATTCTTAATTTATCTATGAATTAAATATTAAAAATAAAAAACATTACTGATTGCATTGGAAAAGTCTATGAGTTGTGCTGATTTGCGTCATTCGTGTATTAATAGGAGAGATCGACACCTTACAAGGCGACCCAAGGATACAACTCATAATCGAAACTTGTCTAAATTATGTTAAATTTAAATTGGATATTTAATAATATGTAACTATTTATTTGGCATTTATAAATGTAGATATTACGCAATACTAAATATTCTTAATATTCACGCTATAATGAATAACCTAATGTTTGCATCATATATATTTGATATGTATATTTACCCACGGTTGGGCAGGGAGGTGATTTGTTATATTAATTTTAGCTTACAACAAAAATTATAATATTAATTATATTGATTAAATATAATTATTCTGTTTTAAGTGACATTTTGAGTAATTCTGTATTTCGAGAAAAAAAGTTTTGAAGTTTTAGCAGGATGGATATTTTTTTTTTTCCAAATTATTTTTTTTTAAAAATTACAGTGTCGATAATACGATTATAATATTTCATCACGGATGAAAAACTAATCAAATAAATGTCCTATTTAACAATAAATAAATATTATTGTTTTTCTCATGGAATAAAAATTGCTTATTCTCCTGGAATATGTTTGAATGAATAAATATATTAGTTGTAAATTTATAACTTAAAGAAATTAAGTTAGAGATGACAAAGAAACTAAGAAGAGAAAAAAACTCTTTTAATTGCATTAAAACTTTTAAAACATTTATTTGCCTAAAAAACACATCTATTTAAAATGTTTGTATAAATAATTTCTTATTCATGACTTAGATTAAAAAATATTAATTAATTTACCTAAAATACGGTCATACTATTAATTAATTAAATGATACATTGAAACGAAAATATTCTAGAATTGAATAGCTTATATTATCAATAAAACCATCAAAACATACCTTATTTTTACTATAATTAAATGTTTACATAAATATTAGGAACTATCATAAAGAATATTAACATAGTCATACTTTCTAGTATTTTATAGAATTATAACATAATCATACATTATAATGTATTTTATAGTAGTGCAGTCAGCTTTAATTTGAAGAGTATAATTTATTAAGAGTATGTACTATTAATTAATTCATGTATTAATTAATTAATGTATTATATTAAGATATTTATGTTTATAATATATATTTATTTTTGTAATATTAATTTATTTATTTTTATAACATTAAGTTATTTATTTTGATAACGTTTAGTTTTTTTTTTTAAATATTAATTTTTTTAATATCAAGTAATTCATTTTTATATTATCAAGTTATTTATTTTTATAATATTAAGTTATTTATTTCTGAGCACTATCAGTTGTTTATTACTCTAGCTTAGCAATATACGTACGAAAATATTGCTGACTGCAAAAGTACGAAAATATTGCAAATTACATTGAAATGAATATATAACAGCATGGATTATTTATATCGCACTGCATTCCCCTAAATCTACATATTTTACCTCTATTATTTGGTTGAGCCAGATAAATAAGTAAATGATGTAAAGATAAATGCGGCAAATAAACAAAAATGTAAATCAGTTTACAAATAATGAAGGAGGAAATAAAACATTTGCCTCCTCATCACTTTGTATACAAACTTTCTAGTATTAAACAATCTTTCGTAGATGAGGAAAGGTTCAAGCTATATTTATTTTTATTTTACTGATAAAAAAAAAAATCCAAATCAAGACTCAATGAAACCATAAATTGAAATTGACCGGACACATAAATTTAAGTTCATTGCTTTTTTTAAAATTCATTAATCACATTGAAATTTTGACGAAGACATTTTTATGGATGTACAAAAATTGTCTTGCCAAAACAGACAGTTAATTTGAAGAACAGAAATATTTCTTAATAAGCGTGGTTTATAAATTTATTGTATTAATTCAAATTTGTATATAGTTGGTTTATTATTTATTTTGATAGATTTTTGGTTGCTGCGTGGCCCAAAAGTAAGAAAATTAATTAGATACTAGTTAATTAATAATTATACAATTAAAAATAATTCTATAAAACATATTATTACTGTTGACATATTATTTAAACCTAAACATAATGTTGAATTAGAGGACTGATAAATGTATTTCTTACTAATATATGTCAACAATACAAACTTGCTTGTTTTCAAAACATAATTTTTTATACTGGTTATTTATCAATTTGATCATAGTTAATTGCAAATAAAAGAAATTATTTTTAATCGTAATGAGAGAACAATAACATTACAGATCCTCTATTTAATGTATATATATATATATGGCATATATTTTAAAAATAGTGTGTCTGCAAATCTAAATAATAATAATAATAATAACTTAAATTTTAGAGCTAAGTAAATGAAACAATTGAAGTAAACAATTGAGTTCATTTCAAATATCGACTAAATTATATATCATAATATTCAATACAAACAGACAGATATATAGATAGATAAATAGAGAAAGAGCTAGAGAGAAGGGATTGGAGGATGTATAAATTCACCATTTCTTTTTTAAATCTATGATAAATTTCATATGGATATAGAATAAAATTATTAAAAATAAATTAATAAAATTTTAATAAATGTATTTGTAATAAAGTTCATGGAGTTATGAGAGTAAACTAACGAACGCAAGGGAGTATTCCTTCAATTAGTCTTGGCAATTCAAAAAATGTCTGGATAAAAAAATAAAAAAGTTTTTTTTTTAAACATTATAATTTAGTTTGTACTTCTTTAAATAATATGTTTTTCTAAGATGGATTTATTGAGCTCATATGCGGAAATAATCTTATATCTCTTTTATAAGTGCCTTATAAATCTTCCTTTAATCCCTGGTACGAGTATATTCAAGTACCATTTTCTGCAAAGAATATTTTATATACTCGCTAACATGAATCACCTAATGCAAAGCTCTTCTTCAGCAGCTCCAAAAGCTCTTAGAGGAAATTCTTCCTGTGAGAAGTCTTCAATAAGGATGAAATCTTGCGAATAAATAAGTTTATATAGTTACTTATAATACTTGATAAGGGAGTAATATTTTTTTTAAATTTAAAATAATGTAAATCATTCCTATCGACAGTAGTATTTAAAAATAACTGTACTGGCGTTTTTATTTAAATGAAATTCGGGCTTTTAGTTTCATTCGAGTTTTGCTAACTGTACCTTGATTTATTTTCTTTTATTTATCAATTAGCAAAGGTTACGAAATAATTTCACAGTTTTCGATATTGCGGAATTGGCACAAAGAAAGCAAGGGCATTAAAGGATTGGAGTGATATCAATCAAATAATAAACAATAAAATTAAAAAATGGTTGTTTTTTTCAAATTTGAAAAATAGATCAATACATTTTCACGGTGTTGTAGATCTGATTACATTTTATATACTGACAACTCTCTCGTAAAGAAAAGAAACATTTCATTTTTTCGACAATACGATCGTTATTTATACGTTTTTTTAAATAGAAAACTTTTATTTCGAATCTTGAAAAAACAGTTATCAGAAAATATCGACAATAACCTTAAGATGATACACATGATGTAAATGTATAAACTTAAAAAAAAAATTTCGATTTTACGTTAAGGAATGGTTAAATTGTTTTCGCATTGATAATATGCAACATTATTTCATGAATTTAAAAAAAAATGATGAATGTTAGGATAAAATAGAATTCGGTTTGGAAATTGAGAAAGTTCAATTTTGTATTTAACAAGTATAAATATTTTTTAAAACCATTAAATTATAAATAATAGATAAATCGGTCTAGATAGCATAATTTCTTGATATTTCAAAAAATATGAATGAATCGATTATCTTAAATCGAATTCGGTCTGGAAATTGAAAAAGTTCAATTTCGTATTGAAAAATTATTTATGTTTTTTTTATAGAGTCACTTTATAAGTGATACACGATTTTCATATTTCGGTTTTTCCGAATCCAGTGAAGCCTGCATTTTGCCCTCTAGTCGGTTATTCACCCTTAACCCGGGATGCTGCCAATAGTCCAGCAAAATAATTGTACGAAAATTTCATCTCTTTCGCAATAGGCATACAATATGTAACAAAATCGTATTAAATGCGTATTTTTTTTAAAGAATAAGTATTAAAAAATAGTATTGGAACAAAGGATAGTATTTAAAATACAATAGAGTTATAAATGAAACAATGAAAATTTCCTAACTAGTTGAAATAATTCAGTTTAACATTTTAAACGTAAGCTGTTAATAAGTAATCATTGAATATTCAACTATGATTAATCGAAGACAAAAATACATAATTTATCGTGAAATAAAATGTTGAAAAATAATTATTATTTAAGTATTAATTTTCTTAGTAAGGGCATATTCGAAGTAATGGTACGGCTTTCCCGCCTATTTCAATTCAAATTTCTCCCGACCTACCGACCAAATAAAATAAGTTTAACTCATAAAATATACATAAACACTAACTCTTACTGGAGCTGATATTCTGTATTTTTTTTGTTTATTTCTTTTTTGTTTCAAATCTTTGATTTTAGGAATGAGCGAGTATGAAGTGATCATTTATAAACTATGAAGCATGATGGAATAGAATTAATAATAAAAAGATTTAATTTTAATAAAAAATATATATATAGGAGAGAATATGAGTTGGAGGATTGGTTAAATTGGTTTGGGAATATTTTCGTACATTGTTATGCGAGTGACATAGCAGATATAAGCACTGAGATATTCTTTGAATAAAAATATATATTTAAAAAATAATAATACTTATAAAAATATTATTTAAAAATTTATAGTAAATAAAAAATTAAAAAAAAAAATCTACGAGTATGATAGTAAGATGGTGAGAGAGGGAGCGAGGATGGTGGAGGAGCAAGGACCCTTACCTGGAGCTAGCCGCTTCCGACTGGAGCAGGGCGGGCACCGAGGCCAGTCAGCGCAGCCGCGGCGCAGTCGTCCTATTGACCCTCCTCATCAATCTCCGATGTCTCGATCTCCTCTTCTTCTGTCTCTTTTATGGTCTTCTCCTTATCCGGAAGTGGGAGAGAACGCCGAGGTATCCAGGTATCCTGAAGAACCGCCGCCAATGGAGCCGCCCGCAATCAGAGCATTGTCCCTTGATGTAAGGATGGGAGTCTGCGGCATCTTCATCTCTTCGTTCACGCTGATTCGGCAATACATTGCTGAACATATACCGGTTCCCACAGAACCAAAATATCTGACTCGTTCCATCACACTTTGGAACTCTCTCACACCTGATATATTTCATACTTCTTCCTTATTCATATTCAAATCCAAGCTTTTTTTACATCCCCTAAATTCCCAAACAGATGCTCTCTAATCTGCGAGAATTAATAGTTCATATCCATAAGAAGTGGTAGATGAATTACTGTAAACATTCTGCACTCATAACATTATTTTTATATTGTTGAGTGCTTTCATCTATTTTTTCTCTCTCTCTCTCAGCTTTATTCTTGTTATTTTAGATTTTATTCTATTTCTTTTTCAACCAGAACATACCTCGTAGTTCATATTTACTTTCATGTTATTATTGAAATATTGTATTATTCTTATAATGCACCCCTTAGGCCAGATATATGTTTAATAAGTTATGTACATCTCTGTTGATCTTAAGGGACCTGGTCCCAGAATAAAATTATTTTTCTATTCCGTTCTACGGTATTCTATTATACATGAATGGAGACCTCTAATAAATAAAGCATGCCGGTATTTAATGGCTGTTTAATAGTGAAATGGGTAGCAATTCACCATATTCCTGGTTTCGCCATAGAGTGCAGTCAGAAATTGACCGCCTAGGCCTTCTTCTTCTACTGGTTCAACAGACCATTACTGGTCCCTGGTATCCTCCAATAATCTCCAGCCCCTAATTCTCAGGAAAGCCCGCAGCTTTTCGAATGAAAAATCCTAGAAGAATCTTGGGCCTTGTAAAGCATGGGGAACAGTGCAGGCTGAGACACATGGCGTTACAAATATGATTTGGTACAAGTCTTAAGACTACGATGGGTCTACTGTATTGCGAGAATGGATGGTGGATCTGAAATAAAAATATTATTTTTTGTTGAGCATTAGGGTGGAAAGAGAAACAGAGGGAGACCATTTCAGAGATGGGTGTACGTGGTCGAAGGCGATGCCCAGGAACTTGTTAAAGCAAGAGCCTGGTAGACCCTAAGCAGGACAGAGAGGAATAATAATACATAGACTCGTTTCAAAATTAAAAAAAAAATCTTTTGAACTGTTATTTCAATACCCAATTTGGAATCAAATAATTTCATTTTGATATTCTAATCAATCTAGAATAATAACATGGGTTACCCGTATAGTATAATTTTATTGCTCAACTGAATAATGAGGATCTGTGGCCAGTTATATAGGAAAAAGATTCTATTGTAGAGCGGTTTCTTTGTAAGAACTCGTTTATCTTAGTCGATTTAGTAAGAACGGTAAGTTTGAGGTATTTAAATGAAATTCATCACTGGGAGCGTCGGGGTTACTTCTGGCCCTACAGTACTAAAGACTCTTCCACATTGATGCGCAGACCCCCGAATTGGAACCACATATAAATCCCTCGCACCAGCGCAAACTAGTGCACGCGTCTCGTACCAGCTTTGTCCACGTCCATCCCTGACACCCTCCAAAACATAAGGTTTTCACAAAATTGGGAAAAATCAAATGGGAATACGGGAAATTGACACACCAGTATTTTTTTTTATCAATTCATCTCAAAAATATGTAAAATCGTTGGGATAATGAAAGTCTGTTTGTCCGTCATGAAAGGAAAACGGATGGAAACTTAGAAACATTTACAATAATTTAATATAACTCTAATTATATTGTCTAAAATGTTGTTAGATTGTGGTTTCACACATTGGAAAAAAGATGATGATATAATGATGATTGATCTGTTCTATTATATTTAGTGTATTTAGTAGAAAGTAATATTAATAACAGTTTACAGGGTAAGAGAAATAAAACCATTTTTCAGTCATTGTTTATTCTCAATTTTCACTCTATTCGAGACGTTTCGACACTATGGTGTAATTTTCAATCTTTTTTTTTCTGCATCTTTTAAAAAATCCCTTTAAAATTTTTGTATACATAGTCAATATAATAAGTCTAAAAAATTGAAAAATAAAAGATTTTTAGACGTATTGACTATGTAAAAAAAAAAATTTAAAGGAATTTTTTAAAAGATGCAGAAAAAGAAAAAGATTGAAAATGACACAATAGTGTCGAAACGTCTCGAATAGAGTGAAAATTGAGAATAAACAATGACTGGAAAATGGTTTTTATTCCTCTTACCCTAAAAAAGAAGAATTAAATCCAGTTAAAAAAATAAGAATGAACAGTTTATACTGCACAAAGTGGCAGGTATAGGATGGTTAGATTTCCGTGGAAAAAAAGTCCGTCATAAGATTATAACTAACTACCTAAAATTATTTCTACCCAGGAAACAAATAAGGTATATATTTTTTAAGTTTTATATAAATATTATTTCGCGCAAAAACTTGGGTTGTTCTTATTCCGTCTAATTTAGCTATGATTTTTCAAACAGTTTTTCCAGAAAGGAAGCTAACGCATGATTAATGAGATTTTTTTTATGAATGATTAATGAGAGAGACAGGCCAGATTGATTTTATTAATTTCCTTATTTATTATCGTGATTTTCGTTTGTCCTAATTCTCGATTAAATGCGATCACCACGTATAATGCCGGCTCAGACAAATAGGTTCGACTACCTGTAAATGTGTTGATAATGCCTCTCTATATATTGTTCTCCCAATGGCATTCATGAATGGATAAGATTATCTCTTGATACAGATTCCAATGAGCCGCTTCTCACATCAGTTTGATTGATAACGAATTTACGCTCTCTCATTACGGTATATTCAGAGGTAAATGGCCCAGAGAAGCAGATTTTCCTCAATCGACCAATTCCTGAACTATGACCTTACTTCTTTGATGAATGATAAAGGGAAGAATAAAATGAAACCCCCAACTCCATTACTAAAAATAGTTCTTTGAAGACTTATCTCCTGGTGGGAAGAGCCGGGAAATCTACCAATCACAAAAAGCCTGGGCAAAGGAATTGTAATCTCTGCTGGTTGGAAGGAGCTTTACGACCGTAAGGGTTAAACAAAGATAACCTAAGGGCACAGAGGATCAAAAGAACCGGGGGTTTAGAAGGTATCTTCCTCGACCTATATTCTTTCCTTTTAGTCATTTTAAATTCTATATTTGAAAGTTGAAATATACAATGTTACTAAGTTCTACTTATTTTTTTAACACGCTTTAAATAGCTTGGATTGTTCGCATGTAAGGGAAACTTTGAACTCGATTTTCAAATCAACATTCATACTGTTATATTGGCTTTACTGCCCAAGCTATGATCTCAGGGAAAAGTCAGATCCTTTGATCTGAATATGTTTAAATACTAAAATGGGATGTCACCCTGAGATCGTTATACTTAATATATAGTAATTTTATTTTATTAATAAATAAGAGACATACTCTTCTCCAAACGTTAACGTGGTTGATTGACCAGGAGTTGTATATTAAATAAGAATAATTATAGAATAACATTATATTTATTGGTGCTGATCATGGTTACAGACTTAATAAAACTCATACACTACTTACAATGAAAAGGTGAAGCTATAGGTGCCTTAAGTGATACATGTGGCTTCATTCTTCCTTCTTCTCCTTACATCTTGACTTGACTGCTGCTTACCGATGGCTGCCCTATCTTGAAAGTAAAGTAATAAACCCTAAGGATCATTTTACTCTACCTGGCCTAGGCCCCATACTGTCACCTATAGCAATACTTACACATATACCCTCTGTATTACGGGTAATTATTCCGCAATTTGTCGCTTCGGGTTGAGTCGCAACAAGTTTTAAGCGAAATAATTTTAAGGAATTATTTTAAATTAATCTTCCTTCTAAGATGAAAAAAGTTAGGAGATGAAAAAAATCGAACGCAAAATTGTTAAAAGTTAACTGATTTTTCATAAGCCCATTTTAAACAGAGCCAAGAAAATATAATTGGTAAATTAATTCATAAATGCTGGTTTGTCTCATTTGATCCAATATTCAAAGTGGACTCAGTGAACAGCTGTTTTTTACTATTTTTATGTTAACAGTTATGCTTAGGGTTTGAATGTGTACATTATTTTATTTATTTTTATTTTTATTATTTTTATCTAGACTTATTTTATTTTGTTTATACCACTTTTTTGCTTTGTTATGGAATGGTTGTAGCTTCATAGCACCATTACTTATTGCCCACAAGTGGCAGATTGTAATGTCTGAATAAAGTGTTTAAAAAAAAACAAAAAAAAAACAGTTATGTTAATCCTATATTTTTTTGTTAATGTTGACTATCAAAAACCAACTGAATATTCGTTCAATTGACTATTGTTTAGTAAGCCATCAAATACGACCGTGGAAACACGCCATTTCTTGTATCATTTTTATGAGTATGAGACAATGACAATCGGCAGCCTTATCTGCAAGACCTTACCACGGCTTTCGAGGAAGGTTGTTGTAACGAACGGATCATTCACCGTAGATTTGTGAAATTTTCAGCTGGTGAAACGATAAAGAAATAATTAGTTAATTTCTCCTTTCCACCCTGAGTTGAAACCATCACGTCCACATCGTACTGCAGGGATATTGACATAACGAAGCAAAAACTTATTAAAAAAACCTGCATTGGTTAATTAAAAGGGACTTTTACTGTTACACGACAACGCCAGACATTATTTTCCACGACAAACAGTGAAGAAACCTTATTCGCCATACGAATACTTATCCCCAACTGATTTCTATCTGTTTAGAAATCCAGAAAACTCCCTCAAGGGTAAAATTATTAAAAATGTTTCTCAAGTTAAAAACACATTTTCGGACTTTATTTCATTAAAAAAACTGAATTTTTCAGCTCTGGAATTGAAAATTTTATAACCAATTTTGGGGAAAATTTATTGAACATGAGGATAGAAAAAAAAGTCAAAAAAATAAATATTTAGGATGAAAATGTTTTGAATTCATAAAGTTATTTTAATAAATAACATTTACTTTGAAAAAAGACATTTCATGTGGTGCGAACCAATATAAAGGTTCTGCTGCATATAGGCTATTGGCTTATCAAGCCACAAAGGGTTTTAGCAATAACTTTGTTATCTAAAATTCATGAAATAACAATATAAATTATCAATATGTTACCTAAACATATTGTGTTTTATAGTAATCATATTTAAAAAAAAAATCTTATAGAAACCTATCTATGTTATTCTTCCGCTGACAAAGCGACTTCAAGCAAGATAAAGAAAAAAAAATTAAACAGCTAGTCATGACTGGTGATAAAAGTGAAAACTCACTACTTTAGTATAATTGTGTTCTTTTTTGAATTTATAGCTTTTTTCAATTTTTTCAACCAATTTCACAATTTTTTCAACCTATTTCATAACTTTTTCAACCTATTTCATAATTTTTTCAACCGATTTCATTATTTGTAAGATGTCGCGGTGTGGTCGTCAGCAAACGATAACAAACACACAAAAAAAGAGGTGGTATCCATCGTACAAGTTTGACACCCGAAACTCTTCCTGCGATTGAGAAAGATATTGAAGAAAACGCAGCCTACACCTTACAAGAAATAAAAGAGAAACTGTCTCAGCGAAAAATGTTTCAATCTCCACAATTCATAGAGGACTATTTCAGTTGAAAATTACGTTAAAACGCACTGCAAAAGACCTTGATCGTATGAACTCGGAGTTGGCCATTGAGCAAAGAAAACAATACGCTGTAGATTTTGAAAGCTGGATACCTCAAAATCGATCTCTCATCGTCTTCATTGATGAATCCGGATTTAACTTACATTTAACAACAAACCGGAAGAGCAACACAACTCTTTTCTTGGCTATGAACAACCAACAGATCGTTCACTTTTCTGTTATAGCTTCTAGAAATTGTAATAGTGATTTATTTTGCCAGTTTTTGAATGAATTGCTTGAAAAACTTGATCAGATTCCCTCATCAATGGTATTTTATGGACAATGCAGCTATCCACAAAATTGAGTAGGTTAGAGAAGTAATGGCGCGATCTTCCCATATAATAAAATACCTGCCGCCATATTCCCAATGCTGAATCCGGTAGAATATGCTTTTTCAAAAGTAAAATCAAAAGTAAGAGCGATGTTGTCTTCTGGCAGAGGAATACAGAACTTGGAAGAGGCTATCTCCTGCAGTGTCAAGACTCTCACGTCTACTGATTGCACCAACTACGTGCTCGATGTTTTGCTAAAAACTGCCTCAAGCTGCTGCTGGCCATCTTCTTCATTAATTATTATATATATATATATATATATATATATATATATATATATATATATATACCTCCTTATAAGTATATCATCAGAATATGTAATAATTAATACATCCAAATCTGTTTCCAAATATGCGTTAAATGATTTCCTGACAACCACACCGCAACATCTTACAAATTATGAGATCGGTTAAAAAAATTATGAATTTGATTGGTAAAATTATGAAATTGGATGAAAGTATGAAATTCACCGAAAAAAGCTATATAAATCAATTATATTCTGAATTATTTAAACTTCATAGTTTGTTGATTGAAATTAGTCTAGTTTTCACATCTATAGGAATTCCGAGCAATAATTATATACATTTAGAAGTTATTTATTAATCAAAACATATGATACTGAACAAGCTCAATAGAAAATATCAATGCGACTGAAATGATAATTAGTATACAGTTATGTTATTTATATTATTTAAATTGTGTATTTTCATTCATTAGCATCATAAAAAAAGACTTTTAAGTAAAAGAAATAAAATCTTTCAGGGAAACGAAAAGGTCAGCCAGTTATTGATGCTTTGAGTTATTATTAGTATCAATTGGACAACTATTAAACGTCGTTTTAATTAAATATAATCTTATATCAATGAAGTTCTAACCTTTAAACTAAATTTGATTAAAACGAATTGAATAACTCATGCAGAGGTCTAGGTGTTGCCAGTCTCGAGCATGTTGTTGACCCAAACCTACATGTTTAACCCCTACCAAAATTCGCTAAGAGCGGCTAAAGAAGTTTACACTAGAAAAACAGTAATAAACATATTTTTATAATTAGAATTGTTTTTTTATTTTTGTTTAATAAGGGAAGCAGTGATTACAAAATAGCATCACAAAAAAAAGTGTGAACAAACACGGATGTTTTACTTACGAACAAGTACACTGCCTTGATTAGTATACGTGTGAAAAGGTGTGTTAAAAACTCTTATCATAAGCGCCAGATCAACGCTGATACCACAAAAGTGGGGAGGCAAAATTTTCCTCACAAAGCCTCCTTTGACAGGGTTCCCTTGATATTATCCTCCCTCCGAAACTTTGTTCCTTCAGACGTCTTCGTCACCTCAGCAATATTTTCTTCTTCTCACCTCAAGAATAAAATGCTGCTGAGGAACCACCGCAACTTTTTCTTAGGTCACTGTACAGAACTACTAATATCCTCAGAAAAATAATTTATTTTATATTCGATTTGGTTGATATAAAATTGCATCTGTGATCAAGTTGTAATCACCAATTCCTGCATTGAAGGTTAATAAGATTCTTAATCGTTATTTTAATACTCTTGAATCATGTGTTTCAACATTAGATAACTTATAGAGGCTCAACATTTTTTTTTAAATGCTATTAAAGCCCCTTTACTTTCAAACGTTTTAACGTTTTAGGCTACTTCAACTTTTTCTGTACTTATTGAGTACTTTAGGGCACTAAACCATCGAATTCCTATCGTATCCTTACAATCTAAAATCCTTCATAAGATCCTTAATGCTTCTCACTTTGTTACCAATAAATTCATCCATAATGACCTTTATGTCCCATTTTTTGCTGATTTGGCCCGAACCCGATATCAGTCCTTTCAAGACAAACTATAATCCCACTCAAACCCACTAGTTTCAAACCTAGTAACCTCTTCAATTCTCGATAATCCTCCGATGCTTCTGAAAAGATACGACATTGTAACCTAAGTTGAATTTGTTATTTTAGTACCGTAAAACGGGGTGAATAGAAACAATTTTCAACTTTGGTTTGAAATTTTCCATATTTGTAGTTGTTCTAGATACACAATTTTTTGACCAAACACAGGTCTCTGTTAGACCTATTTATTTATAGTATTTAATTTTTAAAATTTTAATTCATTTTAAAGAAAAAAAATTAAAACATGGTATTTCTTTTCACCCCGCAAATGGGGGTGAATAGAAACAGTACTTCGATTTCATATTTTTTTTCTATTGAAACGAATCGAGGGTGAATGGAAACAGTTAAATATGGTATTTTTAATTTGTAAATGGATAAATACAAATTTACTTCTCAACGTAATGATTTATTTCAGTACATTACCAAAAGAAGTTACATAACTGTAAGTAAAGAAATTGAATAGGTAGACAATTACCGTATTTAACAAGATTAAATTATGATTAATAAATTGTGAAATCGGACAGGTCATCTTTGAAAAATATCATGGCTTTGAATCGAAAGATAAAGCTGTCTGACCACCATGGTTCTTCATATTGAGACCTCTTTTCAAGTGTCAATATATAATACTATAATCCAAACCATGTTTCTCAGCAGACTTCCGAAGGCTTAGTCCCTTTTGTATGTCAGAAAGTGCATTTTCGATTGTTTTTGGATCATGCTTTTTGTAGCCCCCTCCAACCACCGGTTTGTATTTTCTTGGCATTTTACAGGGTCCTGCTGTGTCAAATAAGAGTCTAACATAAATATAAAACACACAATATGTATTTTATATAGTATAAATGTGATTTAGTATTAAATTTTTCTTGTGGGGTGAATAGAAACACTAAAAATTATGTGTTTCTATTCACCCCATAAATTCTGAAAACCTAACTTAAAAAAACATGAATAATTTTTTTAATAATATTGTTAAGGTTAAAGGTTAAAGTAAGCCTTAATCTTTTATATGAATAATTAAACTATGCTTTGTACAGATATTTACTTTGAAGAAGTATACTACGTATTATGACTTACCTGGAAAAATCAAAGTCGATAAAAAACACAAAAATCGTGTGGTAAAATTCAACAAGACATACAAACAGGAACCTGTGCTGCTTACCAAACAAACCATTATTTCCCTTTCAGCCTAAAGTATAGCAACTTAAAAAAAAAATAGTTGCCACAATTTACCCATAGTTATGCAGGAAATAAATTATACATAAAAAAATGAAGTTTCGTTTCTATTCACCCCGTTTTACGTTACCTACTACCGGTGGTAGTTGCCTTTATTTCATGTCATTATTCAACATTGATTCTATTTAATTATTGAATAATTATAGTGCAGTCCTAAACTTCAATAAATAAAAAAATGTGTCCATGTTGCGTCAGAAAAATAAACTTTCCGGAGATTACTTCAGAAGTACACATTTTTTTAACAATATCTTTTACTTTTACGAGAAATAGTGTTAACCGTGGCCACGGTAATATAGTAAATCACGCGTGGTATAACTAAAAAGATAAACTAAAAATAACTTGTTTCATCATGTTGGTCGCTTAGACGCTGAAGTAATAAAACAGCAAAGCCATACGCGTTTTATCGTAACTCTTTACAGGTTAAAACAAGATTGTTCTGTACGTGTAAACATTTGTGCAAATTAAAAATTATATTTAAAATATCACAACTTTCAGCCCAGCTCTTAACAGGCGTTATTGTTTCGCCCGCCCATCAGTTAAAATATTTTTTTATTTTATTGCATGATCGACTACAAACTGACTTGGATCTTGGGAAATTAATTTATCATTAAGAAATTTTACAGGCAGATGGTTCAGTAACTGAGTTTTCAACTGCTTTCCTTCAAAATCTTCAATTATTTCGTTATCTTTATTTTCAAAGAGCACTGTAAATTTGTTTCATGGGTAGTCTGATTAATTTACTCTAGGGTCCGAAATGTAGAATTTATTGTTGCAGAAGAGCGTGTTGTATCAAAAATTTTCAAATAGTCTTGTAGTCCAATTAAATACCCAAAATAAGCAATTTAGTGCGTTTTGACGTCATGAGAGAGAGAATATTCAGTTGGTAAGAATCTCGGTACCCGAAATGTCTAATTCTAGGTACATGAAAAAAATAAAATTATGAGATAACAAGAATTCCTGTCGCCTCCAACAGAATGTTTGTGAAAATGAAATCATTTTTAAGAAACAATAAGTATTAGTTTTTAGTTATAATTGAAGGTTTAATAAATATTATTTTCTAGAAACCCATTATTTCAATAGTGAGCTTTATTATGGGAATGAGAATGAATTGTGGGTAATGAGTCGATTTCGGTAATCATTTCATCAAGAAATAAAAGTTTCAACCAGCATTTCGAAGGATAGATGATATGTTTATTGAAAATTTCGTTTCTAGATTTACTTGATTTATTCATTAACACATTTTCCATAATTACATTCTATTTTCCAAACTAAAGCTCATGATAACTAATTTAATGAATTTTGGAAAATATTAAAAGGGAAACGAATGAAAAGGTAAAACTTGTGACTCAACACGAAGCAACAACCTGCTGAATAATTACTATTTATGTTATATTTAGCAATAAGTTCGTTGTTAATTAATAATATGAGCAATTTTTTATTATTTGTAATGTTTCATTTTTTTTAACTTATATTAGGGTAACTCCTGTGTCCCTAACGCCGAACCAACCCCATTTTACAGTTTATGCTGTTGTTCATTTAATTGGAAAACTCTTTGCTTCAATTGTATAACAATGATTTACATATATGCTGTAGTGCAGATCGTATTATTTTTTTTCAATGTAGTCCAAGCAGGAAAAAATAATTAAATTCTGTAATACTAATTATTATCAGGTTATTATAATTATGAACAGGAAACTAAATTTCGTAAACTGCTTCTTCATTACTCTTGATAGAAAGCTTTTTTTTTTCCTTAATTAAAACCGTGACGGAAATGAAAAGTCATTTCATCGAAACCATTTCATTAGAAATTCATTTCTTAACAAACAGTTCTCAAGTCTGACGTCCCCTGCTAAGAAATGTGAATTCTTAATAAAACCATAGTGACCCTACTATTTTATGTTCTACACTCGTGAATTGGGAATGATGAATTTTGAATAAATAAATATAACACCGGAACCGAAAATTATTTCATTGATTAATTGAAAAATAATTAATTAACAAATTAATTTTGAAGTCTATGCGTTTTGTCCGAAATCCTATATTATTTATCTACATAACTTAATAATAAAGATAAATAAATAGATTAAGTAAAGAAGACAATTCATTAAAAGTCTATCTATTATCTATTATTATTATTGCCTAATATTTAAAAGTAAAAAGAGACAAATAAAAGATAAAATAAGAGATAAAATATATTATATAAAATATATATTATAAATATATATTATATAAAATATATAATATAAAATATATATAAAATAAAAGATAAAATAAAAATTGAAATTATTTGTCCAATATTTCGCCCATTCAGGCATAGAAAGAGAATAACAGCAAAAAAAAACATGAATGATGCACCCAAGAAACTTCCCACAACCTCCAAGGCTCAAATGCAACTAATGAATCAGGATTATTTCAATTTCTGTTTTAGTTTGGAGACTTAAGGGCTTTTCGTTGGAATTTTTCCACGGTCTTATTAATTATTATTATCTAGTTATGTAATGTTAACTTTCAGAGCTATAATTTTACATTGATTTAAAAAAAAAAAAATAGGTTGTGTGATAATATGGTAATTTATCTGTTGGTAATTATTAGTGTACAAAAGAGAAACAAATATTCTAGCATTATTGTTCTGGAGAATCTTGATATTTTTATGATATTAATAAATTTGAAATTTTATTTAGAAAATTCAATATTGCATATCATTTTATTTAATAAAGGTATTCAAACACAATTCATAATAGAAGAAATCATTTAAATCAATCAATCCTAAATACTTTTGTTCCTATTTACAAGATTGAGAAATTGTTTCTTTTTTATATTTTAATCATTCCTGTCTATATAACTAGTTTTTTTGTCTGTGGTACTGTACTGTTGATGCTTTGTTTTGGTTAGCTTTTTAAAGTTCCTATAAGTTAAACCAGGGAGCGGAGTGGCTGAGTGGTAGAGCACTGAGTTGCCATGCCGGAAATCCTGGTTCAACTCCCGCTGCAAGGCAGTACTTTTATTTAGTCTGTTTGTAGCCGGAGATGGATCATATAGGGTCTAGGACCCTCCTGGGGCTCACTTAGCCTCTCTATAAAATATTATAAAAATAGGGTACCCAAAATAAGGGGGGGGGGAATCTGGCGGTTGAGCGTGACCTAGGACAAGTCACCTCCTTGCAGAACCGTTGTCCATGAAACAGTACAGTCTCTACCTTGTACTGAACCCCAGACTCTTCACGGGTTGTAGTGGTACAGGATAAGTTAAACCAAAACGTTGCATCACGTTGGTGCAAACTGGGTAATGGGTTGTTGATCTCTAGATTCCGAGTTTGAGATCGTCTGTGAGACATAAAATATTTATTTTTTTTACAGCCGTGAATTGATATGCAAAACACTCTTCTTGGTCTCACCCAGTTTCTATAAATTGGGTACCTTTAATTGAGGAAAGCAATAAAATCCTTGCAAAGCCGTATAAAATATTTCATGCACTGAACCCGATATTTTTCTTGAGTTATAGTGATACAGTTTCTTTTCTTTTTTTATTGACGCGTATACTTTTATTGACCGTATCAGCGAAAATCTTTTATGCTACTCATTGCATAATGATATTTAAGAACGACCGTTTCCAAATCACTATTTAAAAGATTATCTCGTACGGGGTGTTATAAGAAGAACTTTATATGTATTCCTGTTTTACAAGATAAGTGTTAATTGAAGTCATGTATGTATTTTATGGCAGTCCTATATATATGTATGTATGTATGTATATATATATATCTATATATATATATATATATATATATATATATATATATATATACATACATACATATATAACTGAATCATTAATCGTAGTTTTTCAATGTACCTACATATTAAAAGTAATTGTACTACTAAAGTATATTCATTATAATTATTTAAGTGTTTATCCCAGATGCACTGTATGATATGATCATGCTATATTGATGATTTAATTAAGATAATAGATTAACTGAATAGTAAATTGATAAACACACAACCAATATCTGGAAAAGAATCCATTTCAGAATAAAGGACGTTTAAAGTAATAATAAACTTTTCACGTTTTATTTATTTCTGATTGATATTATTTATTAAGCACAGTTTAAAGTATAAATTATTAGAAATAGGGACAATCTTCTCAGACCTTTAGGATAAATTAAATCCAATATCAGTAAATTTGACATCTTATACGCGTTAAAATGATAGACACGCATGTTGTTTACTATTTTCTTTATCCTCTAGAGTTGAAATCGTTAAAATACCATTTCTACTTCAGTGCAGTGTTGAATTTGTTTCCAAATAAACCTAAAACGACCGTGAGTTATGGGAAAAAATAAGTACTTCTCCAAAGAAGAGCGCCGTTTGATATCTTCACTCCACAAGGACGGGATGAGTTGTAGGAAATAGCCCTCCAAATCAAGCGGAGTTTTTCATCAGTCGCGAAATTTACTCGGCACGGGGAGACATAAGGAATCCGCCGTTCAACTGGGAGGCCCCCTGCTTTGGCATTACGAGAGAAACGGACTATTCTTCGAATCGCATCCAACTCCTGTAAAACAGCAAGAGCAATTTCTGAGAGAGCTGGAGTTCAAACAAAAGTTAGGAAAGTCCAAAGATTATTAAAAAATTCAAAACTATGGTTAGAAAAACCAATTAAAAAGAAAGCCAGTTATGTGTGCCCGGATGGTCTTAGCCCGCAATCATGGACTGAAGAGTGGAAGAAAGTCATCTTTAGTGATGGAAAAACATTCAATCTGGATTGGTCAGACGGATTTTCGTATTATTTTCATGACTTCATGACATGAAAATTTTTTATCAAGACTTCAAATGGGAGTAGGAAAAGTTATGGTTTGAGCATCAATTGGTTACAAAATGATAGGAAATTTAGAATTTGTTTCATCAAGAGTAAACTCAGCTAAATATAAAAATTTGATGGAGGAACAAAAGTTGACTTTTAATGTCATACCTGTAGCACACCAATTTTCCAGCATAATAACGCCCCAATACACTTAGCAAAAATTATTAAAGACGGGTTTACTCGCAGCAAAATTGCCAAATAGACTGGCCTGCTGTCTCACCAGACCTGAAAATTATCGAAAATGTTTGGGGAATTCTTTCAAGAAGGGTATACTCGGAGTCAAGACAGTTCGGAACAATATTGGATTTGAAATCTGCATTTCTGGCTTTATGGGAACAATTATCTCAATAAACAATCAAACAATTGTAAGATTCATTACCAAACAAAATTTTTGAATTAATGAATCGTGGTGGAAAGGCCATTTTGACGGGCCTTAACTTTCATTTGGATAATAAAAAAAATGTACATATTTTTGGCTTGAGAACACTATATTTTATAAAAGCTGATTTTTTATTCTACATTGACTGTATTTAGACACCTACTAGAATTGGGTTTTGACTTATTTGCAGTATTCGGTTTAAAAACAAGACTGTATTAATGCTTCAGTGAGCGGGTGATTTTATAACGGAAGATTAGGTAATTCCGAAATTTTTTAATTATAGATTTAAAAAAAGAACTAAAAATACTACAAAAAATTATTAAAAAAATACTTAGCTAACTACAAAAATCAAAATCGGCAGCTCATTTAGAGTTTCTGCGAAAGTAACATAACCTATACAAACAAATAAAGAAACTACGAAGTACAAAGTAAATGTACAACTCCTTCCTCACATTTTTAACCAAACCTGTGAAAAAAATTAAAACAAAGGGCTGTTAAAGTAGGGGACCACTTACTCCTAACGAGTAACTAGAATAAGTAGAGACGATCATTAGCAAGCAAAAGAGATGAGAATGATAAATGTTAAGAATAGAATAAGAAATATATATATATAGTATATACATACACTAGCTATTGCCCATGGCTTCGCTCGCGTGGACTTTGGTCTGCCACATAAAGTTTCGTTACAGATCATTTTAAATAAATAATTTTATTTTTTTAACTATAAGCTACTCGTACATCCAAAATTTTAGATGTCTAACTTCAAAACTGACGGATTCCATATAATATTTGAATCCCTTTTATATTAAGGGGGAAACCCTTGGGGGTGGAATTGTCCAAATTCCTTTCTTAGATCTCATTTAAGCTATACAAAGAACCTATCTGCAAATTTCAAGATGCTAAGTTCAGTTGTTTCTGCTGAGCCTTGACCGCTGGGAGTGTTAGTCATTCAGGTTACAGTTTTATATATACTTCGCCTGTGTGGTGTGTTGATAAAAAGTAGCCTATGTACTTCCCCAGGCTTGAGATTATCCATATAAAATTTCATCACAGACGGATCAGCACAGCCGTGAAACATACATTGACACTGATTAATAAACGGGACGGACAGAAGTTTACTGATGTTCGTGTCAGTAAAGGATTATTATGTAATGTCATTGAATTTATTGAAAAGGATTACTTAGTATAACGGTTTCACTTGTCGTACGGCACTAGCGAGAAGTGAACTATGTTACTTGATTTGTTTTGTGAGCAAGCATTTAAACTTTGCCCCCCTTTTTCACCCTCTTAGGGGGTAGAATTTCGGAAAACCCTTTCTTATCGGATGCTTACGTCATACAAAGAACACACCCTCCAAGTTTCAGGTGTTCAGCGGTTTAGGCTGTGCGTTGTTCCCTCAGTCATTCAGGACAAAGCATTTTAATGCATATGTGTCTAAATATATAATTGACACTTGTAACATGTAAATGTATCAATCAACCAAAATGCATGTATAATGTAAGATTGATGTGGTAATGACATTTTGTCGTCAATATTTAAGTACCATTTGAAACTTTAAATTTTTCGGTATTTTATTTGAAAAGAAAAGATATGGCCAGGAACGGGACTCGAACCCGGAACCTTCACCTCTCCGTGGTGACGCCTCAACCATTTCGGCCATCCTGGCTTCACTTCAATAAAATAAATTTAAATGTTTACGTTTAAAACTTTTTTATGCGTTATAT
The DNA here is from genome assembly GCA_037127475.1 of Arma custos. Lineage (NCBI taxonomy): Eukaryota > Metazoa > Arthropoda > Insecta > Hemiptera > Pentatomidae > Arma > Arma custos. Next base: position 80,708,836 of record CM073761.1, on the reverse strand, counting down.
CTTTATTTTATATATGTTTATTAAAACTTCTATCTATATATTTTTAAGTCAACCGGATTCATTCTGCAACAGAAATTAGCTATTTTTTTTTTAATTTGGATTTTAAAACGGGTGGGGGACCTGTGATATAGTGGTTACCATTACAACCTACTCTGCCCAAGATCGCGGGTTCGTAGCCCGGCAGGTGGCCCTAGAATTTTTTAAAAGGAAGTAAAAAAATCTTTAGTTATGCCGTACGTAAAAACAGGGTCCCCAAGCCTGTACGATGTCAGGTATTCATTAAAAATCTAGGCAAAATTTAGAAATCCCAGTCGCATCGTCCGATAAGCCAATACAGCATAAAGTGACGTTAAGTGAAGTTATTTGCAATTTTAGTTGAACAGATAAAGAGGGAAGTGACCGAGAGAATCGGTGCTGCGGGCATGAAGTTTGAAGCGGTTAAGAGAGGATTTCTTAACCGAAGAGAAGTAGAAAAGGAAACGAAAGTGGCTGTATTTAAGTCAACATTCCTCTCTATCCTCACGCACTCTTCAGAATCATCGACGCTGAAAAAGAAACACCAATCCAGAATACAAGCAGCAGAAATGAGATTTCTCAGAAACATGGAGTGCAGAGCGAGTTCGGAACACCACTATAACGTCGAACCTGAATGCTAAACCTGCCAACGAGCTAATAGAGGAAAACGGAATGAGATGGCTTGGACACCTCCTGCGGATGGATTGCAAGCGAAACCTACGGAACCAAATGGAGGAAAGACGAGGAAGAGGATGACCTAGGAAGAAGTGGGAAGAAGAGATTAGGAGGGACTTTGAGAAGAGGGGACTCCATTGGAGCAGAAGATGGAACAGTTGGTGGAAGGCTATGATGGATTATGATGATGAAGATAAAGAGGGAAAAATTATTTTACAAAAAGATAAAATAAGTTTATAAAAGTTTTATTTCGCCTTTTATACGGGCCAAATATAACTAATTTCATATTAAGAAGATAATGGAGGAATCAGTCTTCATGGATGCGCTTTATATGACCATTTTGCTTTATATTTTAGAATTTGATTAAATAATAACCATCGAAATCTTTATATAATAAATTTACTCAAGATATATTTTAGGTAAGGTTGAAGATCGATAACACAGGCCAACAAAAAAAACCTTTTTGAAAACTTTTTTAATTTTAATAGCTGATCTTGGTAGATTTTTATGTGCTGAATCCAAATCTGCTCGTAGTTTTTATGTATCACCCTTAGTTTCCAAGCAAAATGTATTTTATTATATAGTCTAATACCCATTTACAGTATATAGGGAAATCAATGAAACACTGTAGAATCGTAAAAATGGTTTGTATTTACAGTAAAATACTTGGAATAGTAATTTTATGTGATGATACAAGGTTCACTTGTCAACTGGAATTGGTTTATATTTTCTTTCCCTTTTTTCCTTGAAGCTTCTTGTGTAGCTTTTCCTGCGATGAATAGCTTGCTGAACTTCCCGGTGAAGTGACCAACAGTAATCCCCCATCATGTCATTATAGATTCCAGCGGCCCTGGTAACGTTTTTCCATCACTTTAACGTCCTGGTGAAAACGCTCACCTTGCTCCTCACTAACATCTCCTAAATTTTCCGGGAAGTAATCGAGGTGGCTGCTCAAAAAGTGAACTTTCAGGCTCATCAAACATCCTAACTGTTCAAATTTTTTTAACATGTTAGCAACAATAGCCTTATATTCTGGGTCTTTTTCATTTCCCAAAAACTTGGTGACAACTTGCTTGAATGAAACCCATGCTTCCTTTTCATTTGAGGTCATTGTGGATTCAAAGTTAACGTCAAACATCATTTTTCTAATATCAGGCCCGGTAAAGACGCCTTCTTTCAGTTTAGCTTCTGAAAGGTGTGGAAACTTCTGACAGAGATATTTGAAACAAAGCCCATCTTTAGGCAAAGCCTTTACAAACTGTTTCATGAGACCTAACTTAATATGTAGTGGTGGTAGGAGCACGTTTTTTGGATCTACAAGGTTTTTGCGTAAAATGTTCTTCTCGCCAGGCTTTAAAGACTCCCTAGCAGGCCAGTTCTTTCTGCACCAATGTTGATTCCGAGCTCTACTGTCCCATTCACACAAGAAACATGGAAATTTGGTAAAACCCCCTTGCTGACCAAGGAGCATGCACGTAACTTTCAAATCACCACATATCATCCAACCGTGTGCAGAATAACCTATTTTATTTAACACTATTTCTAGATTTTCGTAACTCTCTTTCATATGTACAGAATGACCGACAGGTACAGAGGCATACATGTTACCGTTGTGTGCTAAAACTGCCTTCAAACTATTTTTGGATGAATCAATAAACAACCTCCAATCTTCTGTTTTGTATTCAATTCCAAACTCATTCATTAAACCATGAATGTCTGAGCAGTACACCAAATCACCCTCTTGTTCAAAATACTTCGAAAATTGTTGTTCTCTCTTCCTATACACATGAATGCTGGTTCCAGCCGCCAGCAAGTTCTTTTCTTTTAGCCTAGAGCCAAGCAGTTCAGCTTTTTCTTTTGTTAAGCCCAGATCCCTAACTAAGTCATTAAGCTCGACCTGAGTGAACAATTTAGGCTCTACATTTTCTGTAACACATTGGAATTCTTCATCGTGTTCATCTAACTCCGACTGTACATCAGAAAATACTTCTGTTTCAATAGAATTTAAGTCCTCTGGTGGTTCCGGGATTGGCAAATCTACACCGTGCCCTACTGGTCGGATGGCGGACGGAAGGTTAGGGTAGCTTATTACCTTCTTGTTCTTAGAGTTATGACCAGTAATATCTACACTGCAAAAGTAACAGTCATCGGAATGATTTTTTGGTTCCCTCCATATCATGGGAACAGCAAATTTAAAGTGTTTTTTCTCTTTTTTTGACCATTTCCTGAGGTCTTCAACACATACATAACATACCTTATGCGGTGCCCAAGGTTTATCCTGGTCTCCAAGTTTGGTTCCAAAGTATGCTAGATAAACCTTTTTCACAAAGTCTGTAATGTTTCTTTGGTGCTTTTTAATAACAAACTCACCACAAATATAACAAAAACTGTCAGCAGAGTTTTTACAGCCGCGATGAGACATTGCACTGAGCACATGTACAGGAAACGTAAAAGTGAGGTTATGTTGAAAATAAACAAAACATCAGCTGTTTAGCATGTGTTTCAGCAGTGCTGCCAACATCATCTTTGTTCATTAGACCTATTTTTTCATGTTATCTTAACTATGAAAAAGCTGTTAAATTCTAAAAATATTTCTTTATTTCATGAATTTAACTATAAAATGTGAATAAATGGTGGGTGATACAACTTTTTAAGCATCATATTTGGATTCAGCAACCTAAACAACATAAGAATAAGGTATTTTCATTAAAAAAGTTTTTTCATCGTTGGCCTGTGTAATTTGCGTTGAGAATAGGAGGTCAGGGAGGAGGAGGTCACAATTGTGAAATATCAACACAAGGCCCTCCTCAACTGAAAGCGATTTGCATCCCGATTCAGACTAATCCATGGAATTTGCAAATTTATGATAGCTCTCCTTAGATCCTCGGCGGCTCTGGTTTGGAAATAAGCAAATTTATGCCGGCAATCAGCCAACGTAGGGAACGTGAATTGTGACGATGCCATTATCTTTTCAAAAGCCTCGGAGGATTATCAGGAATTTAAGAGGTTTCCAATGGTAAAGCGTTGAGGCCGATGATGAATTGTATCTATAGGCCGTCCTTGGGCTCACTCACCGTATATAAAAAATGGGTACCCGAAATGGGGGAAAACCTGGTGAATGAGCGTCATTTCTGATAAATCACCTCCCTGTTTAAGCGTCGCCCAAGAATCGGTATAGACTTTACCATGCCTTTTTTATTCTTGGATAAAACCTACAAAATCTGACATAATGTTTTATCAAGTTTTATTTTAATTTGGTGCTGATTTGACCCAAACTCGATATAAATTTTTATAATGACAATCTTTATTCCAATCTAACCCACTAGTTTCAAACCTAACTGCCTATTCCATTTCCGATAATCTTCCTAGGCGTCTGAAAAGAAGATGGCCTCGTGACCTTCTAAGCCGAATTCTTTAATTGAGTAATTCTTTATATTTAAAAAACTGCTTTTTGTTTAAAAAAATGTTATTGAGTAAAACAACTTTATAAAATCAACAAGTTTTTGTTCAAAATGTTTACACCTACTAGGTGTTGGTACGTGTTATAAAATTTTCAATTCCAGAACTGAACATTGGGGAAGAAATAAAGTCTGAAAACGCGTTTTTGTCTCGAGAAACATTTTCAAAAAGTCCATCATTCAAGAAATAGTCCAAATCTCATCTATATTCGAGAGAGAGACAGAGAGAGAGTTGCGAAAATCACTTTTCCCGAAATCTCTCTCTTGGGATGTAGATATCAATCCGCAAGGGGACGCGTTTGAAAAAAAAATCTATTGGCCTTTACTTTCTCACAACACGGCTGGATATTGGTCAGGAATCATGAGTGAAAAAATCACCTGCGAATGGTGATTTTGGATAAAACTAAATTAACTTTCTTATTTTTTTTATAACCAATTAAATATTGTTAGATATTAAAACAACTAATTTGTATTGTTATAATAATATATTAAGTTATAAAGCTATTTAACCGGATAATGACGGTTCATTATGACGCTCAGTATCTCAGTATCTTCTTTTTGGATGACTGAATCTTGAGAACCACAATTATAAATTATTTATAATATTCAAAAAATGTCGAAACCGATATATATGTATATATATATATATATATATATATATATATATATATATATATTAAATTTTTTTTCTCTTTATATTTCCATCCACACCTGTCAAATACAAGTAATTGACAATCAGCAGATTGGCTGACTGAAAAAAAAATACAAAATGACATGGAAGGCAATTGAATGAAATTGAAGAGAGCCCGGTCATCAATATAACACCGTTGTCTTAGAAACAGTTACGCTAACTTTAATAAACTTCCGGAATCATAGCGGAATCGGGTGCATTTCTTTCCATTTTATTTATAAATTAGTATCAGTTTTTCTTTATTGGACGTAAAGACTTTGTAATATCGTTGGAATTAGATTACATATCATTAAGTTTGAACCCGAGAGTTATATGAGAAATAAGTTTAATCACAAAAATTATTTGCGATAATTATAAACGATACAGTTACATTAATATAAAAAAAAAATACAAAAACAAATTGTTTTTTGTGTAATCAAGGTTTCACCATCAAACCCCTTACTCTTGCCCAGTGACCCGAAGAATTGGGGTGTAATACAATTTACAACTACAACCAAACTTTCCCCAATTTGTTTTTTTTTTTTCTAACCTCTAGTTGAGCTAGACTATTTCTTGAGTTCTGTGGGGCGTGATATTTATGCTGGGGGCGAACCCAATAGAATCACTAATCCTTTCTTATTATTTCCTTACTCCAGTATTTCATTTAATGGAACTTAATTATGGCAATGAAAAACCCAATGGGGTTTTTATGTCACCACAATAATTATAGGTTGATTCCAAGCTAATGAATACACGACAAATCAGAACCTCATCTGTAATTATACACGTTCTTTCACTTTCCCAATTAGGCATCTGTAAGAAAAACATAAATCTGTGAGACGGATGACCTCTCAGTGAAGATGGATGAGCCGGAGGAACAAAACAAAACCTCCTGCCTGACTCGAATCCCTTATCGCCCATATAATGAACGCTTCCGATTAAAAAAAAAAAATCACTCCTTTGTTTTCATTTCCATGATCATTGTCCCGAATTCCGAGTGATAATTTTTTTTTCCAGGAGTCAATATGAGGGAAGTTTAGAGAAATAATTGATATTTACTATAATAAATATTGATGATAGATGAGTGATCCATAAAGTTCAAACACTTAGTTAAATAATTTGTCATACCAAAATCTTTATATATTGGAACAAACTAAATAAAAAGAAAAGTTGACAAATTAAATGGTAATTTAGATTAAGAAATTATATTGTTAAGGCTCTCATATGTGGTCGAGACGTGCTTACATGTACGTCATTTCCCATACCCAGCTCTGGAATTACAGACACCGGATATTACTCAGGATTTTTTTCAATTGTTCCCTGAGATTAATCAAACAATTGATTAATTGGCATTACATTTTAAGAATGCCCTGCCAACTCTGTCCGCAAGGGGCCAGCACACCCCGGACAAGGGTGTAAAAATTTATATTTTAGCTCGAATGGCCCTTTTTAAAACTGTTCGTTGAGAACTGGTACTGCCGGCGAGCAGGGTCGTTGTCCGACCGGAAGGAAGATGAGCTGTCAAGGTAGGAGTCTCTATTTTTCTGTAGTCTCACTAGATTTGGGATGTAGCCAGTATGTAATTATGGGTAATGAGTAGATTTCGGTAATCATTTCATCAAGAAATAAAAGTTTCGAAGTACAGACGATAAATGTTTGTTGAAACGTTCATTTCTAGAAGAAATTATTACTGGAGTACATGCACTTCCCATAATTATATACTCTTACTAAAGCTCATGATAGCTTGTATTTTCGGAAAATATTAAAAGGGAAAAGAATTTAAAGTTAGAATTTGTGACTCAACTCGAAGCGACAACCTGGAGAATAATTTCCGAAAATTTTTTTGCTTATCTAAAAAACTGTCATAATAATAAAATGGTGATTGCTTGATTAATATTGTATCTCAATTGAATAATGTACAATAAAAAGTGGATAACTATGACTGAATAATCATAATCCAGCAGTCTCCAACCTGTTGATGCTCATGTTGGCTCTTTGATTGCCGTAATTAGTAATACAGATGGTAGTTATTAATGATAATTAATGGAATGCTGTTATTAATCAATTTACTTACCACTTCAACATTAGTCTGTGGTTGGTTAGAAATGTTACCATAGATGTGGGTTGAAAATGGATTACGAATTTCTGGTATGAATATATTTTAAAAAAAAACCTGTACCACTTCAGGCCATGAAGCGTCTAGGGTTCAGTAAATGGTAGAGACTGCACTGTTTCTTGGACAACGGTTATGCAGGGAGGTTATTTGTCCTACTACCGCCAGATTTCCCCCTTATTTTGGGTACTCTCTTCATAGAGGATGGGTGAGCGCCAGGAGGATCCTAAATCACCTAGGTTCCATCTCCAGTTGTTAACAGATTAAATAAAAGTCTGCCACCAAGCGGTATTTGAACCTAGGACCTTCTGCACGGCAACTCAGCGCTCTACTACTGAGCCAATCCAACTCCCCCAACATATTTTTTAATATTACTATTATAGTAACCGTACTATTACAAACCGTTGTATTTCGGTCCTTTTACGAGTTATTTTCGGAACTACGCGTGGAATCATGTGCTCTCCAAAACCTTTATAGAACTTGGGCGCCAAATTGGCGGACGCAAGATTGGCTCTGTGTCGCAGGATTTGGTCAAAATCCAAATCGACAAATGAAATCCATCAACTTTCGCTTAAATTACTTTCTACTTATCTGTTGGAGCTCTGAGGCGCTTATATAAAAAAAACAAATAGAGGGAGGATTAATCAATACAAAATTAGGGCAAAATATTATCTTGAAAAAAAAATTATCTCATGTTAAGACTTCAGTCTGGCATCAGTTCATTAACCCTTAAGTACTGATGGCAGTTTAAAAGTGTACAGTTTTTCCTTACACTAGTACTTATCACCTGATTTAAAAATTCATTAATAAACACATAAATAAATTATTTAAACATTTTATGGCTTGCTGTTACTTATACGAACCTTCATGCATTTCCCACAATCAACGAATATATGATATTATTTCAAACTTCTGTAAAGAAATAACAGATAAGATCAATGAAGGAAATGGCGAAAATCAAAAACTTGTGTATTTATAACGAATTAATTTACAATATATTTAATTTTGATTTTTACCAATTAAAAGCCTATTAATGAAAATAAAAATACTTTTCCATATGAAATCGATCAATATTACAAGAAATTGGCACACAGTTTCTTGGAGCACTCCGAGCATAGTTTCTTGCATATATCACAAAGGAAAGATGTTATCCTAATTTTTTTTTCGCATATCAAAAAATTCGCATATCGCCGACAAGAGGCGTAATTTGTCACAAAACATCGGGTCATCATTCCTAATAATTATTTTTGATTTGTAATATTACAGTTCCATAATTGTAACGGAACTAAAAAAAAAATAATAATAATAATGCAGCCAGTGACGCGACTGGGAAAGGGGGCTGGGCCCCCCTCCCCCGACTCCTGTTTGGCCCTCATTCCTGGGGAAGAAGTTTGTTTGGGGACCCCAGGCAAATTGTAAATAGGTTATGAATGTGTACATTACATTTTTTTTTTTTACTTTATTTTATTATCATTTTTTGCATTCATTTCTTTCTATTACCGCATATATATATTTCCGCATGTATATATTTATTTATAGATTTATTTATTTTATTTTGTTTATATCATTGTTTTGTTATGGAATGATTGTAAGCTACTACATAGCACCATTACTTATTGACCACAAGTCGCAGATTGTAATGTTTCAAAGTTTTTAAATAAAAAAAACAAAATAATAATAATGTATAAATTATAAATTATAAGAAAATTCACCGCCAACAAAATAATGACTAATTATAAATAACAATTATAATTTAAAATAAGATTCACCATCAACAAGATAATGACTAATAAAAAAAACAACGCTAATTTAAAATAAGGTTCACTATTAACAAAACTATGATGATAATTATTACCTAGTTATTACCTGAACATAATTAATTAATATTCATTTTTTAGTTCATTATTGCATAGTTTTTATTTATTAATATTACAGTGGCAAATCCATGCGTGACCTGCCCCCAGCCATATATTTGTGGCACCCGTGCATAGTGGGCTAAGTGGAATTTTGTGAATATCAAGCTATCTACTTAGAATCGTAATTTTTCTAAACTTATTTTAAGTTCAAGATTGGAGTATCAGCCCACGATTTACAAAGGCATATCCTTCATTGCAATGGACGGAACACTTAGCGTGTTAGACACAAAGAGGAAAAAATTACGATTCTAAGTAGACAGCTTGAAATTCACAAAATTCAACTAAGCCCACTATGCACAGGTGCAACAGATATAACCTGATATATACGATTCTGAAAAATTTAAAAATTCATATAGTATGATATAAAAATTAAGAATTGTTAATATTACCGAAATATAGAGTTTTATTTGAAGCACAGCTCTTTAAAATGTTATATTTCTAACCATGGTCAGCAAAAATAAATATAATGTTATTCAATAAAATATTATTATTTAATAAACAACTCCTGGTCAGTCAACCTTTGGAGAAGAGAGGGATATGTCTCTTATTTATTAATGATATAAAATTACTATAAATTAATTATTTTAAAGAGAAAGGATTTGCAAATCAAGAAAATAATGGTGGCAAATCTTCTCTCTTTAAAATAATAATATTTAAAAATCAACACCTGACCAATAATTATAAAAAATACTATAAATTAAGTATGACGATCTCAGGATCGCATCCCATTTTATTATTTAAATGTAATTTAAAGATCAAAGGATCTGTCCTTTTTCCTTGAGATCATAGCATGGGCAATGATGCCAATATAGCAAAGTCTTATGATTAATCTAATTTATTCGTGTTCATGTGCATACATTAAGATGTGCATGTTATGTGTACACATAGACATGAATCTTTATCACTAAAAGCGCCTTGGTCTCCTCGCAGTTCTATCTTCGGCTACCCTTCTCCATCTCACGACAACTGAAAAACTATGGCTGTCTTCAACATCTTGCCTCCGACGAAATCCAAGTTTAGGCCTACATCTTCTACCACTCGGACATCCCTCCATCATTATTTTAGAAAGTCTACAACGCTCCATTCTTCGTACTTGTTCCAGCCATATTTTTCTGATATTTTTTATGGTGTAAAGAATATCCACCATGTTATTCACTATTGAGGGAGCGGAGTGGCTCAGCGGTAAGAGTACTGAGTTTTCATGCCGTTCTTGGGCTCAAATCCCGCTCTGTGGCACACTTTTATATCGTCTGTTAGTGACAGGAGATGGATCTTATGGGATCTAAGACCCTCCTGGAGCTAATCCAGCCTCTATAAAGTGGTAGCCAAATAACCCAAATAAGTACCAAATGTATCCAAAATAAGGGGTAAATGCTGGCGAGCGTGATCTCCGAAAAATCACCTCAATGTTTAAGCGTCGCACAGTGTGAAATTTCGCCAATCTAGGAGGACAAAAATGGAAAAAATGAACTATTTTTTTAAGGATTTTTAATACTACATATGACAGCTACAATGTCTGAGGGTATTGGAATTGAAATAATTAAAATTTTAAAGCCACTTAAAGCGTCGTACTTTACACCCAAACTTGCCTGTTCAATGTTTACATACAAGGAATTAGTGCAAACCTTCACTCATTCGTTCTTTGTTCATCAGTGTGCACGGTTCTGTTTGCCAGTTATTTCAACTTGTGAGTTTTTCTCTGTTTATACATCATTTGAGGTAAGTATTGACATGGTTACATTAGAATACGTGTAATTTAAAGGGCTTAAACATTTTGTCAAGTTAAACGAATAAGATTAAAAAAAATCATACACTTATTGAATTTTGGAGGAAGATAGCTTCTTTATTACGTCGATTCACGTCTTGCTCTATGTATTAACGTAAACTTAGGAAGCTAGAGAAGAGAACATAACAATAAAAGTTTGCCCATATTTGCCCGTTTTGTCGAAATCTTAAAAAATGTTACTGTATTTTAGAATGGACGAATTAGTCACTTAAGAAAGGCTGTATGAGATATGGAGAGAAAGTGAAAAGGGTGCAAGATTTGACAACGTTTCTAGTTTTTTGATTGAGAAAAAAAGGCTGGGGAGGATTGCCTGAGGAAAAAATGGAAAAACATTAGAGCTCGTCTGAAGTCAGTACTGTACAGATTGGAGTGGCGCTGGGAAAAATCTCAGCGCACAGCTGAACGTTTTCTAGCAATGAATGTCTCCTGGTTGCGGTACAATTTTGTTGGATTTGAATGCATTGCATGCACTCCTATTGCAGAACTACCATCGACATCAAGGTAAGAAATAAGTTACAAAAAATAAATAAAAATTACTAAAATTATGTATATATGTAATTATTAAAATTATACCTGTTGTGATATAATTCTTGATAAATCTCATTAATTGTCTTAGTTTGACCACATAAATATATAAAAATTATTAAACACTCATTCTGAGGAGTTTAGTATTTTTGTCCTCCTAGATTGGCAAAATTACACACTGTGCGTCGTCCAAGAAACAGTACAGTCTTAAACATGTATTTTTTTTTTTCTTTGAACAAACCTACAAAATCAGACATGTTTTTATTAGTTTTTTTTTAGATTCCTTTGTATTTGTTGTTGATTTGACCCCGATTCGATATCAATTTTTATTCTGATAATCTTTATCCCACTCAAACCAACTAGTTCAAACCTGACTACCTATCCGATTCCCTATGATTCTCCGAGGCCTTCTAAGTTGACTTCTTGCACAACCGTTGTCCAAGAAACAGCACAGTCTTTACCGTGTACTGAAGGTTGGGCTCAATTAGTTATAGTGGATACAGGTTATTTTTGTTATTAGTGTAGGAAAAGAACATTTTTAATTATATACTTCGTTCAAAAAAAATATATCCACTCAATAAATCAATGCATGAATCAGTGATTATACATTTCCTCACCGTTTAATTAGTAGTATTAGGTAAAAAAATAGTAAATGGGTTATGTCGTGAAGGAAATTATTTCGTATGACCTGGTATTAAACATGAAGTAGAAATGGAAGTGTTAGAAGAGATAAGGGAAGCCGTTTGGTACAAATGCGGTGAGGGGACAGAAACGCGAGCTCACATGCCCTCATATACTCCTCTTCAGTTACCGTCAAACATCGAATTATATTCTGTCTCAAAGTGGATGAGGATCCCCTTTGAGCAAGTTTATATTATATAGCTCCTAGGCATAATATTAAATAGATCTGGGTATTCGTATAAGTTCAGGGCCCAAAGGAAGTTAACTGACTGGAACATAAAATGGTTATACAGTACCACCAAGAAAGATTATTTTGTTTTTGGTTTTTCCTAATTTTGTTAATTACTTTCGCGTGTCTTAATAAATTGCTGTTTTAAGTAATGGCAACACTGTTATAAGTTTTTTAAAGTATTTTTTTTTTTTAGTAATGGCCGCATTGGTTTTAGTACAGCCATTTTGTTTTACGAGTGACGACGTGCATAATTTGTGTTTGAAATTTTTGTGGATTTATTGTTTCTTTTTCATTAAATACAAGTCGGATTCGGTAAGTTTATTATTGATTTATTATTTGTATCATATATTTTAACTATTTTGATAGTTTTTTTCCATGAATATGTAACATAGGGTGTAAATAGGGTGACACCACAAAATATTAAGAAAAAATAAAGATTTATTTTCGAAACTATTTCTTTCAATTTCATGTTATTATCAGAAAACTAACTTACCCATAAAACTAATATTTAAACTCGATTTACATTGTAGATTTGTATGCGTAATACAAAAAGATTATGCAAACATGTAACAAGAACGAATCTATCCAGTGGTCACATTAATATGACCAGGTACTGTATGTTTGGGCTCGGAATATCTATTAAGTTACATAATAATTAATTTACGTAATAAATATTAATATGAATTAAAACGTTTGGAGTAAAGACGTTCAACCATAATGTCTTGACCTTAAATCACGGTTTAATGATAAGACTATTCCCGAGAACTCGTCATTCCATCGAAGTCCAGTGAATAAAAATTTTGGTTTAAAGTAAAATGTAATGTCTTTTTTTTTTTTTTTAAGAGATTCTAAGAGCTCTTTCTCTTACAATTGATAATCACAGATTTATGTTTAGAAATATTTCTAAAGGCAGTAAAACTTCATCTCAAACTTCCAAATTCTAAACAATCGACGAGGAATAATTGTAAATGTAACGGTAAAAGATAAACAATACCCACTTTCTGTTGTGGTGGAAATCCCCGACTTTCTACCCTTGGAGTGCGATCCAAAAGTTGATTTAATTACGAAACTTTCAGGTTATCCGTCTTTCTTGTCATTTTATTCCCTCCCCGATTAATTAAATGATTCTCGTCGTTGGTTTAATCTTCCCCAGGAAGAAAGATTAAATTCTAAGAACAGATTGTTCGCAATAAGAAAATGAATTTACGACATTTCGGAGATTACAATATAAGGTAAAACGTTCTTTGGGCACACTTTTCGGAATTTCGGCCCACTTGTTTCACTATGACATAAATTATTATTAAAAAAAACAAAAAAAACCTACACCATTACAGCCGAAGAAGGTAGGGATCAGTACATGGAAGATACTGTACAGTTTCTTGGACAACGATCGTGCAGTCGTTTTTCCTAGATCCACAACCACCAGCCCCCCCCCCCAATTAAAGGTAGAACTTTATAGGGACTGGGTAGCCCCAAGAGGGCCTGCAGGTCCCATAAAGTCCAACCCCACTCCCTCATGTAAGATCACCTTTATGTAGGATGATTTAAGACATTTCCCAATCACGGCCTAAAATTGCCAAGGAATAGGTGAATACCACTAAAGACATCTAAGAGATTTTCATCTTCCTAACCGCATCTAATAGATATCAGCTTGATCATATGAGATGTATCATAAAGTCATTGGTCAATTATATAAAGTAAATTGTTTAATAAGCGAAAAAAACATCTACAAAATGTGTCCCTATTTTAATAAAAAATCCAGGCTATGCCCCAAAAACAAGCTAATCCTTTATAAAACAGTAATCCGCTCAGTGCTGACCTATGCCTCACCCGTATGGAGTTCAACCTGCGCTACAAATTATAGAAAGTTTGAAAGGGTACAAAACCTATGCATGAGAATTATTAATAATTATCCCCGCTACACGAAAATATCGACTATGCTCAGAGATCTTGAACTTCCCACTGTAAAACAATATGTTGCAACCCAAACAAAAGCATACTTCGAAAAAACTCCAGCTTCCGAAAACCCATTAATCCGAGGAATCGGTAACTATGATAAACATTCACTACGACGGTACATGCACAAAAGAACAAAACATATACTTCTCACTTAACTAATCAATATTCGTAGGTATCATAATCTAGTTATCTGTATTTGTTTATAGTTATTTTTAATTGTGTATTTATTTTCTATTTAATTATTATTATTATTATATTTACTTACTTTATTAGTATTATTTTTATTTATTTATAAATTACAATTATTATTATGGTTCATTTTTCTTTTTCTTTTTTTTTTAAGCGGGTTTTTTCTACATTTTTCCTGCTATTGTGAAACTTATTTATAAAGTACAATTTTAATTAATTAAAATCACTGTTCTTTAAACATGTAAAGGAAGTCCGGAACATGTATTTACACTTATTGCTGCTTGTATATGTAAAACTGTAAATAAAGGTTGTTTTTTTTTGTTTTTTTTTAAATTGTTTAATAAAATAGTTTTGTTATAAGGAAATTTCAGTGTTGTCTGCAATTTAAACCTCTTCTTTTACATGTATATTTACATGCAGAATGTAGGAGGTAGTAGGTAGGAGAGTCGAGAGTGGAGATGTAGTAGATAGTTTATAGTATGTAAGAGAGTAGTCTCTAAGTTAGGCGTAGTACATAGTCAATAAGTTAAAATGACAGTCAACAGCAATAAGTCACCTAGTTAGTTCATAAGAATGTCTTATATATACCAAATTATCTGTTCAATACCCCAATAAATCTACATATTTCTCACTAGTCGTTCACCGTTTGTTAACTCTAAGAACATTAGCAGAACATCCGCTATTAGAACACCACACCATCCGCTCTTCACTTACTGACTAGCCCTGAAGAAGCTCACAACACGATGAGTGAAAGCTTGGCAAACAAAACCAACACCACACGGTCCATCATACGGACATTAGCAGAACAGCCACTTTTATGCGCAGAAATTATTGAAACTTTCTTGATTTGTCTCATGGTTGTTTTCATTAACGTTTTTTTAACAACTGCTAAATATTTTTCGGAGCTTAGAACCTCTACGATTTGTCTTAAATAGGTTCTGACCAAATGCACCACCATTAAATACTTATTTAACTTATTTTTACATTGGTTTTAATTTTTTCTATCGCAGTGCTCAAGTTACCTTACGATTAATGCTTGATTGAACAATAAATAGAAATCTACTAATTCAAAGATTCTATACCACAATAAAATATCAACTAAGTACCCTCGGCTAATATTCTAATTGGAATACTCGATAAGAACTGAGAAAATGGACGAATGAACTTCTTAAAGAGGTTGCTAAAACCCTTTTAATGTAAAAATTTGTGAATGGGCGGGGGTGGTTTTCTACAAAAAGTTTTTCCTTTCTCACCTTAATGGTAGGAGCAGAGTTAGCAAATTAAAAAAAAAGTAATTAAACTTTAATACAAATAGGTTTTCATCAATAAAAATATTTTCAAACAAATAATATTTTCTTTTTTTATTTTTAAAGAGAAAAGATAGGCCCTCGGCCTGGATTCGAAGCCGGATCCTCTGTCTTTCCGTGACAGCGCCCAACCATTTGAGCCCCAAGGCCGCCTGCCGGCAGAGGACAATAAAAAAATTGACCAATAATTATAAAAAATTATAAATAGTAATATGACGTTAGTCAATAAGATCCTAAAATTAAATTAATGTTCAAAGAACATTCGTTCTAGTGTATTCATCGCAAAAATTGTGAGAACACGAGGACATGGGATCGGATAAGAGAAAAGATTTGTCCTCTGCCGGCAGGCAGCCTTGGTGGCTCAAATGGTAGGGCGCTGTCACGGAAAGACAGATAATCCGGGTTCGAATCCCGGCCGAGGGCCTATCTTTTCTCTTTAAAAATAAAAATATTTAAAAATAAAAAAATTGACCAATAATTATAAAAAAATAATATCTTCTACTAAACTATGACAAATTTCTTTGTCGAATTGTCTTGTCTGTCATAAAGGGAAATTAAATGGAAAAATAAATGCTCTCTTTACATTACTAGTTCGAGATATTTATATTTTTTCCCAGTATTTTCACTGCAATCCACGACCCGCATATAGGATTAATTAACTCAATAAAAAAAAACCTGTACCACTACAACCCGTAAAAAATCCAAAGGCTACCTGCCGGGCTGCGAACCCGCAATCTCGGGCATAATAGGCCGTTACGTTAACCAATACTTCAAAAGTTACTCCCGTTTTGTGTTATATGTTGCAGTAAATGAGTAATGTATTGCATAATTTAGCCAAGATTATTCCCGAGAACTCGTCATTCTGGATAAGAGATTATAAGTCCAGTGAATAAAAATTTTGGTTTAAAGTAAAATGTAATACCTTCTTTCTTTTTTTTAAGAGATTCTAGATTATATTTTTATATTTTAAAAGATTTTAAGTCTGGGGTTCAGTACATGGTAGAGACTGTACCGTTTCATGGACAACGGTTCTGGAAGAAGGTGACTTATTCTAGGTCACGCTCAACCGCCAGATTCCCCCCCCTTAAGTTGGGTACCCTATTTTTATAATATTTAATAGAGGCTGGGTGAGCCCTAGCAGGGTCCTAGATCCCATATGATCCATATCCTGCTGCAAAGAGACTAAATATAAGTCGTGACCTGCAGCGGGATTTGAACCAGCATTTCCGGAATGGCAACTCAGTGCTCTACCACTGAGCCACTCCGCTCCCTACAATAAACGAACTGTAAATAATATTTACAATAATATATTGTAATCTACTACTATATTTATGATATAGTATTGTTCAGGTTATTGAGAGGTTTAGTACAGAAAAGAGAATGTCATTTTTGGTCATGAGTAGATTTCGGTAATAGCTTCATCAAGAAATAAAACTTTCATTTCGAAGTATAGATGGTATATTTCTGTTGAAATGTTCATTTCTAGATAAAACTATTATCTAATTATACAAATTTACCCATAATTATACTCTCTTTTCCATACTAAAGCTCATGATAACTTGTATTTTCGGAAAATATAAAAGGAAACGAATGGAAACTTGTTTTGACTCAACTCGAAGCAACAGCCATTTTATATTCCTGAGAAAGGCTTTATCTTTGCAAAGTTAAATTAGTAATATCGGCTTTTATTCTACCCGAATTCATAACGTATCTTTTTAACCCATAATAAAACACGCTTATATAAATAATAAATATTGTTAAACCAAGGAATACAATTAAATATAACTTGTATCATATAAGTAAACAAACACTTGGAACAGCAGCAATCAAGGAGGCTATGTTCGATTCTACAGCGGAGCTTTGAGGAATAACAAAAGAGGCGAAGTCTTCCCCTTAAACAAATGAGATGTTTGTTCGGATATCGTCCACATCAACAACCTGGCAAATAATGTTCGTCGAAAAGAAAAAAAAAAAGTTTGTTGTAATTCAGGCAAAATGTTCGCTCGTTATTTATTTGCAGTTACACTCATTACGAGTTTCAATTACTTCAGAGCTAAACAATTAACTTTTAATATTTTTGTAACATAAAAGTAACATTTTTTTAGCATAAAATTATATAACAATTTCTAGCTTTTTTTTTTACGAATCACAAAATCACAACTTTTATTTCTAAAAACATTTTTCCTAACTCTTCTTTTAGACATGGATTATTAATTATTGGGCTTTCAGAGGTATATAAAAGTATAACACTTAGATCTTCCTTCTTTCTAGCTGATTTAGAAAACATAAAGACAGATTGGTTAGTTAATAAATAATTATGATCTAATACATTTAAGTATTACGTTACAATAATAGCATAACATAAAATAATAACAATATCATCTGCATAAGAGCATGTAAGTGTAAACAAATACACTTTTATCGTTTCTTCACATTTTTTGGATAATTTTTATATTATGATGTTTATAATAATGATAATTGAAATTATATGTTTGTTTATTTTAGCAATATAAGATATATACTGTTTTTAGGTTCCACGGCCACTATTTATACAAAAGTTTCTTCTGGTTTCGACCGTGCATTCTCGCCAACGTTTCACCAGGCATGCTGCTGGCTTCCTCAGGCCTTACACGGTCGGAACCAGAAAAACCTTTTGTATGAATACAAGATATACTTTAACAATCTTTAAAATTAGTTAATTTATCGAATTATTTTAATTAACCTATTTGAAATAACATTAGAGTTTTATACTAATGTAGGTATGTATCAAACTTTTCTTTTAACTTTATAATATTAGCCATCAATGGATTCAATGTAAAAATATCAGCAAATAAAAATATCAATTAAGTAACTTCATGCAATGCAGAAGAAAGATGAAACAAGTGCAATTATTTAGGGTAAAGGGAACTTATAGATCTTTTATCCAGGAACATTACGGTATCCTCGTGATTTCAGACAAACTGGTGGGGACTACTATTGGGTTGCCATGCCAACCCAATTACGAATTAATTACAAAATCAATGGTATTTAGTCCACTAGAGTCACTTTTGTAATCCGGTTTGGAAATATGTGTAAGACGTGTATCAAAGTGCTTGCGAAGTAAAAATGATTATTTTTTAATGGAAAGTTTGGAGTATTCGTAGGTGTGTGTTAGCACAGCTGAAAATTTAAGGAGCTCACTTACATTAGCACGGATAATTAGTGCAAGCATATCCTCCTTGCAACCGCTTCTATAATCAATCTTTTAAAAATTGAGAAAAAGAACAAGCTCCTGTGGGCTGGTCATATTGTATATATGACACCAGACACCTCGAAAGATAATGGAAAATTGTATGCCACCAAAAGGTTCGATAGACCCATGTTGCGATGGATAGATGGTTTGGCGAGCTATTCATCTTAGAATCCCAAACCGGAGGGCAGCAGCAGCCAATAGAAGTGACTGACAGACCTAATCGCAGGAGGCGCTGACTCTCTGAGGGTTTTAGTGCCACGGAATAATAATAATATCAGCTATGTCCTATTGTCGTTGAAATATTCTAAAAGGACTTTAATGCAGAATTTTCGAAATATCTTCCAAAAAAATATCTTTCATTTTGTATATTTTAAAACAACGACCTCCATTGTTGTTAATCCCTATCCTCATTCAAATCCATTCGTTTCCAACGAATCGATGCTCTCCAATCAGTTAAAATTGTAAAAAAGAAGGGTGACCACTTGTAATGTAGATTAAATTTGATACAATCTGAACCCAACCGCAGCTCTGTAGATCTAATAGATTCTGAGTTACGCCCCTTTGAAAATTTGTATTTTTTTCCAAAAAGTCCGAATTTTAAGTTTTGACCGAATTTCGTGAGGAACACCGGCCGAAGGAGTGATCCAACGATGAATGTCATGAGGAATGGAGTTGTAGTAAATTTAAGTAGCTTTAACTTAGGCCTGTAGGTGTAATACTTCTCTTGTTAATTAAAACAAAGGAAAATTTGCGTTTTAAGAAAGTAACCTTGTACTCCACGAATCTATCTATAGTAAAACGGCTATTGTAAAGAATAATAGGTGTAATGATACAAAATAATTCAATGCACAGCCTCTGGAATATGGTAAGTGGGTCTGCCACAACTATCTGTTTGTTTACTTGTGAGCTATCCTTTATACAGAGGCGCTCTATTCTGAGCCACCCAGTATACCCCCCTCCCCCGCCACATAGTAGGTAGTACCAACAAGTACTACCATTATTTTTTGTTTAGTTAATTTACAAGCAAATATTTATACTTTACAATAAACAAGCTGTTGTAGATCGATTCTTGGCGGACAAGATCACGCGTGGGTCTTAAAACACCCACTTTCCCCGATTTTCCTATTTTTTAATTGACAAAAGAAGTAGTACACCCACAGGCCTCGGTCTGTGCTTACATTAAAGCTAATTAAAGTTACTACAACTTCATTTTCCTTGACTTTAATCGTTGGTTTATTCCTTCGGCCGGTGCTCCTCACGAAAGTCGGCCAATTCTTAAAATATTTGGACTTTTTAGAAAAAATGACTAATTTTCAAAGGGGCGTTACTCAGAATCTATTAGACCTACAGAGCTGCGGTTAGGTTCAGATTGTAGCAAATTTGACGAACATTAAAAATGGTCACATAAATAACTCCGAAAATCGAGGTTTTTCGACAACCACAAGTTTTCCCATACGTTTTTCGGTTGCAAACTTGAATTTACATTACTCAGACATGCCCTTACAATTTTTTGTGACCTAAGGCCTTTTTTGGTGCCAGGCCGCTGGCCTATAGGTGATATCCATCAGAAGTAAGCAATGACCTTTATTGTTAATATATAATTTTTGCTCATTTTATGATTTTTCATGAAAGAACCTAGTTATAAGTTTTTAATTACGTTAATATCATGTGATTTTTCATTAAGTAGCTTCTTGGCCAGATATTCTATTTCTGGTGTACACATTGGCTATTCTTAAGGGACCTGTTTCCAGAATAAAATATTTTTTCATTCTATTATATTGTATTTTTAAAGAATTGAGGTAGGTGAACTTACCAGGTATTTAAATACATCCCAAGTTATTTGAAAATTCTACGAGAAAAAAAATAAACAACAATTAAACAATTAATTTGGCGATGCTTGTTACTCGAAATTCAGGTAAATGAGTTAGAAAAGTTCACCCCTATGCGTGACTTGGATCCATCGCAACGTAAATGGGTCACTTGCTAATTATTCACCCTTAGTTAAGCGACATAAATTAATTAATACTAATTTCAATACAGCTAAAACATTATAAACATATCTCTGTCTGGTTGCTGTTTTAAAAATACTTAACTATAATTACCTCTGATTACAATATTTTGGTTCAAGATTTCGTTTCAGTTTTGATCGGACAATGACTATCGGATGAATGATTTTATTCTGGAACCAGGTCCCATAAGAATAACAAATATGTACAGCTAAAATAGAATATACATCTGGACAATAAAAGAATAAAAATCACATGATACTTACATAAATGCTCAAAAAGTAAATAAAAACCAATAAGTAAGTTTTTTCCTAAAAAAAAATAACAAAAAGAGCAAAAATTGAAGAACATTAACAATAAAAGCCATTAGTTACTTGTGACGGTTATGAGCTAATAATTTTAATAATCCATCTTGTTCTTTTCCTGGATTGTTTTTTCGATTAATGTCTATGATAACTAGAAAAAACGAAATTCAAGAAGCGGCTTCAAGAAGGAAATAATTAGGGCGCTTCTTAAGTAAGTTAACTTCTTAAATTTTCGTCCGAAGCATAAATCAATGTCTAAGTCGTGTTTCAGAACCATACTTTAGAACCAAGTGGTCTTTTTCATTTAATCCCAATATTAAAAAAATGAAGTTATACAAGAGTATATCCACAATAGTGGGTTTTCGGTGGGATATGCCGGGGGGAAAAATAATGCTTCATTTATGGCAGTGCTGAACAGAAATGAAAACACTATTAGCATCCTCAAACAATTATCATCAATAGTCGCATATGAGTACAAACATTATACAGTCAACGACTCGGCACAATGGATCCGCCAACTGGAGCGCGCACGTAGTCAATTGAATCATTGTGGGCTCCAGCCAAAAGAAGAAATAAGTTAGAGGCAGAAACTAAAAGATCCTGGACTCGTATTTGTGTGAATTTATGTGGTATAAAGACAAACATATTTTTGAGGTTATTATAAATCACGTATCTACATTTTGTCTTTAGAATAACAGTTAAATGTAGCTATTTTTTTCAAAACATGTGGTTTTTTTAAATATATAAATAGATGCGGGGATTAAACGAAAAAGAGCCCTTCCCTTTAACCTAAATAATGCCACTGAGTTCATATTTATTATGCATTGCATCAAGTTATTTAATATGTTGCTATTTTTAAACTGAATCCATTGAAAAACCCATAAAGTTAAATGAAAAGGTTTAATACATTGTACACATATAGAAGT
Source organism: Arma custos (assembly GCA_037127475.1). Taxonomy (NCBI): domain Eukaryota; kingdom Metazoa; phylum Arthropoda; class Insecta; order Hemiptera; family Pentatomidae; genus Arma; species Arma custos. Next base: position 80,686,841 of record CM073761.1, on the reverse strand, counting down.
TCTTTAACCAGATACAAATTCGTATTATTTATATCATGCAGCACCACACTATAATATATCACTCCTAAGCATCAGTTGTACTTAGGCTAATACGGCATTTTTTCGTATGAATTACATTTTTTTAAAGTTGAAATATACTTGAAATTGGCTAATATGACTAAAAATGTATTGGAAGAAAGTATTTTGGCCGTAACAATCTTTGAATCCGAGGTTTATCTGATAAATTTAGAACAAAAACGAAATTATATATCTCATAAAGTTTTATTCAAATATCTCGATAAATTGGATAGTATTCAAGGTTGTAAAATTATATCTTACATAGTTATAATAAATAATCATATATGTTAAATTATTATTATAACCATCATAGCTATATCATAACATACAAATTATCTAGCACATTTAAAATACAATAAATTCTTACGTTTTAATGATACTTTTCCATTCCAGGGCGCAAATGTCTCCAATCGTGAACTCGACCGGCATTATTCTTTCGTTTAGTAAATGAGCCCTCGTCTAACAACTTTTTTTTCAGGACAACCGAATTTTTTTTCTTAGGGTCCACTAATACTACACAAACTTCCCTTAAGTAGTTGATCCCATCTCCAACTGTATTATGATTAATATCCAGTTGTTTTTACACCAATCGAATTATGTCATCTCTCTCCAGCCGTAAATAAATCTCAAAAATGTTAAAAAACTCAATCTGGACGATAAGAACCACGTACCATTGTGAATGCTCTTCTTCTTGCGGCATGTTGAAATAATAGGTATACATATATTTCTCTTGAAAATGAGACTGAAGAAAACAAAGGAAAACTTTTTTTTTTATAATTATTGGTCATTTTTTATGAGTTATAAATATTTTTATTTTTTAAAGAGAAAAGATAGGCCCTCGACCGGGATTTGAACCCGGAACCTTTGTCTCACCGTGACATCGCTCTGCCAATTGAGCTATCAAGGTCCCTCCCAGTCGAGGACTAACCTTCTCTCTTTTTTAGATCCTAAAGCCCCAGAGTACTCCCGCCATTTTTGCGATGAATACACTAGAACGAAGTTCTTTGAACATTAATTTTAATTTAGGATCTTATTGACTTTCGTCATATTATTATTTATAATTTTTTATAATTATTGGTCATTTTTTATGAGTTATAAATATTTTTATTTTTTAAAGAGAAAAGATAGGCCCTCGACCGGGATTTGAACCCGGAACCTTTGTCTCACCGTGACATCGCTCTGCCAATTGAGCTATCAAGGTCCCTCCCAGTCGAGGACTAACCTTCTCTCTTTTTTAGATCCTAAAGCCCCAGAGTACTCCCGCCATTTTTGCGATGAATACACTAGAACGAAGTTCTTTGAACATTAATTTTAATTTAGGATCTTATTGACTTTCGTCATATTATTATTTATAATTTTTTATAATTATTGGTCATTTTTTATGAGTTATAAATATTTTTATTTTTTAAAGAGAAAAGATAGGCCCTCGACCGGGATTTGAACCCGGAACCTTTGTCTCACCCTGACATCGCTCTGCCAATTGAGCTATCAAGGTCCCTCCCAGTCGAGGACTAACCTTCTCTCTTTTTTAGATCCTAAAGCCCCAGAGTACTCCCGCCATTTTTGCGATGAATACACTAGAACGAAGTTCTTTGAACATTAATTTTAATTTAGGATCTTATTGACTTTCGTCATATTATTATTTATAATTTTTTATAATTATTGGTCATTTTTTATGAGTTATAAATATTTTTATTTTTTAAAGAGAAAAGATAGGCCCTCGACCGGGATTTGAACCCGGAACCTTTGTCTCACCGTGACATCGCTCTGCCAATTGAGCTATCAAGGTCCCTCCCAGTCGAGGACTAACCTTCTCTCTTTTTTAGATCCTAAAGCCCCAGAGTACTCCCGCCATTTTTGCGATGAATACACTAGAACGAAGTTCTTTGAACATTAATTTTAATTTAGGATCTTATTGACTTTCGTCATATTATTATTTATAATTTTTTATAATTATTGGTCATTTTTTATGAGTTATAAATATTTTTATTTTTTAAAGAGAAAAGATAGGCCCTCGACCGGGATTTGAACCCGGAACCTTTGTCTCACCCTGACATCGCTCTGCCAATTGAGCTATCAAGGTCCCTCCCAGTCGAGGACTAACCTTCTCTCTTTTTTAGATCCTAAAGCCCCAGAGTACTCCCGCCATTTTTGCGATGAATACACTAGAACGAAGTTCTTTGAACATTAATTTTAATTTAGGATGTCAATAAGATCCTAATGGCGGGAGTACTCTGGGGCTTTAGGATCTAAAAAAGAGAGAAGGTTAGTCCTCGACTGGGAGGGACCTTGATAGCTCAATTGGCAGAGCGATGTCACGGTGAGACAAAGGTTCCGGGTTCAAATCCCGGTCGAGGGCCTATCTTTTCTCTTTAAAAAATAAAAATATTTATAACTCATAAAAAATGACCAATAATTATAAAAAATTATAAATAATAATATGACGAAAGTCAATAAGATCCTAAATTAAAATTAGTGTTCAAAGAACTTCGTTCTAGTGTATTCATCGCAAAAATGGCGGGAGTACTCTGGGGCTTTAGGATCCAAAAAAGAGAGAAGGTTAGTCCTCGACTGGGAGGGACCTTGATAGCTCAATTGGCAGAGCGATATCACGGTGAGACAAAGGTTCCGGGTTCAAATCCCGGTCGAGGGCCTATCTTTTCTCTTTAAAAAATTAAAAAATGAAAACTTTTTTTTATTGAATTCAGAGAAACGAACATCCCCTTAGGATTGTAAGAAATTTGGTGGAATTCTATATTATTTAATAATTTTTCGTACCGTTTTAATTTAAACTATGGTACAATGGTACTAGTATATTTAAGGGCCTGCTGGCATCAGCGCGCTCTGGTGTCACTTTTCTTAACCATCACCTACTGTTATAGTAACCTTTCTTTGTTTTGTTATTGTTTATGTCAACTTCAACGTGAATCTGTTTTTGATTATTTCCTTTAAATATGAGTTGGAATTTGAAGATTTTTCGCAAGGTGTACGATGAAGAAACAGCTGTTAGGTTTCTTCAGGAGTGGAATGTCATTCCCCAGAAAATGCGTTGTGTTAATGGACATTATATGAAACTGCAATTTGCTGAAATGCAATGCTGAAACTAGATGGAGATGATTTTTGATGCAATTGATGCAATTTTTGAAGATATTGCTCTTTTTAATGAGCATTGTTTGTAATAAATTTTTCATTGTTTATCAGAACGTAATATTTTAGATATTTATATTTTATTCATTAAATAACAATTTTTAACTAAAATATGATCATTTTTTAGTTAAAAATTAATATTTAATGAATACTCCTTGTAATAAATGTTTTATCTTGATAGCTCAATTGGCAGAGCGATGTCACGGTGAGACAAAGGTTCCGGGTTCAAATCCCGGTCGAGGGCCTATCTTTTCTCTTTAAAAAATTAAAAAATGAAAACTTTTTTTTATTGAATTCAGAGAAACGAACATCCCCTTAGGATTGTAAGAAATTTGGTGGAATTCTATATTATTTAATAATTTTTCGTACCGTTTTAATTTAAACTATGGTACAATGGTACTAGTATATTTAAGGGCCTGCTGGCATCAGCGCGCTCTGGTGTCACTTTTCTTAACCATCACCTACTGTTATAGTAACCTTTCTTTGTTTTGTTATTGTTTATGTCAACTTCAACGTGAATCTGTTTTTGATTATTTCCTTTAAATATGAGTTGGAATTTGAAGATTTTTCGCAAGGTGTACGATGAAGAAACAGCTGTTAGGTTTCTTCAGGAGTGGAATGTCATTCCCCAGAAAATGCGTTGTGTTAATGGACATTATATGAAACTGCAATTTGCTGAAATGCAATGCTGAAACTAGATGGAGATGATTTTTGATGCAATTGATGCAATTTTTGAAGATATTGCTCTTTTTAATGAGCATTGTTTGTAATAAATTTTTCATTGTTTATCAGAACGTAATATTTTAGATATTTATATTTTATTCATTAAATAACAATTTTTAACTAAAATATGATCATTTTTTAGTTAAAAATTAATATTTAATGAATACTCCTTGTAATAAATGTTTTATCTTGATAGCTCAATTGGCAGAGCGATGTCACGGTGAGACAAAGGTTCCGGGTTCAAATCCCGGTCGAGGGCCTATCTTTTCTCTTTAAAAAATTAAAAAATGAAAACTTTTTTTTATTGAATTCAGAGAAACGAACATCCCCTTAGGATTGTAAGAAATTTGGTGGAATTCTATATTATTTAATAATTTTTCGTACCGTTTTAATTTAAACTATGGTACAATGGTACTAGTATATTTAAGGGCCTGCTGGCATCAGCGCGCTCTGGTGTCACTTTTCTTAACCATCACCTACTGTTATAGTAACCTTTCTTTGTTTTGTTATTGTTTATGTCAACTTCAACGTGAATCTGTTTTTGATTATTTCCTTTAAATATGAGTTGGAATTTGAAGATTTTTCGCAAGGTGTACGATGAAGAAACAGCTGTTAGGTTTCTTCAGGAGTGGAATGTCATTCCCCAGAAAATGCGTTGTGTTAATGGACATTATATGAAACTGCAATTTGCTGAAATGCAATGCTGAAACTAGATGGAGATGATTTTTGATGCAATTGATGCAATTTTTGAAGATATTGCTCTTTTTAATGAGCATTGTTTGTAATAAATTTTTCATTGTTTATCAGAACGTAATATTTTAGATATTTATATTTTATTCATTAAATAACAATTTTTAACTAAAATATGATCATTTTTTAGTTAAAAATTAATATTTAATGAATACTCCTTGTAATAAATGTTTTATCTTGATAGCTCAATTGGCAGAGCGATGTCACGGTGAGACAAAGGTTCCGGGTTCAAATCCCGGTCGAGGGCCTATCTTTTCTCTTTAAAAAATTAAAAAATGAAAACTTTTTTTTATTGAATTCAGAGAAACGAACATCCCCTTAGGATTGTAAGAAATTTGGTGGAATTCTATATTATTTAATAATTTTTCGTACCGTTTTAATTTAAACTATGGTACAATGGTACTAGTATATTTAAGGGCCTGCTGGCATCAGCGCGCTCTGGTGTCACTTTTCTTAACCATCACCTACTGTTATAGTAACCTTTCTTTGTTTTGTTATTGTTTATGTCAACTTCAACGTGAATCTGTTTTTGATTATTTCCTTTAAATATGAGTTGGAATTTGAAGATTTTTCGCAAGGTGTACGATGAAGAAACAGCTGTTAGGTTTCTTCAGGAGTGGAATGTCATTCCCCAGAAAATGCGTTGTGTTAATGGACATTATATGAAACTGCAATTTGCTGAAATGCAATGCTGAAACTAGATGGAGATGATTTTTGATGCAATTGATGCAATTTTTGAAGATATTGCTCTTTTTAATGAGCATTGTTTGTAATAAATTTTTCATTGTTTATCAGAACGTAATATTTTAGATATTTATATTTTATTCATTAAATAACAATTTTTAACTAAAATATGATCATTTTTTAGTTAAAAATTAATATTTAATGAATACTCCTTGTAATAAATGTTTTATTATTTCCAGTTTAATTTTGTCTACATGTTCCTCATTTATTTCATTTCCTATAATCTGTTGTATCATAATGAAAGGCAATGCCTATTTCAAATTGATACATAACCTGACAAGGTCCAAATAGTTGAGGTAAGTGACACCTGAGCGCGCTGATGGCAGCAGGCCCTTAAACATACTAGTACCGGTACAATTTATTACTTACCGACAAATAGCAATAAAACATTATTAAAATTTATGATTCATATAGGACTTAGCGGTCTATAGCTGGTAGGCAATAAAGGCCCCAAAGTTAATGTGCGTTAGGTATCATGATCATTTACAAAAGCCGCATAACCGTCTCACAGTTCTCCACAAGATTGCTTGTTTTAGCTTATCAACAATTTTTAACATTTATTTTATAACTATTGTGATAAAATATGATCACATAAAGTTTAGAAAACTACTCTTTCTTCCCGTTAAATTACCAAAATTAAATATATTTGTTTTTAACTTATCCCAACATATTATTATTATTATTTAACATATTTTTTATTATTATTTAAAATATTATTTATTTTCATAATCAAACCGGTTTACTTTTGCTCTTAGCTATCTTATGCAGGTAGCATTATTGTAACATCATTTAATTATGTTAATTATACAATCTGTTGTTTAATTTTCTGAATCAAGAAGAAAGAAGAAAGAGCTAAGAATAGAATTTTACTTTTATATACTTGCGGATTCCCAAAGCTTTCTTTATTTTTTCCTCAGGGATTTATTTAATGGGGTTTATTTCCTTTGTTTTCCTTCAGTTAACTTTTCCTGGTTTTATTTCTGGTTTTCTTTTGTTAATTATTTAAATTATTGTTCTATTGTTTCGGTCAGAATATCCATTTAGAACCGAACTACCACATGGTTATGTCAAAAGACAAAACACCACATGCATTTGTCCCACGAAGAGGCATGAAACTCTAAAAAAAAATACCACGTGAATGTGTGACACTATACCATGGTCTGATTTACCAAACACTCGTCTTCAGACAATGGGGATTACTTTCCGGATCTTTTTCGTATACTTTCTTGAGATATAATTATATTTCAGGTGATTTATTTCTTTCTTATCATTGAAACACTCATGAAACGAAATTTCGTTGCTGAATGAATATGAATACTATTAATAAATCAAAATTCACTTATTTAGCATTATTAATAAATTTATTAAATAATTGATTGAAATTGAATAATTTTTCGATTTGAATATAACCAAACATTACGGTCGTGCTACGCATTATTAAGTGAGATTATGTTCTGATCTGTATTACTGTCACGTTTCCCTCGTAGATAAATATTCGGATTTTCTCTCATTCAAAAGGTTTGTTTTTACTAAATAAATGTTTGCTCTTTCTTCATCTAAATTTATATTTATTAATACATCTTCTCAGGAGATTAATTCTTATTTATTTGGATATCAACTCTAGATCATGTTTTCAAGATCTCTCACTTAATACATAAATATTCAAATTTGGAACGTGTGATAGCATTACTCCGTTTTTAAGGATGTGTTTCAATTATCATTCTTTTAGTTTATAATATTATATTTGTGTTTATATATGTGTAGAGGTCGGTTATCGTAAATACTAAACTAAAATAAATGTTTAGTCCCAGTTGGGCAGATTCGAACTGAATTTACTAATTATTTGTGATTAATTAAGCATGACTTAACTAAGCTTATGAATTAATTACCAAATAAACTTGCTAGTTTCCAAATCGGTTGCAACTGATAGTGTAAGGATTCGATAAACAAAGAGTAGGCAAATGAATGAAAATAAAAGAAGTTTATTTACAACGCAGTAAACATGATATAAACGAAAATATCGCATAAAATAAATTAAGTGATTATTGGCATTGATTAAATAATTAGGCAATTAAACAAGAATATTAGAACCTTAGCTACGCTGGATAGAGAAGCTTGTAAACTGGAAGAACGAAGAAGAAGAAGCGGGGTGGTGGGCGGGGGTATCGGGAAAACTCCTACATTGCAATACCAAGGCACAACAGTATTTCTTAAGATAATAGAAAGAAAATCTAAAAGAGAAGGAAAATCTTGACGAAATTCTAAATTAAAAAGATAATCTTCTATTCTGCTACTATAATCGCTTATTTTATTTTTATTATCATTTTCGCGAGTATTTATTATCAGCATGTTTATATTTTTTATTTTATTTTTTTATTGAATGATTGTATAGCTATTTAGCGTTATTACTTATTGTCTAAAAGTGGCAAATTGTATTATTTTAATAAAGTGTATATATAATAATAAAACAAATGTAATAATCGCGAGAATTCACTCCGATGTATGAAACAGATACATGGACAACATCAGCGATTATTTTATACAAAACTAGTGCCCCAGAAATACATTATTGGAGGAGAGATATATTAAGAAGACTTGGGAAAACGAGTTAAAAATGAAAGTAATGGGAGAAACCATCGGCGAAAGAATTATAAGAAAGAAGTTGCCATCAACTTCCAAAGGGTGCGGCGTATGACACCTGTTCGATGGCCCGAAAAATTATGGGGTTGGACGTGTGAAAAATGAAGAAAAAGAGATCATCTAACAAGAACATGGTATGAAGAAGAATTGGAGGAAGAAATGTCAGCGAAGGGTCTCCAATGTGAAGACCGGAAAGATAGGAAATTGTGGAAGGAATTGACTTAACGGTAACCCTACACTGGGAAAATCCGGATAAGAGAAATAGGAATCGAACAGAAATATGTGTAATAACAAATATATATGTATATATATTTTACATTCAATAGCATACTGTAAATGGAAATCTATGCATTAAATAAACTAAGTAGAAATATGATTTCTGTATTGTTAACAAGAGTTAGCAGATTATGAAAAATAAAAAACAAAAACTGTTTAGTTACCATAAATAACAGTAGACTATCTCAACCTATAAAACTGAAACCCAAAAGTAAATAAAAAATATAAGATTATATTTTGAAATTTTAATACAAAAAGTAAAGAACTTGTTGCTTAATTTCTCGGTTTTTCACTCTATTATGTGATTAAAAGTAAGTTAGGATCTCCTATTGTAAAATTGAATTCTAAAACCGAAAACTTCCCATATTTTTTTCATTTTGAAAGCATTGAAGCATTGAAAATTGGTGCACCACAACCATAGATGTCATACAGATGATATCTGCATACCTAATTTCGTGCAGATATCAGCCCACTTTTTCAATCAATTGCTTCTTTAATCAATACCTCGTTTTTGTTTTAAAATGTTTGGAGTCTACTAACTATTGTAAGAAATAATACTGACTCCCGGCTTTACTCAAAAAATCAAGTGTTTTACTCTAGCCCTTGGAACTAAAACAATTCCCACTCCTCTGTATATCCTATAATTTAATGCATTGGAACGGAGTGGGAAAAACTTTTGTTATGAAAAATCTATGAACTCGCCCAATCTCATGAATGTTGAAATATCCCCTGAACCGATGATACATAAAATAGAATGGAATGTATTACTGAATTTTACACCCTGTACTTTACAGCAAGGCTGGATCTAGCATTTTATCCGAGTGAGAGAACAAGTACTATTTCATCCGTGCGATCAGAGTCGAAAGTTTTACAATAGTATTTTAGTAGATGTTTTACGATATTAATATCAACTCATTGATGGCTAAATTATTGTCGAAACAAAGTTAAATATAAAAACCAAAAAAAATTACTGGAAAATAAATTTTACAGCCACTGAAGCAACTCGTGATGTTACCTAATACGAAGTGGAAAGTGTCCTTGTCTACCGCACTGCGCGGCGTTGGTTTGGAAAATTTGGTAATGGAGATACGGCGTTGGAAAGGAAGAAGGTCTCTGGGCGACCATTAACGGATATTGATGAGGTTCTGCAGGAAGCTGTTGAGTCAAATCCATTCAAGTTCATTCCCAGGCAAGTTTGTGAGTACTTGTGGAAGTACTCACAAACTTGCCTGGGAATGTGGTGTGCCGAATGATGGTGTTAGTCGCCATCTACGCTCCATTGGGAAGGTGAAAAAGTGGCGGTGACTGGTCCTGGTCCTCACAATTCTCGTCGAACCAAAGAAAGAACTTCATTGGTTCGATTTCCTGTCTCATCACTCTTATAATACAGACCTCGCACAATCGGATTATTACTTGTTTCGATCCATGGCCCACTTTCTTCAAGGGAAAAATTTCATAATTTTGCGGAAGTGAAAGTTGCGGTCCAAGAATTCTTTGACAGTCACCCACTCCAAGGAATGGTGTCAACGTGGGATCGAACTGATGGCTAAAGACGGTAGATAACAATGGAGACTTTACTTTGAGTATTAAATGTATTTTATTTTTTTTTTTATACACCCTATTTTATATGTGTTACCTGGGACTCTTATCTTGGACCTTATGGACACCTGAAAAAGGTCGGGTAGAAAAGGTGGGACTTTCAAGGGTAGCTACGGGAAAGCTTGAGAGAGAAAATTTAATCGTCAGATTTTAGTAGCTCTATCAACAACTGAACTACCATCTGGCTTCACCCCAAATCTATAACATAAAATTCATATCTCCCGAATCCATCTGGCTTCTGATCAGGCCCCTATACTTCTCCAACCTGGACAGCTCATCTTCCTTTCGGTAGACAACGATCCTGCTCGCCGAGAGTACCAGTTCTCAACTCTGACTTATGAGGGAAAACGACCGGGTATTTAACGGCTCATTCGAGCTAGCTTAAACATTTTTACTCCTGGATCCGAGAGGTGCTGCTACTGGTGGACAAAATTAGCAAAGCATTCTTGAATTGGAGGATGTTAAGCCCTGAGTCATATTCGGCCTCAATTCCAGAATAGGACCTTTTGAATTGTTTATTCAGCGCGTCTCGACCACAGATGAGAGCCTTTAACAATTATTAACATTTAATATTCCTATTTTAATTTATCTATATACCTATTTACTCAGTCTGTTATATATAAAATATGGAACTTACTATTTGTTTAATGATCATGTTTTTGTCGGAAAAAACAGGTTGTGAACTGGGACCTAACAGCCATTACTGTAAATACTTAAAAAATATTTATATCCGCCAATTTTTCACTTTTATTGATACAATTCACTTAATAAAAATCCTATATGATCAAGGTTTTTTTAGTTTGTTGTTTCCTATATTGTTATTAACATAATTATACAATAGATAGTAGAAACTACAAACAAAATCGGTTTGCATAGGGTGTTCTGGGTCTACACACTTTAAGAACCTTAGTTAAAAATGGAAAATAACATAAAACATTCGTGTATGACATTGAATATTTTTATTACGACTCATAATTAGATTTACTGTATTTTTAAGTGAGAAAGTTGGATCAGTAGTCAGTTATAGAAGTACTAAGCAATTGATATAATTACATTGTCATCATTTTTCGCCTTTTGTTCTTGTTCCTGTGTGGATAATATTCATAAACAGGAAAACAATTTTTATGTTGTTTTTGGAACGTCTTGGAGTTGCAATCTCTATTAGACAAATCTATTCGGATTGATGATCTGAGATATAATCCTATTGTCTTCTGGTAATGTGTATCTGAAATGGCGAAACGCTGACTGATAGTTTTCTCCTATTTTTATATTTATTCTTCCTATCTCATTCTATTTTACCAAAACGTTAAAATCTATGATTAAAGTTTGTTTTCCTATTCAATTTAGATAAAAATTAAATAACAACTGATAAAAATAAATAAACAATAGATAATAATAAATAAACTAGGTATAGATAATAGTTAAAGATAGAATTTATAGACAGGCGTCTTGAGGGACTGGCTGGATATTGTTAACTATCAGGAGGCCTAACCGAGTTAGCTGCTCATCTCCTCTAGGTCAGGTGTTAATAATATCCCCCAAGTAGCCACCGCCTATAATCTAATACTTCCAGCACAAATTTTATGTTCAGCTTAATGTTTTGGGTCAACCTCGGTTAGTGTAAAATAAATTCAGCTAAGTGAAAGAATAGTATAAAAAAATAAAGTGTGATATTAATAAAGATTTTGATACTTAAATAATAATATTATTAAAAAAAACCTGTACCAGACCGTAAACGGGAATGAAAAATGTACTCAATCTTCTATCTAAGTAGCCTATATTGTAATGGATAGCACAACCTAGTTTGCCCAATATCGCGGATTCGGAGCCGGAAGGAGCGTAAATTGTTGGTACCGAATCTGTGCGGTGTCGGGTACTCGTTACAGAACCATATCATAATTATACCTGGATAGACAAAATTTAGGACTCCCTCCGTAACATCGCCTGATTAGGCCTAGCATAATAAAGTGGCTCTTAATTAATAATTAAAGAACAACATTCACACTTGACAATAGAATATTTTACACAAAAAGGCAAAGTGTAAGATGTTCTCTATTTCACAACTTCAAAAGACTGCAGAAAGTGTCTACACATCTTTCGTCCAAACCTTAAATTTTATAAATGCTTATTTAGCATGACAAAGAAAGGAAATATTTTAAAATATTGAAACTTTTACAGCCAATAGTACATGATAAAAGTCTACGAAATAAAATTACTGGTGACTCTCTTTTCCTTGATAAAATTTTAAAGAGAGGAAATATCTCGTTTTATGTCAATTTAAGTATTTTTTTTAGCCTATTACCTAACTACATACTTACTTTTTAGTAACATTATGTTTTATTTTGATGTATTCAAAGGAACTGATATAGAAATTAAAGACAAAAACTACTCGCCGTTTCAGGTTACTTTAAGACTTACTAGACAAACTCACTAAGTTGCAAATTGAATTCAATTAATTTATATACATGATTATTATAAGACCTATTTCGACTTACGGAGTAGAGCTTTGGGGATCCACTAAGCTATCGAATTCCTCTCTTATCTAATTCTTTCAATCCAAGATGCTTCGTAAAATACTTAATACTCTTTATTTTGCTACGAATAAAATAATCCATAATGACCCCATTGTCCCGTTCGTAGCTGATTTGGCCCGAACCCGATACCACTCCTTTCATGACAAACTTTATTCCCATTCAAAACCACTAGTTTCAAACTTAGCTACTTCTTCAATTCCCGATAATCCTCCGAGACCTCTTAAAAGAAGATTGCCTCATGACCTTTTAAGTTGAGTTTGGTATTTGAGTACTGCCATAGGATAGTTTTTCAACTTGCCTTTATCCATGATATTATGTTTTTTAAATTCTATTTACTTGTTGTTTTAAATTTCAATAACTAAAATTAAAGGGATGTTTTCTCAAAAATTGTTTTCAGCTGCGAAGCTGTGTTGAAAGGACTACTAAGAAAAAATCATGAAGAGGGAAAATGTATGCAAAATAGTTTTGAATTCACACGATTTTAGGGAATGATCGGTAAAAGAAAAATCTATAAAAATAATACGATTTATAAAAAAAAAACAACTTTTTTCAACCAAATACTTGTAATACTATTTCTTTGATATCAAATACAATTAATACTCAAAGTGCAGTCCATTGTTATCTTCCGTCATAGCCGTAACAGTCCACCGCTGTTACCATTCCTTGGGTTGGCTGTCAAAGGACTCTTGGACTGAAATTTCAACTTCTGCAAAATTATCAATTTTTTTCTTTGAGGAAAATGGGCGAGTAATCCGATGGTGCGAGGTCTGGATTATACGGGTGATGAGGCAGGAAGTTCTTTCTTTGGTTCGACGGGAAGTGTGAGGACGAGGACCAGTATGAGGACCAGTCAACGCCACTTTTTCACCTTCCCAATGGAGCGTAGATGGCGACTACCACTATCGTTTGACACACCACATTCCCAGGCAAGTTCGCAAGTACTTTCAAGGTCACTTTCTCCTTCGTATTTAACAATTTCACGAGTTACTTCCAACATAGAGAATACCCTAAAGGAATTATTAAGGATTGTAAGTATTATACAGGATACAAATATTTTTAGTCCTTTGAAATCTTGAATTTGTAAAAACAGTAATTTTTTCTTGTACACCTATAACATATTTTAAAATATGTAAAGCACTAACATATGTTAAAACTGGATGATTTAAAACGAAAAGAGGGTGTAATGTAGCAGGCCTCCGAGTGGTGCACCCTAGGTAACGCTAATTCTGCTACAGACCGCCTACTTTCGAGTCTCCATATATTGCCAAGTAACATTTCTTATTCATTAACGACAAATCCAAGTGTGAATTCTTTCCCAAAACGACTTGAGCAATTAGCATTGTCCATCTCTAGGATGAAATATAACCTGTCCGGTTCCATAAAAGAAAGAGAGAGAGAGCGAGAGAGAGAGAGAGAGAGAGGGAGTGTGAGACACCCCAAGGGAAGCTTCGTCAATGTCACTGCCGGTCTGCTCCTCGCTTGATAAATTGTTCTCAGCACTTTTTCTTATGTAAGGGGAAACATGTAAGTCTACTATCCTGTCCAGATTGCCTTACGTGTCTTATTGTATTTTTGTCATGGAAACTGAAACGTATGTCGAAAGGATTAGGAAAATCCGAGGATATTCAGATTCGCAGTAGGAAAATACTTCACACATTAGATAAGAAGTAAAAACATTTTAAGTTATTTTTTTTTACTTTACCAAGATAAAATACATATGATTTAATACCCTCCCAGCCCTGGGATGAGCGTGATCTAGGACCATTCAACTTCCTGCAAAACCGTTTAAAGATTAAACAGGGCGGGAGAGAGAGCTAATGTTTGTATTAAATCAAAGGAAAAATGAAAAATACATATCGACATCAAGGTATCTAATTGATACAACATAAAGATGGATGATATAAAATGATAATGATGGTTGATGATAAAACATAAAGATCAACAATTTTTCTATATTATTAATATTCCTATTATTTATTTATTATTCCACTGCCTCTATTTTATTACTTATTTGAAAATATTCGATAATTATTCCCTTTGCTTTATATATTTATCTAAATTTTTTATGTTTTTTCACTCAGTTATCTTGATACCTATATGCATTTTTAATTTTAATCATGTATAACTTTAATTTTTCTGTACTTTGTATATTTAGTCCTGAAGATTACCTGCAATTTGGGTCGAAACGTTGGCATTCCAATAAACAGTTCTCCTTATATGAGATCATTTTTTTTTATCTCAACTCTGACCAATTTCTTCCTCATTTTGATAGGTTGTTGAAGATTAGTTGGCCAATATTATTCAAGACACTTTACTATTATTTTCCTTTTAACTACCACCGCTAGAAATAGAGTGATTTGTATTCTAAGAGTACATAACGTATCGCTGCAAAAACTTTGAGTTTGAAGTAAGAAAGATTGTATATATATATATATATATATATATATATATATATATATATATATATATATATGATTTATAGATATTTATCTATTATGATTACTACTAGCAATATTTAATCTACTGGGATCTTTAAAATTAAAAATTAAAATAGTCTGAATAAAATTAAAAAAATAAAGAACTTTTGATGCAGAGGCTTAGTGAAAGTAAGGCCTTACCTTGAATCAACTTGGGACTTTCTTTAGTTCCAAGTTCCAGGCAAGTTGTTAAACTAAGTTAAGTGCCCCGTACAGGGAATCGAATGCTCTCCTTTCCACTAAATAATTCAACATCTTAGACCAGTAATGGCAAACAAAGAGAAAAAAAGTAGACAAACAAAATTGACGAAACAAAAAAAAAATATTGTGTGAACTTTTCCTTACGAAGAATAATATCGGTAATAAAAAAAAAAACTTTACTACTACAACTCTTGAACAGATCGGGGGTTCAGTACATGGTAGAGACTGTACTGCTTCAAGGACAACGGTTGTGCAGGGAGGTGATATGCCCTAAATCACGCTCAACTGCCAGATTTCCCCCCTTATTTTGGGTACCCATTTTATAGAGGCTGGGTGAGCTCCGGGTGGGACCTAGATCCCATTTGATCTGTCTCCGGCTGCTAACAGACTAAATAAAAGTCTTGTCAGCGACGGGATTTGAACCAGGATTTTCAGCATGGCAACTCAATAATACGAACGTGGAAGTCGAATATTCAATTTGGCATTTTCGAAATTACATTTTAATTTTTTTAATTTGAAATATCGAACTGTCCCACAGTGTTGGTGTGGAGTAATACTTCTTATAAAATATATATGCCAATATCAATAAATATTGAAGCATTATATAGCTTGATCTTTTAGCTCGGTCTAATGCAAACAATACTAGAGATAGAAAATCCAATGAATGAAAAAATAAAAAATAAAAAAAGAATTTATATAGAAAAATATAGTTAATTGCAAATTACTGCTGTAATGAACTAATAAATATGCACGTAATTGTAGTATGAATAATGAACAGGGAGTTTCGAATAATTTTCTCGAGCAAAACCGGGACATTCTTCGACCAAAAATCGTGATACACCTCGAGGTGTAGAGATGAACAAAGGGAAAGTGAGAGAACTGTACAAAAAGCTGCCGAGATGATCTTGGAAGACATTGAATCCATGGCTTATGACAACAGTACCTATCCTCCTTCAGCTAGCTTCTGCAGTGAGGCTGAACAATTAATACCTAAGTCTCACAGTGTCTTTATGGACTGAATTGCAGTGACCCTGTGGCACCCGACTCCGTTTTGAAAATGATCTTTTGCCGATGCACGACTGTGTGTGGGGTGCGCTGCGGTTGTCGCATAGCAGGGATTGCCTGCTCTGGTGCCTGTGGATGCCTCAGCTCATGTACAAATGGTGCTCCGTCGATGGCAAATTCGATGAAGATGAAAGTTTAGATTTCGAGGAAATTTAATGTTCAAGATACATCATTAAACACTAATTACTTAATTTTCAACAATAAACATATTATTTTTAACTACAAACATTTCATTTTTAACAATAAAAACTTGTTTTTTTAATATTCCATTTCCTCCCCTCCATATCTCCTTAAACATTGATCCTAGCAAAAAATGATATAGAACTTTTTTAAAAGAAAATGTTATGTAGATTAATTTAATATATGAACATTCTTTCGCTAGAGGCAGTATTTTTTGAGTTATCTACAAAAAAACAAAAAAAGGTACCTTTAGAAACCCCCACCCTTAGCTTCACCCCCACCCCTCAGTACTTTTAGTATGTTGTTCAGGGCACCTTTCCCTACAAGTGTGCCAAAATTGGTTTCTACATGAATTATTTTCGCCATTTTTCCTTCGCTGCCTGGACTAGGAACGAAATTTTAAAGGTAGCTAAGGCCAATTCCGGGCTATAGATGGAGTTGTAGTAATTTATATTAACTATTTATCTCTGGCTTGCTCGATCTTAAACTTAACTTATAAACTCTCTATACTGTAGACCATACGAATGCACCCGGCGTGGTATTGGTATGCATGTCAACAGGAAAGTATCGAACTACCTACTTAGCAATGGTTAACGAAGCTAGGAGATATCTAGAGTAGGAATCCGTTGCCAATGAGCGGCTTCATTACTATATTGGTAAATTATATAGCGATTATATATTGTTCCTAGTCCCGTCCACATTTAATTATGAAGTACAAAAAGATCGGCGCTACCGAAGTGTTTTGAGCTGTTAGAGGTGAAGTACAGTCGTTGCGGAAAGAATGTGTTTGAAGTTAGAGCCAACTGCAGGTTAAAAAGCTTTGGGTTTACAATTTCAAAGGGACTCCGAAAGCAAAGATTTGTTAGAAGCATTTCTTTAGAACGGGTTCAATACCTTGAAACTAAATCGCATGATAACTCATAATGAGAGAGAGAGAGAGAGAGAGAGAGAGAGAGAGAGAGAGAGAGAGAGAGAGAGAGAGAGAGAGAGAGAGAGAGAGAGAGTGAGAGAGAGAGAGAGAGAGAGATAGAGAGAGAGAGAGAGAGAGAGAGAGAGAGAGAGAGAGAGAGAGAGAGAGAGAGAGAGAGAGAGAGAGAGAGAGAGAGAGAGAGAGAGAGAGAGAGAGAACTTTAAGTACCTGGAACACCTGATTCAACATCAGGTTTATTGCATTGACACAAAAAAATATAAGATATAAAGATAAATTGAAAACATTGTCTCTAAATAAATTCAATAGTACTATTAAAAGAAACTCCAGGCTATTTCGTAGAGCGATAGTGAGAGAGCGTAAGAGAAACAGAGTGAGAAGGAGAGTTCACCTTGAGAGTACTCTAGTACTTAAGGTGTCTCACCGGACCTTTTATTTTGGTTTTATTTTATTTATGGGGACAATCCCTAAATAAAATAAAGGCCAGGAGCTTTTTAGAAGACCTTTTTGTTTAATGTTAAGAATGTTCCGGTTTTGATCGAGAAAATTATTCTAAGCAGAGTGGATATTTAATTTGCAAATAACTTATTTTCCTGTATAAATTCTATCTTTTCATTCATTGTTTTTTTTATTTCTAGTGTTGTTTGCATTAGACCGAGCTAAAAGATCAAGCTATATAATGCTTCAATATTTATTGATATAGGCATATATCTTTTATAAGAAGAATTACTCCACACCAACACTGTGGGACAGTTCAATATTTCAAATTAATGAGATATGGGATCATATTGAATCTAGAGGATCTAGGACAAATCATACCTCCCTGCGCAACCGTTGTTCAAGAGTACAGTCTCTACCACGTACTGAACCCAAGACCCTTCTTGGGTTGTAGTGTGGCTGTATTTGCTGGGTTTTTTTTTTATAATACAATAATATATTGTTATTTAATTAATATTACGCCCTGATTAAACACTGGCTCTCCTGAAATTATACCTGAATACTTGACGTTCTGCGTTTTTTTTTATGATGGCAACCTCCATTCACAAACGAGAGCGTAGTTAGGTGAAGTCCTCTTCTTTGATAAATACAGTTCTCTCATTTTTTTTTTTGTGGGTCTATCGTATATTTAAAGTATTCTTTAAACACTATTATCGTTCTTCACTGTTTATTTATTGCATATATGCATCATTAACACATGCGGGATTCTATTGTCCCAGCCTTAGTAAAGTTTTATTCGTGCGAATCACATAAAGCCTTACGTTCAGGAGGCATTGACCAGTACCAAATCTATTCAGATCTCCAGCGTATAGTTTAATATAGACCAGAATAGGGCTTTCGGCAGATAGGACAATAGCTGGGTGATGGATGAATGCTGGAAAAGAGCCAGCTAAAAGCGGATCAATCCTAATCCTCTGTAGATCCTCAGGGAACACAACACCATTGCTGATGTAATCATGGAATGTTGATGATGCCCCAGGTACCTATGAGAATAATGTTATGAATACCTTCTAAAATGAGAGTGAGAAATTTAATCTTGATATCCCAGTCACGGTTATTGTCGCATACTTTAAAATAAATGATGAAGTAGAAATGGATTACCGTTGAAGCATAGCATAGCTATATAGGAATGTTGAACTTTTTGGGGATGCGGTTAATGAAATTAATCACATCAATCAAATATAAAAGGAATTATATTAATCAAAAAATAGGGAGCAGAGTGTCCCTATGGTAGACTGAGTTGCCTAGCCGAAGCTCTTGGGTTCATATACGACTATGTCAGATTTTCTTTCATCTGCTAACAACCCGGGGTGGATTCTTTGGAATCTGGAACTATTATGCGGCTCAGTTAGCCTCTATGAAGTGGGTACCCTGATAGGGGAAAATCTGGAGGTTAAGCGTGATCTAGGACCAATCAACTTCCTGCAAAACCGTTGTCCAAGAAACTAGTCAGAAACAGTCTCTACCACATTCCTAATACCATTCATGAGTTACAGTGGTACAATTTTTTTTATTAATTAAATAGACCCACAATTATTACATAAAATAATAAATTTTACTTATTTGTATGTTTGCTTTGGTTGACACGACCTCTGACCAATTTCTACTTATTTAATACAAGATAATCAAAGACAAATTGCGTATAATATTCATGATATTTTTAAAATAATGTAACATTGGGGGTTAGATTTCATTTTACAATATTATAGGAGCAGTACAGTCTCTACTACATACCCAAAACTGTTCATTAATTGTAATGGTACAGATTTTCCTTTTTATTAATTTAAAAAAAAAACCTGTACCACTTCAACCCATTAAGGGTCTGGGGTTCAACAGGAGGCAGTGACAGTACTGTTTCTTGGACAACGGTTGTGCAGGGAGGTGATTTTCCCCCTTGTTTTGGCTACCCGCATTATAAAGACTGGATGTGTCCCAGGTGAGTCCTGTTTTCTATAGGATCCATCTCAGGCAACAGCAGATTAAATAAAAGTCTGCCAGCGAGCGAGATTTAAACCGAGGACCTTCGACATAACAACACAACGCTTTACCACTGAGCCACTCCGCTATGTATTAGTTAAATACACCAACAATTATAAAGAAAATAATAAATTTTACTTATTAGCACATTTAATTTAGTTGACACACTCTCTGACCAATTTCTACTTATTTAAAATAAATAATAATTCGCAAACAGATAATCGAAATCAAATGCGTATAAAACATATAATTAAAAAAAAATGATACATAAAGAATTTAACATTGGAGGTTATTATTCTTGATTTTGTATACACTAATATACTCTTGAAACTCAATGGAATATTCCATTGGAACTAAATACAAACATTCATTTCTTTTTTTAAACTGAAGCGGTAAGTAGGTGCAACACCTTTTTTTCAGATACAGTTTCATATCAGATATTGTTTGGTTGAATAATAGATTTTTAAATTTTTTTTTCTTAAAGTTTTACTTTTTATTGATTTTTTTCGGTATTTTCTGGTATTTTTTTTATTAGTACACGCATGAAAGCACAAATAACTTCTTTGACGAGAAAACCTAATTCCTATTTACACTTTTTGACAGGCCAATTTAATACCAATCCCAAAAGAAACCTCAACTTAATTTATATGAAATTGAAGCCAAACCATAGATTGCCAGCTATGAATCGAAAGGACTCTTTTGAAAATTCCTCTGACTTGATTTTCCTCCCCTTTGATTTGACAGCAATCTTCTCCGAGGTATGCTATTTCCAATCAGTCTGAAGTACTCGATCATTCTCGACTGATGATAAAACATTTTTTTTCAGATAGCGTTAATACAAAAAAGGGGGAGTTAAAATAGGACCATAGAAATCTATTCGCAATTAAAGTGTGATTTTATAAATCAAATAAATCTTTTCGACATTGATCCACCAGAACGTTTCATCACGATAGATTAAGTCCTGGGAAACTATTCTATTTTTTGGTGTAGAATTTCCTTTTCATTACGAAGGTTCAATTGAAATGTAATTATTTTTTAATAATTTAGAAGGATCGCTATCTATTTAACAATAAACGTTTAAACAAAAAAAACAAAAACAACAAAAACTGTATAACTACAACTCATGAAGAATCTGGGCTTCAGTACATGGTAAAGGCTGCACTGTTTCTTGGAAAACGGTTGAGAAGGGAGGTGATTCGTCATTGATCCCGCTCTACCACCAGATCCCCCCCTTATTATAACTATTATAATTACTACTAAAATATTCCTATTCTACTAGCTAGAGGTTGTTCTGCCCTATTTTCCTAAAACAAAAGGCTTCCAAATTTTCTCCAACCATTACAATGGCATTTTCATCGATTGTTGTTGCATTGAAACATCTCGCATGTTCTCCTACAGGAATTTTATCAGCTCTGATTACAATTTCATGATTACCAGATGGCATAAGATCCAGTGCAGTTTTAAACAATGTAATCAATCGATTGTGTTGATCAAAGAAAGTTTGAAATTGTTCTACAATAGACCTCCTCGCTGAACTGTTATTATCAATTTATTCTGTTGTATTGCACAAGAAATAAATGTGCAGGAATTTATAGTCACCATCTGTCACTGGCAAAAGCGAACCTTCTATGATATATTTGGCCTTGCATGTGAAAATTAAACAGAACAGTTTTGTTTTTACATAACAATTTAAAAAGGAATAAACAAAGTAAGTCTCGTTACCTTGAAAGTTAGCATGAAATCGTCACGAAGTATATTTGTTGCCTAAAAAGGAATCATTTGGAAGCAGTTGTTATATGTTTATGTTTAAGTAGAGATTGGTCAGAGGGTGTGTCAAACAAATTAAACATACTAAGAAGTAAAATTTATTATTTTATGTACTAATTGTAGGTCTATTATATTAATTTAAAGAAATAATTGTATCACTACAACTTATGACGAGTATTACGTATTTGGTAGAGACTACTATTTCAAGGATAACGGTCGTGCAGGCAGAAGATTCGTCCTAGATCATGCTCAACCGCCAGATTTCCCACCCTTTTTTATATTACAACTATAACTAATTAAAAAGAAAAGGAGGAAAAAAGTAGTTTTTCTCGTAGAGAGGTAAGTAGAATACTCTCACTTCTCTTAAAGCTATATCACTTCATTAAGGTTAGCCTGGGCTTTAATTAAAGTTTGGGGGTTGCGGCTGGGGTTATCTCTAACATAAATTTCCCGCTGCAAGTTACGGACACTGTATCACCAGCTTTGGAACGAAACAGCTAATAAGTTAATTTGTCTTAACACATGATTCGACAAAAGGGCAGTTCATATTTGACTTAGTCATATCGCATATTAGGATAATATTAGTTCTTTCTAAAACTCGAGAAAGCCTTACGTCTCTCATAATGGTCATTATTTTTTTAATCATTTTCTCATCTAAAATAAAACTAACTTAATTTCTGTTTGATCTACTTAGGTTTTAAATAAAAATCTTTGATATTGAAAAATGTTTATTCTCAGGACGTTTCACGCTCTGTTTTCGTCTTTGTGAAACATCTTTTTTTTATAATTTATTTATTTTATTTTTTTATTAATTGTTCATTGTTCATTGTTTATTGTTTTATTAATTGTTATATGGGATCAGTGAAGAGAAAGGATGTGTCTGACCGGGATACAAACCAGGATAGCTCAGGTGGCAGAGCACCATGACGGAAACATTAGTGACCCGGGTTCGAATCCCAGCCCTGGACATATCTTTTCTTTTCAAATAAAAATATTTAAAAATTATAACAATTAATAAAAAAATAAATTAAATAAATTATAATAATATATAATGACGTAAGTCAACATGATCCTGTTAAAAGTAATGTTCAATGAACATTCTTCCCCTTGTATACATCGCAAATTGCGAGTACACGGGGATATGGGATCAGTGAAGAGAAAGGATGTGTCTGACCGAGGTACGAACCAGGATAGCTCAGGTGGCAGAGGACCATGACGGACCTTCGGAGACACGGGTTCGAATCCCGGCCCTGGACATATCTTTTCTTTTCAAATAAAAATTATTTTCTAAAATTTTATTGCCAATTCGAAGGTTAAAATCTCGCTCACTGGAAGACTTTTATTTAATCTGTTAGCGACCGTAGTTGGATCCAATGGAATCCGGGACCCTCCAACTTGAATGACATAGGTTGCTCACTGATCACATAGTGGTCCCCAAAGAATACTATTAGGATCCTTTCCTTATTTAACTGTAAATATTTTTTTCAGTCCATTAAATTTATTTTATTTTATTTAGATAACGTAAACGAAGATATATATACATATATAATTGTCGTAATCTCCTCTTTTTATGTTGTGTTAATTAATACTTAGATTTTCCTTAGCTTTCTATCTATCTGTATGCATGTATATATATATATATATATATATATATATATATATATATATATATATATATCTTTTTTTATTTATATTTTATTTAAATTTTAAATTATATTCGTTCTTTAGATAGCGTTAGATATTATAAATATAAATGTCGGTATTGCTACCATGACTAGTATTTTTCAGTTGGTAATTTCATTCGAAGTTGATGTATTGAGCAATCTTCGTTATTTAAACAAGATTGTAAATACTTGTTAAACAGAAAGCTTCGTTTACATTAAGTGAGATAAAACATTATCCTGGGAAGTTGGGTCTATTTACTAAGGCTTAGTTGTTAAACTTCACTTTAGCTCGAGGGTGACTTGCTAAAGCAGCTCGGCTATAAAAACACTTAAAATGATACTTAAGCCGGTATTGATTTTTTCAGTGTTTATAGTGTGCTTATAATCCTTAAAACATTCATTGAAATATTCATTAATAATTTTTTGAATTATTAAAATTTCATTCACTATTTTTGTCAGAGCTAATCAAATCTTTGTCAATACTTAGTTGCGCAAATGTTCGTCATATTAACAGACATGGGAATAGTAAAGTAATTGTTTTAAAACAAAGATCTTTTAGAATTGCAAGGATTGATTATTTCTGGTCATGTGGTCATAAGTAAGTGGAAATATGGTCATAAAAAAATTAATAAGTAAACCTAAAAAATACATATTCATAGATATGTATGCATACATACATTTTATCGGTTGGCGCGATAAGCCATTTGGTCTTTGGACAAGAGATTAAGTGGACATTATACAGAGGTATTAATGTTGCGGGAGCTGAGACAGCCTGAAGGAAATCAACCAACCTCATGTTCCTGGAAACCATGGTTTTCTGCCCCATTGCTCAATAACCAGTACCATGGTAGAGAAGATTCACCAGTGTCCTTTGAAGACGTACACTCGAGTTCAAGGACAGTTTGAAATCGGTCTGGATCCATGGAGTATGGCTGTTTGTGGTCAGCAGGTGAACGAGGACTTTTTTATTCGAAGTAAGAAACATCTGTAGACTAAACCTTCGGGCGGGATTGTCTTGAGTTCAAATCCCGCTGCTACCATAACTTTTATTTAATCCGGAAATGAATCCTATAGGATCTAGGATCTCACCCAGCCTCAGTAAAATGGGTACCAAAAACAAATGGGGGATCTGGCGATTGATCGTGATCTAGGACAAACCAACTCCCTGCACAACCTTTGTCCCCGAGAAACAGTACAGTCTCTACCATGTACTGAACCCTTCACTGGTTGTAGTGGTATTTTTTTTTAAATTAGTAGTACTGCCATGAAACAAATTATACTGTTCAGATTGACAGAATTGAAAATAATAAATGAAAACGAATGTCTAATCCTCAATGATATCGCCGAGAATGAAATACAAACAAGGCGGTTGGAGTTGTTGCTTATAGATGACCCTACTTTAGAGCCACCGCTCCCCTCCGCCCCCCCCCCTGCACCCCCATTATCTTGCCCCATTATACCCTTCGTTTCCTCGGCTGGGGGGATAATGACCTAGTAATACTAATAAAGGGTGCATTTTATTATAATTTTTTACTCCAGCTTTCTTCACTTTTTTTTCACGGTAAAGTAGACTGTAAACTGTGTTTAGCCGCCGGCCATCTCTCAGGAACCAGATACCGTGAAATTGGAATAGCAATTCGTTAATGTTGTATAAATTGCTGACAAAAAAATAATTATTTTTTCGTAATACATGCAAATGCTACGAGAATTTGTGAAGAGGGTATTGATGATTATTTTATCGCATAAAGTATCATACATTAGGATCGCTTTTGTAGTGCATTTTTTGAGCGAATGTTCCTAATAAAGTTTGCAAATTCGTAAAGAAGACCTTAAAATTTTAGTAACTTTTTTTTCCAACACAATGTAGAATACAATAAATTATAATGCATTCTGTTTTTTGGTATGTCTATAATTCTAACTAATAAATTGAATGATGTGTTTTTATTTACATATAAGTGCGTTTTATTTATATCATTGACGTTTCACTCACCCAGTTAGATATTTTTAAAACCAAGTTATCTTATTTGATATTGTTTGTATTTTTATTATTGATATCATTTGCTTTGTTTTTTTTGTTTACATGACATTGTGATTTGAACACATATGTAATTTCTATTGTTTCTCACTCTATAATTATTTTTATCTTATTTTTATTTCTTTTACCCTGTTTTTTAATTTTTTATTCTTTAAGTGTTATCACTGAAAGTAATTAGAATTTTTTCCATTAATTCTTTCTCATTTGTAAATTTAATTGTATTAATTAATCAAATGTATTATGTATTAATAAATCACATTATACTCTAAGACATAATAATAACCTTTATTTTTATTCTAATGGGACTTGTCCTAGAATAAATAAAGACTTTCTTCTTCTTATTATTATTATTACTATAATGGTTTCATAACAGTCTATACTTAAAAACCCCTCTCCTTCTTTTTCATTCATATTTCATGTATTCATACACGAATATATAGAAATATGAAATACTTTTGAACAGTCTCATTTGAAAAACGACATAAATTTGTTATCAGTTTTGTACTTACATTTCGTACTTACATAATCATCAACTTTTATTCAGCCCCTAATATTTCAACAGGATTACAAACAGACATAAAGTAATTCAAGTGATTGTAATGGAAACATACTCTAAAGTCATGCAATTTTGGCCAGTGTTATATTGTCACTTGTAAATAGAATTTGAAAAACTGGCCGGAAAAAATAAGGTTGCCATTGAAGTGAGCGGTGTAAAATGGTCCAAAAGGCTTCTTCTTTTTCTTCTTGCATGGCTCTACAGCCCATCAATGAGCCTTGGCCTCCTCGATACGTTTCCGCCAACTCTCTTTGTCCAGTGCAGCGGCCTTCCAGTTCCGGACATTTAACAAACTCCTGGAGTCCTCTCGACTCCATCTAGCCATTGCAGCTTGGGTCTTCTTGTGCCTGAATCTTTTCTTTTATTACTTTTCTGGGCCTTCGACACTTGCCATTCTGGCCACATGGCCAGCCCAGCGCAACCTACCAAGCCTTATTATTTTGACCACGTCCATGGCCTGGAATAGACTAGCCAGCTCCGCATTTGTACGTATTCTCCGTGCTTCTCCCTCTCTAATAGGTCCATAAATTCGCCAAAAAATCCTCCTTTCAAATGCCTGAAGCAATTTTTCATTGGCTTTCCTTATGACCCATATAGAAGGACAGGCCGAATGAGCGTTCTAAATAGAATCATCTTTGTATTCCAGCTTGCTTTTTAAATGTCGATTTATCCCAAAGAAGCATTTGTTTGACTGAGCCACTCTCTTCGAGAAAAATAACCTCTCAGCTGAATTTGGTACCAACAAAGGTTTAAGACAAGGAGATGCCCTAACATGCCAACTCTTTAATCTGATTCTGGATTATGTGATCCGCAAAACCGGCATTCAACGAACCGGCACAATTTTCCACAAGTCGACACAAATTTTGGCTTACGCTGATGATGTCGACATCATAGGCAGGTCCTTTAATGAACTGGAAAATGCATTCCTCAATTCGATCAGAGCTGCTGAGGGTGTGGGATTAGTAATTAATCATACCAAAACTAAATACATGCACGCAGGAGGACCGATGGAGCTGAAAGATATTATTAAAGATAGGAGGCCTTAAATATTGAAGGAGTAAACTCCTTAACCTACTTGGGAACCACCATAACGAGCGATAATAATGTCTCGGTAGAGGTCCAAAAGGCTACCATTAGATAAATTCTTACTTACACCTTTACAGAAAATGTGCTAATTCTTACTTATTTCTTTATTCTATGGTCCTACTTTTGAATTGATCAATTCTCTGGTACCTGAATGTCTGAATAAACTTGCTATTTCACGTACCTTTGAATATGACATATTGAAGAATATTTTACTTATGAGTTACTTACTTACTTACTGAAGGACTTACAAGGACCTGGGCCTCCTCAAAGACCTTAAGCCAGACATTTCTATCCTGTTATCACTCGTTCCATCTCCTTACTCCAAGCAACATGAGGTCTTCTTCGACGTCATCAACTATCTCATTGTTGGTTCTCTACATTGTTCCTAGTCTTCCTCTACATTGGCATCCTAGTTCTGACTCAGTTTACTTATGAGTCAGATGTGTAGTTGACCCCCACACTGAAAGGTACTTTAGATGTAAGATAAAGAAGAGGAAACATTAACTAAATGATTTTCGTTACTGAAACTGCAATGCTCCATTATTCTTCGATATCGCAACGCTAATTATGTCGTATTTTGATTGAAGGTGGTGATATCATTGTAATTTTGTTTGGAATAGAATATAGTTATTGTTTTTTGTTGAGAGTATGTGTAATCATTGGTGACCTCAGTATGATATTTTTATAAGAATGAATCAGAAAGACTAGAAAGCAGCTGACTAAATCCCTTATCCATTTCGTTACTTATCATTTTAGAAAATACTACACTACAGTCCCTGGTCATATTAATGTGACCACTGGATAGATTCGTTCTTGTTACATGTTTGCGTTATCTGAAATCATCATTATCTTTTAGTATGCGTAATGATGTAAATCGAGTTTAAATGTTAGCTTTATGGATAAGTTAGTTATCTGATAATAATATTTTTTTTTTTTTATTATTTTATTGAGTTGTACAACTGTAATACATACATCTAGTACAATTGCTATGAGAGAAAATAATACATGATAGGACATGTAGAGATACTACCCACTGGCAGCACTCTAAGATAATAATATGAAATTGAAAAAAATAGTTTCGAAAATAAATCTTTATTTTTTTAAAATATTTTGTGGTGTCACCCTTTTTACACCCTATTTTACATATTGATAACAAAAACTATGAAAATAGTTAAAATATATGATATAAATAATAAATAAATAATAAACTTACCGAATCCGACTTGTATTTAATGAAAAAGAAACAATAAATCCCCAAACATTTCAAACACAAATTATGCACGCCGACAGTCGAAAAACAAAATGGCTGTACTAAAACCAATGCTGCCATTACCAAAAAAAAAATACTTTAAAAAACTTATAACAGTGTTGCCATTACTTAAAACAGCAATTTATTAAGACACGCGAAAGTATATAAAAAAAAATTAGGAAAAACAAAAAGAAAATAATCTTTCTTGGTGGTCACATTAATATGACCAGGGAATATATATATATATACTACATAGACCTTAAAAATGGCATAGCTACGTACGATAAGATCCGATAGAACATGTTGCTTTTCTGGATGATGGTAATAATTTTTGTTTAATTATCTTGGCACAAGTCACTTTAGAATAAAAAGATATTCTCATATCGAAGATGAATGATGGACGGGGATCCAATAATTCGGTAAAGGATTCCACGAAATACTTGAAGCCGTAAATACTTTAATAATAATAATAATAATAATAATAATGTCTTTATTTATTCTGGGACGAGTCCCTATAGAATAACAATACAGGCATTGTAAGCTATTAAATCTTAGAGTGTTAAATAATTACTTTTAATTAATTATTACAATTAATTTAATTAGTGAGAACGAATAAAAAAAATGAACAAATAAAAAATGTGAATTACCTACAATAACAGTATTTCAAAAACATATTAGAAGAAAAGAAAGAAAAAAAATTAAAATAAGTTTACAATAATTATATAAGAGAAACAAATTTATGGTCACATATATCAAATTTATGCCAAGAAAAAAAACAAAAAAGAAAGATTAAACAATATTATCCGAGATTTACCTTTCATCCCTTTTTGTCCTTTTTAATATCTATCTATATGACATTAATAATACATATGTACATGGTTTAAATTCCACACACTCAAATATATGAATACAAATAACACACACAAATGTACATCTAAAAACATCATTCTTCATTGAATAAATAGAGCAATTAAGTCGGTACTGATCCCCTACTATTTTCGATTTTTTGGGAATTGTAGGGATAATAGGTGCTGGAATATACGGGATTTGAAGGTTGGAAGATTATTGGAACGACGAATGGAAGAAGGCATAGAGTTCCAAAGGGAGGAGGATCGGATCAGGAAAGCTCTGTCAAAAGCTGCAGTTCGGTGGGATGCTGTATATAGATCAGAGAGCCGAGAACGGGTGTTGCGGGGGAGGTCTGTGGTTTTGAATTGAAGGAGATCGAAAATGTAAGATGGTCGACGGGATTGGATAACTTGGTAAAGGAAAGATGCTAGGACGTACTTACGGCGGTAAGAAGGGTAGAGCCATTTCAATTCTTCGTAATATCGGGTCACCGAAGCATCTCTAGGGATCCCAAAGATGAATCGAACGAAGCAATTAAGCAACCGCTTTAATTTTGCTTCGAGATCCCCAGAGATACCCCCATACACCGAACAACAATAGTCAAAATGGGGGAAAATTAAGGAAGAAACTAGGAGTTTACGGATTTCAAAAGGGAACAGGTGACGAAGGTAATTGAGACGCTTTAAGGTGGAGAAGGTACGACGAGAAATTTCAGAGATATGGTTTTTCCAGGAAAGGGTCTGGTCCAAAGTAATTCCAAGGTTTTTGACAGTTGGGTAGAATTTGATAGGATTATTGTTTAGAAGGAGGATTGGATTATGGGGAATAGTTTTAAGGAAGTAGTTTGATCCTATTATTATTGCCTTGGTTTTGTCCACGTTCAACTTTAGCTTGTTATCCATTGCCCATCGATTTATTCGATTCAGGTCATCTTGGAGTTTTTCGGTGGCTAATATTAGATCGGAAGGGGAAAAGGATAGGTACACTTGAAAGTCATCGGCATAGACATGATACTGGGAATGTCGGATAAGAAGTGGAAGGTCGTTTATGTAAATGGCAAATAGGGTGGGGGATAGTGATGAACCCTGTGGGACACCACCGGATAGCGGAAGGGTTATGGAGGGAGGTTGACCGGGGACCAAAACATATTGGGAGCGATCTGAGAGGAAAGACTTGAACCATCCTAGAGCACTTTTGGATAGAGGTAAGTTTCGTAGCTTGGCGAGAAGGATATTGTGGTCTACTGAGTCGAAGGCTTTGGAAAAATCTAAAAGGATCAGAATTGTTAATTTTTGCTGTTCAATTGCAGTATGGAGATCATGGGTGATTTTGAGGAGAGCGGATTGAGTTGAATAGCCTGGACGAAAGCCGGATTGGAGAGGGTTAATGAGGGAACGTTCTTCTAGAAAATTTGAAATTTGGTTTTGGGCTAGGCGTTCTAATGGTTTTGAGAGGTTAGAGAGAAGGGAGATAGGGCGGAAGTCATATGGAGAGGAGGGATTTTCAACTTTATTTAGCGGGCGCACTAATGCGGTTTTCCAAGGCGTGGGAAATATGGAGTTTTGTAACGAGAAATTATAAATATGATGCAATACGGGCATTATGACAGGAAGGCAGGATTTTAGTAGCTTTAAAGGAATATTGTCGGGGCCATAGTCACTGGTGCGCGATTTCAGAATGGCGTTTAATAGTTCGTCATATGATACATGGGAGAAAAAGAAGTTATCCGGGTTAAAGTTTATATGATCAATGTCGGTAGCGGATGAGGATTTAGGAGATGTGATGGGTACGAAGTGGTTATTGAGATTGTCTGGCGTGATTGAAGAGGAACAGAGTTTACCGGATACTGTTGGCGATAATTGTCGGAGTATTTTCCATTTGGATTTGGGATCGGTTGCATTGGTGAGGATGAATTGGATGTGGTTTGATTTTGCAAGACGTATTGCAGATTGGGTTTCATTGCGAAGTAGTTTGAAACCTGCATAGTCTACTGATAGACGTGTGCGACGAAATTTTCTCCTTGCTGCTTCTCTTTTCTTCATCATTTCTTTTATTTCCGGCGTTAGCCAAGGTGCCGTTGGACGGCGTAAGGTAAGGGTTTTTAAAGGAGCGTGGATGTCTAATATGGATTGCAGATTGGAAGTCAAGGTGGAAACCATCTGATCGATGGAACTATAGGAGTAAATGACGTCCCAGTCGATGGAACTTAAATCGGATTGAAGTGATTCGAAGGAAAGGAGATCCAAATTGCGATAGGACACCGT
This sequence comes from Arma custos, assembly GCA_037127475.1. NCBI lineage: Eukaryota > Metazoa > Arthropoda > Insecta > Hemiptera > Pentatomidae > Arma > Arma custos. The sequence continues at coordinate 80,655,575 of CM073761.1, read as the reverse complement.
TCTGGGAGTAAAGGATTTGACTGGTAGGTCATATGAAATTTGAATGAGATCGTGTGATGAAAGAAACGGAACAGGATGTTGGGACGAGGAAAGAATTTTAAGAGGTGAATCAGAGATAAACAGGTCCAACCAGGTATCCGAAAATTGGGTGTGATGGGTTGGAGAGTAGGGAACTAGGTAAAGATTGAGAGAGAATATTAGATTTGAGAAAAAGGATTGACTGCTGGAATTCGAAAGCATATTAATATTGAAGTCACCACATATAATTATATTGGTGTAGGTAGAGACTAGTTGAAGAAGAGAGGATTCGAAGTGGTTGTCGAATGGAACATGAGGAGGTCGGTATACTACGGCATATAGAAGAGGAGAGGAGAAAGTTGAGATTTCAACAAATATATATTCTAGGTGAGGAAAGGTTGAAGCGGGAGATTGAAGAAGGATTTTAGCTTTAAGGCTTTCATGGATATATATACCAACTCCACCTCCCCTGCGGTCAGATCTGTCATGACGTATAAGAGAATAGTTAGGAAGGGACAATTGAGAGGAAAGAATGATAGGTTTGAGCCAAGTTTCGGAGACCGCTATGACATGGTAAAAGTTATCTTGGAAATATTTCTGAAACTCATCAATATGTGCAATAAGGGATTGTGCGTTAATGTGACAACAGTTCAGTAAATTAGTCATAACTAAGGACGAGAGAGAGAAATGACAGGTAAACGGAATACGGATTGAGGGATAGAAAATGAAAACTTTTCGGGCAAAGAATAAATTAAACGATGATCATAATGAGTGAATGATAGTTTTGAGTGATATGAAAATTGTCTTTTCTGAGAAAAATGAAATTAAAGAAATTCGTAAAAATAAATAACTGTTGTAAAAAAAAAGGAAACTGCTTAAATAAAAAATAAGTTTCAAATATAGAAGCACTTCTTCTCTACCTGAATGAAAAAGGAAATGAAAAATAACTATAAAAGAGTACAAATATATATAAAAAAATAAAAGTGAAAAGTTAAGGTGACTATTGGACGACACTCAGCTGAAAACGTCCAGATCACTAGGCTTGCTAATTGTCACTGCTGGGTAACCGTCCGACTGTCTACATCTGACTCGGCCTCCACTGAACCAAACATACTTAGTTTTTGCAGATAGCTGTTTCTGCCTGGCTAGCCAGTAAAGATGCTTGTTGGTAGGAGTCATTGCTTCACTGACGTAGACGCGGTGCGCCTCATTCTCTCCCCAGCCTAGGTGTCGAGTGGAAAAGTCCCTTTTTATTTTCCTCTGACGAACCAATTCGTCCCTTAGGGCTTGTCGCACGAATCTGGCGATGATGGGGCCAGGAGTTCCTTCTGTCTTGCCCTGAGCCGTACGGCGTGGTCCAGATCTTCGGGGCACAGTTTAACGCCCAGGGCTGCTCCGACGCTTAGTATTAGACCTTCAGTGGTCTCTCCTTGCTTTTCGGGGATGCCCCTAATTTCAATAGTGTTTTTTGATTGGTACTGCTCGGCGTGGTTAAGGCGACCCTCTAGTACTGATACTTTGTCTTTTAAAAATTTGTTCTCTAGCATTACTCTTTCCAGTTGTTTGTTCTGCTCTTCAAGCAGGTTTTCAATTTTATGAAGTCTGTCACTATTTTCAAAAGATAGCTCAGACTGTTTTTGCATTGTTTCTTTTATCTCTTTCAGCTCTTCTAAGGATTTCATTTTAGCTTTCATCTCTTTGAACTCCTCTGTGAGTGATCTTAGCAGATTCAACATTAGATTAGGTTCGGATACCGGCATTGTATTGGTCGCTAATAAACACTCAGGGCACTTCCATAATTTAGCAATTTCTGAGTCCATAGAATCAATTTTCGCACACTTAATATGATAGGACTGAAGGCACGTAACGCAAGCTGCTCTTGCCTTCTCATCACGGCCTACAGATTTGTTACAAATTTTGCAAGTAACCATCTTAAAAAATGAAGAGATGAAAAAAAAAGATATATATAATCAAGTAAATTTAAAAGGAAATGGCTGGGAATAATTCCAATCTGATTGTTTACTTACTGGGAGACTAGTAGGATTAGTACTCGTAACAACTCTCACTACTTCAATGTTGTTGAATTCCTTAATTGTTTATGAAATTTAATGTCACTAATAAATCTTTAACACGTTACTTGCTATTAATAAATTAACTACGGATTGATACTTTTTCACTAATAAGTTTATAAAAGGAAATTGAGACGAAAAATTATAGAGGAAACACTTGAAGCACTGCACTCAACGAGGGATACTCTAAGACTGATACTTTACGTAGGAAGTTTAAAGCCGCAACTCAACTCTTCTTAAGATTCGACTTATTATTATAGTACTTAAAATAGGTACAAGGAATCCCTAAGAACCGAACAAAGAAATTTATGAAACGGTTTCTTATTACTTCGACGTCCCCAGTACACCATAGTCAGAGTATGACAGTATTAAGAAGGTATTCACGGGTTTAAGGGTTTCTAATGGTAATAGGTGGCAAAATTTAATCGGATTAAGGTTGAAAAAGATAGAATGAGAAATAATGGACAAGTGAACCTTTTTTTGTCAATGGCGATTCTGAGGATTTTGATGGATTTATAGGGCTGTTATTGTTAACAGGATTGGAGTAAGAGAAACAGTTTAGTGACTCTGTCTTCTCCGCATTCAGTTCAACCAGTAGCTTCGCCTCAATATCTCAAACGAATCAAGTCCTTCTAAAGCTTGTGGTAGGTTAGAAAGGGCAGGTATTATAAATTGATCAGACCAAATACGTACTATGGTCGTTTTGAGAAGAATGTTCAGATGAAAAGTTATAGATACGACAGACAACGGGCATAGGGATGGGGAGACAGAATTTCATATTGGAATTCTTCCAGGTCCATAAGTTTTAAGCAAGTCTGAGTTTATTAGAGTATTACATAGTTATTCATAAAAACATAGCATAAAAAAAAGGTTTCCGGGATGAAAACATTGTGTCTAGGTGAAGAGCTAAGTTGGAGCAGTGGATATGAAATGGTTGTTGAGATTATCTGATTTGAATGTTAATGAACTGTGTTATTGGATTTTTTTACACTCGGCATCCCAGGCTGCAAGAAACATCCGTGCTTAAGGAAGGCTGTTGTAATAAGTTTTATTTATTTACTATGCCTTAATAATTCATAGGAATGAAAATATTTATGTGTGAATATCTCCTTAACGAAGCGTTTGCGGGCATACCTCCATTGGATTTTTTTTCTTGTTTTGAGGTCCTAAATTCAAATCTTCAAATCATCAGTCGCCAATCATTAAATTCAAAATTCAAATCACCCTGCATGCATATGGACTTACTGCAAACTTACTGTCCACACTCATCTAGAATTAACTATCACCAATAAACCTGTACAACTTAAACCCAGGAAGGTTCATTGTTTGAGAACCTTGTTCGGTCAATGATTGTGCTAGGAGGTGAAGAGGCTGGGTGAACCCCAGGAGCCCTCTAGATCTCACAGGCTCCATCCGTGTATGTTAACAGATTAAATAATTTATCTGTCACAATTAGATTGGATGGACTCCACAGTACTTGAAGCTTCTATAATTCTACAGAAGAGGAGGATATGAGACCCAACAAATTGATAAAACTTTTACGTTTATGCTTTAGTACATACAGCAAAATTTTGGTAATTACTTTGGAAAAACAGTCTATAGCCTGAATTAACTCTGTAGGCATAGTTCAAGCATTCTGATAAACAGTTAAATTTTTGTAATGAATTTCTATTATGGGGGAGGTTTGGGGGGGGAAGGATACCCTTGGAAATGGAGTAATTTCGGCTCCTTCCTTCCTTGAGAGGAATGTTGAATATGGAGCTTCATAACCCGGACTGCTATGCTGTGGAAAGTTTCATATCTATCCCTTATTCTCGGCTATCACAACATCCTTGGCCTCGATATTCCTCCCCGCGCTGATACATCAAGTAAGACAAACACGTGGATTTAAGAAATAAAATTTCTTATATCGTCATTACGATTTCGACAGGATTCTCGTATCTTTTAATGGGAAGAAAATGGTCCAGGTGGAGGACAGAAAAAAATCTCTTTAACTAGGAGAACTATTTATTTTAAAGCCAATGTTTCGATCCACATTGCAGGTCTTATTTAGGTCTTATAATGGGTTCGAGGGGATTTATCTTTTAAATCTTCATTTTACGAAAACATTCCACTTCAATAATAGGTAGCCCAAGCTATGTCCACATCGAAATGCAGGGATATCGACAAACACTTATCAAAAAGCAACCTCTCATTACAAACACCTGGCCATTTGCACTCGTTAAGAGAGAGATGATTAATGTTTAGTATGCCATCAAATATGACCAAGGATACATGCGATTTTGAGTAATTTTAAACATGAACACTCGGCAGTCCAAGCTAAAAGAAACATTACCACCACGTTTGGAGAAGGGTGTTGTAACAGACCGTTTGTCGGAGGAGGACAAATCACCTCCCTCCACAACCATTCTCCATGAAACAGCGCAGTCTCTAACATGTACTGAACCCCCAGACCCGCTCACGATTTGTAGTGGTACAGTTTTTTTAAAATTTATTATTATAAAATAACAACTCTGAGGTGAACACGTTGAAAGCTAACCTGGCAATAGCCTCCCATGATTAAAAATGTTGGACAAGGTGCAAATATATATATATATATGTATGTATATAAGCAACTGAATGTACTTCATGGATTACAGCGATACAGGTATATTATTACATAGTACATTAATGTAATGTATTAGTTATTTATTTAAGCTATAGCCGATATCGAATCGGATCCCTGGTTCCTCCCTTTTACCCCCTCCTATCCTCTGGACCCTTTACCCATTGGTATCCACTTTCAGGTAAATAGAGAAGGGGCTTAACTTTATACGATTCTACCAGAGTAAGCTGCGAGTGGAAAACTATGTTCATTTTATTGATGTTAAGTCTAAGGGGAACAGTTACGTTAGGGATATTGGAAATATAGTCCTGTGTTGCCATCCCGGTTCGCACGAGGAAACTCTAGATATAATATACAGATATACCAAACGGTTTTGGTTTGGACATGCCTTAAAAAGGCTAATCTGGCAGATACGATTTAATGGAATAGCTTGAGAGTTTCGTAGGCAAAATAAAAAAATATATGCATGTTTTGATGGAAGAACCTGAAACCGGTATGAATAGGTGATACATGTTTAAAAAAATATACCCCACAACTAACAAGCCTTGAAGGGTCTGGGGTTCAGTACATGTTAGAGACTGTACTATTTCTTGTACAACGGTCATACAGGGTGTTGATTTGTTCCAGATCACGGCTCAAGATTTTCCCTCTTATTTTGAGTACCCAGTTTGTAGAGGCTGGGTTAGCCCCAGGAGGGCCCTAGATCCCATAGGATCCATCTCCGGCCGCTAATAGATTAGGTAAAAGTCCACCAGCGAGCGGAATTTGAACAGAGGACCTTTGGCGTGGCAACTCAGCGCTCTACCACCGATCCACTCCGCTCCCTGATACATGATAGAATTCTGCTGTGGTATATTACAGCATAATTAAAAAAAGCGGGATTAATATATGTAATGATATGGATAGTTGGTTTCCATAAACATAAATTACAAATTCATTAATTTGAGACAAGGTTTTATAAGCCCGGTGTATTTCCTCTAAGAATGGCCTTAGATAGAATTTATGACCATAAAAAATGGGCTCGTTCTTATTTATTGTTGCAAAAAAAATAATTATCGAGTCAAATTTATAACACGGGCGAATGGATTAAAATCCCTTAAATTATCGGTAAGACGGAGATAAATCAACATCAATTTATCTGATAATTTTAAAGCGACTAGTTTTTAATTAGTACCTTTCAGCTTTAATTAAACTCCGTCGGATTAACGAAGTCGACCAAACAATTATTGATAAAATTTTAGACTTGGTCCACACTTGCTAAGTTACGTGACGCCGTATCATTTATAGCGCGTGACTTTAATTAAATAAGTATATGTTTGTTAATGGTTCCATATGATCCTGACTATAATAGCGGTATACAATCAGGAGTGCAAATATAATAATACTTACAAGATATTGAATATGTGCGCTTTTCTAAATTACAAAAGGTTCGATTGGTCCTAACCTAATATTTATTTTTATAGCCGGGATACTGATTTGTGGGAGTTCTCCTTTGCTTATCTCAACATGTACAAATAGCAGCCCTTGGTCTTTCCAACCTCCATCCCCCATTTGTCTCAATCCTTTACATTCATTTTATTTACTTCTGTCTGCCGTATGTCTAGGAGTACACTATCTATCCACCCCCCCCCCCTTGAGTCTCCTCCTACTTCTTTTTCCATCTGGTATTCGCAAACTCTTTTTCGAATCCTTAAAAGTTGGTCGAACCAATTCGGTCTCTGGATTCTGATGATAGACTTGAGATTCAGGTCTTTGTATCTATTATATAAAATTTTTCATACAACACAGATAAGTATATATTTGCGGTAATAATTCCGTAGATTGTCGCTTCAATAAGTTTTAACTGTATTATATTTCTAAACGTCGTATTTTGTGATGAAAAAGGGGATGTAATTATGGGTAATGACTAGATTTCGGTAATCACTTCAATAAGAAATAAAAGTTTATTATATTATATTATTATATTTTTTTTATAAAAAAACACAAATATTTTAGGGTATACATGTTAGAGAGGAAAATAGTTGACTGGAAGATCTAATGGAGGTATAAATGTAAAATGGTGAGATTTAAACCTTTTCATTTTATAACTTACTGTTTACCTACACATTTTCCATTATCTTTGTATTTCTTTGCATTATCACGCTTCTGTACACTTATTCTGTAATTTTTTTTTATTCATATATATCCTTAATAATATATCCATCGCTATTTTTTTTACTTTTCTATAACTCTATATGTTATTATATTCTTTCTTGGTACTGCAATCTTTTTTTATAGTTATTTTTGTTTTTCTCTCATAGCCCTAAAGATTACCAACAACGTAGGTCGAAACGTCGGCACTAATAAAAGATAAGTTTTACTTATTTGGTGTTATTTATTACTGCACCCCCCCCAACTAATTCCATCCTTCATTTTAAGGTATTGAGTACTACCAGTGGGTAGTTTCTCTTCTTGTCATTCTCATGTCATTATGTAACACGCATTCCATTTACTTGTTGTATAATTGTAATACAGTTGTAAATATCAATAAATAAATTTAAAAAAAACAAAAAACATTTTAAGGTATAGATGATCCATGCTTATTGAAAGGTTAATTTCTATATTGAATGATTACCGAAGTATACACATTTCCCATAACTACATTCTGTTTTCTACACTAAGGCTTATGCTGACTTGTATTTTTGGAGAATATTAAAAGGGAAACGAATAAACTTGTAACACAAATCGAAGCGACAACTACCACATTTTCTAGTATAATTTACACATTCGAACTTCGATTACTGATTACAGGATGTTTCTTAGAATCCCTCTTACAAAAATGTAACTTGTCTTTTATATTCATGATGGTTAGAATAGGTTGCTATAGGTTTTATTTTTGTGGTGTTACTGGTTAACCTATTCCTCAGAATCTTGGGCATTCTGAACTATATTATGTTTCCCAACACAATCCTTTTCTTTTATTTTGAATCAAATATAGTGGAGGCTGCTCACTAGCTGTATTCCCTTAAGTACTCGGTTTGGGGGTGAGCTTTTTTCACGCTTTTAATAATCATCATGTTGCTTTTCTATTCATTCGGGTCTATCCTCATCGCTTGCTTGATTTATAAGCCTTCTAAAGGCATCTTTTATAGATCTGAGGGCGAAATCATCTGGTTTTATTTAAAATATAATCCCACCTCTGTCTACGGCTTTGCTTATGATCATCTGGAGAGCTATGTCGGAGAGAATGGTTCTTATACTGAATCTTTGCCTACCAGCATAGTGTCTGGTCCAAAACAGTGTGTATTTGATTCTCTTAAGAATAAGTTTAGATTATATTGGGGCAGTTTTAAAACGATCTTTTGCATCCCACATTTCCTGTGAGTGTGGAACAGCGATCTAGAAGTACTTAAGTGATGCTTTAATATAATATGCTGGATATTTTCGTGCTCAGTTCAAACTGATCGTCAGATTAATTTCGTAGTGGATTTACAATTATGTTTTTAGCTCCTCCATCGAAATACCCATTTTACACCAATTAGCCCGAAAAAATTAAATAAAATACTTGTACGTAGAAATTAATCCATAGCAAGAGACATTCAGGAGTGATTCTGCGAAGATCATTATAAATTATACCTCCTGAGCTTTATAGTAGTACTTCATTCCCAAAGGTTCGTCCTAAAGAAACTTGAGGAGGGGGGGGGGAGAAAGGAGAGGCTTATGAAGGGGATCAGAGGGAGCCAACTTAGCTAAGAAATGTACTCCACGAAGTCAGCAGCGAAATTACCGAAGCCAGGCGAAACCATTCAACCATTTCCAGAAGGCAAGTGCTGCGAAGCAGGGGATCAGGGAAAGGAGGACTTCTAAATAATCGTTTTGGTTCCCTTTTAATTTCGCACAACGATAATTAAGAAAGTTAGGCAGAGTCGTAAAATATTTAATAGACCTATATGAACAATGAAAATAAAATGTAAAATCACGGAAAATAAAGAGAGTCAAAATTATGATTGAGTTACTGTTGGGAAATTCCAGACAAACCTTTCTTCATTCTAAGAGCAATTTATAACATCGCACCAAAATCTGGTCATTGTATTGTTTTTTGTAAACATATTTTTACTCTTTTTGTTGTTCGGTATCAAGTTCGCTCTTCCTCTATTGCACTTAAAACTAGTCAATTTGCAATCCTAACAGAAATATACGTGTACAACATGAGGTAATGTTATTCATCCCTAACTTTTTTCTGATAATAAGAATACCTACACACTCAGAAACACACACAAACACACTCATGCTATCCCACGCGCACTTCCATAATAAAAAACAACCATTTCAATATTATCAATATTAAATTGGAGGATATTTTTATTATTGATTATTCTTGATGAGTTTTTATTTTTTTCTTCTACTTATTTATTTCGCATAAAAAATAGCCTGTACCACTACTAACCATTAAGGGTCTTGGGATCAGTACGTGGACTGTTTTGTTTCTAGGACAAAGGTTGCGAAGGGAGATTTGTCCTATATCACGCTCAATCTCTACATTTTCCCCCTAAATTAGGTACCCAAACATCTCATTTGGAATCCTCATACAAGACTGAAAAGACAAGAAACTGCTTGACGTTTTCGCCTACTTCAACATTTATTGGACAAACGCTCTAAGCTCCCAATTAATTACAAAAGACTCAGTTACATGACAGTTATCAGACCTATTTGGACATACGGAATTGAGCTTTTGGGCTATACTAAACCATCCGATTCATCTCGTATCCAATCCCTACAATTCAAAATCCTTCGTAAAATCCTCAATGCTCCTTATTATGTCACAAACAAACTCATCCATCATGATCTTAATATCCCATATGTTGTTGATTAGGCATAAACTAGATACCTAACCTTCCATGACAAGCTCCATACATACTTGAATCCGCTAGTCTCTCAACTTGCTTCCCATACTATTCCTGATAACCCTCCGAGGCGTCTCAAAGATAGCCTCGAGACCATCTACTATAGAACTTTATTGGAATGCTACCGATGGGTAGTTTCTCCACAAGTGTTTTTTGTTTTCATGTCATTTGTTCATATTAGCAGACTTACTTGTTGTAATATCATTACAGTTGTAAATATCAATAAATTAATCTAAAAAAAATTAGGTTCCCACTTTATAGAGGCTGGGTGAACCCCAGGAGGGTCCCAGATCCTAATGGGTTCATTCCCGGCTTATTTTTTTATCTAACTAGATGGTATTAATACATATGTACGTGGTTTAAATTCCACACACTCATATTTTTACATTCTTAATCACACATACAAGTGTACATTGAAAAACATCGTTCATTCAACGAATGAAGAGAATTTTAACTCAAAACTGATCCCCTACTGTTTCCTATTTTTGGGGAATTGTTGGGATATTAGGTGATGGAATTATACGGGATTTGACGGTTGGGAGATTATTGGAACGACGAATGGAAGATGGTATTGAGTTCCTAAGGGAGGAGGATCGGATAAGAAAAGCTCTTTCAAAACCTGCATGTATATGCATAAATAAAAGTAATTAAAAATTAATATATAAAGTCTATTAAATAATTTAATAATAGTAATGATTCAATTCTATTAAAGCAGTTAATAGTTCATAAATTAATATAGCATATTTCATGTTTTAATTAATATAACTTCATTTTTAACTTCTTGTTTTAGTTGTCCCTTCAATCTATAATTATACCAACATCAATCCTTTATCCTTTGCTAATTAACCGCGACCTTCGCAACATGACTTCCTGTGCCATTTAATAAACTAAATAATTCTTCAGTGGTACAAGTCTCCCTCCCAAAGTATTTCAGGTCATTACAAGTTAAGTTATTCCAGATAAACGGGAAACTATAGTGTGAACTTTCTACGGATTCGGTCACTGCTGAGCATTAGTAAAAAAAAAGGAATCCCCATTGTAAACTAATCCATTTCCTGATGAGGAAACCTGGTGGATTTCCAACTACCTCCTGTTATGCGCCTCAAAGGACACTGTTGACAGGGAGTTGAGCAAGCCGGTTTCCATTATTGACTTTGTAAGTGTCTGTTATCTTTCCATTCGCTCCTACACAATACTGTCGCTTGCTTAATGTAATTTTAATCAACCACCAAACTTCATAGGTTTCCGGATCAGGGACGGAATCTTTAACGATGGAAAAAGCTTCTTGGAGCCGATAGATGTTTGAATAGTGTAGCGAAAAAACGGAGAAAAATAAAGTGATCTGTAATAAACTAAAAATTTTAAGAAATTAAATTGTTAATGATCTCATCTGTGATCGAGACAAAACCCAAGCATCTTCCGCGCTCATGTTCTGAAAACGTTTTCAATTCCTGTTCCGGAAGTTGTCCTGTTTTTTAAATTATTCCCACGGGGAAGAAAGAAATAAGCCAAGTGGGTAAGCTATGGCGCAGCACCTTACGGGAGAATACTGGAAATGTTAACGCTAGCGGGAATTAACCCTTGTAAAGATTGAGTTTTTTCCCAGCAAGGCGGAGTAATCCCGGCGAGAAGGGTCGTAATTCGACCGGATGAGGATTGAACTTTTAACTGTTAGCTAGGCGGTAGTTTCAGTTGATTACAGAGCCAAACCATGACTTTTTTTTTGTAACGTCTCGGTTATTAAACATATGGGGTTGTGAATATTGTATTTGATTTTAGTTATTGTTGTTATTAGTTCCAGTCTGATTATTATGATTAGTTGCTGGGTGTATCTTATTTATTTTTTTATTATAGTTATTTTTTTAATTTTTAGTGTTTTATTTTTGTGTGAGAATGCCCTTCTTGTCTATGAGGGGAACTGCATGTAACAAATCTTTTCTTGAATTGTGAAACTCGACTACGGAAATAACTTTTATATTTATCAGACCTATTTGGACATACGGAGTTGAGCTTTGGGGCTATACTAAACCATCCGATTCATCTCGTATCCAATCCTTAAAATCCAAAATCCTTCGTAAAATTCTCAATGCTCCTTATTATGTCACAAACAAACTCATCCATCATGATCATAATATTCCATATGTTGCTGATTTGACTCAAACCAGATACCTATCCTTCCATGACAAGCTCCATACACACTTGAATCCGCTAGTATCTCAACTTGCTTCCCATACTATTCCTGATAACCATCTGAGTTGTCTGAAAATAAGATGGCATCGAGACCTTGTACTATAGAACTATAAAATCTACTATAAAACCTTGACCTTTTTTTTTTAACGTCTCGGTCACTAAACATATGCGGTTGTGAATATTTTATTTAATTGTAGTTATTATTGTTATTAGTTCCAGTCTGATTATTATTATTAGTTGCTGGGTGTATCTTATATATTTTTTTAATTTGTAGTGTTTTATTTTTGTATGAGGATGTCCAAGAAGTCCTGGAGGGGAGCAGCATGTAACAAATCTTTTCTTGAAATGTGACTCGACTACGGAAATAACTTTTATATTTTACAATCCTATGTATACACTCCTAGGGTATGGAATGCTGCTTATCTACTTGAACAACTTGGGATCTTCGAGGCTAATATCACCATACAAAGAGCGGGAGCACAGGAGATCCCAGCGTTTCTCTTCCAGCCGCGTCACTACAGACCAGTACCGCTAGAGCCACTAACGGCTAGTTTTGGGTTAGCTTAGGACTAAAAATTTGAATAGCCAATGATCTCTTCACTTTCCAGTCCCATTTTCTGTATTTAAATACCCATAAATACATAGTAATATTATTCGCTATCCGGTATACTGCACTGAACGTTCTACAGCTGAAAAAAACTTTTTTCTGATCAACGAATAAGTAGCTATTACGAGTATAAAACATACTGCAATAAAAAATATTTGAGAAATTCAGCGTTCTTCAAAATTGGTATTTATGTGAAATTTTCAGGTTACCTGGCCTCGAGAAGTGAACATCCCCGAATTTAAATGTCATAATATTGAGCATAGAATATCATGCTTAACAACATTTATGTAATTTCTCACATAGAGCTTTACAAATATCATTTACTACATGCAGTACTCTTTCATTCTCGTTGTATAACAAATTTGGAATAACTTTCTTTTTTTTTATGATTGTTGCCTCCGATAGATAACACTATACAACTCGTTTTTTGTGTCTGGTCAAAGACCGTAATTTTTCATCATATTATGCCAAAATAGAGTGGAATATGGCCTTACTATTGAAGAATGTTTGCTTTTGTGGCAAACAAATATAACACACTCAATACTCTCGAGTGGGAAAACTCATTTTTGACTGCAATGACTGCTCATTTTTGGTTTATTTTAAGTGAATTCTGAGTTTATTTTGTTTTGAATACAAGAAGTTTAAAGTGTTTTCTGTTTTAAATATTGTATTTGTGTTACAATTCGAATTGATTACAATATGAATATTTTAGATGTTTGTGTATATTAAAAATATACTAAAAGCATACTCCTGACTTCAAAAGCAAATATTTTGAGGAATCCTGTTCATTTTTCTCAATGTTAAGATCTAACAAAGCAAACACAATCACTTTCAACCCATACACAAAAAAAAGTTCAATTTCATTGTGTAGTGTAGTTTAAAGAAACATGAAATATAAAGCATTAAAATTTATTTAACAATTATAATCTCTAAAGAATTATGAAAAATTAGTAATAAATTACTCAACCATCAGATATTAATAAATCATTATAATTATTCGATATTAAGTTGTCATTAATAACAATTTCCGCGATTGGAGAAAGAAATATTGATAAATGGGTAAATGTATGGTAGAATGGATAAATGTATTCAAATTTAGTGCCTGACCCACTTGGCAAAGAGAAAAGTATCCTGGTCTAGAATAGATGGGACCCAACCAATCCGACCAAATGGTTTCTCTCCACGGCTCACCTTATAATAATATAACCAATAACCAATAAACAATAATATAATCTAGGAATAGTGATAATGGATATAAATCCTTAAACACTAACTATTTTCAAATGTAGACATGTTAATGTACGTAAATCAAAAACAACGTAAGGTAATATGATAATATTAATAATGATAATATAATATAACATATTTTATGGCACATATGTACAATTTATACAGTAATATTGTAGATAAGACATAAAGTAATAATATGGTAAGTACTAATATTATTGTTAATGATATCAATATAATACATTTTTTTTTTAATTGTAACACTCAGCCTATGAAGGGTTTAGGGCTCAGTACAGGATTGAGACTGTACAGGGAAGTGATCTGTATTCTTCCCGCTAGGTTTTCCCCCAATTAAGGATGACAACGTTGTAGAGGCTAGGTGAACACCAGGAAGGTCTATAGATTTTGGAAGCTCTATCTGTGACTGTTTACATATAACATATGATGTGATTATTATAATATAACCACTGCCGGATATGAACCCGAAACCTTCAGCATAGCAACTCAGAGCTCAAACTGAGCTCAATATAATAATAATAAAGTCTTAATTTATTCTGGGACAAGTCTCTTTAGAATAACAATGTAGGCTTCTATACAGGATATTATTATGTCTTTTTTAGATTATTATGTAGTTACATTTAATTAATTAATGCAATTAAATTTTAAAAAATGGGAACGAATTGAAGAAAAAAATGCGAATTACCACCAGTGATAACACTTTCAAACAATTAATAAAACACACTTTTATTAAAGATAAAAAAAAAAGTACAAGAAATAAAAATATAAGATAACAATAATTATAGAGAGGGAAACAATAGATAATGGTTATTATTATGTTGGCAATAAATATATTAAAATTCTGGACAGTAGTATCAAAATAGCTTAGAGATCTGCTGATATTGGCTTCTTGAATCAACAACGCCGCCTAAAATGAAGAATGCTGTGCCGAGCTACATATCTGTCCTGCGTAATAGTATACCGCAATGAACAAGGCGTCAGTCTACTGAGTCTGTGGTGTAGTGTGGCAAACTGTGAATCTCTGTGGGGGGGGGGAATTCCTATAATGATGATTAAAATTATGAAAGATTACGTATTTGTTGCTTTAGCTAAAATTCATCAAATATTTGAATATATTTGGATAACACTATTTATTAATAAAATTTATTTCAGTAATTCATTTTAAAAAGTAAAAATAGTTTAATTTAATTTAACTAAAATATTTTAGTACATATGAATAAAAACAATTATTAATAATATTTATTTCAGTAATATATTTTAATTATTTCATTAATTCTGAAATAAATGTCCTTTAATTAAAAAAAAATATATTTGAATATATATACAAATATTTGAATATATTTGGATAACACTATTTATTAATAAAATTTATTTCAGTAATTCATTTTAAAAAGTAAAAATAGTTTAATTTAATTTAACTAAAATATTTTAGTACATATGAATAAAAACAATTGTTAATAATATTTATTTCAGTAATATATTTTAATTATTTCATTAATTCTGAAATAAATGTCCTTTAATTAAAAAAAAATATTCTTCTTATTGTATTTTTAACTAATAAAATTTCTTATAATTATACAGTTTTTATAGTCGTAAGAGCTGGAATAATAAAAATAGAACTTTATGATAAAATCTTCATCTTTCAAGGGTTTTATAATGGTATACATATATATATTGTTTATTAATATTTATTTTTATAAGGTCTAAAGTACATGTTGTTTAATTTACTAAAATATTCTTCTTATCGTATATTGTAACTAATAAAATTTATTATAATTATACAGTTTTTATAGTCATAAGAACTGTAATAATAAAATAGAACTTTATGATAAAATCTTCATCTTTCAAGGGTTTTATAATGGTATACATATATTGTTTATTATTATTTATTTTTATAAGGTCTAAAGTACATGTTGTTTAATTTACTAAAATATTCTTCTTATCGTATATTGCAACTAATAATATTTCTTATAATTATACAGTTTTTATAGTCATAAGAACTGTAATAATAAAAATAGAACTTTATGATAAAATCTTCATTTTTCAAGGGTATTATAATGGTATACATATATTTTTTATAATTGTTTATTTTTGATAAGGTCTGAAGTACATGTCGTTTAATTTACTAAAATATTCTTCTTATCGTATACTGTAACTAATAAAATTTCTTATAATTATACAGTTTTTATAGTCATAAGAACTGTAATAATAAAAATAGAACTTTATGATAAAATCTTTATCTTTCAAGGGTTATATTTTTTATAAGGTTTATATTATTTTTTTTTATAAGGTCTAAATTAAATGTTGTTTAATATACTAAAATATTCTTCTTATCGTATTGTTTAACAAATATATATAAGATTGTTTAATTTAATAAAATATTATTCTTTGCGTATTTTATAATAAATGGAATTTCTTATATTGATCTAGAATAAAACGTTGGATTTAAAATAACTAGTTCTCTTTATTAAAAAGAATTTTTACTGACCTCCACCCAGACCATTTTCTTCCTATTTAAATTTCTTTTAATTGCAAAGTTCTACCATTGTAGGTATACAATGTTTGTAACTGGCTTCAAATACATTTATAGAAACAATATGTTAATATTATTTAATAAGAGAAGTTCGAAATGCCTCATAAATATTTATGATTTGATAATACCTAAGTGAATACGGTTTTGTTCTCCGAATAAAATAACTGGATTTAGGCTCTTGGCAAAATTCAGGCAACAGCTTTATCATGCCGTTAAAAGTTTTAATTACTCCTTAATTCGATTACAAACATTATTGGTCCTGACACTCCCCTCATCATACTCGCTAATCCAAACACAATTATCCCCCCCCCCAGTCTCTTAATTATGTCGTTTACAATACTTTACCACCTAATGCTAAACAATGGATTATTACACAAAATGCCATAATGGAAGATACTACACCTTCGTAATGTACCTAAACTTTGTTTTTTAATAATTTATTCATTGAAATTTACAGCTGTATTATAAAAACAAGTAAATGGTACATATTGGCATGTATAAAAACATGTAGATAAACTAAGCAGTGATGGCACTCAAGTAACTAGTTAAACTTAGAAAGTCACGACGTCATCTTCTTTTCAGACGCCTCGGAGGAGTATTGGAATTGAAGGAGGTTGCTAGTTTTGAAACTAGTGAGTTTGAATGGGAATAAAGTTTGTCATGAAAGGATTGATATCGGGTCCGGGCCAAAAAAGCGACAAAACGTCCCAATTGTCATTATGGAATACTTTGTTCGTAACAAAGTAAGGAACGTTGAGGATTTTAGATTGTAAAGATTGAATACGAGAGGAATGGCTTAGCGGAGCCCCAAAGCTCTACTCCGTAAGTCCAAATGGGTATAATGATTGTCATGTAGATGAGCCTTTTTATTTAATTGGGAGATTAGAGCGTTTATCTAGTGAATTTTGAAGTAGCCTGAAATGGCGAGCTGTTTGTTTTCGTTTCAGTCTAGTATGGGCATTCCAAGCTTTGTCAAGGTGCAGTCCTAAGTATCGGACCTGTTGTACAGGAATCATAGGGATGCTAATAAACGATACATGATAACAGGAATTCATTGGTTTACGAAGGAGAGTAAAAATGATTAAGCGGGAATTTATTTTAATCCTCCAGTTTGACACCATATCCCTAAACTTAAGTTCAAGAACAGGTAGATGAATTAGTTTCAAATGCCCGCTCTTGAGCTATAATAATTTAATCATATTTCAAAACAATGTCGAATAACTTAAATTTATTAAACTTACATAAGAAAGAAAAAAAAAAAACGAATAATGTCAACAATTGCAAAGGAGATAAATCAGCTCATATACTTCTCAGAGGACTGGGATATAATGCTAGTTAAAAAAGGTTTTCAGGATTTAACAGGAAATTCCTAAGGAAAATCTTCGACCCCATAAAAATAGGTAAAGTATGGAAAATACATGTTAACCGAGAACTTGACAAGCTGCTTAATAGCTGGAGAATGGAGCAGAGCTTGGAAGGGCTACAATATCTAGGGGCCTCATTATATCAAGACTCCACTTTTTATTTTTTTATTTTTGTGAGTTGCAGCTTTATTAATTTTTTATATTAAAATATCATTTTTAAATAAAACATTAAAATTTGATAAATAAAAAATACGTTCGAAATTTAGTTACCTAATGATTATTAAATATCTTTGAAGTTATTATTCAGAAATAAATTATTAAGTTAGGTAATATAAATAAATAAATCATCACTGTGCACTTGATTAAGTTATCACCTTAATCAAGAATAATGTGGATTCAAACACTCATATTCTTCAGCTAAATTTCTCTACAATTAAAATGCATGAGTGGGAAAATTTCAAGCATAAAAACCTTTCAGAAAAGTAGAAAAAAAGTCCATAAAACTTAAAAGGAGATAGAAATACTTTTCGATATTTCGCCAAATTTTGGCCATCGAGGATTTTGGACGTTGATGATGTTGCGATGTTGTTTCTGGTTGATGTCTTCTTTTTTTATGGGATTAGGCTGTTTTTAGTTTATTTTGTTTCTTCCTGCTGTTCCCTCTTTGTCTGGATGATGCCTGAATTTTTGAAATAACAATGAGAAATTTAGAAAAGTATTTACAATTTACAATTACAATGAAAAAAATCAAATATTCAGAAAAGAAAAAGAACGAAATAGTTAATTTTAAGAGTCAAGTGTGCCCCTAGAGCCACATATTTCCCGAAAGAAAAACTATCATTTCTAGTTGAGCATTTCAGAATTGTATAGTAGAAAAATGGGTACTTTTCCAATCTGACGCCCATCGACCCCAGCACGCTTCTCTGGCACTTACCTCAACTATTTGGACCCTGTCAGGTTATGCTGCCTAAAATTTATTTGAAATAGTATTCTTTCATTATCATACAAGAGGATTATTAGGAAATGAAATAGGAGATGATATACAACTAAAATATGATATTTTAGTTGTATATCACAATTTCTCTTTAAAATTGAAATATATAAACTACTGAATAAATAAGAAGATAAAATAAAACATTTATTATAAACAATATTCATTAAAAATAACAATATCACATCAAAAGGGTGTCGTATATACATAACAATAAAAACAATTAACCCAAAAACATCACATTGTAGTTAAATATAATTATTTATGTTTCAAATTGAAATATTTAAAATAGAAAATAAATAATAAGATATAAGATATGATAGTTGTTGAGCATCTCTCTATTTTAAACGTACACACTTCTCTCATAAAATTGCAATAATCAGTGACTGTTCCATGAAACATATTCAACTCTTGGTCACAAAACTTGATGGAAGTCAGTTCCGCCGACCAACAATATATAAAATGGACTATACTATCTAAAGGTAAGGTACTATTTCTTAGCCAGGTATTAACTCGAATACCGATGGTGTTATTGCATCCTTTAACATAGCATCTCCATCTAATCACATTCCCCAGTTGCAGTTTCATATTATGTCCATTTCTACAAGACATTTTACGAGGAATGACGTTCCGCTCCTGAAGAAATAGCACAGCTGACTTTTGATCAATCACCTCGCGAAAAATCTTCATTAAATTCCAACTCGTATTGTATAATTAAGATGAAAACAGATAAACGTCCACTTGACACAAGCAATAACAAAGGACTAAGAAAGGTTACGGCAACAGTAGCAGATAGTTAAGGAAACTGACACTTGGGGCGCTGGGGTCGATGGGCGTTAGATTAGAAGAGTACCGAAAAATGTCCTTAATTAAAGAGGAAGTTAAGGTTATAAAAAGCTAGAAGAGCCAATACTCAATACCGCGAAGTTGGTTTGTTTGCACAAGTGTGAGGCTACGTGTACTACCCAACATAATGTAATTAGTAATTTCGGAGAATTAAATAATGACGCGTCTGATGCGACATCAAAGTTATATAGAAGAGAACCCTTGAGCTCTAGGAATTCCGAGTTCAATTTCAAACTGGACAGAGACAAATCAGCATTATTCCCAGAGTTTCGAAACTTGAGGGTAAAAAACATCAACGATAGATATATCGATAGGAACTAACGCCTATCGACTATCGCCCAACCCTACATTATTACGACCCATGTATGTGATATCCTCTGTTTTTTTCGGCTATAACAATTTATAATATTTTTTTTTTAAACGTAGACTTTTATAAGCAGTGACATGTTTTAATTAACAGATAAATAAATCATCGCAAAAACAATTTTCGTACTAAACAGAAGTCTTTGTTTCTTCAGAAGTGTTTATTTCTTCAATTGTAATATACCATATTGCTTTATAATCCACCTTTGTTAATAGAAAATCAAAACCAGAAATTCGCTAAGGATTATCCATTCATAACACGTTCGCAACATTACTAAACTTAAGTTCAAGACAAGGTAGATACTATGAATTCAAATGACCGCATTTGAATACTGATTATTTATTTATATTTTAAAATAATTGGAACGTTAATTAAAAAAAATAACAATGTTTTTTTTGGTGGTAAAAACGTGTGAAAATCTGTTAATTTTAATATAATTTAACACGGCCCTGATTCAAACGATGCTATTTAAAGATTCGATATAATTACGAGAGAATATCTCTTTTAGATTAAAAATTATAAAATAAGTAACAATTATTTAAAAATTTAAACGATTCTAAGAAGGTCCATATTAATTAATATTGTATGTTTTTGAGTTAAATATGTATGAAACAAAAAACTCCATTGAAAAAAAAAAATTTTTTTTATACGAATGAAAATCGGCATTTTCTGATGGTCAGAACATAACTAATTTAATGAAAACTTGACGGATCTCTTATAGCTTATTTACGGTTGGGCCTCGTATTTTTCCTGTAATAAGCCATACTGCATATATGATTAATTACATTAATACATAATATTAATAATGAAGGGAAAATCTTTATCTTTAGTTGTAAACATTTACCATATTATCCCTCCATCTACCAATATTAATAGAAACTATTCGAAATATGAATCTTTGAGGTCGCGCATTGCCGAACTATGCATTGCATTGGAGTATTGACCAGTCTTTAATACTTAGAACATAAATTAAGATATAGCTTTTTTCAGTGAATTCCATATCCAGTGAATATTTTTTTCAACCAATTTCATAATTTTACCAATCAAGTTCATAATTTTTTCAACCGATTTCATAATTTGTAAGATGTCTCGGTGTGGTTGTCAGGAAATCATATAACATATATTTGGATATAACACATGTATTTTGAAACAGATTTGGATGTATTAATTATTACATATTCTGAAGATATACTTATAAGAAGGTAAATATAAATATATTTATATATATACTTATAAATTGATGAAATTAAGCATTAAATATAAGTATATATGTGCAGGAGATTACTTCTTCCAAGTTCTGTATTCCTCTCCCAGAAGACGGACGACATCGCTCTTGCTTTTGATTTTACGTTTGAGGAAGCATATTCTGACGGATTCAGCATTGGGAATACAGTGGCAGGTATTTTATTATATGCGAAGATCGCGCCATAAATTTTCTAACCTGCTCAGTTTTGTAGATAGCTGCATTGTTCATCACTAAAATACTATCGATGAGGGAAAGCTGATCAAGTTTTTCAAGCAATTCAATCAAAAACTGGCAACATAAATCACTATTACAAGTTCCAGAAGTTATAACAAAAGATTCAGTTTCACATTTATTTCATGAAAGGTGAAGGCCGCATCTTAAAAATTATGAAATAGGTTGAAAAAATTATGAAATTAGTGGAAGAAATTATGAAATTCACTGAAAAAAATTACATGTAAACTTCACTAATAATAAAGGACTTACAGTACATGAAGGATTTAAAATTACTTCGCTTTTAATGAACCAGTATTTTAGTAAAACTGTATTTTAGTGAAACAGAAAGTTATTTTTCTATTTACCTTTTTCTGTATTGATGTTTTATAATAAACAAAAGTGTGAACATAAAAATAACTATTGACAATTTCACAATTTTGTTACAAAAGAACTGTAATAGTCGATAAAATTGGCTTCAATATAGATTATATAACATTGACAGTATAGAAAAAAATCACTATTTATTTTATTGTAAAAGTACCCCAAATTAAATTTTTTTTAAGAATAATTTTTTTGCCTCTCGGAGAATTCTCACAATACGTTTTCATGCTAGTACCTCCTGAAAAATAAGAAACATGCAAATGGTTTAAAATGCAACGTGCATAAAAGAGGGAGTAAACCTTGACCGGTGCACCCTTCTAAATACACCTATTAATAGTTGAAAGGATTCGAAATGCATATCATAAATAATGTGAGGTGACGAATTATTAAGTTAGGAGGTGGGACTTGACTAAGCTAGTATACTTTGTACATAATTTAAGGCGCAAAGCATATAACTTCTAGAAGTTTATTTTATTGTTGTTTGTTCATTTAACGTCACTTTTTGCTGCTAAGGCTAATCGGACGATGCTACATCGGGAGCTCTTAATTTTTCCAATCCAGGTTTAATTAGGATAGGTATTTTTAACGAGTACCTGACATCGTACAGGCTCGGTACCTCCGTTTAACGACCCTTCCGAAGGACGGCATAACTAAGGATTTTTTACTCCCTTTAAAAAATCCTAGGGCCACCTGCCGGGCTACGAATCACCGATCTTGGGCTTAGTAGTTTGTTACGGTAAACACTAGACCACAGGTCTTCCCTCTCGAAGTTTAGAATGGGCTTCAAAAAAATATAATAATGTGTTTGGTGATCATTACATCCCTTTTTCCATTCAAAGAATATATTGTAGAACTAAATTCGCTCATTTCCGAAAGAAAAAAAAATATCTTGGAACATTCTACAGCAAACTTTATTTTTTCCCTCTTTTGTAACAACTTTTATACATACTTAAATCTAGATATGAAATTTAACTAGAAAAAACACACGAGGCAAATGTCTTTAAAAGTCGTTCAATGTGATTTTCAAATCCACCATCGACTGGCCGTGCAGGACCCGTGGCCTGCACGTTCACCAAACTGGATTTTTTTGGATGGGAGCGATATCAAACAAAAGATCTATGCATAACTGGCAACTGGCTTGAAATGAATTAAGGATAATTGAATCACGTGAAACTATAACACATATCCAGTGCCTTCCTGCCATTGCTACTGCTGAAGAATGATGCCGAGCCTTTCTTATTGCTCAAGGAAATCGCTTCGTATAACATTTAATATGAATGTTTATGTTTACAAGAAGTTGCAGCAAATAAAATAAGTTATATTTATTAACTATGCTTAAATAGTTCATAATATTGAAAATGTTATTGTGTGAATATTTCCTAAACAAAGCGTTTGCGGGCGTATCTCCTTAGGATTTTTTTTCTGTTTTGAGGTCCTTAGTTCAAATTTTCCGTTTGGATGCTTAACCCTGAAACAACCTGTATATGCACACACAACACACACACACAAATATATAGATATATATATATATATATATATATATATATATATATATATATATATATATGACTATTGAGAGCCCTCTTAAAATGTCTTGCCTGTAGAGGGTGAAGTATGTACCATGTGGCTAATTAAAGTTCAAAGCATTCTCTTTCACTTTATTTTCTCAGCTCCTTTCGAAATATCACACCCCCTGCGTTCCCGACACCTTTATTAGCATTGTCTTTGATCTAAACAATCGATTTGATTCGTTTAAAATATTTTTCATCCTTTCAATTATGTTATATTTTTTCCAGAATAGAAGCGAAGTGGATCAGTGGTAGAGCGCGGAGTTGCCATGCCGAAGGTCCTGGGTTTAAAACCCGCTCGCTGGATACTTTTATTTAATCTGTTGGCGGTCGGAAATGGATCCTATGGGATCTTGGACCATCCTCGGCCTCACCAAGCCGCTTTGAAGTAAGCACCCAAAATAAGGGAAAAGTCGCGGTTAAGCGTGATCCAGACCAATTATCTCCCTGCACAACCGTTTATCAAACATTACAGCCTCTACCATGCACTGATCCTCTTCTCAGACTCTTCAGAAAAATATATATACTTTTCCAGAATAGTATTGTGCTATGTTTTCAGAAATGGACGGAATAAAATGGAAATAAACAAAGGCGATTAACGGACATGATAATTAATTTTTTCAATATCAAACTTCTAGGGTACTGGACTTTACAGATATATTTTATTCTAAGGGTCTATAATAACATAAAAAAATCCTTTAGTCCAAATTCATTTATTGTACCATTTTCTATAAACGTTTCGACCCTCGAGTGGTCATTTTCAATACACGCTTCACATCACCATTTAGTCAGTACATCTCAATCTGCAAAAAAAATCTTAAAAATATTCGAAAAATCGTTAAACTCAACATTATAAAATTTAACATTATAGAACTTTTTATAGATAAAAACATGAAATTTCTTTTTATTGATTTATATCATCCACACCACTATACATGGCATCATCAAAATATATTGCATAAATGTTACAATTTTTACTTCATTGTTTTCCCTACAATAGTACATAGATACCTTTTTTTTTTTTGTATAGTGGTGTGGCTGATATAAAGCAATAAAAAGAAATTTCATGTTTTTATATATAAAAAATTCTATAATGTTAAATTTTATAATGTTGAGTTTAACGATTTTTCGAATATTTTTTTGCAGATTGAGATGTTACTGACTAAATGGTGATGTGAAGCGTGTATTGAAAATGACCACTCGAGGGTCGAAACATTTAAAGAAAATGATACAATATATGAATTTGGACTAAAGGTTTTTTTGTATTATTATACACCCTTAGAATAAAATTAATTTTTTTTCATAAGCATTATTTGACAACAGTCATTTCCATAAATGGCTTACTTACGTCAGCTACTTACGTACAGCTGAAATAATAATTCAGACACATTGAACATACTTCTTACTTATCGATCAAATCAAAATGGTCAGCCTTTGTAATGTGGGAACCCTAAAGTCGGAGAATAAACTAGGGGATTGAGGGTGATCTAGGACAAATCCCTTCCCTACACAACTGTTGTCCAAGAGACTGTCAATACCATTTAATGAACCTAAGGCCGAGGACTGCCGAGAGAAGTGAAAACTCAACACTTTGGAATAACTGTGTTCTTTTTTTGATTTCTAAATCAATTATTAAAATTTCAAAGTTGTAAATTTAAATTATTAACAATGTTCAGGTTTTAATATGTATTGACACTCCAAATAATAATTTTATAAGTTCTTTAGTAGTTTATTTATTAATCAAAACTGATGATGGGCTGTACAAGCGCAAAACAAGATATCAATAATTTAATTTAAATAATAATTAGTATATAGTTAGTTATATTATTTATACCTTATATTTGTATATACTTATATTTTATTTTCATTTTTAGCATTATTATCATGAGGAGATGACCTCGAGACCTTCTACTATAGAACATTATTGGAGTGTTACCTATGGGTCATTTGTTCATATTAGCAAATTTGCTTGTAATATTATTACAGTTGTAAATATCAATAAATTAATCTTAAAAAAATAAAAGCATTATTATCATCGTTAAGTTCCACAATGCTTAGATCATTTCTACTTTCGATCATTTCATAAAACAAAACATTAAATATTAGAAATAAAATCATTTAGGGGAAACAAAAAGTTCTACTATTTATTGATGTTTTAATTTATTATTAGTATCGATTCCAAAACAATTAGATGATTATATCAATAATTAGGTAAGATAAAATAAATTGTATAACTCATGAACAGGCCGCTAGGTGTCGCCAATCTCGAACATGTTGCTGACGCGATGCCACAAGTATACCCCTTACCAAAAATTGCTAAATGAGGCTAAAGAAGTGTTCACTTAAAAAAAAACTTATACCACACTACCTCACACCATAGAGATACATTTATTGATTTTTATCATTAATCAATTATTATTATATTTTTAAGCTGTCCAATCGATATCAGGGTCCCTTGTGCTATCTGTTCAAAAGATTAATTACTTAAATCAATTTCTTTGAGGATTACAAATTTAATTTACAGAATTACAGGAGATCGCTGAATACACTCATCATACTGTGTTCATAAAACTGTGGACAAATGGCTTCATTTATATAATAATAATCTAGTTAATTTAATAAAATTGTTTCGTAAAGGACATGGGGACAGTGCGGCACGAAAGCGAGCCAGTCACGGAAGGGGGTCAATTCTCATTGCACGCATTCCAGATGATGGTGGAACAACCTTAACCAAATCTATTAGATAATGTTATTTTAATGTAGAATGGCGGTATTTCATTGATAACTGACTTGCTTTTGACAATTAACTTTATTTTTAAAAGACAATAAACTATCGATGAGTTTTTATTTATTTTATTTATTTTTTCTCCCAATTAACTACAAAAGACTCATCTAAATGACCATCATACGACCTATTTGGACTTACGGAGTAGAGCTTTGGGGCTCCACAAAGCCATCGAATTCCTCTCGTATCCAATCCCTACAATTCAAAATCCTTAATGTTCCTTATTTTGTTAAGAATAAAGTCATCCATAACGACCTTAATGTCCCTTTTGATTTGGCCCGAGCCCGCTATCTATCCTTTCATAACAAATTTCATTTCCACTCAAACCCTCTAGTTTCTAACCTAGCTTCCTCTTCAATTCCCGAAAACCCTCCGAGGCGTCTGAAAAGAAGATGGCCACGTGACCTTCGATTATAGAACTTTATTGGAGTGCTACCGATGGGTAGTTTCTCCACAAGTGTTTTTTTGTTTTCATGTCATTTGTTCATATTAGCAAATTTATTTTTTGTAATATTGTTACAGTTGTAAGTATAAATAAATCAATCTTTAAAAAAAGCATTATTACGATTGTTAAGTTTAAGAATACCTTAATCATTTGTACTTTCACTCATTTCATGAAATAATACATTTAATTATTACAAATGAAATCTCAAGAAATGAAACTATTATTTTAAGCTATTATTATTATCAATCACACAACTATTCACCGACTTTTTAGGAAAAATATAATATTATCATATATCTATGATAATGATATATCTAGGAATTATAACCACTAAACTAAAGTTGATTAACAGAAATTGTATAACTCATGCACAGGTCTCTAAGTGTACAGTCTCGAGCATGTTGACGCGATCCCATCAGTTCACCACTTACCAAAAGTCGATTAAACGCGACTAAAGAAGTTTTGACTTAAATAAAAAATACCTTTATAACAAACATTTTTGCAATCAGATTAGTTAGAAATTGAACTCTGTATGGACTGTATGTAACCCAACTTTAATCTCTATGGCCATGTTAGCCTTGAAAGATCAGCAAGAAAATCGTGGATTTAGTGTATGCTTGATCACTATTTGATTCGCCACGGCATTCGATTACCCTATTATAATTAGGGGTAATATTATTTTCAAGAAATCAAATTTACATTAATTTGTTTGCCAGGAAAAGGGACGGTTTGAATCCTATCAAAGAACATTTAATTAAAAGGTAGATTCTTCCAAGAAGCTCTTATATTTCATCATTGGAGTGGGACCCCTTGAAAATTCCGAATATAAAGGCAGCAAACAGTATTGAAAGCCCACTTGGGACTAAGGATATTAGACCTTACGAATATTTGGTTAGGCAGCATTAGACCTTACCTTGCATTTTACCAATAAAATTTATATTTTATTATCATAACTCGACAGTCTATATCAGTGGTTCCCAACCTTTTGAACTGAAAACCTTCCACGCACCCCAGCTCAATAAATTTCATAGGCATATGAAAAAAACACAATAAGTACTACATTGAAAACATTTTTTTTTACCATCACCTGATACAACACTATAAGCTTCAATTCAAGGTAAAGAAATACTGGTAAGAGAGAAATAATTAAAATTAATAATTATTTAGGTATCTATAGGCATAAGTACCTGACTCATCACAGGGCAAAGTCCGACGTTTTACGTCCTCTCCGAAAGACGGCATTACTAAGGGTTGTTTACTCCTTACACTAAACCCTGTCTCGCCACCTTGGGCAGGTTATTTACTAACCACTACACCAAAGGTGACCAGCATTTTTTTGCTAATATATCCGTATTTCTTAATAATTTTGGAAATTATTTTTATTAAGTTCAACTCATGGGGGAGCCTAGTGGCTCAGTGATAGAGCGCTGATATGCCATGCCAAAGATCCTGGGTTCAAATTTCCTGTTAGTGGCCGGAGATGGATCCTATGAGATCAAGGACCCTCCTGGAGCTCGATCAGGATCTATAAAGTGGGTACCAAAAATAATATGGAAAAATCAGGCTGTTGAGTGTGATCTAGGACAAATCACCTACCTGCACAACAGTTCTCCAAGAAACAGTATAGTCTACCATGCAATGACCCCCAGACCCTTTATGGATTGTAGTGATACAGTTTTTTGGTTTTCTAGTTCATGCGGTGGAAATCCGCATTGAAGATCAAAGACGGACAACCAAAATAAATAAAAAAAATATTCAAGATGCAAACGAAAGCAAAATGTATTTTAAAATATTCTTTCACATTGCTAGACTAAAAGTATATTGATTTAAATATCATAGTATATATCTTCCGGAATCAGATAGCCAAACGTATTTCCACATATACGACCAGCCAACTTCCATTTTGGAGAAAGCGTCGTGGAAATGTGACTTAAAATTGCGCGTTATTCATTGTTTAAATTATGGTTCATTACTGTTGATTGTTTGATATGAACGATTATTCTTAATTTTATTCGAGAACATTACACTTACCAAAGTATAATAATTAAGCTATACTTAACGTTCTAACATTGAAGAAGTTTCTAGGGAAGTCACATATTCTTACAGCTATGGGCATTCGGTTTGATTCGCAGGATTAAGTATTTCCATCTGCGAAGGATATTCATTGTTAAATGACTTCTTTAACGAACGCGCAGACATCATAGTTGTGTATCATTCATGAAATTAGCGATAGAATATTCATAGTTTTTTATAAATGTTTGTTGTTGTTGCTTGCGGAGAAATGAAAGAAAAAGAGAATTATAAAATTCTGGGTTGCTTTTAAAATTAAAATTGTAAATTTCACTAGCAGTCATAAATACCGTTGGTGCTACGCATCTTGTCTTCAGCAGGATGTAAAAATGTTTTAATAAAGTTGTAAGCTGTAAAAAAAAAGAAGGTTATTTCATTATTATTCAGTATTCCCAGCTATTTTCCAAGCAGTTATTTTTTATTCCCCCTTTTGTTATGGAACGTATTCAAAATTAGGTTGGCCTTCTCTTCAAGAATCCACAATTAATAAGATTTATCAAACGGTTAATGTCATTTTTACCGATTACCTGTCAAATTATATCCCTTCCCTTATATTGTGTTTATTATTTAAAAAAACAACAACAATTTACTGGAAATGGCAAAAATAAAAATAATTATGAGGCGTTTGGTTTCAAAATCGGGTGCACCCATTTTCTTTCCAAAACGTTTTTAATTCTTTCTGTAAAAAAAATTTCTTAGGCGTGATGGGATACCCAATTCAGTAGTCCGAGAGATAATGGGGTTTAACAATACTATTATATGGAGAGTAATGGAAGGAAGAAGAAGAGGCCGGCCAAGAATTTCATGGATGGACCAAGTCCAGGAAGAAATGGCAGGATATGGCCTTAACGGAGAAGATGTATTTGGCAGGAAGACCTGGAAAAAAATGTTATCCTAAAATTTGGTTGGAGAAAACCTCAACTTGGGGAAAACTCTCAATAAATAAAAAAAAATAATAAGTTTTTAATGCCAGAAGTGATTAAATTTGTTTGTTTCAAAAGCATCTAGATCCTTCAAAAATCAATACCAAAATATTATTTCCTATCAGAAGTTACATCAAGGATTAAATTATTATTTAATCCAGTCAATTAAATAACAATTTTTGATGTATGAAAAATCAAAACTATCTATAATGTTTACTTATATTGATTAAAGAGATTTGTTTTTAAAAATGACTATTTTATTTATGTTTCATTATTTATCAATATTTTTTTATCATGGCAGGTATATCCAACATATTTTCTATATTAAATGAGATTTAAACAAAAGAGATCATAGAATAATTGTCAGTAATTATTATTTGAAGTTAACTGTAAGCAAGATAACGAAAAATAATTAAAACAATTTGATAAATTGATTATTTTTTAAAAGTGAATCTTTTTTTATCAGTCCTGGAAAATGTTTGAAAATGGTTGTAGAGGAGACCGGGGCAAAATGAAGAGCGGGGCAAGATGACGAATGTCTTAATTTTTCGGTTTCCACTAGGTGACAGCATCAACCGGGAACTACGGGCTCTCTTACGGGCCGATCGTTAAACAATAGTATAGAAACGCTGAAATCGCCATTTTAGTTATGAAGCTTTGATTGTTTACCGCTACCACGTCATACTTTTTAAGCATGTGTAAATAAACTCTGCTATAGAAACAGGTAAGATATTTCGTATCTCTTTAATGTTTATGAGTAACTTTCTTTAAATACTACCTATTGTCATGCATAAATGTTAATTGAACGCCTTCCATTATGGCAAATAAAACGAATATTTTAAACAGGCAGTCCGGGGCAAGATGACGAGCTCGTGTTTTGGAATTTATTAAACTAACTATGATTATGATGCTGGAGCTGTTGTGTTGGCTTAATTAGGCTTAATTATAAGTATTACTTAATTATGAACAATAAACCAGTACACTAAATAAAAAAAGAAGAAGGAAAAATCTGAGGTCAAGTATTACATGCACACCCATCAATGGAATGTAAGAACAAAGGGAAAAGTAGAAGGAAGAACAGGAATGTTTGAAAAACAGAGAAAAGAAGTTCGTGAAGCTAAAAAGGGAGTAAAAACACTCCCATGTAATATTAATTTTACTATAATTAAAAATAAATTAATAAACAACAAAAATTATTAACATAGCCATCTTGCTCCAGTCTCCCCTAACCAGTTTTGAACTCAAACACCTCATATAAGAAATTATATATGTTAAATGTT
Source organism: Arma custos (assembly GCA_037127475.1). NCBI lineage: Eukaryota > Metazoa > Arthropoda > Insecta > Hemiptera > Pentatomidae > Arma > Arma custos. The sequence continues at coordinate 80,624,949 of CM073761.1, read as the reverse complement.
AATAATGACAAAACTAATATTTGAAAGTGTCTATCCACGTTGAATTTTAGTTTGTAATATTATAGGAGGCATATAAGACAGAACAGTATGGAAATGGGAAATGGGAAAGAATTAAGGGCCGGTGTGCTTTGATAAGGGCATCCCTTTTGTTCTGACCCACCAGTCCTCTATTGACCTTTCTAATTTAACATGAAAATTACAATTTATCTTTCTCTTTTTTCTATTCTCTCTCTTGTCCTCCTCCTTTTGGAAGGATCTCTTAAAATAATACAATATTTCACCACGGTCGGGTTTTAGGAGGGAAAAAATAAAGAGGATTATAAAAGGCTATCTTTAGAAAAGTTTTTTTGATAACCATGTCCTATAGTCGAAATATTCTTTTGGTATTAATAAATATGTATATTCAATATTCTATTGCACGCTATTAAACTGTGTACAGGTTACTCATTTTTCCCTAATGAAAAGATTAAGTCATTGATATTTGAAATATATTATGATGAATAGTGATATTGCTAATTTTCTAATATAGACTTTACCTAGCATTTATATTATTATATATTTAATAACTAAATTAGTAGTTAATGTAGTACAATTTCTAATAAAAATGTAAAGGTTAATAAAAGTAGTCTGGTTAAAATACGTTAAGCTAGACCCAACAAAAATGAAAATTATATATGTCCTGATATCTAAAACTAAATCTTAGAGCAATATTTTTCCAAGAAAAAAGTAATGAAATCCAGAATTAGCAAACTAAATTCAGCTACAACTTTAACTCAAAACGCTCATAGTTAAAAACTGATCTCTATTAACGCAAAACTTCGGTATTATTTAGCAGAGATTAGTCCAGAGGCACTGTGTGCTATAAACTCCAAACTCTTAAAGGGAAATGGGTGGCCGAGGAACTCAAAACGTACAGCAGAAATCTTGAGGCCAGTTGTGGAAGCTGGAAGTGAATACCAGCGACGTCATAAAAATTATATGTATCAAAAGATGGAAAAAACATAAAGGCAAGATGTACAGGTCTAACTTACTAAAGGGGTGAATCGATGACGAATACGACTTGTATTTTTTGAGTGTGTTAGGAGTATAAATAAAAACCACCTAATCCCATGTTATAGCAGAGGAAATCGCTGCACATCAACGAAAAAACAACCGACAAAAGATGATCCAGGAAATGAAGCTGCTACAGAAGCAGAGACGTTGAGAACTGGGCTTGGAGGGTTGACGAAACCAACATTATTGATTGGATAAACTCCAATTTTAATGATCCAGGCGTTGAACAGTTAAATGATTTAATGAGCAGATAGTCAACATGTCAATAATGCATCTGAATTACTGAATCAGGCAATAATGAATTGAATTAAGGTAAGGAGGAATCCATCTCAGAACAACGAATAAGTCATGAACTTGCGTTGGAACATGGGCACAGTCTTTTTCATTATTCACAGCTAGTTTGAAGATTAAAAGAATTTTTTTTAAAACAAGAATGATTATTTTAAAAACCTATAATTATTTTTTATTATTTTCCGTACAACCAAACAGTGGTCAAATTATTGATTACTTGTTTTTTTAGTAAATTGATTCGTTGATAGTACATATGCAATAATGAGTTTTTACTGGTTATACGACTTGGATGAATAACTCTTGATGTCTATTCCTTTGAAAAACAACCTCATTTCATTTAAAGTTATCCACGTTTTACAACGGCCCTTTTCTAGGCAGCTTATGTTAAGATTGCAAACAGTATCTGTTTTTGAACATAACAGTCCATCGTTATATACACCCATATATTCCACAGTTTTGTTTATTTTAGAACATTATTTCATTTTCCTCTTATGGAGTTTTCTATGTATCCAATATTCCTTCATACATTCATTGGCACGTTTCCTATGATCTTCTTTTAAACTTCCTCCGATCTATTGTGGTCTTTCTTCATCTTGAAACCCTTCCAGATACTTTATACTTACTTTAAATATTTTGCAGTTGGACTCTGTTATGTCCAACTTTTCCAACTTTTTCATTACTTCTTTAATGCACGGTGTAGCGGTATTTTTCTTTCAAAAATAGTCAAATATATTCTTGGTCAATCTATGCATATTCATCCTGTAAAGATGTCCGAGGAATGCCTCCCCTTTCGTTTAGTATCCGATATTCTTTCAACTTTCAGGTAGAATTCTCGGTTTCTCCGTAGTTTCCATCCGTCATTTTGTTGTATTATTGTTAGCAGAGTACCATTTTTCTTTGCATTCATTATATTTCATGCATTCTCTAAAAACATTTCTTGGGCTTCTTCCACCCGCATAACTAGAAAATATTAGAATTGGAGATGACATCGACATATTCCATTAGTATTTATACGTTCAAAGAATGAAATATGCATTTCAGATAAAATTTTCGAACTCGACTACTGATTTATATTTTTATTTTTTACTTCTTATTCTGTGGTTGCTTGTCTAATTCCATTATTTTATGATTGATGTTTGTATTTTTTAAAATAAAATTGTCTATTATGATATAATTTATAACGATATAGGTGTTTTCAAAGCTATGTGGTTGATGGCTATAGTATTCCCTTATCACATATTTTAGGGCCCTTATCGTAGGGATCGACTTGATCCCAGATTATCCATGTTCGTGCACGTTCCAGGCTATGTTACAACGATACTTTGTTATGGCTTCCTCTATAATGTTGGTAATCTGTGTATTAACACTGGTATTTGTTTTCGTTCCTTAGCACTGAAATACATTACCCATGCATTATACTATCCTATCTGGTTTAAATCTAACAGTATGAACTGTTCAGGACTATTTGCTTTAACGCTTATATGATGGCGAATTGATAATGAACTGGTCCGAAGTGTGTTCAAAGGGAAATACCTAAAATGTGCCCTGTGAGAGGGAAGACGAGGGTAGTTTTTAACCTAGTTACTTTGGACTGGAACTTTCCAATCCCGATTGTTGGCAACTTGTGACCTCAATCGGCACCCTTTTGTGGTCGCGTCGATGTTTCAATTTCCATCCCATTCTCACCTATTGAGCTAAGGGATTTGCCTCACAACGCTGTTATACGACGTTGAAATGAACTTTGTGCCCTTTTAGGGACCGACATGTGTCAATAATTACCCTACCCAAGTGTTAATCTCCTAAGGACAACGCGCCCCTTCATTTCAGCCTTAACTATGTGTACACTCCTGTAACGCTATGGACCGTTCCATTGTATCCCTACATTCATTATAAAACTGGTTATCCATTGAATAAAACTAGAGATCTGATTTTCATGAAATTATTCATTTCATTCTTGAGCACATGTAGTTCTCATTTTTGTTATTTAATCACCTTTGCTACATGTTTCACAAGCCAGATTTTTTTTTAATTTAGAGAATACAGTTTCTTTTATTTTCTACTTGTTATAATTTCAGGTTAATTAGTTTATTTGTGAATTATTTCCATTTTTAACATTTAATTAAAGGGATAAAACAAACTAATAAATAAAGGGTAAAACCTAAATTTTCTATAATAAAATAACTAATCGATATTTCGCCACGAACTTGGGAGTTTAAATTAAATTATATTATATAATTTATCCAGTAACAATTACTACCACTACTCTACGGCGCTACAACTCGGTGACGAGTCCTGGCCTCCTCCATCAGCTCATTCCAGTTCTTTGCAGCTCCTGTCGGTCTCCCCCTTCTCCTTGTGCAGTAGAGAGGTTCTGTCAAAACCTTTATAGCAATGTCCTCATCTTTCATTCTAGCCATATAACCAGCCCATCGCAGTTTTCTAATGTTTAAGGAATACAGTAATAATACAATATTTTTTTCCTTCTCTTCCTTAATTCAGGCAAATAATATTTTTATGCCACTACAAGTAAAAACACTCCTGATTTTTTTGTATGATTCATAAAATTTATTAATTTATCATGAACGTTGGAACAGTTAAACTATAATGCAGTTTGGAGAAAGTGGTTCTATATTTCTTCACTTTCCACCATTTCACCCTGAATCCACCGTTGTTATATTCCGCGCCAAATTCACCGTCCAAACTTCTCCCAACAGGTTCCTGTCTTCTCCTTAGAGAAAGTACGTATATCGTAACCATTCCCTGATTTCGAACGTTAATTCAGTCTTTTAGGAACTGTTCGTACTCTAAGTGAGTTTACAGTTAATGACAGGATTGAGGATCCAGTGTCCTGCAGGAGTTAGGCCTCACAGGAATGCATTGCGTCCGCCCCCGTTGTGCTTCTACAGGGGCATAGGAAATCAATATAATTTCTACTCCCAACGGGCTTTGCTAGAAAGCTCACGTTCTTAGTCTTCCTTCATCCTTAGATACATAGATGATCAAGTGAATACGCGGACTTATCTCTCTAGGATGAAGTAATTAAGCATCTATGGTTTTTAAGGCACTTCTCCTGGTCCCTCGCTATATTATCTTTGTGTCTCTTTCACTTCGATACTAATTTGCTTTTCTGATTTAATCTCCTTCAATTCCATCTAGATCTACATATTTTTCACTCCATCTTTCTTCTCTTGTGAACTATCTCCCTTTTTTCGCATTCTACTTATTTTGTGACAGATCATTAACTATAAAAATTGTCTTGTGGTCTAGTGATTAGCATAACAACCTACTAAATCCAAGATCGCGGATTCGTAGCCCAGGAGATGGCCCTAGGATTTTTTAAAGGGTGCAAAAAATCCTTGGTTATGGAAGGTATATTAAACAGGGGTCCCGAGATTGTACGATATCAGGTACTTATTGAAAATCTCTATCCTAATTAAACCTGGATAGGCGAAATTCAGAGCTCCTGCTGTAGCATTTTTCGATTAGCCATAGTAGCATGTGGTAACGTTAAACAAACAAACTATAGAAATTAGACATTTTGTTTCCATTTTCTATCTGTTGAGTAATGTATTAAACCAATCTAATATTTTATCATGATTTTATAAGTACTGAAAACTATTTTACTCATTGGTTATCAACTACGGAATTAAAAAATATCATTGCGTTTGATTTTCTTTTTTAATCGGGTAAAAACTAATAATTCCTCCATTAAAAATCGTAAAAAAATACTTATATTAGTGCTCCCAAGGACGAAGGTTTTGAAAACTACCATTTATTTGGTTGAGTGTAATTGCTACCATTTGATTTTGTATTTTAGTATGTTATTTTCAAATGGGCCACTAAGATTAGACCATCGTAAGAATACTGAAACGGGCTGCACATATGACATTCCAAAACTTTCTTATGCCCAAATCCACCAGGGGAAGGCAAAACCCGAAAACTCTACCATTCTATGAATATTTTAAAGACTCCAACATTCTAACTAAAATGAAAAGTGGCATTCCTCCATATATTTTTTTAATCTGTTGCCACAGGACTTCTAAATAAATAAGAAGTTTTTAGAAAAAAAAAAATGTAATAAAGTATATACTCGAACTTCTATTTTTAATATTATTTAATTACCAAGATATCACTGCAACCCTTTCGGGTCCAGAGTAATTAGTATGGTAGACGTTATTAATGAACTGTCAGCACAGGTTGCTACTGAAATTAATTAATTAGAAATTAACTAATTATTTTATAAAACCTAAAATGCGTTTAACTAACTTAATAAGCGTTTAAAAATGGAATCATATGTTCATTTCAATAGATAGATAAGTTCACCATATTACTATACTTAATCTTTTCGAATGTCATAGTCAAAATAATTTAAAAAATGATCTAATCATCTTACAACTTCTTGAATATTGACAAAAACTAAAACAAACTCTGATTGTGTAAAAATAATTGTGTTAAACAAGTATCTTATAATTTTGATTTAATAACCTAAAGGAACAAAATTAGCATATGATTTCTTCATTATATACTGTTAATCTTATACCCTCTGAACCCTTTTGGAATGAGCCTTACTAGGATTATTACTATCAGTTACTCAGAAAACTACTAAATAGCTAATTTATTGTATACTATTAGTTTACGTCTAGTCTAATAAGAAACTGTTTTATAGGATATAAGAAATTTTCTAATCACAGCGACGGTGTATCATTTTGTTTGTGTAAAAACATTAAATTTTAAATTAAATACTTGTATAGATTCATTGTTAAACATATTAAAACAAATAAAAAGTTCCCATCTATAGGCTAATATTTCGTTCGAGATAAAATATTACAATATAAGAAACTAATTTTTTTTTCCAATGCTCATTATGAATTATGGAAAACTTTAATGTTATGGTTAGTCAGAGAAACTTTACAAATTATTAAAATCACTTAGGGGAGGTCTGTGGTAATGGTTAGCATAACAACTTACTAAGCCCAAGATCGAGTGTTCGTAGTCTGGCGGGGGGCCCTAGGATTTTTTAAAGGGAGTAAAAAATCCTTGGTTATGCCGTCCTTCGGAAGGGACGTTAAACGGGGGTCCGAAGACTTTGTCAGGTACTTGTTAAAAATCCCTATCCTCATTAAACCTTTATAGGCAAAAAAGCACCCACTGTAGCATCGTCCGATTAGCCATAGCAGCATAAAATGGACAAAAAAACAAAACTAATGATAATTTACTGTAGTATTGTCAATATTTACATTAAACGGTGAATAATAAGAAGATATAGATTAGGTTTATGTTGAGTTTTGGAAGGGCGTGTTCAGTGATTTCTAAGTTTCCTTTATCTAGTTTTAAAAAAAAATCGCCTTTCATTGCTTTCGGACGTTATGCTGGCTGGAACTACTACAATATTCCTTTTACAAAAGTAGTAATTATTAAAAAATATTGTTGGCCACTACGCATTCGTCCAGTGCTTTACGCGATCATACCATTAGCATTGAAGAGTTTTTAAAACATTGCTTTTTTTTCAGAACTTGACTCAAAACCTTAAACAAGTCAAAAAAAGAACTGACATACCTGATAATATGGACCCATGAACAAAAACTACAACATAAAAAAAAGTGGGGTCAGGTGATAAACTATAAGGATGGAGATTCTGCTAGCGGCTCCTTGGGAAATATTCTGGAGGATATCAGGTGTCCCGGGGCTCTACCTTCGCTCCCCCTCATTTAAATAATACAATAGCAAAGAGAGATTGCAGTAGAGCCAACAATGCCGCAACTGTCAACGGAAAAAAATAATTTTATGTTTTATTGAGAAGCATCATCTCAATTAACCGATTGAAATGAAACTAAGGAAACCTTATTAAAGAATGTTTAATAACTTTTCATTCTATTATATACAAATTCTTTCGGATTCAACGCATATTATATTATTGTTGTTGTTGTTTAAAGGCGTAAAACCCTCAGTTCATCAACGATTTTGGTTTCCTTTATAGAATTTTAAAAATCGAGTGCGATGACCAATACAATGATAATTGTATTCAATTATTTATTTTTTCGTCAACTGGTCAACAAAGGACCTCTATCCTTCAATAATTCCTCATTCTCATGTTGCCATCTTCTCTCCTCCGCCCATCCACCATGTCCCTGATTCGTTCTCTCTTCCACAAGAACGTTGTTTCTCAGTTGGCTTCTAAACCTTCTTCGTTCAGGCAGTCCTCATCAGTGACTCTAAGTCGTTTCAGTTCTTCCTATATCTGCTTTGCATAACCACTCTGGCTCTTCAGATTGTATATTTTATTGAATATTTGATTATTCAACCTTGTACGATCCTTCCAGATCATGTGCCCATAGAAAGTTATTTGTCTTTTACTCATAGTTGTTTCCCAGTCCTCCGTCCTTTCGTATATTTCTTTGTCCGATCTTAATGTGTAGTCCCCCTTCATTCATTTATTCGTTTGTTTATATAAACAATTGTACTCATAAATATATACGTATTAATTCATTAAATATACAGATACATTTATGATCATATTTCCTTCAAATATTGTTAATCTTTTAAGCATTTTTTCTTAATAAGTTTATGTCAGTCCGATTGATGAATTCAGTAAAAACTAAGTACTATGTAGGTACTAATATTTATAATTTAATATAATAATTATTGTTACATTTAAAACAGGTTTCATTAGAAAATTGGCTCCATGAGTGGCGTATAACTAAAAAAACATTGCACAAAGATCTCAAAATACCACTCGTGACTGACACAATCAAGAAAAACAACAAAAAATGTCATGACTCACTTGCTGGACATCCAAACTTACTGCGAGACACATCACCACATAATCCGACAAGGAGACTGAAACGTCTCTGGAGCAGGGACCTGCTACAGTGAGATGAACCACGCTAGGAGTGCCTTCAATGGGAGGATTCTCCATACACACTTTCAGGAGAATCACTCAGGGGAGGTTTTCCGAAGAACACCAAAAATACAATATGTGCCAAATGGCATTTGAATGATTTCTCAAATAAATACTATTATTATTATTTTATAATAGGCAAAGTAGTGAAAACCAAGATATTAAAAGGGAAGTACATTATATGCGAATCAATATATTCAAAAACTAACTGTCGAAATGATGAAATAAACTTATTATGATTATGACAATGTAAATTTAGTATCATAATTATATTATCTTTGTTTATATGCATGAAGGATAATAAATAGCTAAGTTTTACTCATTATGTTTCATTTGTTCACTCTTTTTACTGGTTAGTCTCTATAAAGTCACGGAGTTACGATGCATTTCCAAACTGGCCCAAAGATCATTATCCCAGATTTAAAAAGGGCAATTTTGATACCTGCATGGTATTTCGTAAGAGTTAATAAGAATCGAGAAATTTGACGATACTTGGACGGCACTGCAGATGTTTCTGAAGGAATCACAGTTCTTTATAAAGGGATAGACTACAAACGCTATGCTCCCAATTAATTATAAAAGATTCAAATACATGAGTTGCCATGCCGAAAATCCTTGTTCATATCCTACTGCGGTCAAAATTTATTTAGTCTGTAAGCAGCCGGAGATGGATCATAAAGGATCTAGGAAACTCCTGGGGTTCACCCAGCCTCTTAAGTGGGTACCCAAAAAATGGGGGAAAATCTGGCGGTTGAGTGTGATCTAGGACAAATCACCTCCCTGCACAACCGTTGTCCATGAAACAGTACTGTTTTATACAACCAATCCTTAATGATGTTAATGTTCCATTTGATGCTGATTTGGTCCGAACCCGAGATCAATCCTTTTATTTGCAAACTTTATATTCACTCAAAGCCACTAGTCTCAAACCTAGGTTATAAATTCCCGATGATTCTCCGAGGCGTCTGAAAAGAAGATGATGCTTCAAGTTGAATTTGTTATTTGAGTACTAACAGTGGGTAGATTCTTTAGATGTCTTTATCCCCATACGTGATTACGTATCATTCATTATAATTAATTGTAGTATTCCTCATTTTTATTTTTTATCACTCATATCCCTTGTTGCCCTTTATGTATTTTTAATCTTTACTATGTATTTTAATCTTTACGTATCTTGTATGTTTAGTCCTGAAGAAGACCTGCAATTTGGGTCGAAACGTTGGCTTTAAAATAAATAGTTCTCCTTATTTAAAATATTTTTTTCTGGAATCCTCCCGGGCCATTTTCTTCCTCGAATAATGATATTATGCCTCTTTTCAAGTTTTCGCTTTTTTTTTATTGAAAAATAAGTATTATTATCCAAACAGGAACATTGATATGCATTTTAATTACCTCGGTGCCTCTCACTTTATGGCTCGCCTGGGTCGGAGGTTAGTCCGAAACACGACTCTGAACTCATCAGTCCCCAACTAGGCTAATATTCAACTTCTGGCCTAATTCGGGTTAAACAGAACACAAATCATTTCTCTGGGAAAACTCGCGTATTTACAAATAGACTAGTTTAAAGTTCAATGTATATTTGTTTTCGTTAGATCATTCAATATAAGAAACATACTCAAATATATACATAAAAGTATGTTATTTAAATTATTTTACATTCAATTATTTACGTAACAACTACCAACTCTTGGAATAATTTGGGTGTGAATGTGGGTATCTAGTTGTAATAATATACTGAAATTATTAATATTAAAATTATTTAACTTTAAACTGTGGATAAAGTAAGAATTACAGCTTCTAGCTGGGTAGCATTAGTATCCCCCAGGTAGGATCTCTACCTGAAGATAAAAGAATAATTTGGCAATAAGCGGACTACTCAAGATGTAGGCAGCCACATATAACGAAAGGGCTCCCATTCTTTGATATAAGTAGATATATAACTTAACGTGTAACTATCATCAGCACATAATAAACGTAATGTTATTTACGATGTACAATCGTAGGATTGAACATTCTACCTGCGTGCACAGTGGATAGATTAGTGCTGTTGTCTTGACGGTTCAGCATATGAGATGCCGGTTTCACAGAACTCTTCTGACAACTCTCTCTTATTTGGGTTAAGACAACCTGGTTCTTTACCTCCTGCACAGCCTTTAAGGTTTTGGCTGGGAAAACACATCCACTCAATTTTTTTAAATTAAGGCTTAGGGACACCAAGTGTTCCCAAAGCAAATGAGCGCATAGGCGGATCCAGGGGGCACACCCCTCCAGACGGTGTTTTGTGTACTGTGGAGAATCCATTACAGTACATACTTATAGGCAAATCATGTGATGGTAGTTGTTAAAATTACCAAAATAACATGAGTGAAACTATTGTTTAGATATTTTAATAAACCTTTCTATAAATACTACTAGTATATTTCTAAGTTATTGTTGATTTTTTTGCCCGTCTGCTCGTTGTGCTCCCCCCAGTAAAAAATCCTGGATCCGTCCTTGAATGAGCGTATGGATATTTTGACCCTTCTACTACATTTACCAATTTGACAAATTGGCCACACACTTCGTCATCAAATTTCAAATGAATTCATATCAAAGTTGCCTTAATACAATCTGCAAACCGCTCTAAAATGAAGTGTCAACATAACAGCGATAAGGATTTATTTCCTCTTATTCTTTGATCTGTATAATTTTGTTTCTACATAGTTTATGGTTTCCTACATTTTCTTTTCTTAAATTTCTTCTATAAATAATCTCTTATAAGGAAGAAAATGCCCCGGGTGGAGATTAGAAAAAATTCTCTTAAATAAGGAGAACTATTTATTTTAAAGGCGTTTCGACCCACATCGCAGGTTTTCTTCAGAGATACAAGATACATACAGATTAAAATGATACATAAAGAAAAAAGTTTACGAGACATAAATAAAAAAAAAAATTGATAAAATTTTGAATTTTTTTAATGTAAAGCATTGCTCAGGCGGAGCGCTGATTTACCGAAGATCCTACTATAGGCTCAAATCTTGATGCCTGATATACTTTTATTAATCTGTTAGCAGCCCGCGATGGATCCGAGAGGACCTAGGACCCTAATGGGGTTCATCCAGCATCTATAAAATGGGTACCAAAAATAAGGGGGAAAGCTGGCTGTTGAATGTGAAATCACCTCCATGCACATCTGTTGTTCAAGAAACAGTACAGTCTCAATGTACTGAACCCAAGACATTTCATATGTTATAGCGGTACAGGTTTTTTTCCCAAGCAAAATCCAATACCGTTGCAGCACTTATTTATTACCGGTCACCTTTATTATATGATTAAAGTATATAATCACTGTATTGAACAATATTAAAATGATAACACAATGTAAGGTTAAATGAAATAATAATTTCTAAGGATTATTAACGATGGCATGGCTATATTTAATGAGTAACTAATGAGGAGATGAATATACAATTATAGCGGCCGGAGATGGATCCTAAGGGATGCCTCCTCCTGGGGCTAGCCCAGCCTCTATAAAATGGGTATCAAAAATAAGGTGGGAAATCTGGCGATCTAGGACGTGATCTAGGACAAATCATCTCCCTGCAAAACGGGTGTCCAAGAGACAGTACAGTTTCTACAATGATGTGAACCCAAGACTATGGGTTGTAGTGGTAAAGACGAAAAAAAAAATGAGATGAGCGATCTGCAATGTTGTGGTTAGGTTTTTTGTGTCATAGTGATGGTTGCTTGGTCAAGCCGTCGATTTGTGGGGAATTCATTGTGGTTAAGGTTTGTAATCCAAACAATTATAACAGTCTTTTTTTGTTGTTTTTCATGTTTGTTTTTTTATTAATTATTTTATTATTATGTCGAAATGTCGCAATATTCCTAGGTTGTTGAATAAAGGGTTTATCGATCGGAACTATTCTACCTGGGCCTTGGGTTAATGTTAGTCCTCCCCGTGTGAGGTGTCACTCCGGCGGTTATTCAATAAGCACCCTCAGGATATTCCACCGGAGAGAAGAGCTGTTTCTGCTTCGGGTAGCTGTCACTTCATACCAGTGACAGAAATGGTTCACCGATTATATTTATATAAAGCTTTAGTATTTCATATTATTGAATTATTAAATGTTAAAATAAATAATTTCGGTAACGATCAGGTATAGTATTTATCTATTTCTTGTAATGCCAACCAAAACAAAACCCTAGCCCTAAAAATAGAACGGTTGAAAAATAATTGTTAATGTGAGTATTATATTATAAAAAAGTTTAAAAAAAAAATCAATTCATGAATGGGTTCAGTACATGGTAGTTACTTAACTGTTTCTAGGGTAGAGTTTGTGCAAGTAAATGATGTGTTCGAGACTCAGCTTCTAAGTTTTTTACGCAATTGAGTTTAAATTGAGTTTTAATTTAACCTGTACCACGACAACTCGCGAAAGGTATGGGATTCAGTACAGGTAGAGATTGTACCGTTTCTAGGACAACAGTTGTGGAGGGAGGTGATTTCTACTAGGTCACGCTCAACTGCCTGATTTGACCCCCTTATTTTGGGTACCTAATGTATTCGAGGCTGGGTGAGTGCCAGGAGGGTCCCAAATCCCATAGGATCCATCTCCAGCCGCTAACAGATAAAATAAAAGTCTTCCAGCGAGCTTGATTTGAACCCAGGACCTTCGGCAATGCAGCTTAGCGCTCTACTATTGAGCCACTCTGCTCCCTTACGAAATTTAGTACCCACTTTATAGAGGCACAAGAAGTTCTGTAGATCCCACAGAGTCCATCCAAGTATTAAATAATATATCCGCCACAGCCGGATTTTTAATCCGGAACCTTAAACGTAGCAACTTGGCACTCCAAACTGAGCTATCTCTCTCCCTCAAATTATAGAAAATTATCTTATTTTCTATTAGGTTCATAGGTAAGATGGTATGTTAAAAAAAAATAACGCTTTGAAACCAGTCACAAATTTTATTTTTAATCATTTGTTCAAATCACTTCGTAGCAGCTACTTAATAGCTAAAATCATATTTTATATTATTCAAAAACAAATATTGATGTTATTACTTTAGAAGTCTCGATGGCATATTTCTTCGTTAAAAACAAATATAAAAATATTAGCTGACCCGGCCACGCGTTGCTGTAGCTGTTATGATAGTTTTAAAAAATATTACGTTAAAATTTTAATTTTAAAGAAATGATGAATGAATGAAAAAAATGAATTAAATTGATTTTTGATTTTACATTTTATTCATATTATATCCAATTATAGTATACAATAAATAAATATTATACAAAATTCATAACTGATAAAATATAAACATTAGTTTAATGAATAAGGTATATTGTATATATACATATATACATATATATATAATGGTTGATTTTCAATTATGACCTTTAATATTATTTTAAATTATAGCTATTTATTTGAATTTAATTGAGTGCTAATCGATGCACAATATTTTTTGTTAATCTGTCTTTTGCTATTACAAATAGATTAGATGGTTTACCAGTACGTGAGCATGTAACATTTAATTGCCCGTGAGAGAAACGTATTCCAAATTGAAGTATTGTGAATGGATTATGAGGGTATCATTGGAATATGAGGCAACAGGAAGACTTCTCCTTTAATCTTTCCAGTCAACATTTCATTTCTCCTTCAATAATATTTCTGGTGATCTTTATTATGACCAATGGTGTACCATTGCATAATTTAGGTGGATTCAAATTACTTTGAAGAATAATCGGTGAACCGATCTTCAACCGAAGATTGTGTGGTGGAATTACTGGTATATCGAGAGAATTTAAAAATTCAGTTGGATAATTACGCTTGGTTATCATCAACAATAGTTTCGATTGATTTAAAGGACATTAGATCACCTGGTAACAACTGTTGTATATGAAAGATAATTTCGTCAACATCAGCATTTTTCGCTGCAAAAATAACACGATTAGTGAGCCAATTATGGACCCGTTAATTAATTATGACACTCCTAATTGTGCTGATGGATCATTCTGTAATTGTACTTGCATGTTTATGGTCAATCAAAGTGTTTCGGCATTTCACCATAAAAACGATTGTTTTAAACATGCGTTAATCTCATCGGCAAAAGTAGATCGAGGACTGGCAATGTCTGTCGGAAATCACCAGATAGTAATAGAACAGCACCACCGAATAGCTTGTCGTTGTTGTTCAAATCTTTCATAGTACTATTTTAATTAATTAATTGGTAATTATTAATTACAAAGTATAATAACGATAAATAAATTAATATAATATTAAGAAAATATATATAAACGCTTCTATGAAGACGTATAACATGTGTGGATAAACGTGATTAAATGAACACGTGTAAAGTAAATTGTAGCATCATGGTTAGAAAAAAATATAATTTTGAAATAAAAATATCGCGGTCATTAATCGAAATAAAATATAGCGTACATTTTAAGTTGGAAAAAGTTACATATCTATGCGAAATTTCATTAAAAATCGTTCCAGTAGTTTCAGAGATTAGAACGGACAAACATCGTGACAGGAGATTTTTTATATTAACTTATATATAAATTGAAATAATAGAAATTACTTAAAAACTGATTATTATAAGTGCTTTCAAATTTTGATGGGATTTTTCAAGACAGTAACTACGGTAATTCACATATATATTAATCCTTGGACCAGAAAAACCATTCGATTGCTGGGAATCGAAGCCGCAATAGCTAGCGAATTCTATACCTGAGAGACTATCTAATAACATCGGATAATCGAACGGATCAAAGCTGCTAGTGCAGAAATCCTTCCGGGTCAGTTGTTCCAGGATATCCTTCTTAATGAACATCAAAAGGTTCATTTAGTGAAAAGCTGGGAAGGAGGTGCCTAATACAAATATCTCGCTTCTTGTTACCACTAATTGATTGGCTAGTTAGCCAACGAGAGCTCTTATCCAATCCATAACAGCTCTCACACTCAGCAAGATAATTATACATTTGTGTGTGGGAAATCAAAGTTTTCAAACATTAAAATAATAGTTTATATGTATTATATAGAAAAATATTTTGAAATATTATCTTTTAACCTATGCCTTTTAAAGACTTTAGTTTTGAGACTGAAACTCGAGAACTAAAGCACAATATATTTCCATAACAGTCAAGGTAAGTAGAAACCAATATACATATATATATATATATATATATATATATATATATATATATATATATATATATATATATATATATATATATATATATATATATATATACAGGGTGTCCCGAATTTAAATAGCAAAACTTCAGGAACTTATAAGGGACCGAAAAACTAAGACAAAAAGCCCTTTAGAGATTTGCTCGTTTTTTCTTAGTTTTAGAGAAAATCGCAAAAAAAGAGACAAAACAAGTTTTCATTTTTATAATTATTTATTTACATTTATATTTATGTTATGTTCCTTTCAATGTAAATATTGCTCAAAATGTTGTCCTCTTGCACTAATGCAAGCATTACATCTAGCACTCACTTGATAAATTGCAGCTAAACATTGTTCTGATGATATTTGGTGCACTGCATCTATGATTCGGTCTCTTAATTGCTCTCTTGAGTTGATTGACACCGAATAAACTTTCTGCTTCAAGCTTCCCCATACGAAGAAATCCATGGGTGTCATATCAGGTGATTTGGGTGGCCAAGGTACTACTCCTCCACGTCCAATTCATCGTTGTGGATAATTTATATCCAGCCAAGCTCGAGCAACTCTGCTATAATGAGCTGGACATCCATCGAGTTGGAACCACATTTCAATCCGCTGTTGTAAGGGAATGTCATCTAAATAATTAGAAAAGTCGTTCTCCAAAAAATGTGTAAATGTGATACCATTCAATCTTCCAGGTAAAAAATATGGTCCCACCAGTAATCCGTTCCAAATTCCAAGCCAAACGTTAATAACAAATTCATACTGAAACCTATTCCCTCTAATAGCTCTGGAATTTTCAAGAGCCCATACATGATAATTTCTTTGATTAACAATTCCTCCTCTTGTAAAGGTAGCTTCATCGGTCCATATAATTTTTAATGGAAATAAATTATCATCGCGAATTTTTTCAAGAAACCAGTTACTAAAATTCAATCTCTTGACATAATCTTGAGGTAATAAATTCTGAACTTTTTGAAGATGGTATGGGTAGTGATTATCACCTTTCAAAGTTCGCTATATTGCTTGCCGCGATATTGCTAATGCAGCAGATGCTCTTCGGATGCTAGTCTCAGGATTGTCATCGAAGTGGCGTTGGACACAATTTCTTCTCCCATAATCTGCTCTTACTGCTGCCTGGAATTGGTCGCATTACGTATTAAGAATGACCCAGTATCTCGTAGTCTATTATTAAAAGTTAACGAAAAGACTCGTCGATTAGGGACTCTTCTATTTGGAAATCGGCGCGCATACTCCCGCACCGCTTCTAAAGCATTGCCGTTACAGAAACCATACACAAAAATCATATCAGCGTATTCAACATTAGAATATGTATGCGGCATTGTGGTTGATGCTATTCACACAAAAATATCTGAGTAACTGAATGAAGACTGATTTAGGAATTATAATCCTAGAAGGAAGCCAAAATGTAAACAAATAAATAATGAATGTAAAGGATAACATTAAGTGTTTACATATCTCACTGCCTAGTCTGACGAACTTTGAAAGGTGATAATCGCTATCTGTAACATTTTTGTTTTGTTTCTTTTTTTGCGATTTTCTCTAAAACTAAGCAAAAACGACCAAATCTCTAAAGGACTTTTTGTCTTAGTTTTTCGGTTCCTGAAGTTTTGCCATTTAAATTCGGGACACTCTGTATATCAAATCAAAGGAGCTGCAGAGCCTATCTGTAAAAAACACACTGATTTGGGCGTATTTTGTTCCAACGAAATCATGGTTCCGATGGGATTGGATTTCTCTTGTACAAGAGCTGGTTTGATATTCCATTTATTATTATTATTATTTTGAAGGAATTAGTTTATGAAGTGAATGTGATTTCAATGGAAGTTAGAATTTTACTCATCGTGTCCGTTGGAAAGGTGAAGTTAACCATAAAGGCGTCATAAGTTAACCATTTGAGCTTTCGAATAATATCGATAAAATGTGTCATTAAAATAGAGAGAGAAATGCTTTATTTTTCAGCAGTTTTGTCCAACTACATTGGACTGCCATAATACACAGCGTACTTATCAATCCATTTCGGACATACTGTACATTACAATTTGTTTGTCTTAAATACATACTTAAAAACTAAATTACAATTCCTAATTCTTCTTCCTCTCTTTTCTTCTTTTTATGCACAAGAAAATAAAGAGAATACAAAACAAATAAAACTAAGCACACATATATTACCATGCTATTTATGAAGAGAAATAAATACTATGAAAATATAAAAAATATATATATTAAATATATTAGCCTGTGGGGTATCAGCTACTATATATGTGATGGTGATTTATCCCCCAATGAGTTAAGAATAATATTTTCGGCGAGCACTGCCACATCTCTGCCATTGACACACAGGTCATCGAGGAAGCTCCATGTTCTTTTCGGAATCGTTCCGCGAGACCCAAACCAGAGGCCTCTCACGGTGAACTCTCTCTCTCTCTGAAGGTCTCGCGGAATTTCTCCTTTAGGAAAGGGATGCACTTGTCATATATTTCCTTGGTTTCCCTTTCCACTCCACCCGCCTGGTCAAGGTCATTATTTTCAAATCTCACCGTCGGATCCAACAACCACGCTATCTTTCCGTTCTTCGGAAATGCGACAATATCCTCATATCTTGTGGACCCCTCGGTCTCGATACAATAGACCTCATCAAAGCAGGCGAAATCTTTTTCCTTAAGGAGCCTCATTAATTTGTGTTTGACCTTATGGTGTCGGTGTGTTGTGAGGAGGGAGTTGTTGAGACATTGTCTCAGCACATGGGCTGGTGTTTCTGACTCTCTGCCTGTCCGCTGGCTCCTGGGACTCCACGCAGAGGCGCATAATTGATGTTCAGTTTAGGGCGTTGGTCCACTCCGACCCCGAAAGTACCTGTTTCTCGCATATGTACCTGTTAGCTTTCGGTGTCTCCTTGAAATGACGGACTCCAACGTCTCTCTGCAATTAGCCCATTCTTCGTAAGATTCTCTCGCATCGAGTGTCGTAGAGCTCTCACGCTTCGGAAGCCCTGATCAACTCCCAGTCTTTCAAGACAATGTGCTGCTTCAGTTTCATAATTAAATATAGACTGGAACAGAACATCAGGGGCATTAGACAGTCGCTGGACGATTTACCAAGCCTGAAGTGGAGCCTCTCATTGACAGCGGATCAGTCCCCGGCCTCAATACCTCCTCGGTGCGTACATCATGGCCGCAGAGGTGTTTGCTGGAAGCCCGTTAATGGCCTTGATACTTCTGCGGATATTTACATCAATGCATTCTAATATCGCAGGACGTATCTTTGTTAGGGGGGCGGTTTGGAGAGGATAGGCAAGTCCCGGGGACAGGTACTGATAGACAACGCTGATTTTTTTGTTCCGGTTTGAGCAGACAAGAGCTCACTAATTTGTCTAAATTATCACTTAATTTAGTCGCCGCTTCCTCATCTTGTATTCGATTCCTCTCCCGAGAATGTGCATCCTAAATATTTTATTCGCTCTTCAGCCTTACATGTATGGATGACATCTCCATTCTCGAGGGAAAGCGTCGTCTCCGTATATCTCCGTAGCTCTCCTTTCTCAATCAAGATTCTCACACTCTTGCTTGGGTTAACAGCCAAACTAATCTCCGCAAGCATCCTTTGGACGCTGTTGATGGTTCTTTCTGCGGCACCCTTGTCGCGTGCCGAAACTGCCTGGTCGTCTGCAAATCCGGTGAGGACCACAGATTCTTGGTCACCCGTAATTTTGTAACCAAACATCTTGGACATATTTTCGTCACACAGGTTGCGGTATAACACCTGTACTATAATATACTTTATTATAAGGATTGCTTGGACAGAGAGCTTTTCGGAAAAAAACTAAAAGAGGTTGGGGTTCTTGGGGGAAGGAGGGAGAAAATGGACTAAGGAAGAACGAGAGGAACAGTCCAGGAAGATGAGAGAGCATTGGAGTAGGAAAGCGGGGAGTGTGAAGAATATCTGATATTCGCGTGGTCCTTGCTGACCGAGTCAGCAAAAAAAAATAATAAAAAAATAATATACTAAAGTATACTTGCAAAAATCAAGTCACTTGAGATTGAGTTGTAAATTTGGTGTACTTCATAACGAAAAAATCAAAAAATAATAAATCTGAGCAAACCTGAGCTCTATTCCGCATTAGGTTGATCTATGTTGTTATATTTCTAATTATGCCAGCAAAGTAGTCTTGAGTGGTTAGTCTTACATGCTTTTTTGAATGTTTTCAAATATACTCAGATGGTAGCTATTATTTCTCGTATTGAGATTTCACTCTTGTTAATGGTTCAGTAGTTAAGTTTAAAAAAAAAATATTATACCCGAGGAAGAAAATAACGGGCGGAGATAAAAAAAAAAATTCTCTGAAGTTGGGAGAATAGTTTATCGGAAAGCCAACTTTTCGACCCAAATTACAGGTCTTCTTCAGGGCTAAATATTTAAGATACATAAAGAGTAAAAATTAAATGGTACATAGTAAAAAAAAAAAAAAGAAATGTAGGCATCAAGGGTTATGAGTGATAAAGAAGTAAAAATGAAGAACCCTTTTGGTAAATATAAATACAGAAAGAATAGAGTATTAATAAGTCAATATAAATCAAATAGGTAGTATAAATTAATAAAATGATTGGAATTATAAAAAGTAGTACTGTAATACAATAGTAATAATAGAGTAATATAAATTAACCTAATGAATGATATTGGTATGGCAACAGCATTTCTATTAGTTATTTTATTTAAATTTGTCTCCCTCAACGTTCGGCCCACATTTTAGGTCTTAGGGGTTGGGATGGAGTCAAACGTCAAGTGTTAACTGGATATTATATTTCTCATTATATATTATATTATAACCAGTATACACTCATTTATATATACCCATTATGTTTATATTTTATAGCTCACTAGAAATAAACTAAAAAAACAAATTTGTTTGTAATGCGATGCAGGGTTAAGCAATGTGTACTAATTATTAAAATCGATTATAACAAGTCATAGAAAATATTTTATTAATCAAAGCTATAGAATGGCATAGGCAATCGAGTTAAAACTTGACCTTTGACTCCACCCCAAGCCCTGAAGAAGACATGGTCGAAATGCTGGCTTTCCAACAAACAGATCCCCCTACTTAAAATAAAAATATTCTGATTTACTTGATTCAGCATATGTATAATGTTAAGCATTTTTAGTTGGTCTCCGCTTACATTTTTCCATATCTCGTATTTCCCTTCCTCTTCATAATATGTACACATTTGCAGTTACAAGCTATTTGTCCAAATGAATACCTGATTGTTCCAGGGGACGTGACAAGCTACCTGCAGTATACGATACGCGGGATTGGATGAGGCTATGACCGGGCAACATGATGAGGCAACTAATGACCGAAATGACAGAGGTTAGCGACAATTAATCTTGGATCTAATTGCAAGCCCCCATTTCCTCTGTAGCCTGTTCGCTAGTCTCACATATCCGCTATGTGGCAATCCTCTCCCCTGGTTGCGCCTGACAAAATTGTGGCACAACAATGCTCCTGATTACTGAATCACCTCTCGGAAATCGGCTCGTTACTGCAATGTCTAAGCAAGTTGCAACTGCACAATTTATTATAACAAACCTAGTACCTAAGTACATAATACTATGCTGATAAAAGATATCCTAAGTGACAACGATATAATTTACTTCTTTTGTTGAAAAAACAATACAAAAAAATCTGTACCACTACAAACCATGAAGCGTCTAGGGTGGTACATGGTAGAAACTGTAATCTTTCTTGGACAAGTCCTAGGTCACGCGCAACGGTCAGATTATCCCCTTATTTTGGGTACCCACTTTCTAAAGGCTTGGGGAGCTCCAGAAGGGTCCTATAAGATCCATCTTCGGTCGGTAACAGATTAAAAATTCTCCCAGCCAGCGAGATTTGAACCCAGGATCTTTTGCACAACAAATCAGCGCTCTACAACTGAGCCTCTACGCTCCTTTCTTTTGTTTAAAACATTACCCCCATATATCGAAACTTCAGAGAACTGCCCTAATTCCGATAGCCAGAAATAAATGTATAATCATATTTTTCTGCAATGCGATTCAGAGTTAAACACTGTGGGCTAATTATTAAAATCGATGATAGCAAGTCTAAGAAAATACTTTATTAATTAAAGATATAGAATGACATAGCCAATCATAAGTTTCCTAGTGCCATGATACTTCTTGACCAAAACAAATTACATTATTTCAGAGCTTGTAAATAACGAAAAAGAAGGGGCAGAGATGTTAAGGTTAATACAGTTTCTTGACATTACTAACGGTGTAAACGTTGACAATGCTTTCGTGACATAGTCTACATCATTAACCCATTTCGTAACTCCTCCCATGTTTAAGTAATAAGTTGACATTTAGGTAGGGCCTGCCTCTAATACATATTTTTCTGAAATTCTATTCTATATTACTTTGAGATAATATTTAAATTTTAGCATAAACATATGTTTACAAAATTTGTGAAAGCTAAAATCGAAATGCTTGCTATACGTACAACAGGTATGCTTGTATAGATTGGAGTAAAAATAATTTTGCCTTTTTTCATGTTTTTTTTACTAAAAAAATAAAATTCAAACGCTAATCTACTTTTCTGGTAAAACTATAATTCTGTCACGGTAGAACTCCTTAAGTTTCTTGGCGGAAAAATGAACCAAGTAATTTACACAAGTCTCTTTTGAAGCCAATTTCACACCAGAGAGTTCTGCAGGGATCGAACAAAGTCGGCGGTGCAAGGTCCGGGCTATACAGTTTAGATGCTTCAAAACTTCCCAGACAAGCTCTATTAATCAGCTTTCTAAGTCTTTGATCCGCTAAAGATTTTGTTGTCTAGCGTTTATTTAATCTATATAACCATTCTAGCCTTTTGTCTTGAATGCATTAGTTGTTTTCAGACGAGAGTCAAATTAATAAATACTAAAACCACAGCATTATCTTTCTTGTCGTCAATACTGCTGTGTATCGATGTGTAGTGTGGTAACCGATTCCATGTGGAGGGGCAAATTGCTTGGGAAGAATGTACTCGAATGGCGGTGTGTGTTTGCCCGTGTGTTAACCTATATATTGTATATAGTTCAATAAACTGTAATCCGCTGTATACGTACTCAGGTGTATTATTGATAATTCCCCACAGGCTCCTCACTTTGCACTTTCATCTGGAACACAATAGATACGAGCTATGCAACTGCTTATGAAGCTTCTGTGGACTTACCGTGGATCGAAGCTCTGGGCGGTTGCTTGACATACTGGACGTTCCCGCATTCCCAATAGAAGTACACTTGACCCCCGTCACTCCAAGGCCCAATTGTTGTGATTTGTCTCAAGTAGACTGAAGAGCCTCACATAACCGAGGGGTTGAGGTATGCTTCCAATAATGGGATCGAACCTCTGCGTTAGGAAGAATTATTTAGAACAGAATCAAGTTTAAACAATTTTACATTATAATATAATTTATATCTTTCACAAGGTAAGATGTTCCTGCTCTATTTTGTAATCGTCAAGAAAGACAAAGGAATATAGAAAAGTGTGTCAACCTAGTAGTACTAGATATAAAACCAGTAAAAATCCTAAGAGTTATGAATCCATAATACAATAGAATGTGATATAATACACAAACATACAATAAAAAATAATGCAATACTATATGATATACTACAAAACAATACAATACGATACAGTTCAATGCAATGCATAACAATATATCGAGAGAATTATTCTATAATATGGGGCATATGTCTCTCTCAGAAGTCTCCATGTTGGTTTCTAAATACTTTAATCTGAAGAAGTAGAGTTAGTAAAATAAATTACGCCATTGCAATTGCTTGCAGTTTATCAAGAATAAATATGTTTTTTAAAAAGTTGGTAAAAAATGTAAACCTACGGACAATATAGTCTACCATGGTACCATGGTACCACCGTATTTGGTGTTGTTTATTTTTTTGTCAATTTTATTAGACTAAGATTTCAGTTCAAATTAAATCGGAGCTGGTTCGTGACCTGCTGTAAAGTCTATCAGAATTATAGATTTTCAGGTAACCAAAAAGTCACCGACATGTGTGTGTGTGTATGTATGTGTATGCGTGCTTATGCCAGTTTATACGAAGTAAATACATACAAATACTATATTATATAAAATTATTATTGGAGATTTTTATACATCCTTTGGTATCTATTCCGCAGGTTGTCGCTTCGAGTTGAGTCACAACATGTTTTAACTTTTCATTCGTTTCCTTTTTTAAAATTTTCTAAAAATTCGAGTTATCATGAGCTTAAGTATCGAAATGAAAATCTAATTATAGGAAATGTGTATACTTCGGTAATCATTTCATATAGAATAATCAACGAAATTTACTCATTACCCATAATTACGTTCTATTTTCCATACCAAAGCTCACGATAACTTGTATTTTTGGGAAATATAAAAAAACGAACCGAATAAACAGTTAAAATTCGTTGTAACTCAACTCGAAGATACAACCTGTGGAACAGATTCCCATAAAACTACAGTTGTGATTGAATTAAATATACTAAATATAACATTGTTAAATGTACCTCTCAGAATATTCTAAACATAATTATTTAAAAAAAAGCATACCTACCGGCGAGTATGTATTTATTTATTTTTTATGATAAAATTAATTTTATAAATACCATATGTTTTATGAAACTAATAAAAAATAAAATTCAATCATCCGACGTTTAAATATTCGGTAGAAGAAAATAAAGCGGTCAGTAACTGGCGTAATACAAGATGTCCGAAGGTTTTAGCTTCGTTGTTCATTCGCAGAGAGCAGCACCGGACAGACAAACTTCATTCCGGGTGTCCAGCGGTGTTTTTAGGTTGTCTGTCTGATCCCACTGAAGCATAGATACTTCAATGAAATCAAATATCATATTTCGGGTGAAAACTTACAATAAATTTTAAAATCCGAAGGAATCATAAAACAGCTATTGCATGAAAAATCTAAAATAGATTACTTCATTCAAAGAAATTTCAAATGCTGATTAAACGTAATGGTTTCTGGACTGTTGCCCAGAAGATAAACATCAAAAGAAATCGTTCTGCAGAAGTGACTGAAACCTATTTTTATCTGTGCCATTCTTTATAACTCATAATTTCCAAAAGATATAATTGTTAAATATAATACCTTCTGTAATAATTTTGGATAGATATTCTGCAGGTTGTCGCTTCAAGGTGATCAACAACAAATAACTTAAAACAGATTATTTATATTTGACTACACATTACGCAACATTAGTACTAACTACAATATCAATAATTACTTGAAAAAATAAACAATGGTATTATATAAACCTTAAGCTCCTGGGGACATGGAGAAGAGCAACCAGCGGAAGATAGTTCAAAGTGGAGGAAAATTGTCGAGGAGGCCAAGGTCCTCCATGGACCATAGCGCCATGATGATGATGATGATGATATATAAAAAAATTAAGGTATCTGTTCCGCAGGATGTTGCTTCGAGTTGAGTTCCAACAAGTGTTAACTGTTTATTTGTTTTATTTTGAATAATTTCCAAAAATACAAGTTATCGTGAGCTATAATATGGAAAAGTGAAAGCAATTATGGGTAATGAGTAGTATTCTTTAATCATTGCATCAAGAAATAAATGTTTCAAGTAACATTTCGAAGTATATATGATATGTTGATATGATATATGTTTGTTGAAACGTTCATTTCTAGATGAAATGATTACAGAAGTATACACATTTTCCAATTACATTTTATTTTCCATATTACGCTCATTCTAACTTGTATTGTTGGAAAATATTAAAAGGTAAACGAATGAAAAGTTTAAACTTGTGACTCAACACGAAGTTGCAACCTGCGGAATAATTACCCAATTTCGTTTCCATTTATAAGATTTTTCTTTTTTAAGGCTGAACTTACCCGTTTTATTTTAAGTGTGTGTTTCGGTATAGAGCTACTCTAAATACCGCCAGCCAGTGTTTATGATCTGATATATATAATTCTTAATAATACCCAATGCCCTATCAAAGTTAATTTACTAAATTTAAATTAATTATTTTCTGCTATAACGCCCTCATTAATTATCTTCTATCACCAGAGAGAATTTTTAATTCAATAGATTATTACTTCATACGCACACAAAGTGATTTTATTAATGATTAGGGCTATATGAAATCTATACAAAGAATATTAAAACCACGAGATGGATTATATAAATGTTAGCCCTGGATATTATTATATAACTGCTCGATTTTTAATTTAAATCCACAAAATATAATGACAATTGTAAAAAAATTGAAATCTTGTTTCAGGAAAACAGATTTCAGAGCATTTTCTTCTGCTTTTAATTCAGAAAAAAATTCAGTAGCTTAATAATAACATTTTTTTATAATTTAATTAATTTATTGCATGGTTTGTTCTTTTATTTTATACGAAAAAATTCAAAAGGCATAAAATTCCATAAAACCCAACTTAGACACTATTTGCAGCTTTTCTCTCTAATAGTATCTCAATTGAACAAGTACCTACCTTATTACTTTTTAAATCATCATAAATTTTTATTTTTCAAAATATAAACGTTTAAACGTTTTTCTTATTTTTTAAAAATTACTAATAAGAACTGTTTAGACAATTTTATGTTATTACCTCATTATTTCACAAGTTGAAACAGTGTGTACCGTAATAGTGAGTGCACTTCTATACGAGTGGATGTTTCTAAAATTATAATAATAAATAACCTTTTTTTTTGTTGCTGTAGCAGTAGCTAAAAATATAAATACATATACGATACAATACAATGCAATTCCACGCAATACATTGCAAAAGGATGCAATACGATACTGTATATTTTTAGTACAATACGATTCGATACGATACAATACAATGCAATGCAATAAAATGCAATATATTAACATACAATACGATACAATACATTGCAACGTTGTATAGTACGATACAATATAGTACCATATAACACATTACAATCCGTACACAATACAATCTGATTCAAAACCATACAATTAAATTTAATGCTGTTCAGTACAATACAATATGATATACTACAAAAACCGTACTGTATGATACAATACAGTACAATGCAATGCAATGGGAAATAGTACAATACGTTACGATACAAAGCATATAGTAAAGTACGCTATAATACAACACAAGACGATACTATACAATACACTGTAATAAGATGCAATACGATACAATACAATGTAATACAGCAGACACAACATCAAGTTAGTTCAATTGTGTATAAAAAATGTATTGGATGCAACCTACCTTGTTCTTCTTTAACCCATTTAGGCATGTCTATTAAGAGAATACGTTCAAGGATGAAAACTGTTAAACTGTGTGATTCTGAGAAAGGCATCGTATTACGGAATGAGAGTAAGGTAAAATACACTATTTTCTGATTTATTTTTGTTATAAATAGATTAAATTCTTTCTTACTAACGAAATTAATGAAGAAATTATCTAGAAGGCATTGTGTCATTCCCTGGAAGGCAATGCAATTCCGTCTTTTCAACAGCCTCTTTGATTATTTTAATTAAATAGATAGTGATCCTACTAATCTGATGAGAGTTGTGTTTGATTGAAGAATAAATTATCATTATTTTAGATTTCTTAAGGAATCAATTTTTTTTTAATTCTCTTTTATTTGTAATTTGGTATGCCCAATATCAAAAAGTTATAAATTTTTACGTATTAATATATTTAGGAAAGTCAGTGATTTAGGAAAGTGAGAGACTAAAGGATTTTACAAGACACTTTCTTATAAGACATGATACAGGATTTCATAAATTATTCATTCATCAAATTGAGATATTTTTATTAAATATACACTAAAATAGAGGTATTTTTTAATTACAGGATTAGATAAACAAATCTATTTAACTATATGTTTTGTGCTCATGAATATATTTACGTTGATTATGTTTGTCTATTTTTAATTTATGTCTCTGAAAAAAGTTATATTAAATAATCAATTAATGTTATTCCATTGTTGAACTAGTTTTCGATTGTTTGCATGTAAAATGTCTATTAGTCCTAAATTTTTATTCAATAATATATATGTTAATCTTACAGTTTATATAGATATTTTTATCTAGAATAATATATATATATATATATATATATATATATATATATATATATATATATATATATATATATATACATATATATATATATACATATATATATATATATATATATGTATGTATGAATATATGTATGAATTATAGATATATTTATGCCTGTTTCTGTTATAAATGTAGTTCGAAAATGTTTGAGGGCGGTTTGAAGCTAATAATGAACTGCGCTCTACGATTTGCCCTAGGTACTCCGAGGCTATCCCGGGCGTCACATCACTATGATGAGTCAAAGTGGCTCTTCCCTCCCATTCGTAGACAATATTTCCTTAGTGCACGTGCTCTATAGCAATCCATTAACTCGCAACACCCTTCATATATCTATAGTCTCCCCCAATTCAAATCCTCTGCCCAGTACCACAAAACAAGATCACCGCCTTTCCGATCTCTACAATCGTTTCCACAGAACCAATGCATTCGAGTGTTCCTTCCTCGCCCGCTCCACCACTGTGTGGAACTCAATCCCTCCTTTCATCCGCCAGGCTTCCTCACTGGCTTCATTTAAATCCTGGCTTAACCAACATCTCTTGATATCCCGAAAAGATGCTCTCCAAGCAGGTCAATCTTCCGCTTAAATAAATTGGTATTGATTAATCGATTTCGTTGCCTAAGAGTTTTGATTATTTTTCCCAAAGAAGATATAGACTATGTAAATACTTTATTGCATGCTATCCCATTCAATCATTTTATTTAGTAATTTTATTATTGACTATTTTATTGATTATGTTTATAATTATTTTTATGTTATTAATATATTTATTTTTGACAATTAGTTAAAATCCTGCGAAGTTTCGTACTTTTTGTTATTTCATTTCTATTTTTATTATGTTTTTGTCCCTTTTAATTACTTCATGATTCGTATTATTATGTAACCTTCTGGCCAGATGTATATTATATTTTATTTTTTTGTTCATGATAGCTATACTAAATGGACTTGGTCCCAGAATAAAGTTTGTTTTCTATTCTATTCAAAATGATTATTATTTATTATAAATAAATGAATGTATATATATATATATATATATATATATATATATATATATATACATATATATATATATATATAACTTTTTAAGCCTTTTTCTATTAATAATTAAAATTTAAACCTGGTTTTATTATATTTTAATTAGCTTAATAGTAATAAATTTATTTGTTGCCGCATTCTACTTGCTTGAAATATTTAAAATAGACTCGCCTGCTGAACAGATTCCTTCTTGCAATTTGATTACATCGTAAGATACTTTTTATGTTAATAAACACATTTTCCGACAATTTTTATCAATTTGGAGATCATTGGAGATTATTTAAAAGTTGCTATGATCGAATCCACCTTCGAAGTATTGTTCGAATGCGAACGTTTCTAATTAGTTGTTTTGGATTTTTTTCTATTAGGTTTTCAAAGAAGGTATTTCCAAATTTAATTTCGTATTTTGGATAACAAATGTGTTTTTCAATTTAATATTAATACAGATACTTAACCTAGTATAGGAATCGTTTTATGTTAGAGAAGAAGAAGTTCAGCAGGAGAAGTTCTGTTCGTTTCTCTCTCATAGCCCTGAAGATGGCCTACATTGTAGGTCGAAACGGCGGCACACAATAAATAAATATGCTTATTATGGTGTTTTAATTGATTGCACCCCCAACTATTTCTTCCTTACAGGAACCGTTTTTGTTGTTCAAGGGTTTGAATTTCAGTATTCTTATATTGAATATGTGCTTTTCGGCTCTAATTTTCATTCTCTAATTTGGGTATCATTTAATCTTTTTTCAAGAATATTTTCAAGTTCACTGTACGATTTTTGATCGTTCATGCAAATATAGAATTAACATTATTGTCAAAAATAATAGGGTATATAAAAAAAAAATGACTGTTTTATCAAATTCTGAAGTTCAAAAGTCTGTAAATATATATTAATGCTATTTATTATTTACCAACACTTAATAATCCCTTTAGAGAATTCTCTAAGCTTGATTACTAACACTGGACTTCTTCTAAAAAAGCATCAGTTTAGCTATTTATTTCAAAGAAGAAACATGACAGCCGCTGAAGCAACTCGTGAAATTATTAAATATGAAGGGGAAGGTGTCCTTGACCAGCGCACTGCGCGGCATTGGTTTGAAAAATTTAGCAGTGGAGATACGACGTTGGAAAGGAAGAAGGGCTCCGGGCGACCATTAATGGATATTGATGGAGTTCTGAAGGAAGCTGTTGAGCCAAATCCGTCCACAAGTACTCGCGAACTTTTCAGGGAGTGTCGCGTGTCGAAAGATACTGTTAGTCGCCATCTTCTCTCCACGGGGAAGGAGAAAAAGGCCAGTGAAAGGTCATATTTTTTTATTACCCCATTATACATTAGATAGAAATCTTCTATGAACATTTCGATTTACCTATACTGTTAAAGTCTTATTTAATTAAATAACCGTTTATAATGTTTTCAGGAATCTGATTATTATATCACATGCGCATAAAAGAAAATCAGACAGAACATTCGGAAACATCATTTGAAAAACTTATTAAATAATGTCTAAATGTCAACTCAAATGCGGGCCATACCGCTTATGCTTCACCATTAGTGCTTGGCAGTAGAGGGGTGTAGTGTCTTACCTTATTAGGTCAGATGATCGACACTTAGTAGAGGAAGAAAGGATTTAATCAGCTTTATAATCCCGATGAACGATCTTGGTTTAGACTGATTGAAAAATCATCGTCCTTATCGTTGAGAATTGAGATGTTTTCCATAGCACGAGGGTGGATTTAGGAGTGGGGAGGAGATAAACGGTTTTTCCCTTTGGAATGAAGCGATTACATGAAAAAAAAGTGGGTTCATTGATCCTCTTTCCTTCCCTCCAACCCTTTTCATCGTCCGCCCGGGCCAGCCGACCAACAATTTACATGTTTGCTAAAACCCATTTACTATGATACAGCATACCCCTTTTTTTGTTTGTTTGTTGTTTTTTTTAATTGATGAATCGTTCTGTTTTTCTTCCGTCAGATAGGATTTTTGTTACTTGATTCTGCTTAGTGTACTTACCAAGTTGGGATTTTTTATTTGTTCTTTTTTTTTTTACTGTAGTAACCCGCTTATCCGGATCACGTATCCGAAATATTTAAAAAGTTTATGAAACACAACTACCAAATCTCCCAAATTTATGAGTGTGTGTGTGTCTAGCTCAAAAAAACACCCATGAAGAGTATTGGGTTCAGTAGCTAATAGAGACTGTAATGTTTCTAGGACAACTTTTCTTTAGGGAGATAATTTGTACCAGATCACTCTCAACCGCCAGGTTTCCCCCCTGCTTTGGGTACCAACTTTATACAGGCTGTGTGAGCCCCAGGGGGTCTCATAAAGAAAGGTGATACGAAATCACGCACAACATTTTAACAGTTACCATCAGTGAAGCAATACCCCAAATATACATTTACATACACAGTTGAACCACTCTCGGTACGAGCATGCCGGTACAGCAACCTAGTCACCAGTGCTACAAACACAACTCTTAAGACCCTGAGCACTAGCTAAAATTGGGAGAGTCTTGCAACCGATGGACCTATCCCAAGGGAGGTAGATAATCTGTGGCATGACTCCGTTTGGCGATGGGACATGATTACTTGCAAGCCCATCTCCAGCGCATTGGCCTCGACACCGATCTTGCAAGAATGGACAGCGAACACCTTTCGATCTGCCCGGCTGTGATATCATAAATCGCTACTGGTAGGCTCGACGTCGAATGGTTGAGGAACCACGAACGGGCATTGGATAAAGAAAGAACCAATTCTAACAAAATGGAATGTGACGTGATAAGTCTTGGGTTCAGTACCTAGTAATGACTGTGCTGTTATAAAGGTGATTTGCACGAGATCACGCTCAACCGCCAGGTTTTCATCTAAAGTTTGGATACCAACTTTATGCAGGCAGAGTGAGCCCCAGGGGGTTCCCATAATCCAAAGAATCCATCCTCGGCTGTTAGCATATTAAATAAATTATCTGCCACAAACGGATTTGAACCTCACTTAGCGCTTTACCACTGAACCACCTCGCTCACAAAAAACCAATCCCAAACTATGCTACACAATGTCTGCAGAAATTCAAAATATTAATCATCTAATTTAAAATGCATTTGTAATGCAATAAAACTTCCGTTTTTTTAATTTCTCTTTAAAATACCATGGATCGTCCGTCACTTATTTCCTGTACAACTCATGATAGGTCTTGAGCTCAGAGCTTAGTAGAGCCTGTACTGTTTCTAGGTTCTTCAGGGAGCTGATTAGTACGCTCAACATTATAACAGTAACCAGCAGTGTAACAATACCCCACGCCAACATTATGTGAAGATAGATGAGAAACTCTCAGTACGCGAAAGCCGGTACATCACCCTCAAGGTGGTGTCTTTTAGGACCATTCGATGATAGTGGAGCGAAGTATTTATAAGAGATAAATACTCTGGTATATTATGTGAATATACAGAGAATAATTCTAACAGGCTGGAATGCGATATCATTAATAAAGATAAATATAATTTTATAATATAATAAAACACCTTTACCAATGAAGAATCTTGGGTTCAGTACCTAGTAGAGACTGTACTATTTCTAGGATAACTTTTCTATAGGGAGGTGATTAGTACGAGATCTCACTCAACCACCAGGTTTGCTCCCTGCTTTAGGCTCCCACGCTGAGTGAGCCCCAGGAGTGTCTCCTGATCTCAAGGGATCAATCCTCAGTTATCTTGGCCATAAATTAGTCTAAATAAATCATCCGCTACATATGAATTTGAACCCAACCTTGAATTTGAGACCTTCAGCAAGGTAATTCAGCACTCTACGACTGACACGTCGCTCACAAAAACTAATTAATCATATTACACAATGTTAGTAGCAATTCAAAACTTAATAACTTGACTTAAAATTAACAGATAATGTTTCATTTTCTTTATTAGTCATAATTATATTTATAGTTTTAAACATAATCATATGTACTACTTTGTTTCTACTCTTAAAAATATTTGAATATGTAGGTTGATATTTGGGATGTCAGAGTCTCATTTAGAATGAGTACTCAAATTATTATTTATATGCTTTAATCTTAATTGGGTTCCTTTCCAAAGGTTTGTCTTGTGTTTACCAATTTACTCATCTATTATATCTTCAATATATTATTTATATATAAATAGTGTATCTGGGGTATGTAAGAATTACAATAAGGATCGTTTATTTATTCAATTTTAAACAATGTTAATGATTCAGAAGGATTGCCATAAAATACCTTACAGGAAATGAATTAAACTTATCTGTGGACAGGGGTAGATCGGGTTACAGGTCGGTCTTCGCCCTGCCGCCTCCGGGTCTATCCATCCATCCTTTCGTCTTCATCAGGATCCGTCTAGTCCTCTCTCAGTCTAGTTTGCTTGCTCCCCTTTCTTATTTCTCTACCATCTTGGACCATAAAGGCTCCATAAGGGGACCAAAAGGTCTGTTCTTTCTTGTCCAAAACATATTCCCTTTCATGTTTGCCGCCCGCATCAGTGCCGACAATACGTAGCAGAACATAATTTCAATTAAATTGAAATTCTGTGAAGTTCATGGTAGAAGTAAATGCATTTGTCGGAAAAGCGCCCCCTCTATGCCAATTATAAAAACATGAAATGAACTTTGTATATCTCTCTAAGTTCTGTTTTGTTTCTCATCCGTATGAATAAATAGTTTATTCACATACCCGAGGAATGTATTATTAACGAAATTATTAAAGGAACTTAATTATTTAAATTTCTATAATATATTTTATTTTTTTAATCTCACATAAGAATTCGATTAATTAATACTTGTTAGTAATGCTAATTGTATTAATTTTCCAGTGAGATAATGGCTATTTATAGTTTTGAATAATAATATAATTGATTGGTTAACATTATCACATTATTTTTTTTAATCAAAATGGATTATTTGTTTTAAACAAATAAACGAATAAAATGTGTAGCTGTAATAATGAAAAATTAAAGGGACGCGAATAATCGAGGTATAAGAGAACTGTCGAATTGAAAGTTGAACAATGTTTACGTAGGTACCTCGAAATTAAATTTTATTGGATCATTTTTTGTCAAGAAAGTTTATGTGTAGAGTTCGTTAGTACTATTGCTGAACCTTATGAACCTGCTGTTGTAGATCTGATTTAAGTTTATCAAACAGCATTAATTTTAATATTATATTTATTTATATTCATTTTATACCTTCGTTTTGGCATTCGCTCAGAGCAACATATTACAATTTATATGTATGACTTGACCGATTCCATTTTCAATTACTTAAAATTATTCATCAAGGGATATTATTTACATTTCTGAGTCCTTCTTTATTCATTGCATGTATTGTGTAACTTTTAATTAATTATACTCACTTCAAATTAATTTTAACCGATTTTTATGCGTTTTCAATATTTATTTTGACAATTATTCCGCATGGTTGGCGCCCTTTATTTGTACCCCTTTTAATATTTTCTAAAAATACAAGTTATCACGAGCTTTAGTATGGACAATACAATGTAATTATGGGAAATGTGCATACCTCTGTAATAATTTCATCTAGAAATGAACGATTCAACAAACATATCAATACATCGAAATGTTAGTTGAAACTTTTATTTCCGAAATTTACTCTTTACCTACAATTACATTCAGTTTTCCTTATTAAACCACACGATATCTTGTACTTTTGGCAAATTTTAAAAATGAAACAAATAAACAGTTAAAAGGTATTGTAACTCAACTTGAATAATATTGCAGATACCTTTATTTTTTTATCTATCATTGGTTGTTTTTAGTACTAATGTTGCGTAATGAGTAGTCAAAAATACAAAACTTTTTAACAATTATTTTTTAAATACTTGTTATTGCATTTGTTCTAAAAATGATATTTCAATATATATTTGATTAAATTTCCAGTATTTTGTATATCGTAAATAATAATAAAAATTTAAAAAATACAAAGTTTGTGAAAGGACTCACATAAGTTTGTTGTTGTTGCTGAAGTTTGCGAGGTCTTGGATCGAGATGTGTGTTAGACGTCCGGAACTCAACTGAAAGGCCCCACAGAGTGTTTCT
Source organism: Arma custos (assembly GCA_037127475.1). Lineage (NCBI taxonomy): Eukaryota > Metazoa > Arthropoda > Insecta > Hemiptera > Pentatomidae > Arma > Arma custos. The sequence goes on along the minus strand of CM073761.1, from coordinate 80,590,284 downwards.
CTCCACTAAGTCTATAATTAGTGACTTAAAACTCTATTTTAACTTAACGTTAGTATATTTCGTCATTAAGTTGTTCATATTAATTTAATTCTAATTTTGTCTTTCAAGAAAAAACAAAACAAGAAACTGATATAATGTGCAAATATATTTCATTCACTCACCCCGCTATTAAATAAAATAACTTTTATAATATTTATTTAATTTTCCATGAAAAAATTTAATTTGTATTAAATAATATGCCAACATTAATACCTACTAAATCATAGTTTAGATAAGTGTGTTTTTATTATTCCCCATTACTTTTAAGTCCCAACTAAAGGGTTTTATTAACTCGTAAAATCGTTATCTCTCTAATGGCGTATAATACTTTTTCATTACTACCCTCAATTCCATGGAAAAAATTATTTTATTTTTCGTAAAATTTGTTATTAAAATTGGTTGATCTGATCAAGTTAATTAAATTTACATTTGAAAAAAAAAACAAAGCAAAAACAGTTCCGTTAATTGAACGTTCGGATAACTGACATTGGGATAATCGACGCTCCACTGTATTTGTAATTAGTGTTAGACATGTAACTAAGTATTGGACATGCATATATTACTATAGGTCGTAAGCAGGCTTTACGACCTAGAGTAACATTATTATTATTAATGATATTATTATTAGATAATAATTTAAATTATTATCTATGCTTAAATTAGAATTCCTGTTAAAGTATGGGTATATAGTAAACAGAGCTCTGTTGGCTTTATGGCACACATAATCAGTGTGGAAAGTAATAGTTAACCTTTTGTCCATATTATGTCCCAAATAATTAATCTGCTTTGTCCAGGGAACAGGCGTTCTGTTTACATTCAGTTGGGGGATATTATTTGGTCGTCTCTTTGCAAATAATATAGCTTGGATTTTATCTTGATTTATTTTAATTTTCCATTTATTGTAAAATCTATCTATTTTTTTTTAGTGCTTTTGTCAGTCTATTTGTAATTGTGTCTATAACTTGAAGTATAAAAAGCTGTATCATCTGCAAATAGGGATTTTTGTACTTTGAATAGTAACAGATTAAATAAAAGTCTTACCTACAGCAGGATTTGAACTGAGGACCTTCGGCATGGCAATTCAGCGCTCTACCACTGAACCACTCTGCTCCCTTCTTATTTTATTTTTATTATTTTTGAGTTGGCCTTATAATTTTGACACTAATTTTGTCTTTCATAAAATAAAATAAAATGAGGATCTGATACAATGTGCAAATATATTACATTCACTCTTTCCACTATTAAATGAAATAAGCTTTAAAATGATTATTTAATTTTCCATGAAAACAATTACTTTTTATTAAATGATATGCCAATACCAATACGTACTAAATCATTAGTTTAAATAAATGCGTTTTTTGTTACTCCCCATTACTAACGGCTTAACTAAAGGGTTTTATTTATTAGTAAAATCGTTATCTATCTAATGGCGAATTATGCTTCTTCCTTACTACTCTTAATTCCAGATAATATTTCTTCTTTTTTAACCCAATTATTTAATTATAAAATTCCTTCTTAGTTTATATTTATTATTATTGAGTTGGCCTTATTATTTCAATACCAATTTTTAAACATGACATTTTGCAATGCTCAAATATATTTCATTCACTCACCCCACTACTAAATGAAACAAACTTTAAAATATTTATTTAATTTTTCATGAAAAAGTTGGTTTTATTAAATAATATGCCAATATCAATACGTACTAAATCAGGTTAAATAATTTTTTTTTATTACTCTCCATTACTTCTTCGGTTTACCTACAGGTTTTGATTTACTCGTAAAATCGTTATCTCTGTAACGGAGTATTATGCATCTTCCTTACTACTATTAATTCCAGCTAATTTTTCTTCTTTTTTAGCTAATTATTAAATTCCTTCTTAGCTTAAATTTATTCTTATTAAGTTGGTCTCATTATTTTAGTACTAATTTTGGCTTTCATAAAATTTTAAAAAAATAATCTGATGCAATGCGCGAATATATTTTATTCATTCAACCCTCTAATAAGTGAAAATAATTTTAAATATTTATTTGTTGAATAACATTAGTTGACTTGATATATATGAGGAAGAAAATGATCGGGGTGGAGGCAAAAAAAATCTCTTATAAAGGGAAAACTGTTTAATTGGAAGCCGACGTTTCGACCCTCATTGCAGATCTTCTTCAGGGATATTATAGTAGGATCACACTTAACACTAGACATTTTAAAATATTTAGTTAATTTTTCATGAAAAAATTAGTTTTTATTAAATATTCTAGTGGATTTAACTGAATTCTTAGTGAATCTAAATCATCCTAGAACCCACTTTAATATTAACAAAAAATTCCATCATTACAGGCCCAATCGTTCAGGAGTTCAGTGACACGTACAGAAAAAATCGTATTTTTGATCCTACACTACCCTGCCTACTTTAAACGACTAACTTCAAGTCGAAATTAGTAAAACTTGAATCAAATGATTTTAGGTTATTCATAAATAAGAGATTAATTATTAACAACCAAACTGCCTCAGAAGCTGCTAGCTAATTTAGCAGTCGAAGTTAGCCGATACCACGAACAGTTAAGCACTTTCAGGTCCTAACTCTCTGATATTAAGTTCCAACTTAGGAGCAAGCAAACTGCTATTTTTGTAACTGTCATTTATCAACCTGAATATATATTAATAACTGCTGAAATTAAACATCATTTAGAGAGTGTTTGTGGATTAACAACTCGTCTGTATTCTACATGGGACAGCTTTAGTAGTCACCTTTAGTCCAAGAGAAATTGAATATTTGTAACAAATGGAACTGAATTATTAGAATTGAAACTATAAATTTATATGAAAGTATCGAAAGGTCATGGACATGAAGAAATTTATGTCCATGTTTGTCCTAGATCACGCTCCATCGCTAGGTTTCCCTCCAATTAAGGGGTGTCCAATGGGTGACCCTCATGGGACAGATCTCACTGGGTTCATCTAGGGATGTTAACAGAAAAACAATTTATTTGTCACGGGGTGATTCGAACCGGTTTAACTAATCTGGCTAACTAATCGTGATCGCCCAAGTTGCAATACTAACATTTATTCCACACAACCCTAATCTAACCATTACTATTTTAAAGTAAAATAAATAACAATTTTTATCAAGGAATGATGTTTTAATGAATATTATATTCATAACTATGAAGTACCAGAAAAGTAATTGGTCTAAAATACCAAAAAGTAATCTAAACAGTGCCTTACCATAAATATGAACAGCAATAAATAATTCTTCGAAATAGAGACCTTGGTACCTTCGCATTTCCACTTTAAGGGTTTGGGAATTTTTTTGAATGGGTTATAATGGGTTGTCGTTAACCCGAACTAACCAGACCCTCGAACAACTTATTCGGTTGGGGACGAGAAGGAATCAATACATCCAGGTACGACTCTGAAGCATATCTTCAATAACTGTAGTGTTTAGGAAATAGTTATTATTATTTTTACTTTTAAACATGCTTATTTCTCGTTAATAAATTAATTCATTAATAATTTTAACCATCCCGTTTCACTGTTTGTGTAATTACTCATTCAAAAATTTCTTTTAATTTGTTCCCTCAAATATAGAAAAACTCTGTACCACTAGAACCAATGAAGTGTCTTTGGTTAAGTATGTTGTTGAGACTCAAACTGTTTCTAGGGCAACGGTAGTGCAGGATGTTGACTTGTTCGAGATCACGCTCAACCGCCACATTTTCCCCCAATTTAGGGTAACCACTTTATAAAGGCCGAATAGGCCCTAGGAGGGTCCATCCCCGTAAACAATTTATCTTCCATAGCTGGTTTTGAACCCGGGATCTTTTGCACAGTAACTCAGCGTCACAAATCTAGAAGCTAATGAATATTATAAGGGTTGATAATGTAAATTGATTTTCCTTTTGAAGAAATCTCCCATCAGTTGAATTAAGGTCAGGGGGCGATTTTATGGGGGGATTTTACAGCGGGCCCGATCCCACTTAATACTTCATTTGTTTTTTCTCAATAATATTAAAGTTGGTCAGAATGTAAAGTCTCTAATCTGGAGGGCTCCTCATCTTGAAGTAAGAAGGATCCATTTAAAAGAAGATTCTTTTGGTTAAAAATTTCTTTTACCTTTCTTTTTTTTGTTAAAGTGTAAGTAATCGGGTACAAATGCAATCTTTTTTTTTAACTGTAAGCAATGTGTATATCTTTTAAACAAGCTCAGTTTTCAGTCCTGAAGTAAACAATTGGAGCCTTCAGCGTTTCAAGATAAATGCTCTTTCAATGTTAGAATATTTATTTTCTGAAAACAAGAAGTGTTCAAGAAAAATTAAAAAGTAAGTAGAATGATTATTCTTTAATCGTTAATCTAACACTCACCCAGTTACTATGATTATTTAAAGAAATACAATGAATCTAAGTGTTGTAACATAAGACGGGTTTCCGATTTGGAAAAAAGATGGACGTGATACCTGAAGTCAGAAATCTAGCATGATTATAAAATATTATTTATTTTAGCATTGAATCATATATTAACTTAATTAATAACACAATCTGTAATTTTCTCTCTCTCTCTCTCTCTCTCTCTCTCTCTCTCTCTCTCTCTCTCTCTCTCTCTCTCTCTCTCTCTCTCTCTCTCACTCTCTCACTCTCTCTCTCTCTCTCTCTCTCTCTCTCTCTCTCTCTCTCTCTCTCTCTCTCTCTCTCTCTCTCTCTCTATCTATCTATCTATCCTATCTCTCTATTATATGATATACCATTTTTAGAATTTTCAACAGTTCTAAATTCAAAGGAGGAAAAACTGTTGTATTGTTACAGATTCTAGGACTATAGTGACTTATGTTATCGATGCTAACTACTTAGTGTTAACCTGGAAAAGTCCCTACTTACTTCGAATCAGTTCCCGGCTTGAACAGGAAACCTCATTTCCATTTTCAGCCTCTATCTGGTCTGATTAGCCACAGATTCATTATCCTGGCTCAACTGTTAAACTGATTTAAAAACGATTTTACGATCAACAGATCATTCTCTCCTCTCGTGTTTGGGACACACAAATACATTAACCACTTCTATTTGAGTTTACATCACGTTCTCATGTTACACATCCAGTATAATACAGTATCTTAGATATTTTAAAAGCTGGAGGTAGAAGTAACTAACCGATATTTTTGCGAAGTGATATTCTGGTCTGTATAGACACTGGAAGATAGCAATTCCAGTGTCTATACAGACCAGTCTTTACAAAGTTGAGAAATTATCAATAATAATTTCGTTAAAGATAATAATAATAATAAATACGTAAAAGAAATAATAAGATAAATTTATAGATTCAAAGCGAATTAAATAGTATTGGAACTAAAAATATTAAATATCGGAAATCTGAAAATCTTTGGAATCTAAACAGTCGAACAGTCGTCTTCAGTCGATCGTTCTTAGAGAGACAACCGACAGGCCTCACCCGATTACAATTCATAGTAACACAAAAAGTGATGGTATTTATAAAGAGTTTCTGAATTGAAAAGAAGATAGACTTAATGCCTGACCTCAGATATCCAGCGTCGCTTGCGTTTTTTAAAAGATCACGAAACAAAAATAATAATTACAAAGATTTTTCAATAATGCTGACAATGATGTATAAATATATCAACCATTATTCCTACGAAATGTTAGGTATAACTGAAATAAGAATAACGTTACTTTATGACATATCTGAAACACTGAAGTGGTAATATGATTGCTATCAATAATATCTCCAACTTGTATAATATCCATCCATGTTATCCTTTTGAAAATTAAAAAAAAAATATTTTTGGAGCCATAACATCAATTACACAAGGGAACAAATTTTTATTAATTTTTTGTTGCATGGAGTTTTAGGCCTGTTGTTTACTAATTAGAGGTTGGTGATTACAAATCTAGCCTCAGTTTTTCTCCAGCACCTTTTGTTTTTGGCAAACAGCTGATAGACATATATTTGTACTAGTCACATTCAAACTTCAATTCAACTGAGTTGTTTAGTGAAAAAGTTTGTGCTCTTGTGTTAAATAACAATGTCCAAGTTAAGAAATATCTGTAGAAACGATCCAAACTATTTCTGTAACATTTGTGGTGAATATACATTCAAAAATTGTAGGCTAAGTGTGTCAGAGTTTATAACACAGGTATATTTTGATTACTTTGGATTCGCTTTGGACATCCGTGACAAGTACTGGATCCCTCATATGGTATGTAAAACATGTGTTGAGTCTTTGAGATTATGGGCAAATAAGAAAAGACCCCATTTTAAGTATCAAACACCAATGATTTGGCGGGAACCTAATAATCATCAAGATGATTGTTATTTTTGTGTGATTGATATTAATGGAATTAATAAAAATAACCGATCGAAATGGTCTTATCCAAACTTGTTATCTGTTACTCGACCAGTCTTGTTCTCTGGCGATGCACCAGTACCCCAAGCTTCTTCATCTGTACAAAATGATCATGATATAGAAAAACAAAACTATTCTTCAAGTGATGAAAGTCGGACAAGTGATTCTTACCCTGATTTTACTTCTGAGCCCCAGCTCTTTAATCAGGAAGACCTCAATGCATTAATCAGAGATCTTGGTCTTTCTAAAAAGACATCGGAGATTCTAGCTTCTCGATTAAAGCAAAGAAATCTTTTAACCCCAGAAACAAGAATTTCATACTATCGTAACCGAGAGGCGGAATTGCTGTCATTCTTTTCTAAAGATGACGACTTTGCTTTTTGTTCAGATGTTCCTGGTTTATTGAAAGCAATGGGAGTACAGAAGTATGATCCAAATGAATGGCGTTTATTTATTGACTCCTCTAAACGTAGCCTGAAATGTGTACTTATGCATAACGGCAATAAGCTGGGTTCGATACCGATTGCACATTCAACTACAGTCAAAGAAGAATATGCTACTGTAGCTTCTGTAATGGATAGAATCAAATACAACGAACAAAAGTGGTTGATAAGTGTTGATCTAAAATGGTGAATTTTCTTCTTGGACAACAAGGTGGATATACAAAATATCCATGTTTTATTTGTTTATGGGACAGCAGAGCTAGGTCTGAGCACTGGATTAGAAAAGATTGGCCTTCCAGGCAATCTATGGTTCCGGGACAACTGAATGTAATAAATGAGCCCCTTGTGCCCACGGATCGAATAATACTGCCACCTTTGCATATCAAACTAGGGCTCATGAAACAATTTGTCAAAGCTTTGAACAAGGGTGGTGATTGCTATAAATACATCTCTAAGAAGTTCTTTAATTTGAGCCAAGAAAAAATTAAAAATGGAATTTTTGATGGTCCCCAAATAAGAAGGTTGATAAAGGATGAAAACTTTATTAGTTACATGACTGATATTGAAAAAAATGCCTGGAATGAATTCGTTTGGACTGCTCAAAATTTTCTGGGAAACAAAAAGGAAGAAAGCTATGCGGAGCATATTGAACTAATGTTGTTACACTTCCAGCAGCTTGGTTGTAATATGAGCATCAAAGTACACTTCCTCCACAGCCATTTGGACCGTTTCCCTGAAAATCTTGGTGATCTGAGTGAAGAACAAGGGGAACGGTTCCATCAGGACATTCGAACTATGGAGGAACGTTACCAAGGTCACTGGAATGCTCACATGATGGCGGACTATTGTTGGAGCATTAAAAACAGCCCCCGTGAACCGAATCAAGCCAGATAATCTTACAAGAGAAAATTTTTTGATATGTAGTGGTAATTTTTTTAATAGTTTTCTTAATAAAAAATATTTTCATCTTAAAAAACAGTTTATAATTATAACCCCAAAAGTAAAGCTGATACAAACAAACTGACTTCAGATCTTAAATCAGCACCTCGAGGAAGTAGAATATTAGTCAAAATATTTCATGCAACAAAAATGTTGTTCCCTTGTGTTATTGTAATACAAAAATTATAAATATAGTTACATTTATAAAATCCATAATTAATAATGAAGACTAAATCCATTAAAATTTTCCCATAAGAAAATAGCCTGCAATTCTAACCAACTTTTAGCTTGGTATCATATTGTTAATAAACATCATCCTCGGAGAACATTAATGATGAAACAAGGAATTGGTAGGTGCAGATGGCAAACATATAATTAATTTAATCCAAAATTTAGGATTGGGATCAACAGAAATTTTTTGTAAATCTAATCTTTCCAGGAGAGAGTTGATGAAATTCGACCGTGTTTAAATTTAAGAACTGTATTGAGTTAAGAAAAGATTTAGCAAAAGTCTAAAAAAGTAGTCAATATAAGGGTTATATAAACGGAAAATGCTATTATAAGGGCATATACGGTAAGTAAATAAATTGTGTTCTCTGGTGCATTCTGCACCATAGGTGATATGGTTGCTTAATAATCTTAATGTGAATATGATTGATTATTGTTTGGTTTAAAGTTAATAAATTATCTACTATGTGAATTGATTTAATCGAAGAAGATAATTTTAAAAGCCTCCGAATAGATTATTTTACATTGATGAACAAGGATATATATTTTTTTTTATATTATTGGATCGGATCATTTCTGTCTAACCTGGAAGGTCTAGAAAATCGAATGTTTGCAAATCGTGTAAAGTAATCAACCCAAATATAAAGGTATCATTAAGAAAATAAATTTCTGGCAAATCTACCAATTCCATAGAAAAACCTAATCCCATGAGGATCCTTTAATTAAAAAATCATAACATCATAAAAATTAATATTAAAATGCATTACAAAATAAAAAGGAAAGTTCATTTTTACTCACCTGCACAATATATATATATATGTATATTTGTATATCACAGAACTATGTACGCTTTATTTGTCACACTATAAAAATAAAATATAACCTACAATCTCTTATATCCTAAAAAATATGCAGATTGGGGTTGGGACTGAATTTTTATTTTTATTTCTTACATTTTATTTTAATATAACATTCATAAAATGTTTATATTTGTTTTTCACATGTATTCCTTTTCATCTCAGCATAATTTAAAAAATTTTTAATAGTAGAACTGTTATCTGTTTATGTTGTTTATTAATTTTAGTATGTTTTCATTCTGCTGATGAATAACAGTGCATAATTATTACTTACTTACATTAATTATTGATTACTGAGTCGTTGATCATAGCTATTGCAGTGTAAACATTTTATGATGTAGTACGAGGTGGCTGGTCGGAGATAGACTGGACAATTTTTTGGAACTTGTAAGTACACACTATCTAATTACAACTAACACGTGTCATTTTAAATTTTTTTTGGTGTGCTGTTTAATGTTTTTATTTTAAAAAGTCTCATTTTTCACTGTTAGGGCATGAATATGAGACAAACCTGGTCTCGAAATGTCACCTGAAGAATTTTAAATAAAGAAGGAAATAAAATAATATATATATATATATATATATATATATATATATATATATATATATATATATATACATATATATATATATAATATTGAATATTCATAAACAAGAGCGAGATTGAGGATCCATTGGTGGAAATAATAACATATAAGTATCAGCAAGATTAGTCATTTATTATCTAGGTACATAATTTAGCTCAACGAATGACCTTAGCCTAGATATTGCTACTCATGTTTCTTTGTTTTATAAAATTTTCTAAGATGTGAGTCTCATTGCCCAGTGTTGTCAAACGCCTCAGAAGCATCAGCTTATCAAACACTTAAAGAAATGAAGGAGGGAAGAGATTTTTCAGAGAATATTTAGACATTTAAAAGATGGGACTGCTCTGACGAAATAACCATGAACAGTATGAGCATTTTACGTTGAAAAATGTACATATGTTTACTAAAACTGGAAGACTACACTGGCAGACCATATTTCTTGAATGGATTATTCCGGAGAGATTTCATGTCAAAAGAACTGCAAAAAAATAATAACAAAAAGTGGAAAGCCCTAGAACAAGCAAGCCAGGTGTATTTAATTTAAGTTTAATTAATATGATTGTTGTCTCGAGAAACCTGCTACAAATCTGAAACTGGATAGTTGCTTTGCAAGACTGAGCTAACTGGAGGAGGTTTTTAGAGGATCATTTTAGATAATGGAATCTGGGCTGTCACCGTATTTAATGCTGACAAAATAGTAATAAAAAAATATCACAAAAAATGGTGTAAACATTATATTGTTTAAATGGTATATATTATATTATAGAAAATGAAAAAGTAGGATACATAATACCGTTAAAAATTAATCAATAACAGTAATTGACCTGGTAAAACTAGGAAAAAAAGCATAAAAATAAATGGACAAAATTGTACCATTATAGTTCAGAAGGCAGCAAGACTAAGTATTAAGAAACCATTGAAAAGGAAAGGAATATTAAGGAGTGTACAGTGGAAGAATAGTAATTGTAAATGAGTAATTATAATTAAGAAGGCAGTTAATTGAAAGGGATTTACCATTATACATTTGGATTAGCTAGAAAATTACACAAACACACACACACACACACACACACACACATATATATATATATATATATATCAAGTTTCCATGGCCATTATTTATACACAAAACTGCAGTGGTTTCTGATTTAGACCGTGTTGTTAAATTTTTCTTCGCCAACGTTTCGCCAGACATACTGCTAGCTTCTTCAAACAGTTTAAATGTAAACAGAATAAATATATGAAGTAGGGTAGGCAGGAAATGGATAAATAATTGTTATTAAAATTAAATTAAATTAAGATAAAACACTTGCGTCTGAGCTATACAAGCATATATAGGCATTGAAGGAAAGCTGTATAAATATTTATATATAGATAAATAAACAAAAAAACAAATAATACACAATTTCAATGGAAAGACGAGGGGAGTTAAGTTATATATTGAATAAAAACGGAAAGGATAAAAGGTAACTAAAGAAAGTTTTTCTATTGTACTCTTCACATATCTCTATTTAAATATAAGTAAGATAAATGAGAACGTAAATTTGTGAGAATATTATTAAAAAAGGAAAGGGCAAAACGGAAAAGATTATAAAATTTACTAAGTTAAGATAAAACCATAAGTGAAAGTTTGACACTTTTTAAAAATGTTTTAATATTTAACTCCTTATGATTCTATTTTTATTTTACTTTGTTTCTTTTTCACTGAATGGTAATTTTTTTTGTTTTAATTTAAGCCTGAATTCCTCTTTTTCTCTCCTAAACTCGAACACTTGTATTCATTATTCTGATATATGATTTTGTAAGGGTTGTAAAATATAGACTAAAACATCACGATACGTAAACAGTAAAATCTTAAAAAACTAAATTTTTAATTTCTGGCAACACCTCAACTACATCCTCCAAGATTTTTATTACACTCAAAATATATCTGTATTATTTATAAGAAGAAATAATTATATAAATTTAAACTGTGTTCTAATATACTTCTAGACCTTGTCTATAAGTCAGTACTGTAAGTACCTCCTATTACTTATATATTTCTTATGCCTTCTTTTCAGTGACTATTTGAGATTTTACTTTAAAAAAATAAAAGTTGTTCTTTTGACTGGAAATCTTTCCCCTATGGTCATATTTCCTGTTGATGTTTTATAAATATTTACTATTTATAAAACAAACGATATAGGCATTTTAATAAACTTCATTACTTAAAAATGTTTATTTTTCATGTGTTTTTTTTCATTATTTTTCTTCATTAATTGGCTATAGTTCTTTTCATATTCATTAAGCTTATTAATGTTTCAGAAAATAATTTGATTATTACGGAATAATAAAACTGAAAAACTTAAGTAAACGCCATCTATAGAAAATGACAAAAAAAAAGGACAAAAATATTTATACTTATTTTGTATAAAACTTTACTTACATTATCTAAAGTTTGGTTGTAGATTAAAATCAAGTGTAGTTAATTTATCATATTTTTTTACACCAAAATTTAAAATGATTTTTGTTACACCACTTACTAGTCTCTCAGCCTACTTCTTGGTCAAATTGTCTAATGACAACATTGAGTTCAGACTAGTATCTACCGAGTTAGTAATAGTTCCTGGTGCTATTGTGGTCCCAACTACTCAATGAATGGATTTCCATAAATCGTTCAACTAAACTCTGCATCCATCAAAGTGATGACAAAGTTGGGCTGTGGCTTGACTTTAGTATCCATATCAGCTGTTATAAATAATGATTATTTACTATTTCAATAAAATAAAATTAAATAATAATTTAAAAAAGTCATGTTCTAGATATGCTTGTAATATAGCAAGTGCAGTCTTCGAAACTATACTAAACCAAAAGAAAGAGTATGACAAAAGACGCATGATGTTGGTGACTAGTTTTTTAATAAAGGCTGAACCTATTGAGGCATATTCTCAATTGATTAATGAAGACTTATTCCTTGTAGCTGCTACATGTCAGCAACAACTTACTAAGTGTCTTAGTTTCAGACCAATAGATCTAATATCACTTTATTGTATTTTCATTTTTTATTTTTAATGTCATTTTTAATACATGTGCCATCTGGTAGGGAACTAAGCTTATTTACAAATGCCACTGCCACTATAATGGGCGGATGTAAAACTGATTGGCCTAATTGTTTTATATTAGTAGGAATTATTGTAGCATATATATATTTATGACCAGCATTAATAGACCGAAAAAATGTATGTCTAGTTTACATCGATCAACTCTTATGAATTTAGAAGTATACAACTGCATAGATAATGTTGGTAAATTTTACAGTTCATATTCAAGATACTATTTTGGCATTCCTCTTTAATTGTTCGTTTTAAATGTATATGTGATCAGTTTTTTCTATTTATACACACACACACACACACATATATATATATTAATTATTTTCTTAATGTATATATGTTTTAATTATTTTCTATAAACTTGTTCAAAATGAAACAAGATGCAATCAAAATTATAATTAACAATACTACATTAATAATCTACTTATTCAATTAATTCAACTGATTAATGGGTAATCATCAATTCAAAGGGAATATTTTATTCTTAAACAAAATTACTTCTTTTGGAGAAATAAATTTATAAAAGCCATGTTAAAACACCAATTAAAACATGATACCCTCTATAACTTTTATACTAATTTAGAAATTATAAGAAAGAAAGTTCAATAATTTCCCAATTTGTTGCTAACATTTTAAAACACATCAGGAATTTTTTTATATGTGATATAGATTCAGGACCATGATAAACCTAGGGAACAATAATAATATCGATTACGGAATTTTGTGGTTCTAATTACACTGGAATCCTACATCTCTTCAACACAAAAATGAGTAGAGTTTCTTCAGGTAATACTACTTATAAAAGTTATTTTCATCAGCCTTTCCAATTGTCCGTTTTTGTGAGGTCAATGCATCTCTGATCAAGTTTGAAATCTGAACTTTGTCAGCTTTTTCAGTAAATCAGCCAGGGTCTATCTCCAAAAGTTAAAATTTTAATAGTGTTTAGTTTAATGATGTCCGCAATCCTCTTTTCTATTTTCTGTTGACATATTGTTTGTGAATATTACAAGGGACCTTCTGCAACCTTACAGAACTTCTGCAATCATTCAAGTTTTTAAGGACTTATCTCTATAAAATTATCATACTTTGCACCTACTACCTTCTTCGCCATGTATATTTAGTTTTTCCCTCATCTCCCTTTAAGTTCAACAGCAATATTTTTTTAGATTTCCAGAAAAGGATTCATACTTTTGTTTTTAATAGTTATTTTGATCGTTATATACGTTTTTATTGTCCATTCCTAATAAAAGGGTGAAGTTTAAAATGAATAGATAAATAAAATATATTGTTTTTTAAAAATATATTTATTGAAATTTACAACCGTATACAGAATATATCCAGTTAATATAATGAAAGATAAATCATGTCCCGATTAAATAAAATATTAAATTAGAATATTATTAAAGATAGTTGTTTTAATACTAAGGAAAAACAACCTGTCCAACTTTTTACCAATCAAAAACCTGTTTCTATATATTTAGCTAATATTTTTAACCTGTTCTTGCATTTTATACTTCAATTATTTTGTATATAACAATTTATAGTCAGGAAAATAGCTTAACAACAAAATAAAAACATATCACTACTGTTATCTATACCATAGCCCTCCTACTCTAAAATTGAATTAGTTTACTCAGTATTCAAATATTTTTATAATCAAAACAAAATCAGTTGGCTTCTGCTGGTACATTTCATTCAAACTATTAATAATGCCTTTATTTTAAAAAGTCAATGCAATTTCTACGTCCACCCCCTCAATACTATTGAAACAAATAAAAATATTTAAAACATATTTATGATTATAATAAAGAAGGTGCCGTTAGACATTATATGTATAGTATGTGTGCATGTAATTTTTTTTTAGCTGAATTTCATAATCTGTCCAAATAATTTCTACATCATTGGCAATCATGTGTCTCTCATAAATGTTGGCCATAATATAACATTCATGATATAAAACCTCAACATTATTGAATGATATTTTTATATCTCTTATTATACTATCACCATACAATACAATCACAATCTGTACTCTTCATGTTGTCTAAAAATATCTAAGAATACATATAAAGAAGAAAAACAGCAAGCTATTGATGACAAGCTGAAACAGCGTCCCCGTAATATACATAAAAAACCTGCCAGACCATGCAAATGTTCAAGTAGTTTTATGTTATTGTATTATTAATTTTATGTTTTGAACCTTAGCCAGCTTTAAAAAAACAAATTTTCTACTACAAAGATCTGTGGGAGCTGCCTGGCTACAAAAAAAAAACACAGAAATTCTGAGACTATTTTGATATGATCAAAGTTAAATTGACAGTTGATTCTTGAAAATCTACTTTGGTAGCAGCCTCTCGATTATTTTCAATGGTTACCCCTTGGATTCTGTTGATGAAGACACCGACAGTGATTAAGTGATAATGTTCTTAAACGTTGCTTAAGTAAATATTTCGCATTATATAATTATATGGAGCGAAACGCAACAAGTGGATTATTATGTCCATTTTATGGCCACGAGTACAATGGCAAGTCCAAAAATGGAAGATGTTTAGTAGTAGAATTTCACAGTAAAATGTGATTTAAAGTTTTGATTTTTGATCGATGACCAGAAGAATCCAAGAATGATTTATTATATCCACTCCCTAGGCGGCAGCGAGCGCTATTTATATCAAGGTCGAATGATCTAGACGCGCGGAAGAGGGGGGCCGTTCGGGGATATTCTAGAACCTTCTTACTCTCTTCCGCCGGTGGACTTAAGACGTTAATCCCTTCCGCCCGCCTTTCTCTCTCTGATCGTAACACTATGAATCAGTGAAGGTGTAAATTTAAATTATTAGGAAAAAAATTATTAAACAATACTTTTATTAATCAAAATAGGATCCTTCACTTTCAATACACTTCTCCTAACGTGAAACAAACATTTCTATCCCCGCTCTATAGAAATTAGGTGTCAAGGAAGAAGCGAAGTCTTGGAAGGCCGATTTCTACGTTGTCCATTTTTTTATTTCTTTAAACATTATCCAAACATAGGAAACAGTAAAAACCAGTTGGAGAAAGGTCCAGAGAACATGGTGGGTTAGGAAGGACCTCTATATTCAGCTCCTGAAAAAAAAAGATCTGGGCCTCGGTTAATTCATGTGGTACCCATATTTACAGCTTTTTTGTCTTGCCAAGCTCCTTAAGATGCCTGGAAACAGTTGTGAACCTCCAAGTTGTGAACCTGATCACGAGTAGTTTGGGAAGGGCCCGCTTCGACCAGCTCTTTCAACTTTTCGTTGTCCAACTTAGTCTTCGGCCTATCACGTTCTTTGTTGGTAAGGTCATAATCCCCAGACCGAATTTTTTCAAACGAACGCATTCATTCGCTCACTGTATCTTCACCGTAAACAATATTCATGTTTCGGAACGCCTCCGTGACGCTATGGCCAAGTTTAAATTCGTAGAGAAAAATTATACGAATTTCCGCGGAAGACATAATTTTATTCTTATTTATTTTTAAAACGTTGCTTCACTTTCGAAAGGAAAAGTAAGATTGATTATGAAAAAGGTTTAAGTGATCTTTCAAACGGTACCTATACATAACATAATTGAGTAGAAATAATCTAATCCCTAATGAAAAGAAAACTGTAAATAAACGAAACTGACATTTCATCCGTTACGACC
Source organism: Arma custos (assembly GCA_037127475.1). Taxonomy (NCBI): domain Eukaryota; kingdom Metazoa; phylum Arthropoda; class Insecta; order Hemiptera; family Pentatomidae; genus Arma; species Arma custos. The sequence continues at coordinate 80,574,082 of CM073761.1, read as the reverse complement.
CAATACTACGTACAAAGTTTTTAATTTAAAATTTTAGTATTTATATAATGCACTGAAAGCGAGCTAATGAAGAAAAAAGAGCCATTTCTTATCTTTTTTAAGGACGCAAAGTAATAAAAAAAATAAAGGTATCTGAAAATTTGTATGTTCTGCAAGATAATTAATATATAAAACACACTTGAAAATGAAATTATTACAAAATGCATTTTTTCTTAACCCAAATGATGTATATGGGCATTTCTCTACTAAATGGAAAATCATTGTCCTAAGCAAATTTTATATAATAAATTTTAATATTTCTCATTTGTTTGTATGAATAATGATAAAGTGTTAGGTATTCTTGTCACGCCACAGCTTATTTAGTAATTCAATAATGTAATATTTATTTAAATCAACCTCAAACACCTCAAAACACAGTCCCCTGGTATGTCACTTTTCCCAAATTACAAGTCTTGTGACCAATATTATTTTTTTTGCTGTTGATACTAAATAAAATGTATTAAAATACTTTTTAAAAAACAGTCAGCATCTTTATAAATCACAATTATATACTTACTATAAAAATTTAATCAAAAAATCTCGACGTGAATGCTGTGCTCAAATTTTTTAAACAGTCCCCTGATAAAATTTGAAAACCGCGCTTAAGTCAAATTTTGTATTGGCGCGAACCGTTAACATCGTGAAATAGAGCGAAGTCAGTGTGAAGTTCGTTCGGGTGTATAGCTGGGTGGACAGTTGCTATTTTCTTAGTGCCAACACAGTCTGCTAGTGAACTACGAGCCTCGGCCGTTGGATATAACAGTCCCTTGTTAGCCATTTTTTTTCCTATTTTAAGAGTTTTAATTACAAATATTTGTTTAAAAGAATTGATTATTAAGTATGTAGCCGCATTTGTTTCCTTAATGTTATAAGTTTAGATGATTTTGTTTTATTCAATTTACATGTAAAAATGACAGTCCCCTGTCAGTTCATAGCACAGGGGACTGTTTTATAACACAGGAGACTGTTTTCTTTAGTTTTTTCAAGTCTGACATGCTGGATTGCGCATATGATCAAAATCATTAACAATATCGTCTCTTTCTTAGGTAGTATCTCAAAATGCCACCCAAATAGAAGCCGGCCAAAACAAGAGAAGAAATATTAGAATAAAAACGTATAGCTGAACGTTTAAGATATCAGCATGACCCACAAAAAAAGAAGAAATGAAAGAAAAAGAAAGACAGAAATACCAAAAGAAAAAGGCACAATTTACGATTTTGGATAAAATCGTGTATAACTCAAAAACCAGGACGAAAATAAGTGGGCTTTTCAAAGAGATATATTTAATTTAATATTGTCCTTCATTTTATTCACAATCATTCTCAACATTTCATAAAATTTGCTTAGGACAGTCTTGTATGGGCAAGTTTCCAGATAGCAGAGAAACACCCATATATTGCTCTAATATGGGAATTTTCGGAGATCAAGAGATTTCCAATAATGATAGGCGATTTGAATTTAAGAATTTTACATTCAGTGGACGCCGAATTGAATATTCAACAAATTTTATTCTTTGAGTTCACCTCTCACGAATTTAATTAAGATTATACATTTCTAAGGTGTTCAACTCTGTTCTGAAGTAAAAGTGTTCCTACATTTGTTTTATTTTTTTTTATTCGAATGGAGCAATACGTCTTTCGTCTCAAGTCAAGTGATCAAGAATCAACGGAAAAATAATTTGGACCACTAAATTTGAAGTGAAAAAACAGGAATTTTTTAAAAAATTAGACCAATGATTGGTAGTTCTTGTGGAATGTACCTACATACATTGAGTTCACAATTACGCAGCTATTTTCGTTATGTAGTCTGCGTTCTTTAGGCTTTATATTGACTTTGTTGAATATTATAAATATTTAAACCTTGATAATGTGTTTTTATTATAATATATAGAAAAAGTGGATATGATAAAAAAAAAACATGTATATAACATATCATATATATTTAGAAATAGCGCTCTAGCTTTAGAAAAAATAAAATTCAAAAACGAAACATCATAAAAGTTCTTAAAATACAGAACAGAGTAACATATTTTTACCAAGACAAGGTTATCCTGCCCTAACTAGCATTATAATAATATTAACATTAAACATAAATTATTATTTATGATCTTTATCAAGACAGTATTCATAGATATACTCCAGTTAATGTTTGGAGGAAATGATCCAGTTTAACTATAAAAAATATAAGAGCTAAATTTACAAAAATCCTTAATTACATTATCTGATTTTTTTCTTTCATAGTACAGTATATATCATTGGAAGCACTCCAAATAAAAAAAGAAAACAATCATTGTGACACTCATACTTCACACGAAATGTGTATTACATTAAACATATAATAAATATGTGTGTGAGTTAAATTAAGTTTTAATAGGCCACTCCTAAAAATGAGCCTAATTTAAATAAACTTATAAATTAAATCTCAAGGAATGAAAGTGAATACCATTCCTCATTATTGCATTATAGATTCCAAACAACAAACATTTCAAACTGGTATTATAATATGTCCTTGGTCTATGTATAAGTGAGTAAATAGGAGAAAATATTTATTAATAAAATATTACACTTAAAAAAAAGGTTTAGCATAAATACTTGATATTAAATAAATTCTTTCAGCTTTTTATAAATACGACTATTTATGTCGGGCATGAATTGCTTAATGACTCTTTGCCCCGTTTTTTTGTTTTGTTTTTTAATTTAAACAAATTATATTTTCCAATCTCAACAGTTCTATCTTCAATGTCTGTTTAAGTAAAAAATTGAAAATTTAAAAATCAAAATTACGCTGTGGCGTATTCAATACTTATAATCCAAAATCCTTCGTAAAATCATCGATGCTTCTTACTTTGTTACGAACAAAGTAATCCATAATGACCTTAATGTCCTGTTTGTCAGTAATTTGGCCCGAATCCGATATCAATTTTTTCATGACAAACTTTATTCCCACTGAAACCTGGCAACCTCTTGAATACCTGATAACCCTCCGAGCCGTCTGAAAAGAAGATTGCCCCATGACCTTCCAAGTTGAATTTGTTATTCGAGTACTACCGTTATGCAGTGTCTCTAGCTTTGAAATTGTTTCGGTTTTTCATGTAATAATTATATGAAATTACGATGAAAATATTACGTATATTTTTATGAGGGGAAGATATATGCGTATTAATTACGGCATTAAAGAAAGACAGATTATGAAACGATCAGGTTCAAATAAAGCAATTAAAAGTAAGTAAAAATAATAGAGATTTGAAATTAACTAAAATATTCTGATATTTTTAATAAATTTTTTAGGTATTATTCGATATAACCCGAGTGCCTACGATGGCACTCTGTAACACCCCCGGCTTATCTGGAAGGGAATGGGGTTGTGAAAGGAAGGAAAGAATAGTAACACATAAGAAGAATAAAGAAAATTAGGAGAACGTACTCTTACTAAGAACTAAGCAATATAAATAAAATGACTATATTTATTTTTATTTAATAATAAAACCAAATTATTGACAAATATAAAAGAAAATGTTTAATAACTTAATAATAAAACCAAACTGTTGAAAAATGTTAGAATGGTTAAAAATTCTGTAATTACTACACTACTGGTACAACCAGTTCCCCCACTTATTTGCTAGGACAAGAAAATAAAAAAAAAAACAATAAGGGAATATTATAAGTCTCAGAACAAAAATTATAGCCTGATACTCCACGGTAATCAATGAGTCTATCCCCAGAAATTAAATTGTTCACATGTACCTTGTATAACGTGTAGCGATCCTCCCATCTGATCGATTCCGCAGTGACCAACACCAATTGTCTCCAACCTCTCACACTGCGACGTTACACCTCTTTGCACACGGGACAGACTGACCCCTTCCGAGCGATCGCGATCTCCCTCTCCCACGCTGGCCACCGTCTAGACGCAACCTCAGCATCCTTGACGATCTCAGCCCCACGATCGCTCGACTAAATGATTTAATTAAACTTATTTACGGCCAGTCCCGCCACGGTTCTGTTACATCACCCTCCCCTTTACAAAAGAGTGGAACCACGGGGTCCACTCATACAATACGCCGTGGAGTACCAATGGTGGCTGAAACTTAATCCTACACTACACTGTATACACTGCCACTATATACACTCCTGTCAGTTGGTGCTGGCTTCTGTGCGCCCACCGGGTCGATGTATGGTCCTGGTTGTCAATTCTTCCAGAGCTCTGGCATCTTGTATTCGTTGAGTAGCCTTGGACTGTCTGTTTCCCAGCCACTTGCGTAGGCCCCAGGTTCCAAGGACACCCAGCAACAATAGCGCCAAGGTCGTTGTGGCACTCCACGTCCACCATCTTCGGTTAACCCGTTCTTCCTGTATCCTTTCAAGCGCACGCCGAAGGGCCAAGACCCGAACTTCATCAGCGGCCCACTGACCCGCTCCCAGGTCTCCTTGCTGCTCCAAGGACTTCCAAGCCTCTGGTAGGTCTTCCCTCCTAATTGTCGTTTTTTCGGACCCTATGTGTAGAGATATAGGGTCCACGATCTGTATTTCCTTCTCCAACGTCGTGTACGTCGTCCCTCTGGAGCGGGGGAGCAGCCAGTAATCTGCTGTTTTCAGTGTACAAGACTCTGTTGCCTCCCATTCTCCATCACCGTCCAAAATAATCTCTCTGGGTTGCTGATTTCTGCAATTTATCGTTGCCTTGGTTGGCTCGTTGACACTAAAGAGCCATTTCTCTCTCGCCTCGTCCCAAATCCAAGTATCCAGTTGCGGGTCACGTAGTGCCCTCCATTTACACAGCGGTTGACCACTCTGCTCATCCCCAAAGAAGAGAGTGCTTAAGCAGGTCACTCGTCTCCGCTCCATCAACGGAAACAGCGCGGGGCACACCCACGGCTGGGATGTCCGGCACCGTGACAGGTCCCCTTTCTGCAGAAGTGCATAATATTGTCTATCCACTGACACAAGAAAACTGTCCACTGACGTCTCTAATACCACCTTGTGCGGCACATCCACACTCCGTATCGGCATAGGTTGTACCCTATAGAGCTTGAAGGCTTGACCTGACCTAATCAAAGGGAGATCTATAACAACATGCACCGAAGTGGATGTGGCCACTCCATGGACTGCAGCGGCCTGGTAATAATGGTGGGCATCCTCGGGACGAGTACCTGTGAACAAACCAATTCCTGAGGGCAGAACATTGACCACCGTTTGGAGAATCTCACTCAAGGAGTGGGGAGACAGAAGGGCCTGACTCACTGCCCCCCATGATACCCTTTCTAATCCCAAATACAATTCCCTCAAATCACCACTGGCTTTCAGAGCCGTCACCTCCATATTTCGGAGGTTGGATATCAAGGTTAAGGATAGGTTAGTATAAAGGGAAAGCCGGTCTACTTGTGTCTCTAGGGTTAACATCCGCCGGTGGGTAGCTTCCATTTCCTTCTTCAACATTCCTGCGAAGCGTACTAGGTTCCTCGTATTCTCCTCGGTTCGTTGTCCCAAATTCCGTGTGACTGTGAGGTGCTCCGTGGCCAAGTGGACCAATCGCCCTTGTTGCATTGTTAGCTTCCCCAGATCGTCCCTTATCCCTTCTAAGTCGTCAGCATCCGGATTACCAAACACCGCTTTAATCACCTTCCCTCCAATGTTTAGCAGCCCTCTACTCCCTCGTTGAACCGGTAGCAGATTCCTGATGGACAAAACAGCTTCATCCACTTCTGCGACCATCTCCTTGGTCCTCTCCACCTCATCCCAGTACCCCCTAAGTTCAGGGATATGGTTCAGTGTCCGTCGGTACTCAGCTTCTATTTCCTCTATTACTTCCCTCATCCGTAGTGCTTCACCACACAAGCGAGTCACGTTCACTTCCACTATTACCCGCCATCGCTCACTGCTCACTACTACGTCCCTTTCATCCAAAAACCTCACACCGCTGTGTCCCAGGGCCAACTGCAGCACCAGCCATCCTGTGAACACTGTCGTTTAACATTAGGTTACTTTCTTGGCCTCAGCAGTATGGGGGATCGGGGGGTGACCAGGGAATCATCCTCCTCCGGGGCCCACGAGGTGTCACGTGGGTCCTCAGGTGTACCTGGGTCATCTTCTGTGCGGGCCCAGGTTGTTTCTTGGGTATCCTCTGGTGAACTCGGGTCATTCCTCATCCAATGAGGAGTAACGTGATCGACTATGCCCCGGGGGGTTGACAATTTTTCTGCCGTCCTTCGCTCCGTTACCGGGGACCCCCTGCGGACAGTTGAGTAAGCTCCGTCGGCTTGACTCTCCTCTTGGTTGTCGTCCTTGACTTCTTCCATTTCATCCTCGCTGTCCTCGTTCCAGTGTGGGGGACATTCCTCCTCACTCTCATTTTCGTCCCGATGTTCATGTTCCTCCCAGTCACTCTCGTCTCCACTCTCCTCCTCCTCCCTTCCTAACTCAGTAGGCCTATCACCTATAGCTGGTTTCAACCGATTGATGTGTACCACTACTTTTCGGCCCGATCCCAACTGTAACTCATACGTGACTGGGGAGATCTTCCTGATTACCTCATACGGTCCCGTCCAAGGACGATGAAATTTCTTGCAATGTCCCAGCTTTGTAATGGGGACATGCAGGAACACACACTCCCCCACTTCGAGTTCTCTGTGTTTTCGCCCCTTGTTCCATTGCCTCGTCCGACGGGTCCATGCCAATTCCATCCTCTTCGATGCCTCCTCATAAGCCTGACTTAATCTCTCCTGCAGCCGTTCCACGAACTCTTCTGCTGGCGTTTCACCGTCCAGTGGCATGATATTGAAGCCCACAGGCATCTGCACTTCTCGTCCATACAGAAGGTAGTTTGGCGAGTATCCCGTGGACGAGTGCGGGATGGCCCTATAAGCCATCAGGGCATAGGGTACCCATTGATCCCAGTCACGACCGTCCCGTCGTACATAATGAGCCACCGACTCAGCCAGAGTTCGGTGTAATCTTTCCACCATTCCATTGCCCTCTGGATGGTAGGGGGTTGTCTGAATTTTCTGTGTCCCCAGCAGCCGACATGTATTTTTCAATAGGGAGGAAACGAAATTTCTCCCCTGGTCTGTCAGCAATCGATCGGGGGCTCCGTGCCGGGTTACTATTGCCTCTACTAAGGCCCTTGCCGTCTCGTCCGCTGTGATTTCCTTCAAGGGTATTGCTTCGGCGTACCTCGTGAAATTGTCGATCATGGTGAGCAGGTACTTATAACCTCGCCCGCTCCTGGGAAGCGGACCGACGATGTCCATTGAAATTTGCTCAAACGGTCTGGTCGGGAAGAAAGGGGCTTCCAAAGGGGCCTTCAAACCTGGTGGGGATTTCCTTCTCTGACAGCTATCACACCTCGCGACGTATTCCCTTACGTCTGGACCCAGTGTGGGCCAGTAATACCCCTGCTGTACTACCGACGTCGTACGTTCTATACCCGGGTGTCCAGCCCATTTGGCTTCATGGCACTGCTGTAAAATGGCCCCTCTTAAAACTGTTGGTACTGCCAACTTCCAGTCCCCCATGCTGTCACTACCGTTTTTCCAATACAATACGCCCCGTGCATCCTTTCCTCCTGATCCTGATTGTTGTGCTAGATCTTGGCACCACGAATCATCCCGCTGGGCTATCCGTAGCTCGCTCTCATTAAACCCCGGTGTCTTCACTTGTACTCCCCGCACCGCCCTGCTCAAGGCATCAGCATTCGTATGCCTCCTCCCCGCCTTGTGCTCTACTTCATAATTGAACTCCTGGAGCCTTAGTGTCCACCTCATTAACCGAGAAGAAGGCTCCTTTAAGCTTAGCATCCATCTTAAAGCCGAATGATCAGTAACAAGCTTGAATTCCCTCCCAAGTAAGTAGCACCTAAACTGGCGGGTTGCCCAGATGACCGCTAGCAGTTCCAATTCGGTGGCCGAGTAATTTTTTTCTGGGCCTCGTAATTGCCGGCTGGCGTAGCATATGGGTCTTTCTTCCCCATCGCGCACCTGAGACAACACTGCTCCTAATGCCATCGAGGAGGCGTCGGTTGCTAAGATGAACGGGTCATGGAAATCGGGATAAACTAGAACCCGGTCAGACACCAAATGCTTTTTTAGCTCATTGAAAGCATCCTCTGCCTCCGACGTCCATCTAAAAGTGGCATTCTTTTTCGTGAGCTCAGTCAGTGGTTGAGCGATTCCCGCGAATCCCGCTACAAACCGGCGATAATACCCTGCTAACCCCAGGAAGGACCTTACTTCTCTCACGCTCCTTGGCCGAGGGTAGGCTCTCACAGCCTCTATCTTTGTGGGATCTGTTCTTACCCCATGCTCACTTACCACATGTCCAAGATAGGCAACTTCCTTCCGCACAAAGCGGCACTTCTCCCTGTTGACCTTGAGGTTAGCCTCTTGCAACTTACTGAATACATTCCCTAATCTACGTGCTTGCTCCTCAATAGTCGCACTGTAAACAATGACGTCATCCAGGTACACGTAGCATTCTACCCCTTTCAGCCTACTTAATAGGCAATCCATCAATTTTTGGAATGTTGCAGGAGCCCCAGCCAACCCGAAAGCCATCCTACGGTACTCGTAGTGGCCACCTTCTGTGGTGAACGCCGTCTTTTCCCGATCTTTTTCCGCGACGGATATTTGATGGTAACCGCTTGCCAGGTCTAGCGTCGTAAAGTACCGGCTTCTCCCCAATTGCTCCAACGTTTCATTTATCAATGGCAGTGGATAAACATCCACTTTTGTAACCGCATTGAGACCACGAAAATCAGTACAGAACCGAAACTTGGTTTCCCCATGGTACGACTTCTTTCTAACCAATACAATGGGGGCCGACCAGGGACTCGATGATGGCTGGATGATCCCATTATCCAGCATTTCCTGGATGTGTTGTTTAACAATAGGTCTCTGATGGAAGGGTACTGGATACGGTCGTTTTGCTACTGGTGACGCGCCGCCTGTTTCAATGGAGTGCTCGACGCCTAGGGTGCAACCCCTCTCATCTGGTGGGTCGAACAACATCCCATACCGCTCTAACACCTCTTCAATAGTCGATCTATCGTTCGGTGATAAATGACCAAGCTCAGCGTCCCAATTCCGCTGGTCCACTTTCTCCTTAGACTGGTGTAGTCCCACTACTCCTATCACGGTCTCCTCCCCGTCCCAGACGTCCGCCTCAACCGCCCTCCCCAAGGTTTGTCTGCGGTCAACCACGATCGGTTCTCCGGTCAAGTTGACCACCCGGACGTTCACCATCCCCTTTTCCACTCTGCCAACGCCCCTCCCCGTTCTCAACCCCTTCTGCGGCTGGATTTCAGGTTCTACCATGACCACTTTGCCGTCCATCATTGCCAGCTCCCCAGCTATTATGGCTTCAGCGTACTTTGGGATTATAGACCTCGCAACGGCCCGTACAGTGTATTCCTGCTGTGGCTTCTGAAGCGGTTCTGACTCACTAGGACTTGGCTTCCCCCGATGACACTTCTTCCCTGTCTGACGCTTGACTGCCTCAGCCGTCACCCCTCTAACCAGTACAGTGTTAGACCGAGCGTGAATTTCTATATCGACCTTCTTCATAAGGTCCAGCCCCAATATCCCGTCGTACGCCATTTCAATGTCCGCGACTGTAAACCGATGGCTTACTTTTCTCCCTTTTATTTGGCATTCAACCTCCTGTTCCCCTCTTATACGCAGGGCCCTTCCCGTTACTCCCCTGGCCTTCAGGTTTGACCATCTCACCTTATGACCTTGGACCGGTTCCCTTAACAAGGAGATCTGAGCCCCCGTATCCACCAGCAGAATTTTCTTTTGCCCGGCTATCACAACCTCAAGACTTAACCCGTCGTTCTCCTGGCCAGATATACAGGGAATTAAACCAAGCTTACCCCTTTTGTTCTCCTGGGGCCTCCCTTCGGGGCAAAAGGGCGGCCTTAGGCTTTTGGGTCACTCCCATTTTGAGCGGCGGTGGTACAATGGGAAGCGAAGTGTCCTATTCTTCCACATCTGAAACAAGCTCCAGGGTAGTCAGGTCGTCTCCTGGTTCGCTGTGGGGTCTGGCCAACTCTGTTAGGGCAATTTCTCGACAAATGCCCCCTCTTAGCACAGTTAAAACATTGGACCTCCGAAAGTGGTGGCCGAGCGTTTACCCGCCCCTCGTTCCTTCCGGGCTGCCGGTAGTTTGCGCAAACACATACGGGTGGTTGCACCTCTTGTGCGCCCGTCATCGGCTCTACCTGTGGTTCTCTTACTACATATATGTTTTTTCCCCGTTGATGCTCCTGTAGGGCCTGTTCCAGCTCCAACGCCATTTTCTGGGCTTCCCTTAAGGTCTGTGGGCGGCCGAACAAGACTTGCTTACCTACCTCCCCAGTCAAACCCCTAGTGAACGCCTCTAACACCTTCCTTTCTACCTCCCTCGCCCACCACGTTCCCTCGTCTCCGGCTAAGGTTGGCCTGGCCATCTTTCCACCCACCGTAATACATCGGTCGGCAAACTCTTGTATCTTCTCCTTAGACTGTTGGCTCATGTCCTGCAGCACTCTGCCGTAATATTCGAAGGTGTTTGGATCGCCAAACCGCTCCTTCAATACCTCCGAAAGTCGCTGGAACGTAACCTCACCCCTAAGCTCTTCAGCGCCCCTTACGAACGTCGCCGCTTGTCCCTGAAGTTTTAACCGACATATCCTCACTCTATCTCCGTCATCCCAAGCCCCACAAGCCGCTACCTCCTCCAGGTAGTCCAAAAACTCCTCCACTGGCCGCGCAGTCGCTTCCCCTCCCCATGGCTTCACTAGTGACTGTAACGATAGATCTCTGCGAGGTGGTTTAACAACCAGTTTAGCATCTGGTTGATTTGTCTCTAGCTCTACAATCTGCTGCTTGAGTTCCCCCTCCCGCTTTTGAAACTCCTCGTTTAGTTTTAACACCTCATCCAATTTAGCCCTTAATTGACTCTCAGCCGTCATTTTAAAAACGTGAATTTAGTTTGTGGTATTTTTGCAACCACCCCACACCTGACACCACTGTAACACCCCCGGCTTATCTGGAAGGGAATGGGGTTGTGAAAGGAAGGAAAGAATAGTAACACATAAGAAGAATAAAGAAAATTAGGAGAACGTACTCTTACTAAGAACTAAGCAATATAAATAAAATGACTATATTTATTTTTATTTAATAATAAAACCAAATTATTGACAAATATAAAAGAAAATGTTTAATAACTTAATAATAAAACCAAACTGTTGAAAAATGTTAGAATGGTTAAAAATTCTGTAATTACTACACTACTGGTACAACCAGTTCCCCCACTTATTTGCTAGGACAAGAAAATAAAAAAAAAAACAATAAGGGAATATTATAAGTCTCAGAACAAAAATTATAGCCTGATACTCCACGGTAATCAATGAGTCTATCCCCAGAAATTAAATTGTTCACATGTACCTTGTATAACGTGTAGCGATCCTCCCATCTGATCGATTCCGCAGTGACCAACACCAATTGTCTCCAACCTCTCACACTGCGACGTTACACCTCTTTGCACACGGGACAGACTGACCCCTTCCGAGCGATCGCGATCTCCCTCTCCCACGCTGGCCACCGTCTAGACGCAACCTCAGCATCCTTGACGATCTCAGCCCCACGATCGCTCGACTAAATGATTTAATTAAACTTATTTACGGCCAGTCCCGCCACGGTTCTGTTACATCTTTTTTCTTATTTTTATGTTATAACGGTTAGTTCTGAGCCACTCCGCTTTCGATATGTAGTACCTACTCCGAATTATTTGGTAGAGTGCTGCATTGCCATGCCGATAGACCTAGGCTCAAATCCCGCTGCTGGCTAGAGTTTTATTTTATTTGTTAGCAGTCAGAAATGGTTCCTATGGGATCTAGGACGTTCCTGGGGCTCAACCAGTCTCTATAAGGGGGCACCAAAAATAAGGGGGAAATCGGGCGCTTGAGCGCGATCTAGGACAAATCAACTCCCTGCACAACCGCTGTCCAAGGAACAGTACAGTCTCTACCATGTACTGAACCCCAGACATTTCACGGGTTGTAGAGTTGTAGTTTTTTTTAATTAATTTTTTTTTTTATAGATACTCTGTTATTCTACAAAATGGTGCAAAAGAGATACTATAATAATTTATTATTAAAATAGAGCCAAAAACTCAAAAAGAAACACGATTATTTATTATAATGCAATTGGGAAAAAACATAAGGCTTTGCATTGTGGTTTTTCCCAATTGCATTATAAATAATAATTTATTAGTCGCGCCATGAACAATTTAATCAAGCAATTGAACTGGCACTTGTGAAAAGCATTCAGTACTCAGATATGGTATGCGCTCGAGAGTCGAGGGTCTGATTTGAGGGTTAAATCAGAAATTACAGTTTACAGAAGTGAGTCGGCATGATGAATTTAAAAAAAATTTCTATCGTCACAAGTGTTACAGTAGTTGCCTACTTCATGATATGGTTATTATATGGTTACCTTCGCGAACTTTTTTTCTCGCAAAGATGGGAATTGTCTTTGAGCGAACTTGTAACTGCGAAGATGCCGTTTCGTATAACACGAACGGTTAGCGCGGTGGTTAACCGAAGGCTGATGATCCGGATGAGGAAGATAGTTGGACGGGAGGACCCAGAAGAAGAGCGGTGGGGGTAAGTAGGAGAGCATGAGGTCGGCCAGTGTTGACTTGGAGCCGGCACTGGCAGTAGGCCTTAGTTGGTCGGCCAGCTGCCGCGATGTCTTGACCAGTGGCTGCCTCATCCTCAACTAGCATGAGCCTCGCCCTCGTCTTCAGGTAAGGGGCAGACACTAAGGTTGCCGTCCATAGCCAGCCGCACACCGCGCAATCGCACGGTTTCACTAACCCGTTTAAGCGATAAGTGAGCGAATATTAACACTTCAAAAAAAAAGGAAAAAAAAAAAAAAAAAAAAAAAAAGGTACCTGTTCCGCAGGTTGTCGCTTCGAGTTCAGTTATTACAAATTAGTTTATAGTAACATTATAGTAAATTTAATTTTTTTAAATATATACTGTTCTGTCATATCATCAGTTCAGAAAGATGGATCAAGAAGTCTTTCAAACCTGCTATGCTATAGTTACGGGTTTTCAGAGTGAACATTTATGGTAATTTGCAGTTAAATACTAAGATACAATGCGTTAACTTGTATAGGTCGTCACTTCGATTAAAAACAAATTTTAGCTTTTCATTTTTAATATTCTCGAACATAAAAATAATTTTATTACAGACTGTTATAGTATCTATTACTGACAATATGCAACTTTAAGAAGTGACTTATACAAACTGTTCTAGTTATATGATCATCTATATTTCGAAATATTTCTTTAAATTTCTAGAGGAAATGATTGTACACCATTAAACCAAAGTATAAACATTACCCATAATTATATTTTCTTCACCATAGTAAAGCTGATGATAACTTGTATTTTTGGAAAATATTAAAAGACCGTGGAATGAAAATTTAAACCTGTTGTGGCTCAACTCGAAACGACAATCTGCGGAATAATTACAAAAAAAAACTGTGTCACATCCACAGGTTTTTGAAGAAATGATTACCGAAATATACACGCTTCTCATAATTTCATTCAATTTTTTCATAATGATACTCACGATTTTTATTTTCGAGAATAATAAAAATGAAAAGAAAGAAAAGTTAAAACTTGTTTTGATAACTCGAAGCGACAACCTGCGGAGCTGATACTTTTTTTTGAATAATATTCTCGAAAATGAAAATAATCGTGAGCTTAAATAAGGAAAAAAGAGTGTAATTATTACGATACAAACACATATAATCTATAATTCTAAATATTAGTTGAAACGTTAATTTATTGATGTTTGTTTGTTCACTTAACGTCACTTTGTGCTGCTATGGCTAATCGGACGATGCACAGTGGGAGCTCTAAATTTTGCCTATACAGGTTTAATTAGGATAGGGATTTTAAACGAGTACCTGACATCGTACAGGCTCGGGACACCCGTTTAACGTCCCTTCCGAAGGACGGCGTAACTAAAGATTTTTTACTCCTTTTAAAAAATCCTAGGGGTACGAACCCGCGATCTTGGGCTTAGTAGTTTGTTACGCTAACCACTAGACCACAGGTCGCCCTATTTTATTGATGAAATGTTTACCAAAATATAGATATTTTCCATAATTACACACTTTTTTTCATACCAAAACTCACGATTCTTATTATTTTTGAATATATTAAGAAGGAAAACAATGGTATCAGTTCCGCATGTTGTCGCTTCGAGATGAATCCCAACAAGTTTTAATTTTTCATTTTTTTCTATATTGATATTCTCGGAAATAAAAATAATCGTGAGTTTTATTATGAAAAAATAGTGTGAAATTATGGGAAATCTGAATATTTCGGTAACCGTTTCACAAAAAAAAAAAAATCTTTTTTTGGTAATTATTGCACTGATTAAGTTGTGTCACAAGTTTTAACCGTTCATTCGTTTAATTTTTTAATATTTTCCGATAATACAAGATTGTATAATAACAGATTGTTGGGTATCTGTTCCGCAGGTTGTTGCATCGAGTTGAGTTAGAAGATTTAATTTTTCATTTTTAATATTTTCCAAAAATAAAAGTTATCTTGAGGTTTATTAAGGAAAAGAGAATGTACTTAGGGATAATGAGTAAATTTCGGTAATAATTTCAACAAGAAATAAATGCTTCATCTAAAATTTCGAAGTATACTTGATATATGTTTGTTGAAACGTTCAATTCAAGATGAAATGATTACCGAAGTATACATATTTCCCATAATTATATTATCTTTTCCATACTAAAGCTCATTCCTTATAACTTGTATTTTTGGAAAATAATAAAAGGGAAAGAAATGAAAAGTTAAACTTGTTGAGACTCAACTCGAAGCCACAACCTGCGGAATAATTACAAAAAAGATTCTTGATGAAATGATTACCGAAATATACACATTTCCCATAATTGTACCAATGTAATAATACTTTTAATGAGTTTCAAATTTATATCTACATTTATTAAATTTCAGTTTTGGATCTTTTTTTAATGTATTTAATATTACTAATGAGGCATAGCACACCAAGAAAACTCGATGCCGAAACCATCAATCTCTGCTTACGAACATCCATCCACTACCCAAACCCCATATGCTAGACCACTATTCAACGCAATCTTCCCACCTACGCCTCGGTATATCTCTCAAACCGATAAAATTAGAAACAGATAGCGCTTATTAACTTTTTAGGAATCCGTTGGTTATTCAGATCTACAATTTTCCAAGCACATCTTAATCTTCGAGACGCTATCATTGTGTTAGAGTATTATAGAATATAAATTCAATTAGTAAATATACATATATATATATTAGATTTATAAATCACTTTTTAAAAGAAAATGTGGTCAATTTAATTCTGAACTGCATTTTTGTAAAGATAAATGTTAGATTAAGATGTTTTTCAGAACATCCATTTATTTTTTTAATTAACACTAATCTTGATTAGTTAGTCAACCTACATTAATCTTGAAATATATATATATATATATATATATATATATATATATATATACATCTATATATATTAATAAATATAAATATAAATTAATAAATTCCTTTTTTTTTTAAAGAAAAATATATATCTATACACATTATTAACACTTGTTATCACTTAAAAAACTGTCCATGTAATTTCTAATGTTATTCCCTGGTGCATTCATAGAGCGATTTTCGACCTTTCTACTCAGGTTAGAAAGGTTGGTGACCTGTGAGTAAAGCATGTCCAAAAAAAAAAAAGAATAATAATATATATATATATATATATATATATATATATATATATATATATATATATATATATATATAATAAAAATATAAATATAATAAAAATAAATAATTAAATATAAAATCTTCTAAACGAGGATTTGTTTTTGGTCTCACCATCATAATTTACTAATCCTAATAAATGAACTTAAACTCTCTCTCTCTCTCTCTCTCTCTCACTCTCTCTCTCTCTCTCTCTCTCTCTCTCTCTCTCTATATATATATATATATATATATATATATATATATATATATATGGGATGGAAATAAATTATAATACTTTTCAAAAATTGAATTGGGATGGAATATCTAAACACTAATATTTTTGTGCACTAAAAGTTTTGAAAGTGTTTATATTAAAGATGAATTTCATAAATAAAACAAATACCTTACTAATATTAAATAAACGTTTTTAATTCCTCAGTTTTCTCAGTTGTTTATTTTTTTTATTTTTTGTAATTTTTAGTTTTATATATTTACAAAATCTTTTTTTACGTTACACCCGGACGAACAATAATTTCCAAATCCATTTCCCTCTTATACCGTTAGGGAGACATTTTCAGAAAGCATTACGCTACGAAGGCAATCCTTTCACGAGGAAATCTTCCTGGAAAATTCGGGATAATGTGTATAATGGGCAATGGAAGAGGGTGGGTTTTTCCGGGGAAATATTGTGTTCAGCAGCTTTTCTCCACTTCTCTTGTTAAAGTCTTTTATTCCTGAAGCCTTATATTTATTCCATAAATCGAATGATATGATTCGCATTCCAGTGATTGTCCTGAAAATCATTATGACATTGTTCTGAAAAGATTATTTATTTTACTGTGCAATGTGAAAATTTCGATAATTTTTTTTATGAAAAATATTTAAATAATTGAATAAATTTTATATTAAAGGTGTTTTATTTACATTTATTCGAATAATTACTCAATTGCACTCATTGAAGTATCATTTCTGGGGGTCACATTGAAGAGAAAAAAAAAACACTGTACCACTACAACCCGCTAAGGGTCTGAGGTTCAGTACATGATAGAGACTTTACTGTTTCTTGGACAATGGTTCTGCAAGCAGGTCATTTGTCCTAGTTCCCACTCAACAGTCAGATTCCCCCCTATTATTTTGGGTACTAACTTTATAGAGACTGGGTGAGCCACATGAAGATCCTAGATCCCATAGGATTCATCCCCGGATCTATTAACATAACAGATCAAATAAAAGTCTTCTAGCAAACGGGATTTGGACCGAGGACCTTAGGCATGGTGACTTAACGCTCTGCCACTGAGCCACTCCTATCCCTATTCTGTATTATTTTAGTGTAGTTACTTGAACAAATAAAATTAATTAATTTTCTACCGATTTAAGAGAAGAAGTTAAAATTATCGTAAATCGTATAATATGGTATTAAGTCAAACTTTTTGAATTAATCTTTTAAAGTTATATATATATATATATATATATATATATATATATATATATATATATATATATATATATATATAAACTCATTTAGATGTACCTAACATCAATTGGCGTACGAACTTCTTAAAATCAATTTTAAATTCTTTAAATATGAAAGGGAAATCGTAAAATTAGTATTTTATTATTTGAAGGAAACCATTTAGATAATGTTGAAGAGAATACTTATTCAATTTATAAACCATAGACATTAGAAATCTCTGAACGAATAAATTCTAGTACGATAAAAATCTGTTTTTACTTCTAGATTTATATATTCAATTATTTTTTAAATTAATTATTTTTTAACTAATTAATTTTTTATTTTCAAGATTATAATTGATGAGTGCCCATATTCCTTCATTGGACTGATGGGTGTGAAATGACTAAACATTTTCTGTTTTCTTACAATCTCAAAGTTTTTATCCAAACCTAATGAGCTGTTAGGTCTTTACTTCTAAAATAATGTAGATCTGTATCTGAAAACCTTCTGTTATTTGTATCTAAAATCGAGGTGAAAGAAAATCGACTAGTTCAAAATCATATGTTGTGAGCATTGTCTGAGGTTATTCTTGTAAATCATAATTATTTGTTTAAAAAATAATATTATTTATTTATTTTAGTAACACCCAACTTTGGAGTACTCCGGATCATTCATTAGTGCTTTTCTCGGCTTCATTATAATTATTATTTGTAATTATTATTATTTTTTTTTAATTTTTATAAATTGTTAAAATTGTTATAGCAAATAATCATTACAGTTTTCTATTAGTATATGAACAAACCTATAGCTGAGACATAATTCTGCTACAACGAAACATTTATTAAAATATTTATTTAACAACTTAAGTAATTATTACATTAATTTTAAGCAGATTTATAAAGAGATTGATATGTTTTAGGATTGTATGTGATATTAACTTGTGGTCTATTTATCAATGCCTTTCGTCTATATAGAATCATACATGTGTGTGTATGTTTTTCGGAATACATCATTTTCATAAATATTTTTTAATCTATAATGGTATTAGCATCAATTCAATATTTTAAAACCTCAAGAATTCTGTTGTTTTCCTTTAATTACCTATACAATTATTAGTATGTATACATGCAGAAATCGTAATAAGTATATAGCTAGAACAATGAAACGAATATTAAAGGAGAATCTGATTTTAAGATGAGAAAACAGATAAATGGTTTTCTGAAAGAATTTCATCCCAACTCCATCATCACTGAAATTCCTTGAGGCCTCGATAATCGAATATTTATGAGTCGTATTTTCTGAGCACTACTCTACGAAGAGATGATTAATTTATGACCTCTTTATTACATTAATAAAGTTTTAAATAAGTGAACACCACTAGAATGTTTACTTATTTCTTTATCACATGATATATTTTAATTTTAAACAAATTTCTTAAAAGTCGATTTTTAACAATTATTAGTCGAATTATTTATTTAAATAGTATTTATAGCTTACTTTAAAATTTTTATTTATAAAATATAAAAACTATTTTTAAAAAATAATGGTCTAGTATTAGCTCGTAAAAAAATATAATTTTTTTTAATTCGTATTTTTTATGATAAAGACGTATTTTATAATTCGACTTCCATGTGAGTAATAAAAAAAATGAACATTGGTAAAGCAAAACATTCTTATTGTAATTTTGGTTTTGAAATTGTTTTATTAGCTTGGAAACTTTTGGATCATTCACATAAAATTTCGAGTTCAAACACGATACAACTAAAAAAATGACTTTATTAAAAACAAAACCAAAGAACAACATGTTGGGAATGGAAAATCTGATATGTCGTTCCTGAATTAAATACTTTCAACCTATACAATTGCTGCTGAAGGCTAAACTCAAAAATGCCAAAGTTTTAGTTATGTCATTGTTCTTTTGAAGGAGGAATATACGATATTTACTTGATTTTATTGATGAAAACGATAATAGTTATGTCAATAAAATTTATTATTATAAACATTTAGTGGCGTAATAGTTATTAGATGAAATAATATATTTATATCTAAACTTTTTTTTAATCCGTCATAATTCATTTTGTAATCTAGAAATAAAAAAAAATTAAATCTTTAAATATATAAAGTTTGATTAATGCACATTTAATTTCACACATAATTATAATTTTTTTTACAAGATGGTTACTTGTTATTCTATTTATAGCGAAATCTCAGAAACTGTACGGTCTCTATCAAGTACTGTACTCAATAGAATTAAATTTTTTATGACAACGATTTATTGTTAAATGGTGATACAGAACTTGAAACGTTAAAATAAGTTTTTTAAAAAATCTATAAGTAAGAATAATTTTAATTATTCTGTTAAAATTTAATTACTCATATGTAGGTATGATTTAATTCTTTAGCTATGTAATAAAATCGTAACTCGGGTTCAATCCTCTTTATTCCATTCTTCCTTGTTTTCCCATTATCTCATTTACAATTTTCCTAACAATTAGAATTTATTGTCATTTTGTTTTATTTTTAAATAGTTGTTACTATAGTACTATAGTCGTGTTTTTCCGCTACAAAAGACCCCTTCACCAACAAAGGCATTGGAATACATTGTGGAAACCTGAGAAGGAGCATTTGACGAAGGCGAGTGGAACCTTCCCGATGGTACCACTCAATTTTTATTTTTTTTTCGGGAACATAATATTAGCTTAGGAAAACTTCTCGGATTCCTTCACTAAAAACCTCTTTTATTCATTGTTGTCAGTTTTCCAGATATCCAGACCTGAAAAGGCAAGAGGGTTGTCGCTAATGGCTCTTGATGGATATTGGAGTTTATATATATAAATAGAGATATACTTCTGGGTATAAAAAGTGTGATATCTCCGTTACGGTCCGTCCCGCTTTACATAGTGATCGCTACAAACGTTTTTATATAAAAGAGAACCCTCTAAATCACAAAAGTTATTTTTATTCCTATTACTTATCTGACGAAGTATTCTGTATAATATGTATAAAAATAATAACCTGTACCGTTTCAACCCAAGAAGGGTCTGTGGGTTCAGTACATGGTAGAGACAGTACTGTTTCTTGGACAATGGTTGTGCTGAAAAATAATTAGTCCTAGATCAAGCTCAACCGCCAGATCCCCCTTAATTTTGGTACCCACTTTATAGAGGCTGGGTGAGCCCCAGGAGTGTCCTAGATCCCCTATGTTCGAACTCCAACCGTTAACAGATTAAATAAAGGTCTGCCAAAGAGCACTGATCCACTCCGCTCCCTTTTCTGTTTTATAATATTGTAGTTAAATAAAATTAATTAAATTTCTACATATCTTATTAAATTTAGGAATAATTTCTACTAAAAGTTAAAATTATTTTAAATCGTATTATATCATTTCAATATATATATATATATAGAGAGAGAGAGAGAGAGACAGGAATATTTTTTTCTGCTATCTCCGTTACATTATTTATATGATATTTTCATTCTATAAATTAACGTTTAATTATTATTGTACTGAAAAGCGGTATACTGAACAATTTGCATGCGTGACAAGGAGTTAAACTCTTTCCAGTCTTCAAACTTTAGATTTGAATTCTGGTCCATTTAGATTCCAGAAGTTTACCTAACCACTTATATTTGTCAGCTAGAAATCTCCAAGTTCTTCATCTCGTATGCATTTAAATTTCCGAGTCAAACTCTGTCATTTCTACAAAACAGCAAAAGCTACGATTACTTTACAAAACGGTATGTCGTCGAATTTCCCTTAGCGTGAGAAAAACTTCTAATTGGTTAATATCTAACATATTCCTCAATAGACTCTTAATATAATAAAATAGTTAATTGTTATTATTTTATTTATTGAGACATCATGGAGTAATGTTATAATAATAAATACTTTATTTAATCTGGGACAAGCCCTCTTAAAATATCAATACAAGTAATAATAAGCTATTATGTATTAGAGAGAAGATTCTTTTGGATTGAGTACTTTCTATACAGTTTCTAGACCAACGGATGTGTAAGGAGGAGATTAGGCCTAGACCTCGTCCAACCGCATTGATTTTCCAATTAAACGTATGCACTTTATAGAGATTAGGTCAATCTCACAAGTTTCTCCTGACTCATCACTGTCGATCCGCGGCTGATAAGAGAATAAATAATTACCCGCAATGACCTGGATAAAAATAGGAGCACTGCGCTCCATTGCTTAGTTACCCGGGTTACAAAAAACTCTAAATATAAAAAATAATTTTTGAATACTAAAGATGATTTTTTCCGAATGTTTTTAATGAAGCTTTTTTTAAAAATTAATATTAATAAAATATGTTTAATAATTTAATAATAGTAATAATTAGATTATAATGTAATAAGTAAGCTAAAAATAATTGAAATAAAATATATTTCGGTACTTGTGTATTAACGCCATCGCAGTTATATTTGCGAAAAGAGCAATCTTGTTCGCATGCGCTAGCAGTTATATTTCTAATAGCTGATTTGTTCTAGATCTGTTCTTGTTTGCTGATTTTTATTTGCTACTGATTTCTTGTTTGTTTGCTGTTTTGTTGTAGATTTGCTGTTGTTTGCTTATTTTTAGTGCTACCAAAATGCGTATTTGGGATTTGCCAAAAACAGATGAAGATATTTTTTCAGGAGCGAAATATTTTACCGAAAAAACGAAAATGTACCAATTCGCATGAAATGAAACTTTATTTTGGTCAACGTTACTTTTGGAAATGTCAATCAGGTGAAAGAAAATAGAGATTGTTTTTCAATCCATATTAAACTGTATATCCGACCATTTTCCACCGAAATTCGATTGACTACTTTCTTTTTAAATAATTTTTTTTTGTTTTTAAATGAATTCTTTTGATTTTTAATTGTTAATGATTATTTAAATATTTTAAAATTTTAACCCCAATAGATAGATTTAAAAACGGTATCCAAGATAATTGTTATAAAAGACAAGTGTTATAAAATATAACTACGGTGGCATTTATACACAAGTACCAATAATAATAATTAGATTATAATGTAATAAGGAAACTAAAAATAATTGAAATAAAATATATTTCAATAAAATTATATAATTTTTATTTCACTGATTATATTTCCTTAAAATATTGTCTCACACTTTGATCACTCCATCATATTCATTCTCACCCTTCACATTTGAAAATGGGATTTTTTTATATTCCTATTAACGCTTGGATATAAATAATACAAAGGTTGAAGGAAGAAAACGATCGAAGGAAATTATTGTTAAAAATTATTATGATATCATATTATAATTAAGCTTCTTAAGACGAATTCGTTATAAATAATTATATAACCTTCAAGATGGAAGTACTGTCGTAGTGAAGAAGTATTCAAAGACGAAAGTTAGAATTCAAGGGACGATGATAATGGAAATGTTCAAACGAACAAGAGGATGATTATGGCGATTTAAGAATAAAGTACAAAAAATATGAATTGAAGTATAGATTTAACTGGACTGTGCCATATAAAGCGAGATTTATAAGGAACAAATGGCGAATGAGAAGAACTGAAATGGTGACTCCAGTTTACGATCGCGAATGAACACTTTTTGAAACAATTACGATAGTACATATATTTAACCGCGATATCTGAACTTTATTAAATCTATATAAACTAAATTCACTGCAATCTGATATAGTAATAATGTTAATAGGAATTCTTATTTCTATTACGTGTAATTTATGATTAATTAGAAATGTTAAGACCGCGGAAAAAAATTCCAACAAAAAGCCCTTAAAGCTCCTAACTATAACAGAATTTGAAAATATCTGTGCAATATACCTCAGGGTAGAAAGAGAATAACAGCAAAACAAAATATGAATAATGCACCCTAGAAACATCCCACCACCTCCAAAGCTCAAATGGAACTAATGAATCATAAGGAAGGCTACTCGACCCCAGCTGGATAAGGTCAGATAAAAACAGCTGATAAATACTTCAGAAATCGAAAATTCGATATACACTCACCAAACTTCATAAAGCACAACAGGAAAAAATAAATAATAAGAAAAAAAAAGAATATTATCAAGGAACCAGTGGACTTATTATTAATTAATATGGACACAAAATATATTAATATTGAAAAGGGAAAGGTAAAAAGAGACCCGACATAAATGTTAAGGCCGTGGAAAAAAGTTCCAACGAAAAGCCATTAAGTCTCCAAACTAAAACAGATATTGAAAATGTCTGTCCAATATTTCGCCTATTCAGGCATCACCAGGGTTGAAAGAGATTAACAGAAAAACAAAATAAGAATAATGCACCCAAGAAATTTATTTTTTCCTGTTGTGCTTTTTGAAGTTTGGTGAGTCTATATTGAATTTTCAATTTCTGAAGTATTTATCAGCTGTTTTTATCTAACCTTATCCAGCTGGGGTCGAGTAATCTTCCTTATGATTCATTAGTTGCATTGCTTGGAGGTGGTGGGATGTTTGTTGGGTGCATTATTCATGTTTTGTTTTGCTGTTATTCTCTTTCTATCTTGAGTATGCCTGAATAGGCGAAATATTGGACAGATAATTTCAATTTCTGTTTTAGTTTGGAGACTTAAGGGCTTTTCGTTGAAATTTTTTCCACGGTCTTAACATTTATTTATGGTCTTTTACCTTCCCCTTTTCAATATTATAATTAATTATAATTCTGTTTTCCATCTTTTTATTTTGTTTGAGTTAAGGATCTAGACTAATATTATGAAATGTTTATTTTTAGATTAAGAAAATCAACGAAATATTAGCAGAAAACTGATATCAATGTATAATTACTTAAAACATACCTTTTATTTTTATGTTAAAAGGAGGGTTGCATTAAAGAACTGCATATTTATTTTTTAAATATTCCAATTATTTATAAGATTATAATTGGCAGATACCCTATATTAATCAGGTGTGAACATCAATAACATAAAAAAGGCTCCAAAGTTTATTTTATAATTTATTTCTTCTTAAAATTTTGGGATTTAATTGCCATTTTTTTTTCTTGTATCACTTAGGAATATTTTAATTTGTTAAAGAACGACTACTCTATTCCTAACTTTATAAATTTTAATTTGTTTATATAACTTTATATCTTTTTGTTATTGGAAGTAATTAAAATAACTATGCAATGAATTTATTAAAAGTACAAATAAATAAGAAATAGTTTCAAAACGTTAACTTTATTAATAGTAAATTCTGACTAAAAAAATATAACAAAAATATAAAGTGCAAGATCAGGAACTGAAAATAATGTTGAAAAAAGTTAAATATGAATTTATGCAAAAAAAAGTAAGCCAACAGGTATTTGAAAAAATGAAGTTCGTAACGTCCAGGTGTTTTTCTTTTATTTTAACATAACTTGAGGCGTACACTTTTTTCATCACTGAATATGCAGTGATAGTTGACAAACGTATTACTGACTAAACCTAATATAAATTCAAAAACAATAAAAATTCCTTGTTCCAGGAAAAAAAAGTTGCATTTGTGAAATCATTATGCTAATGAAAATATCATTACAAAGGACTGGAAGGCTGGTTGTGTAATTGTTGGTTTGTAACGCGTTCTTTCACGTTGAATGTTGATGTTGCATCGGTAGACTTATGTTGAATGTCGCCCATGACCATGAAAAATTCCTCACTGACTACCCTGCTCAACAGTTGCGATTATACTATCTGCATAATGTCGCTAAAATGTCTTTCACATTCCCGTTCCCCTCTATTCAAGTATGCGCATTGCAATCGAGCATACGTAGATGTGACAAGCGTGGCTGACATCTGATTTTTTGTGAATATGTCTTCGGTTTATCTCACCGGCTATAATTAAAGTGAATTAATTCAAAATAAACATGATATTTTAAGATAAGCTAGAGAAATTCAAGTTTTCGGTCCATCACTGTGTATTTTGCCGCCATCTTGAAAAAAATACCTTTTTCTAATATTCTTCAGTAACTCCTACATTTGATATGAAAATGTGTTTTTACGAATTCCAAAGAATGATACCACATAAAATATATTTTGGCGAAATCATATTTATTTGCGTTTTTAAAAAAAAATGTTTTCCAGTTATTTATCTCCTCTTATATCCATATTATACCGCTTTAAAGAAAATATTATTTTTATTTTATTTCATTAATTTATTGATATTTACAACTGTATTAAAAAGAAAATATTACATGCAAAACTGGCGTATTATGAATAATAACTGATAAAAGCTCTTTTATACACAGATTTTTAATGATAGTGAAATATACAGATGCCAGAGTTCAATTTTATAATTATATATGATGGAGCATTGAATATACAATTATTATATTCGCAATAATAATAGAAGCTATATATATATGTATGTATGGAGTGTTTTGTATGAATGTGTGAAAACAAATCTTAAAACGAGGATTGACCTAAGAACGTAGGATTAAAGAATAAAATGTTAACGTTGTAAAAATCAAGAAATACTGTTTTAACTAACAACTATCTTGAACGTATTATAATTTCTTCTTTAAAATTCTTTTATAACTACACAGGAACTGGCACAGTTCTCCTATCTACGTTTCATTTGATGTCATGTACTTTTACCAATCGGCGTTACTCCACTGAACTTCCTAGTTCAGAACATTCTACACAAAACATATGTGATCATGTTTTTCTGATAGTAAACTATCATTTATATAATTTATCCAAATTGTCACTTTATAGAATTGAATGATTTAGAGTGTCAAGTGGTATGATACATTTTCGTTTCAGTGGCTACTGGAATAATAGGGACGCAAGTAATATTTTTCATTCTAATTACCCTATTAATGACAATCGTGATCGTAGATTAGTATAATAAATTATCAGACGAATGGAATAAACGCTAATCCAAACAGACGAGCTGCCCGGAATGTTGAATTGTGGATTGCACAGGGACCCGCTGGCAGATGATACATAGTTTGGTCCCACTCTACTTTCTCTATATCTAGTTTTGGAAAGCGGGCCCATGAGAATTAGTATAAGTAACAATAATTACCATAATTAGTCTCAATCATAATTTCTAATGAACCAATTTACGAATTTATATTAGGCAATATTTCTTTAAAGTGTCCCTCCATTATAGCAAGCGCCCAATGGATCGATTATGTTTTCACCAATCACCCGAAAACCTGATCGAATTCGATTATAGGATTTCTATATATAAACTACACTTATTTTTGAGCCGCATAGTTTAAATTCGTTATTATGTAGTAACGAGTAAATAGATGTTATTTGGTACTGTTAAAGTTTAAACCTAAACCCACGCCTTGTATATGACAAGAAGTGTTCTTATATTTTCATTATTATTTTTAAACCTGTACCATTACAAACTATTAAGGGTCCGTGGTTCAGAACATGGTAGAGACTATACTCTTGGGTGATGGTTTGTCCCAGATCACGCTCAACCCCCATACCCCGTCCTTTTTGGGTACCCATTGTATAGAGATAGGGTGAGCCCCAGGAGGGTCCTAGGTCCCATAGCATCCATATCCGGCCGATAACAGATTAAAAAGAAGCCAGGCAGCGAGCGGGATTTGAACCGAGGACCTTCGGCATGGCAACTCAGCGCTCTACCATTGAGCCACTTCATTATCATAATTGTGGGTTTTTTTTTATTGAGCGACTGTGGTCTGCTTTTGATTTAACTGTAATTCTTAATGAATAACTAAAACGAAATAATGATAATTAACAACTTACAAGACTTAAACTAAAAAAAAATGTATTTTTTAAATAGGAACTTTTTAAACTTGGGAACGTATTGTTGTAGAGTAGAAAATAATGGAGGGATCTTTTATTTTTATTAAACATATGTATATTTTTTTAATTATACTTCAAAATAACATAAATATAAGTCGAAAATAGGAATAATACTTCTTGTTTTTATTTTTGTTTTTATTCCAAAAGGAATAAGTCTTTTTACTTTAATTTGTATGTTAATTGTTATTAATTTCAAAAATTGAATTTATTGTATGTTTACTATCTGGATAAAATACAGAAATGAAAAAATAATTGACAATTTGGATAAATGATGAGTCTAGATTGTCAAGATAAATTCTGTGATCGAGAAAAATCCTTTCATTGTCTATTTAAAAAACTACATAAAATTTGATTGAGTAATAATCATGCAAATAAGTGTAAATCAAGGCTTAGAACACATTGAAATTTTGTGTTTTGTATTAAATATTAATATATATTAGAACAAACACGAAACTTCGTTGAACACACGAAATAAGCCTTTTTTTTTTTTTTTTTTAACAATCTTATTATTTACTCTTTTAAGCTTCCACGGCCACTATTTATACAAAAGGTTTCCCTGGTTTCTTCTTGTTTCGACCGTGTAGCTAAATTTCTCGTAACGTTTCATCAGACATGTTGCTGGCTTCCTCAGGGCATGAATTGAGACTGACCAACCAAAACAATCTTATTATTTTTTTTTTTGTGGAAACTATGAAATGATTACATTCATCTAAAAAGTTTTCTTTTCAACGACATAAAATGTATATGACAATTTGTAGGAATTTGTTCTTTTTATGTATAATAAAGGCTCTAAGCAGATTTTTTAAAATATTCGTAGAATTCCGGGTATCTGATATAAGCAGATTAAATTATAGCAATATTGATAATGAAATCAAATAATGCATTTTTCTTTTTGTTCTTTATTTATTCCGTGATTATAAATTGACGTAACTTATTTATATGTATAAACTTTATTAATTTATTTACATTCCCTACAATGTGATAAGCAATGTATCATGGAGGATATGCGTTATTTATTATCTATCATACGCATATTTATGTTGCATCTGATGATATTCAAATGTCTAATAATAAACACATGTTTCCGAGTCAATTATTCTCGATTTATTGGGTAGAATCTGCGGTGTTGTCGCCAACTGATAGCAGAGTGATTTACGTGATATGTGTTTATTGTAGATTATTATAATAACACACATGTATTTGTTGTTAAGGTTTTATAAAAAAATATTTGTGAGTATGCTATTAGTGTTGAGTATACAAACTATTGATATCAGCCTCTTTTATACATCGCTGTTTCAAAAGAAAAATATCTCAACTCAAAATTTTCTCAACAGACCTACTTGAACGTTCCATGTATTTTTATAATATGATATAAGAAAATAAACATTTTATTAATAAATAAAATATAATAATACATGATATAAAAAAAAAACATTTTTTAAAAAAATGTTGGAAATGGAATATCAGATATGTCGTTCTGCAACTAAAATGCTTCAACAAATACAATTGCTACTGAAGGCTTAACCCAAATACGCAATTTCTTTCGAAATGTTGTTGTATTTTGAAGGAGTGATATGCAATATTTTCTTCTCGTCGGGTTTTGTTGATGAAAATATTAATAGTTGTGCCAATTAAATTAATTATTATGAAAATTTAGGGTCATTATAGTAAGAAAGATAATTCGAAAATGTTTAGATGAAAGAAAATCTATCTAATTTTTTTTTTAATTCATCATTAATCTTTTTTAGAAATGTAAAAAAATCAAATTTTAAAATACCCGGCGCAAAAAATTGATAGGGATACTGCTAATTTTGTAGTATATACTTTATCTTGTATTTATATTATTGTATATTTAATAACCACATTAATATTTAATGTAGTATAATTTCTAATAAATATTTATAGTTTTTTACAACAAAAATAATATTAAAATGCTAGGCAAGTAAACATAACAAAATTAGTGGTTTCCCTATTCATTTTTGCGCAGTTTATATAAAGTTTGATTAATACCCATTTATTATCACAAGTTATCAGATATATACGATTATTAACCTATGTACAAAAGAAGGCTGGGGACAATAGCCAATATTGATGGGCGCATGTATTCGACTGTAAGAATGATTCAGTTACATTTAAAAAATCTCGATATTTTTTATTTACAAATATTTTACTGACCAAAACTACTCCACCTAGAAGATTATATTCTATATCTGTTTTACAGAAAATACTCTTCTAAATTAGGTACTTAATGCACTTTTTTCTCATTATGTATGTATATGCTTATACAAGCTAAAACGACCCTATTTCAAAGCCTCATTTTTATAATACTACTTCTGTGTACTTCAAGCCTATAAATTAAGTAATATAAGTATTGTGTGTGTGTGTGTATATATATATATATATATATATATATGATAAATATGTATTTATTTATTTTTTTATTGCTGGCGACTTTTTGTCAATACGACAAATTATTTTATTTTTCTTAAAAAGAGAATCACTTGTCAAGAATATGATCTATGGTTTCTTCCCATATTCTTCCCAAGAGGTATGGATCCAGCCTTAATAACCCTGGTCTTTGGAACTCAGCCAAATCCTGACCATTCCTCGATTTATAGGAGCTGTGGTTGCGACAGCTGGGCAGTGCTATGTTAATTGCAACGGGGATGCTGCTCCGGATTGCGCTGTTATAATTACTCTGTAATCAATGAAATTTTGTACATAATCAACTTAGATTACGATCTCAACTGTTCCTTGTGAGAGAGCTATTAAAACAATAAAAATAAAGTATACTTTACAGTTTATTCTATACTTTCGAAAAGATTCGTTTTAATATACTATCGAAATCTGAAGTATAGAAAAAAAAGTAAAACTAAAATAAATATACTCATGGAGATACTATTATCCCATATTTCTCGATGACAACTATATTCTTAATAAATATTATCAATAAATATAAATCTTATTATTTATACTTATAGATACCTTTTCTTCCGATTCATTTATTGAAATTCTTATTATAAGTGACACTAAGGATCTAATGAAGAATATTTACTTTTTTTATTGAATTTTTATCTCACTATTATATATAAAAGTTTTTAGTAATAATTTATTTTATAGTTGTAAAGTAGGATGTAGGCACCACATTTCTTTTCTCCAGAACTGTTTCTCCCAGCAGGATTGAGAACTATTTTACTCCAAACCCAAAATATTACATTTGTTCGCATCTCTTATCACTCTATGAACTGTATTATGATCTTAAAAGCCAATGAATAACTTCAAGATGGTATAAATGTAATGAAAACAACGAATCAAAGTCGGTTTAATGTCACAGGGTCACGATTGTGCTGCCCCCACTGAGCGAATACTTGAACTATCTCCGATCAAAAACAGGTAGTTCACTGCACACTCCTGTGCATCAGTCACTGGTTGTTTCTTAAAATGATATATTCTCCATACATAAATATAAATAATATATGTATGTATTGATTATAGTAGATAACTTTAACTAGAACGCTTACTGGCAAAAGGCATATAACTAAATTTATATTTAAATAAGTCTGTTAAAATAGAAAATAATAGTGAGCGGATTGGCTCAGTGGTAGAGTGCTGAGTAGCCATGCCGAAGGCTCTGGGTTCAAATCCCGCTCGCTGGCAGAATTAAATTTAATTTAGCGGCCTTAGATGGATTTTATTGGATCTACCCTCATGGGGCTCACCCAGCATCTATAAAGTGAGTAACCATAAGGGGTAACAATCTGGCGGATTAGCGTGATCTAGGATAAATCATCTACCTATACAACAGTTGTAAGAAACAGTACAATCTCTACCATGTTCTGAAGCCCAGACCCTTCAGTTTTTACAGGTACAGTTTTTTTTTTTTTTTAATATTTAGTATTTAGAAAAGAATAACCTAATCCAATCTCAGATGAAGAGGCGTTCCTGGAAGACTGAATGTTTATTATGCCATTCCAAATTTACTTTAGATAGAGATGTTTAACGAGTAGTTGACTAGTACGACCCTCCCAAAGGACGGCATAACCGTTATACTCTCTTGAAAAACCGCTAGGGGAGCGCGACCGTGGGATAGGAGGCTGCTAGGCACACCACTATTGCACAGGCGTCCAGCGACCGAATGCAAGATGGTCAGAAAAAAAAATGAGAAAATGACCAGGAGCGAGAACGCTAACAGATTATAGATAATATTATTTTATAATGTACGCATCTTATGCGATGTATTAATGTTGTCAAACTCCGTTTTGCTGAAAGGCAAGGTCCTGTGAATATATAAAAAATAAATTAAATAAATATTTTTATGAAACCGAGATATCCATGATGATTATTCCTCCTCGAGGGGATCTAACCCAATTAGGAAGTTCCCATATTCAAATTGTAGTTAGTAATTATTGAATGGACCCCTGTCCCATTGGATTTGTCCCTTCAATAGCTGCCATAATTGAGACCTATCGCCTCTCATCGGATAATAACCAATCTCAGAGCCAATTTTATTATCCAGTCATCGCTGAGGTTTAGGATGGAAATTTCTGCCACAAAGCTTCAGGCCGAGTGCTTTCTTTGTCACCTTTAAATAAGATTGAGATTCTACTAAAAACTAATGAGATTCATTAATTATTATTCTTGAACATGGGGTGATACTAATGCGTAATGCCATTAATAAAAACCCTGTACCTCTACAACCCTTGAAAGGGTCTGGGGTTCAGTACATGGTAGAGACTGTACTGTTTCTTGGACAACGGTTGTGCAGGGAGTTTATTTTTCCTAGATCATGCTCAACCGTCAAATTCCCACCCTTAATTTGGTTATCCTTTTTATAGAGGCTGGGTGAGTCCTAGGAAAGTCCTAGATCCGATATGATCCATCTCTGGCAGCTAACAGTAGCGGAATTTGAACTTAGGAACTTCCGCATGGAGACTCAGCGATCTACTATTAAGCCACTCCGCTCTCAATATGCTATGAGGAGGACAAAAATAACAATTAATCTTAATGTGTAAGATTAGGAAAAAAATACTTATGAATCAAGCAGTTTTGTACTTACGTGGTTACAAATGGACAATATGTTTGTATTGTTTATTTGATGGCATATTTTTTTAAATTGTTTAATTATTAAGACACTGAGGGAGTTTTATAGGAACTGGCCCAGAGCTGTAGTGGAAGGTGCTGTTATCATTTCCAGAATTCCTACAAGCCACAAGCCGTGATATAGGCTCAGCTCAAAATAGTAACCTTTTTTTTCTAATTTTTGAAACCCTTCCGTACGTCTTCAGTAGGTTTTTCTTATTCCTTTTTCGTCAACAGTTCCTCTTTCATGTTCTGACCTCTTTATTATCGCTTTTACTGGCTTGAACTAGCGTCGAGTGAGAGCGAAGTGTAATATAGCGACTATAAAATGACCGATGCGTCGCGACTTCTCAGCTAGACTTTGAGGTCATTCACTTGCTCATAAGAATAATAGGTTTGTTAACGAATTTCATCATATCTTTCATGCTATAAAACGATAATGTTAACACAACATATCCGCTGTTCGTATATTAAAACTATGGGCAGCAGCGTTTTTTTTATGAAATAAAAAGAACATTAGATACTTTGAAAAGTATATTTAATTGATAATAATTTTAACATTTGATTATAAACATAAATTAATATGGTTATAAGTTACGAAAACCTCAACAGCTGGAAAATTCTGGACAGGTGTTTTCTGTGGTTGTCATGGATATATACAGAGTTGACTATATATTTGACTGACACTGATGTAGTAGAGATTTCCGTTTCTAGAGATCGAGTAAGTCAAATTACTACCCTGTGGTAGTACGCAAATAACAAGTTTAACTTAAAAGGTCACGAGGCCGTCTTCTTTTCAGACACCTGAGAGGATTATCAGGAATTGAAGAAGTAGGTTTGAAATTAGTGGGTTTGAGTGGGAATAAAGTTTTCATGAAAAGGCAGGTATCCGGTTCGGCCTAATCAGCAACAAATAGGACATTTAGGTCATTATGGGTGTCTTTATTCGTAACATAGTAAGGAGAACTGAGGATTTTTGATTGTAGGGATTTGATACTACGCGCTCAAAGCTCTACTCCGCAAGTCCAAATAGGTTTTATAATAGTCATGTATGGGCCTTTTGTATTTAATTGAGAGCTTAGAGCGATTGTCTAGTAAGTGTTGCTGTAGCCTGAAACGATTAGCAGTTTCTTTTATTTTCAGTCAAGTACAAGAGTTTTAAGTTAAACGTTTGTTGAGATGCAAAAAGTATCGGATTAGTCCCTCAGGAGTAAGTAGGATATTATTTAACTTTACTTTATTATCGTTAATTTAACGATACCAGAGGACAGGAAGTAATTGGTTTCCTAAGAAGGGTAATGGTTATTTGACTGGATTTGTTTGATTTAATCATTTGAGTTTGGAAATTTTTCCAAATTTTGTCTCTAAAGGACTATAATTTACTTTAGAATAAAAAAAAATACAATCAATAGCTTAAAAAAATACCTATGAAAAAGTTATTGTATTTTGTCAATACAAAATAATTTGGATCCACCAACAGAGGCTGCGAGATTAGTATCTGTGTGGACGTTGCTAGTGACTGATGCCCGCTCTGGCTGGAATAGCTGGCTCTTTCGGCATAATGCTATCTAATTAGCACAAGAGAGATAAGGTAATGATAGTTCTTCCACGCCACCTAAACCTTCTAAATATTTACCCTATAGGCTTCCATTGACGGTTTAATAGCTGAAATTATGCTTCAAGAAAAAAAAAAATGGAAGGATTCAACACTTGTAAAGGGAAACTCAAGATAATTCGCAAGGTGTTCGCTTTGTGCTAAGTGAGCGTTGTGGAGAATTAAAATTTATTTGAAGGAAGACTTTAGAGTAAAGTACCATATATCCAATGACCTGGTGAGTAGTGGTTTTTAGCATAGCAATCTACTGTATCCCGAGTTCATAGCCCGGCAGGTTGCCCTATGCTATTTGAATCAGTTCCGCTTCGATTTAAGTCTCAACAAGTTTTTACTTTTCATTCGTTGTCTCTTTAATATTCTCGAAATTAAATCCAAGTTTAATTAGGATAGGGTATGTAGAGAGTTGATTAGTACTAGAAAGATCCGAGGAAATATTGTCTAGAGCATGGAGGTGAAGAGCCACTTAAACTCGATATTAAAAGGATAGACAAGCTAGTTAGACCGAAGACAAATCTTAGAGAACAATTTATAATTCACTTCTATTTGTTATCCAGAAGGTTCGAGAGGCCCCATTTACAAGACACCAGTTGTCAATTTGCAGGAAGATAATATACGATAAGAGCAGTCGCGAAATTTGGGCAATATAACACTTCCAGCAATATAAAGTTTATTGTCGAACGTGAAGCTAGGTCCTTAACAGAGAAGCTAATTGATGGAGTCATTATTTAGGATTATTGAGGGAAGGTGATGTTGGTTCAAAGAAGGAATTGAAACTATAACATATGAACCAATTAAGTTTCCGTAGCGTTTAACTTCAATCTATTCAAGTTCTCTTTGGCAATCTTCCTCTCTAGATATTCCGGATTGGTTAGTAATACCCCAGAAGGAGGAAAGGATAAATAGATTTGGAAATCGTTAGCATATAGATGGTAGGAACATTGGTGGATTGAATTAGGATGATCATTGACATAGGAATTGAAAATGAGTGGGGAGATGGTTGAACCCGGTATGAAATGCAAGGAAGAAAATTTATGGGGATGCCCACTTGTAATTTAAACAACGACATTAAGTAAAGAAAGCTGATGTGTTTGGATCAAGAAGTTTAGGCTATTGAAGGGAATTCGATATTTATGATTGGACTATTCCTTCAAGGGTTTTAAATGAAGGAGAGGAAATGAGTTCCAAGAGATTTAGCTGAATATAATTTGAATCTGTGGAAAATCGGAAGAGGTTGTAATTTCTAGTGTACGAATTCAAACTTGTTACAGTCGTTACGACCTACATCTCTAATAACCAAGTTTTTCCGATTAGGCCGGCAAAAAAGATTAATCAAGTAGGAAAACAGAAGAGGGAGGAATGTAGGGTTTTGGTCTTTTTTATGAGACTGCAGTATGGTAAAATTGTTTGGTAAAATGGTGTTCGGATTCGTCAAAAAGAGTTTGTATGGTTTGGGAATTAACGTAAAACAAAGGACACCTAAGAGGGGATAGAAAAGGAATATAAAGAAAAGAATTGTAAAAAAATTATTTCTGTTTAAATAAAGAAAATCAAGAGGCCTTGTCCAAACGCGGGATCTTCAGGTTGAGGTTCAGTACATGATAGACACTACTGCTTCACGGACAACCGTTGCGCAGGGAGGTGATTTGTCTTAGATTACGTTCAACCACCAGATATTTCCACTTTATTTTGGGTGGACTTTATGGAGACGGGGAGTGCCAGGAGGGTCCTAGATCCATATGATCCATCTCCGGCTGCTAAGAGATTATATAAAAGTCTTGCCAGCATTGGGGTTTGAACCAAGATATTCGGCATGGCAACTCAGTGCTCTACTACTTGGCCACTCCGCTCCCGATTTTTCCTCACATGAAACCTTTACTCAAATAACGGCTAAAGTTAAGAAAAGATAAATATATCAGAAAAAATAACGCTGAAATTTAATATTGGTGTACGAAGAGATTTTTCAAAGACCACCTTAGTCAGCCGATGACGTCACGTTCTTGAGTCAATGTCAATGTATATAACTGTGTCCGTCATACTCCGGAAGAGCACTCCCTCGGCCGCAATCCAGGCGTATTTTAATTTGCTAGACGTATCTTACCTGTCAGGCGAGTCAGTACTGACGTCTATTAGCAGGAACCATTTCCCCCCCAGCTATATATGATATGATGGGGGCCATTCTCCAGCCAGCCAATATCCTGGGTTGGAAAGTCTCTCTTTGCTTTTCTTATATGTACAAGGTCGTCTGTTACGGACAGACCGGATGACAAAACGGATAATTACAAGTGGCGGTTGGTTGTCATCTTTCCTAACATCTCATGTTTATGCATTTTTAATCTAGAATCACCTTGCACACTTACGAGATTTTATGAAACTTATTTATCAGTGGGAGTGGGATAGCTCAGTGAGTAGAGCGCTGAGTTGCTGTGCTGAAGGTCCAAGGTTCAAAAGCCGCTGTGGGATATTAATTATTTAATCTGTTAAGAGCCACAGATGGACCCTGTGGGATTTGCAGACCCTTCTTCAACTCATCCAGCCTCCATAACCCTTAATTTGGGGAAACCTGGGGGTTGAAAGTGATATCGGACAAATCACCTCCCTGCACAACTGTTGTGTTTGAAACAGTGAAGTATGTACTTCTTCCATGTACTGAGCTCAAGGTCCATGATAGATTTACAGATTGTTTTTTTGTTTAATTGGACCTTAAAACGTGAATTTCCAAAGTAAACCTGAATTAAAAGTTTTCATGAGTGGAATACTATCTGTTACTTTTTATTTCTTATTTAGATGAATGAATTAAAAATTAAGTAAAATTATGTTTCCTTTTTCAAAGGGTTTCCTCAGATTGAGATTTCTTTTAACCTAAATTTTCTTTTATTTCGCTTTCCATTTTCTTCTTGTACATTTTCCTCCCTCAGACCATGGCCGTGCTACTTTCCACAATTCTTTCTATTTACCATTTTCGACGTCTTTTTTTGCTATTCCTTCCCTTCAGCACTGAAGGATAAAATAATAATAATTAAAATAATTAATATGAATTAAAAATAAAATGAAATTGATAGTTGAGCTAGACATATTAAATTCCAGAGGCTTACTCGCTCCTATCGTTATTGTTTATTTTCAAGCGGTCTTTTTAAACAATAAACAATTTTTAAAAACTATGGTTTTATAAACGTTTATCAGATAAAATATAATCACAATTTAGAATTTAAGGATCATATTGAAAAAAAACTCTATATACAACTTTCTATTGTGAGGAGGAAAATGGTGTGGAGGTCAGTAAAAATTTCCTTTAATGAACTGTTTATTTTAAACCCGACGTTTTGATCCACATTGCAGGTCTTCTTCAGGGCTTATAATGGGGTCAAGGGTTGACTGATTTTTAGACTGAGTGACAGGCGAAGCCTTTATTGCCTCCACGCGGAGCATTTTCTTCCTCATATATATATATATTTAGTTAAATATCTTCAATATGCTAAGGACTTTTTAAAAAGCACTTTATTCAAGTTAAACATGTACATTCAATGGAGAGACTAAAGACTAACTGACTTAACGAGCTAATAACATAATAAAATTAAGAGTGGCCTCCTCTTGATCAGAGGTCCTATATAGGTTTTTACATTGCTGATTCTCATTCCTAGTATTGTTTACTAGTTGCAGCTGCAAATCGCACCTGCACAACAGTTTCTAGAATTGTTTATGAATACACTTTTGGTTTCCACTTTTTAACTCATTTAACTCCTCCAGGGGGAAGATCCGAAGCTTTGTAGTATTTTGAAAATGGTTTATATTGAACCGTAGGTTCATACGTAATCTGTCATAGCACAGCTAGTTCATTTAATTCAGGTGCTGTTGGTATAATTTGCTTTTTCCTATAGTATACATAATAACTTATAACTACA
The DNA here is from genome assembly GCA_037127475.1 of Arma custos. Classification (NCBI taxonomy): domain Eukaryota; kingdom Metazoa; phylum Arthropoda; class Insecta; order Hemiptera; family Pentatomidae; genus Arma; species Arma custos. The sequence goes on along the minus strand of CM073761.1, from coordinate 80,536,430 downwards.
ATGAGTAATATAATAATACATACAGTGGTATATAACAGGTTTTCAGGAATATAGGGAATAAGAGGTTCTACAAATTCTGGCATTGTAACATTTAACATTTCTACAGTTTTTAAGTGAATAGTCATATATAAAGGTTTGTACACATTATGCAAATTATGTTTATATGTTTTGTTCTCAGTAATAGAACCTTTAAAGTAAACCATAATTTTTCCTACTCTTGCCTCTTTACCCAGTTAGCTGGTGTTCCTCAAGGTAGTATCCTGTGTCCCATCCTATACACAATATATACAGCTGACATCCCAACCCATCCAAGCACTGTCCTCACTACGTACGCTGATGACACATGTGTGTTATCAGTAAATAACGATCCATTTGTTGCATCCCAATATCTTCAATCCCATATCTCAAACCTTCAAGAATGGTGTCATAATTGGAGAATTAAAATAAATCCTAACAAATCCCACCAAATTACCTTCACTCTTCGTCGTAAACCTACGAATTCCTGCCCTACTGTATCCTTTAATAACATTCCACTGATCCCTGTCGAACAGATACGTTACCTAGGACTCCATCTGGACAAACGTCTCACTTGGAATCCTCATACAAGACTGAAAAGACAAGAAACTGCTCGACGATTTCGCCTACCTCAACATTTACTGGACAAACGTTCAAAGCTACCAATTAATTACAAAAGACTCATTTACATGACAGTTATCAGACCTATTTGGACATACGGGGTTGAGCTTTGGGGCTCTACTAAACCATCCAATTCATCTCGCATCCAATCCTTACAATCCAAAATCCTTCGTAAAATCCTCAATGCTCCTTATTATGTCACAAACAAACTCATCCATCATGATCTTAATATGCCATATGCTACTGATTTGGCCCAAAATAGATACCTATCCTTCCATGAAAAGCTCCATACACACTTGAATCCGCTAGTCTCTCGACTTGCTTCCTATAATATTCCTGATAAACCTCCGAGGCTTCTGAAAAGAAGATGGCCTCGAGACCTTCTACTATAAAACTTCATTGGAGTGCTATCAATGGATAGTTTCTCCACAAGTGATTTTTTTGTTCATGTCCTTTGTTCATACAGCCAATTTACTTGATGTAATGTTATTACAGTTGTAAATATCAATAAAAAAAAAAAAAAAATATGTTTTGTTAAATATGGTATACAGTCATTTGAACTAACATTAACCTTAGCTATGTCAGGTAGAAATATAGTATCATTTTTACAGGTATTAGTTTTTCTTATTCCACTAGTAAAGTATACACGTAAGTATTCATTAAAGTAAAGGTTAGTTTCACACAAAGAATAAGTACAATTATTAAGATTAGCTTTTTCAATAATATTCATAGTACATAAATTATTTATAGGTTTTAGTTGTCGACAATAATAATAGTCTAATAATTTACATTGTCCATACATATATTGATCATTATGTTTAATAATTAATTGGTTGTCAATGTCTAATGGTCTATAAGAATTATTTGCATTAATCGGGATTGGTATTATAAGATATCCCATATAATCTTTTTCATGGACAGGTAGCCTTACAAATACATTAAAGGTTTTATTATAGAATGAACAATATATCTTAGCGTTTTCCCATATGATATTGGAATCATTACTAATTAAAGTTACATTATGAGGTATATTTTCGATAATATCTTCTAACAGATTGGAATGAATTTTGCCAGATTTACAAAATTCCATTGATAATAATAGGTTAGTAATTTGATTTTCAAATATCTGAGTATGAATATATCAGTCATATGAATCCTCTTTATCTTTTATTATTTGAGATATTTGTCTAAAGTTATTATTAATATGTCTTGTATTATTTTCGTATTTATCAATTAATTTCTTATTAACTCACACCTGCACAACAGTTCCTAGAATTGTTTATGAATAAACTTTTGGTTTCCTTTTTTTAACTCATTTAACTATTTATATATATATTTTATATATAAATATAAAACGTCAACTAATATTATAAAAAAAAGCTTATTATTATATTTGTCCATCCAAGGTTCCAAACTACCATATTAAAGAACAATTAAAACTAGGCTTTGTACAAAATACTCTTTTAAATTCGGTCTTTTCAAATTCTTTCTCCGAGGCCTTCGGCTGTCTTAAATCATTTTACTTGATAAAATGGATTTCGTAGTCTTATTATAAAAATCATTTTAATAATTTATTTATTAATTCATGCAAATTTTACCTTACGAAAAAAAAATCTCCTTAGGACACGAATTCGGAGTATGGAGGTGTTGGCATAAGGTCAGTCTGACATTTGTCGAAAGTCAACCTTTTCCATCAGCCCCGGGCAGAAAGTTCATATCTCCCAAGAAACAGGTAGCAGCGACACCTTCACGTCTTACAAAAGGGGTAAAAAGGTTTTTTTTTATGGGGGGGGGGTTGTAAGAAATCTTATGATAATACAATTTGGGAATATGGAAGCGTTTTTAAAATTAACCTTAAATTAATTCTTGTCTCTTAACATATCTATGTAAGGCACCGATAGTATGAATAATCTACAAGTATAAATTTCGTGGACCTTACTCTGAAAAAAGTACTAATTTTCAATTCTACCCATTTAGGATCATACGAATCCGCTAAAACTGTGTAATGTACTCGAACTAATCAATACCTCTCTTTAAAGAATTAAAAGCACTAGTGTTCTATAAAGGGGATGCGTATAACTTAACTATAAAAACATCTGTAAAAATGGATTGTTTTGAAGAAAATAAGGAAAATATTCCGCCGGTTGTCGCGTCGAGTTGAGTCACAAGCTTTAACTTTTGATTCCTTCCCCTTTTAATATTTTCCAATAATAGTAGGTCTCATGAGCTTTAGCATGGAAAAGAGAACATAATTATGGGAAATGTGTATACTTTGGTAATCATTTCATTTAGAAATGAACTTATCAACTCGTATCCTCTATACTTCGAAATTTTAGATGAAGCATTTATTTGTTGTAGAAATGATTACCGAAATCAACTAATTACCCTTAATTGCACTCTCTTTTTTCAAACTAAATCTCACGATAACTTGTATTGGAGAATATTTTACTTTTTAAATTTAATTTATTGATATCTCCAACTATAATAATATTACAATAAGTAAATCTGCTAATATGTACAATATGACATGAAAAACACTTGTGGAGAAACTACCCATCGGTAGCACTCCAATAAAGTTCTATAGTAGGTGATCTCGAGGCCATCTTCTTTTCAGATGCCTCGGAGGGTTATCAGGAATAGTATGGGAAGCAAGTTGAGAGACTAGCGGATTCAAGTGTGTATGGAGCTTGTCATGGAAGGTTAGGTATCTAGTTTGGGCCAAATCAGTAGCATATGGGATATTAAGATCATGATGGATGAGTTGGTTTGTGACATAATAAAGAATATTTAGGATTTTACGAAGGATTTTGGATTGCAAGGATTGGATAAGAGATGAATTGGATGGTTTAGAAGAGCCCCAAAGCTCAACCCCGTATGTCCAAATAGGTCTGATAACTGTCATGTAAATGAGTCTTTTGTAATTGATTGGGAGCTTAGAGCGTTTGTCCAGTAAATGTTGAAGTAGGCGAAAACGACGAGCAGTTTCTTGTCATTTCAGTCTTGTATGAGGATTCCAAGTGAGACGTTTGTCCAGATGGAGTCCCAGGTAACGTATTTGTTCGACAGAGTTCAGTGGAATATTATTAAAGGATACAGGATACAGTAGGGCAGGAATTTGTAGGTTTACGACGAAGGGTGAAGGTAATTTGATGGGATTTGTTATGATTTATTTTAATTCTCCAATTTTGGCATTGTTCTTGAAGGTTCGAGATATGGTATTGAAGAGATTGGGATGCAACAAATGGATCCTTATTTACTGATAACACACATGTGTCATCAGCCTACGTAGTGAGGACAGTGCTTGGATGGGTTGGGATATTGGAGAATATTAAAAATGAAACGAATAAACAATTAAAACATGTTTTACCTTAACTCGAAGCGACAATCTGTGGAATAGCTACCGAAAATACCTCCGATCTGCCGGCGTTCAGCTTTGCCTTCCACAAATAGTAGGATGCTTCAAAGCTCCTTAGGCTGATTGTACTTTGAAATAAACGAGTTTACGAAACTCGTTTAATATTAATATAATTGTTATTGTTGATTAATAATTTTTATCTCTTCTTTACCTTGTATTATATATAAACTCACAACATCCCTCTTACATTTATAGTCTCCTACAATTCAAATTCTCTATCCCAGGGCACAAGATCTCTTCTTTCCGATCTTTATACTTGTTCTTACAGAACTAACACGTTTGACAGATATTTGAACTAACACATCCTTCTGTAGGACCGTTCCTGATATCCGTCATGCTTCTTCCTTGTCCACTTTGAAATCCAAGTTTTTCCTACATCTCCTAAATTCCCAAACAGATGCCTTCTAATCAGTCATAATTAATAGCTCATATCCATCAGAAGTAATAGATGAATTACTGCCAATTTTCTTCACTTCTAATGATATTATTTTTAGCATAATAATAAGTTTGGATTTAGATTTTTACTATAATAGGGTGTATAAAAAAGATGACCGTTTTATCTAATTCCAGAGTTCAAAAGTCTGTAAATATTTTAATGGTGTTTATTATTCACCAACACTTGATTCCTTTAGAGCACTCTCTAAGCTTGTTTACTAATACTGGAATTCTTCAAAAAAGGCCTCAGTTTAGTTATTTATTTCAAAGAAACATTACAGTGTCCTACATAATTCTCGTAATTTTAAGACATTACTGGAAAAAAAATTTCACAGCCACTGAAGCGACTCGTGAAATTATTAAATATGAAGGGGAAGGTATCCTTGACCAGTGCACTGCGCGGCTTTGGTTTGAAAAATTTAGCATTGGAGATACGACGTTGGAAAGGAAGAAGGCCTCCGGGCGACCATTAATGGATATTGATGAGGTTCTGAAGGAAGCTGTTGAGTCAAATCCGTCCACAAGTACTCGCAAACTTGCCAGCGAGTGTGGTGTGTCGAATCATCGATCAAAGAAATAATAATACAAATATTTGGTTAAAAAACGGTCATTTTTTTTTTTTATACACCCCATTATTTTTTTAACCAGAACATACTTTTTACTTTGTATATTTATTTTTATGTACTTAAGTAATTATTATATTATTATTATAACGTAGCACTTGATATAATAGATATATATTGAATAAATTTTGTACACATTTCTTATTTTTAAGGGACCTTGTCACAGACTCTCCTTTTCACCTACCTTTAATTTGGTTGCACATTTTCATCCTATTAGTTATAAAACAACTTTTTTCAGTTACTAATTTCTCGCATATTAAATAATTAAATTTTAGAATAATTTTGGTTATGGTGCAGCCAATGTAGAAAAGCACACTGTTCAGTGGAACCAGTTTTGTTTCATTCTGCCTACTTGCAGATCTTCATCAGGATTAAGCGAATAACAAAGAAGAAAAACAGCTTCAAATTATATTTTAAAAAATAGTTTAAAAAGTAAAAATAGATAAACATAAATATCTCAATAATAACTAATATCTTCTGTTTAAATTACCTTTAAATTCAACTACATACCCCCCAAAAAAATTAAAAGCTTGGGTTCTGCGAGAATACTGAATATAAAGGGAATGAAATAGTGGCAATAAAAGGACAGGCGGACATTATTTCAATTTATTTTTAGTCAGTGCTCTATCCTTGTGGGTCATGGTTACAAAGCTTAAAGCATTCTACAGTTTACGATCTCTCTAAACCAAACAATATTTTTATATCAGACTATTAGCTGCTGTTCCTAGGATCTGCTGATTCCTATAGGTCGATTCACGATGGATAACAGAATAAACGATATATCATGCACCAGCAAAAGATCAGTTTCACAATACCATATTTAATGAGCTACCCTGATATATAATATAATATACAGGGTGTCCCGAATTTAAATGGCAAAACTTCAGGAACTTATAGGGGACCGAAAAACTAAGACAAAAAGTCCTTTAGAGATTTGTTCGTTTTTGCTTAGTTTTAGAGAAAATCGCAAAAAAAGAAACAAAACAAAAATGTTACAGGTAGCGATTATCACCTTTCAAAGTTCGTCAGGCTAGGCAGTGAGATATGTAAACACTTAACGTCATCCTTTACATTCTTTTATTTGTTTACATTTTGGCTTCCTTCTAGGATTATAATTCCTAAGTCTTCAGTCAGTTACTTAGGTATTTTTGTGAGAATAGCACCAGTCACAATGCCGCATACATATTCTAATGTTGAATACGCTGATATGATTTTTGGTTATGGTTTCTGTAACGGTAATGCTTTAGAAGCGGTGCGGGAGTATGCGCGCTGATTTCCAAATAGAAGAGTACCTAATCGACGAGTCTTTTCGTTATCTTTTAATAGACTACGAGAGACTGGGTCATTCTTAATACGTAATGAAGGCGACCAATTCCAGGCAGCAGTAAGAGCAGATTATCGGAAAAGAAATTGTGTCCAACGCCACTTCGATAACAATCCTGAGACTAGCATCCGAAGAGCATCTGCTGCATTAGCAATATCGCGGCAAGCAATATAGCGAACTTTGAAAGGTGATAATCGCTACCCATACCCATAAAATCTTCAAAAAGTTCTGAATTTATTACCTCAAGATTATGTCAAGAGATTGAAATTTAGTAACTGGTTTCTTAAAAAAATTCGCGATGATAATTTATTTCTATTAAAAATTAATATGGACCGATGAAGCTACCTTTACAAGAGGAGAAATTGTTAATCAATAAAATTATCATGTATGGGCTCTTGAAAATCCCAGAGCTATTAGAGAGAATAGGTTTCAGCATGAATTTGCTATTAAAGTTTGGCTTGTAATTTGGAACGGATTAGTGGTGGGACCATATTTTTTACCTGGAAGATTGAATGGTATCACATTTACACATGTTTTGGAGAACGACTTTTCTAATTATTTAGATGACATTCCCTTACGACAGTGGATTGAAATGTGGTTCCAACTCGATGGATGTCCAGCTCATTATAGCAGAGTTGCTCGAGCTTGGCTGGTTATAAATTATCCACAACGATGCATTGGACGTGGAGGAGTACCTTGGCCACCCAGATCACCTGATATGACACCCATGGATTTCTTCGTATGGGGAACCTTGAAGCAGAAAGTTTATTCGGTGTCAATCAACTCAAGAGAGCAATTAAGAGACCAAATCGTAGATGCAGTGCACCAAATATCATCAGAAAAATGTTTAGCTGCAATTTATCAAGTGAGTGCTAGATGTAATGCTTGCATTGGTGCAAGAGGACAACATTTTGAGCAATATTAACATTAAAAAGAACATAACATAAATATAAATGTAAATAAATAAGTATAAAAATGAAAACTTGTTTTCATATTGATGATAATTGTTGACCTATGATAATTTATGTTGAAGAAATTGGTCCGGGTAGAGGTCACTGAATGAAATTCTCAAGTAATTTGAGAAAATCTTTATTGATAGCCAACGTTTCGACCTACCCTGTAGGTCTTCTTCAGGGCTGTGGGGGGGACTGGGGGGTGGGTCCTCTCTGGCTATGAAACACTGACTGTGAGAGGACACTGAGAGAGGACCCCCCCCCCCCCCGTCCACTCCCCCCCCACAGCCCTGAAGAAGACCTACAGCGTAGGTCGAAACGTTGGCTATCAATAAAGATTTTCTCAAATTACTCGAGAATTTCATTCAGTGACCTCTACCCGGACCAATTTCTTCAACGAAAACTTGTTTTGTTTCTTTTTTTGCGATTTTCTCTAAAACTAAGCAAAAACGAGCAAATCTCTAAAGGACTTTTTGTCTTAGTTTTTTTACCATTTAAATTCGGGACACCCTGTGTATATATATAAAATATAATATAATCAATATTAATTTTATTCTATTAATATGATAGTTACAAGTATTTACATCTGACATAATTGTTGAATTATTAAAATAACTTAAGGATAAACTCATCGCGTCTTATGATATAATAATGTCAGGTGGGGAATGGTTGAATAGTTCCATTTTGAAATTCCCCGCTTATTCTATAGCTTTCAACCTAAATTCTCAGTACCATTGTGGTTTCTACTAAATATAAGCTATTATTATTCCGTTGGATTTACTCAAGAGAACAATGTAATCGGGTAGAAAGGATTTTCATCCAAGATTAAGGGAGATAAGGATTACGGTTATATTTTAGTAATCCACGAATACAGAATGCAGACAGTGGTAAAGCTTCACAGTTTGTGAATCCCTTCAGTGGTTCTCTTTAAAAGTAAATACTCTGAGCGAACAATACCACCAAAAAGCGAGCGAAAATATTACCTGAACTGCAACGTACACAATTTTTCTGGCATCTTATCATATGAAATGTCCGTTTTTAATTTCAAAACTTCAAATTTGAATTAATATACTTCTGTTATTTAGTATGTATTGCGCTTGCAGGTTGCGATTTTGTTGTAATTTTGTTTTACGAGTATAAACTTGGACACTCGGAAGCTCATGCTACAAAAAGCATTATCACCGTGTTCGGAAAGGGGTACATATTGTAACGAACGAACCATTCGCCGTTTGAGGAATTTTCAACTGGTGACACATATTAATTTATATATTTCTCTTTTCTACCCAGAGGTAAAAACATCACATCCACGCCTTACTGCAAGTATATTGACGTAATGTTACAAAACCTTATTAAAAAAACAACAACTATACGGTGTACTGTACTGTACTGGTAACGGTGACTGATCCTTGATCTCATAGGATCATTCGCATACTATGATCCAACCACCTTGTTTATCCTTCAGGCAATTTCGAGAACTAATTACATACTCATAAAACGTCATTATATGAAACTCAGTAATATACTATTTTCTGTTTAAAGAATATTTATTGTTTAAATATTATTCGTTCAGCCAAACTAGTTCTCCTATACTAGTGTGTATAGCTTAAAATGGATATGGTTGATAAAAGCATAATACTATAACATAATTTTCTTGTCTGAATATCATTTCTCAAAAAATTACCGAAGCAAGGGTCTCTTATAGTTTGAATTAGTTTTTCATGATATATTTGAGTTTTGATGGGGAGTGGAGCTTCCATGCCGGAGGTGCTGACTGGCAGACTTTTATTTAATCTTTCAGCGGCCGGAGATAGATTATTTTGGATCTAGGACCCTCCTGAGGCTCACCCAGCTTCTATAGAATGGGTACCAAAAATAAGGGAGAAAAATGTGGTGGTTGAGCGTAATCCAGGAAAATCAACTCCATTGTCCAAGAAACGGTCTCTATCATGTACTCACCTTCACGGGTTGTAGTGGTACAGTTATTTATTTTATTTTTTTAGTTATATTAAACAAGAAAACATTAGCAACATGGAATTAATTAAGTTTAAATGAACTAAATAGTTTATTTTCTAAACAAAATTCTAAAAAATGGAATTTGGTATTAAAAATAACACCAACGGAAACCTTATTTCTTTCCAACCTTAATTTCGGTGTAAGAGAAAAATCAACTCCTAGATTTAAATTTGAAGATAATAAACGAATTATAATTCCGACAGTGCCCTTGGCTTGGTATCAGCCCACTCAAAACCGGTGTTAGCTAGAAGATGTAAATTAGTAGATCTGTGCTCAAAAAATATAAAATCTCTCGCTTTAAATAAATTAATATATAAACAAATAAATCTGTACCACTCCTATCCATGGTATTGGATTCTGTACAGCTAATTGTTATCCTGAAAGGTGATTAGGCGAAGATTAATCTCACTTAAGAAAACCCATTTTATTCAGGCGGAATAAGCTCCATAAAAATTAATGTAACATAAAACAAACCTTGGGCAATTACAAATTGAAATTTTTTCTTTTTTGCATTTGGATTTCTCGAATTATAAGTATTAAGTGCATTATATGTTATTTGCAAGATTTTTACATTTTATGAGTTTAATAAAGTAGTCAAACGATGTTAAGTACATACATGACTAACATATTGCATTAGTACATAATTTTTTCGTACATCTTGTACTCGTATAGTTATACAGGGAAAGAGATGGGTCGGTGAGTAGAGCTCTTCGTTGCTAAGCTAAAGGTGTCGAATTCAAATCAGTTTATGGCAGATAAATTATTTAATCTGTTAACAGCCACTGGATCTTTGGGAACTACAGACCTTCCTGGAGCTCGCTCAGCCTAGAAACAGCACTCTCAACGACAGTCTGTATTGTGTACTGAATCCAAGATCCTTCATGGGTAGTAGTGGTTCAGATATATAGTTATTGTATGCCTGGCATAAGAAAAAGAAAATTGTGGCGATAGCCTTTTTTAAATAAAGTTAATATACTGAAAGTAGATCACCTATCCATGTACTTTTTGAACCTTATTTTGATATGATTAGACTTATTGGTAATGATGGTTCTTATTTACAAGTGGGTCGTCACATCATGAAATCGATACCAGAGAATTAATAATCTGGTTTCAGTAATAATATGAGAAATCACATCCCTGCACAACCGTTTCCCTTGAAACAGTACAGTCCTTATTATGAAGTGAACACAAGACTCTCCACAGGTTGATGTCGTACAGTTTTTAAAAAATATATAACTAAATAAGAAAATAGTAATGAATTTATTACTTTAAATAGTTTGAATTTTTTTTTCTTGGCCACAAAATTGTCGTAGGTGATCCTTCTATCATTGAAAGGAAGCGGAGCATCGAGTTGCCATTTCGAAGGTGCTGGGTTCAAATCCCGCCGGCGGCAAGACTTTTATTTACTCTGTTAGAAGCCGGAGATGGATCCTATGGGATCTGGGACCCAGCCTCTCTAAAGTGTGTACCCAAAATAAGGGGGAAAACTCTGGTGGTTTAGCGTGATCTAGGACAAATCACCTCCCTGCACAACCATTGACCAAGTAACAGTACACCTATACCGTGCAGTACCGTTGTCTCTACCGTGTACTGAACCACAGGCCCTATACGGGCTGTTTTGGAAAAGTTTTTTTTATAGCATTGATAACGGTTTTTAATAAACGATATAGACACCTTTGGATTGCAGTACAAGAAATTCTTTTCGGCTTGTAGGTTGTTTATCCGTTCATCCATTTATGGAACTACCAATCACAGCTCTTGGCAATGTGCAAGTGGCAACTGCACTTGAAGAAAAAATGCAGCTGTGTCATCAATATCGCATTGGGACGAAGACCAAGCGATCGAGAAGAATGCGAATGATCTGGAAGGATGTCCAGATGTCTAATAGCGCCGCAGAACAGCTGGGACCTCTCAGCGATGGACGGAATTGTTGTCGTACCATAGTGCTCCTAATAATAATGCCCATAGTGATAGCTTCATCGACTAATTTTAGAGATTATTTCTGGACATAAGATAAGAGTGGAATTCTTAATAAGGGAATATCCAGGCTAGTATAGTGTGTCCATTGTTATATCATATTATTCAATACCTTGAGTCGAAAATCGTAACCTGAATTCTGAGCATCACACATTAGAACCAGATACTTTACAGAAGTACATAAGAGTTTTCTCTAGTACATCAGAAGATACACGAAATATGTATCTGGTTCTAAATATAGTTCAAATACAGTTACGTCCAGATAAGGTGCATAACCCTCCATTCCAGAGTCAGTAAGATGAAGATCATAGTTGTTTAGTCATTAAATAAGTTACGTCATAGTTTATAGGAGTTATATTGTACTTCTGGCCACTTTAATTGTTTGTTTTTATCAATACATATTTTTTTAAAGTTCTTTGTGCAGTTACGTTCTTTATCTATCGTTTATGCGAACTAATATCGTCAAATGCTGTTCTGATAACCGACAATTTCTCAAAGGAAGGAGAATGCCAATTGACACAAAAAAAACACACATTTGTATTAACAATATTTTTATTTTATTGTGTAGCACGTTAGGTTAAAATAATAAACGTGTACCACTACAACCCATGAAGTGTATGGGGTTCAGTACATGGTAGAGACTGTGCTGTATAAGATAATTGAGGTTCAGATATTCAACGCTCTAATGTATTTTAAAACTATAAAAATTATATGATAATCTGATCAGATACAGTATAATATGGCACTTGATTGCTTTAACTTGAGCTTGAAATATTTTTTTTCATCTTTAAGTTTGTTATCCAACGCTGTTGAGAGATATGACTATCCTTCAATGGTGTACGCTCTTTTTTTAACTACTTCTGTATCAGACAATTGAAAACATATAATGTGTCATAAACCAAAAATAAAAACTATAAAAAACTATTAAAAAAAACTATAAAAAATATATATATATAAATAATAATAATAGCAGAAGTATACTCTAAAAGTAAACTAATGTAACTTTGAGAAATACTTCTATATTCGTTTGTGAAAATCTCATTTAACCGTGGAGATTTCTTGCTCCTCATTTAACTACAGGCTACCAACAGGGGTTTTCCACTTGGAACTGACATAATGTGAAAAAAAAGTATTTACCCACCCATCTCTGATGCGAAGTAAATACGACTTTTTTTTTAAATGAAATTTAATTTTACGAGTTTTTCATCCGTTATATAGTTGTTTTATTTAACTTTTATAATTTCAAATTAATGTCAAAAATTAATACTATGGTGAGGTTATGATTTTGATATCTGCATAAAACTGAAAGTAAAGAAATTAAATAGCGAAAGAAGCTTAAATTATTAATATTAATCATGTTAAAATTTATTATAAGTATTTAACTTAAAATTAATTTAACTTAATTAATTAAATAAAAACCTCATTTATTTGTGCTTTGGTCTCGTTAATGCACAAATTAAGTATATTACATATTATTATTTAATAGACGATGCACGTGGAGAACCGATTGTCGTAGGAGATATAAATGGCAGAGTAGGAAAAGTTTCCCACCTATGGCCAAATGTATTGGGGAGCCATGGTGAAGATTTTAAAAACGACAGTGGAGAAAGAATACTCCACTTATGTGCAGGCAATGGCTTTGCTAACAGCAAGTCGAAACTAAAAGTCTATAATAGACTATTCCCTGGTCAAGAAAGATTTCCTTAAAGATATAATTGATGTTCATGACATAAATTTTTGTCGCAACTGGCACTGGCTTGCCTCTATTCTATCCTCTGAGTGAAACAGAGTTTTTTTCGTTTTTATAGACAATTTTTCCTTCCACCTCGATTCCAAAGTTATTTTCAAGCTTGGCAAAACCGCCTTAGCTCTGAAGTCGAGAGGCTCAGAATTGAAGGTTTGGCCCTGGAGTTTAATTATTGTAATTTTGCTCCTGAGATTCCTCATTTCTCGCTACTTGATTTTATTTTTTTTAAAACATAATACAATTTTCTCGCAATGGAGTTAGTTTAGAAAACACCGGGTTTTTTATCTCTTAATCACATAAAATAATTTTCATTGATGTAGTATTTTAGTATCTTATTGAGGAACTGTTTTTTGGTTAGTCTTTTTTTCGTTCTCGATCAGTTGAGCTTTTAAATATTTTTAAAAATTGGCAAATCACAAAGCCACAGTTTCTGACTTTTTTTTTACACAAAATAAAGCACTCTTTTTGAATTTAAATGGAAAAACTGGAATGCATTTTTTTAAAAAGATAAAACAAGCTACATCATATTCAAATATTTCAAGTACTGTTATTTTTATACAGAAAATGGAGTGAAATTACATTTAGACATTTTTTTTATATGTCTAATATTAGTAGACAATTGACCATGGAAGGATAGTGAATCCCCAGGAAAATGAGAAAAATAATTTTTAAATATTACTATGCATTCTTTATTGAGAATTTTGACTTATAGCTTTTTTTTAAGTTATGTTTAGGAATTTGATGTAATTTAATATTGAAAATGGCATTTAAGTGCCGAAACGTCTTGTTTATGAAAGAATAAAATAAATTGACTGGAAGCTGGTTTTTTCAAAGATAAAATTTACATAGAAATAGAGTCCAGTATTTTAGATAAGAATTAAAAAAAACAAAACTATAAATTATTTATTTTTATTAATTGTTATTTTGATTGTGATTATTTTTAAATATTTTTGTTTTGAACCGAAAAGATTTGTCCTGGCCGGTATTCGAACCCGGGTCGTCTGCATCTCCGGGGCAGTGCTCTAAAATAACACATCTAATACATCATTTCTAGAATTAAGAATTCACAAAACATAAAAATAAAATATTTTTGGAAAAAAATAGATGTACCTTATTTTGAAACCAAAGGCCTCAGTTGTATTATTTGTAAAAGATTGATCCGCCGTTTGGTAGAACGGAGGTATCCTCTTAGTTATTATTATGTTTAGTTAAATAATTAATTTTTGTTCTATTGCCTCGGGGCTGTCTTTTTCTCAATTATTCGTTCACTAGGTTTCCTTTTTACTGATGCTCCTGTCGACTTCGTAATTGCAGAGTGTGGGCTGTAAGCAACGGATGATATAAAACATATATATTTCACGCCAGAATATTTTAAACAGAGCATTAACTTCAGTAAAAAGTTGTTTTTTTCCGCTGTTGTAAACTCGGGCTGTTTAAAAGCAGAGATTTTTCTGCGAGCTACATTTGGCTTTTAGGTTAGGCGATATATTCGGTGCCGAAGTGGCTGTGTGTATATTTGCGTTTTGTTTGATGGCTCCTGCTGGTATCATGTTTCTCTTCCGAACAGATCACCTCAAAATTATTATTTTCAAATTTAAATAAAGTTACAAAACACAATTAAAAAAAACATATCCTGGAATCAAAGAGTAAATATTTATAAATATTTGTTGATCTTATGTATTTGAGAAAGAAAATGGTCCAAGCAGAGGTCAGTAAAAAAAATAATCTTCTTACTAAGAGAATTATTCTGACCTTCATCCGGACCATTTTCTACCTCATTTATAAATATTTTAACTTCATTAGTTGTCTATAAAAAACGCAAGAATTTTCTATAAATGTGTAAATTGTAAATCTATAAAATGTATGATTGAAAGATTATTGGTTATTCAATGAAAACTTATACTCGTATATATAGGTAGAATAGAAAAGTAACTTTATTCTGGGACTATGTCCCTTTAGAATAACAGATATGAACAGAAAAAGAAACATAATGTTTATCTCGCCAGAGGGCTAAGTGTTACTAATAATAAAGCGTGTAAAAAATGACGAAAAACAATTTAAAAAGAAATATTTAAACAGAAATAATAATATGTAAATGAACAGTACAAGTCTTGACAAGATATTTAGCAATTAAAGAGAATTGATAAATACATAGCTTTTGTTAAATGCATGAGCTAGCATGCAATAAATTCTTTAAATGATGTACAGATTCTTGAAAGACAAAATTAAAAGAAAGAAATAGCACAATGAATTTCTATACATAACAATCTAAGCAAATGACTAACCTGCTTTGAGAGCATCTTATTGGGAAGCTAGGAGATGTTGGAAAAGCAAGGATTTAAATGACGATAGTGAGGGACTATGAGGGATATTAGGAGGGATTGAGTTCCACAGTGTGGTGGAGCGGGCGAGAAAGGAGCGTTCGAATGCTTTGGTTCGGTGGGAACGAATATAGAGATCGGAAAGGCGTGATCTTGTTTATATATATATATATATATATATATATATATATATATATATATATATATATATATATATATAAGTATAATGTTGAATATAAATATATATTCAACACTTCTTTCAAAAACATTTAACCCTCAAGTACTGATATAGTTTGTCTTACTAGTACTAACACCTGGTCCCACGGACCACCTTATTTAAAATGTGTTAACATAAAGAAAATAACATCTATAATCATTTTATGTTTAGTTATTACTTACATGAACCTTCTTGCATTGCCCACAGTTAATAAATACATGATAATTTATCAAATTAGAGTAAACAAAATTAATTTCAATATATTTAATTCTTACTTTAAACAATTAAAAAACTATTAATGAGAATAAAAATATTCTTTTAGGCTTCCACGACCAATATTATTACAAAAGACTTTGTTTATTTCTTCTGGTTTAGACCGTGCAGATACATTTTCCGCCAACGTTTCGTCAAACATGCTGCTGACTTCCTCAGGGCTGAGATGAGAATGAGCATCTATAAATATATACAACAGCGTAAATCATTCTCATCTCAGCCCTGAGGAAGTCAGCAGCATGGTTGACGAAACGTTGGCGGAAAATTTATCTGCACGGTCTAAACCGGAAGAAATAAACAAAGTCTTTTGTGAGAATAAAAATACTTACAAAAATTAAAATTGTCACTATATCAAGCAATCGATACTCAAGTTCTAGGAGCACTTCAAGCAGATGTGATGGATGTTTTCTTAATTTTTGTTGTTGTGCATTTGTAAAAAAGTGTTAACTTGTTTCTTGGAAGTTTTCCAACTTCCTCAATAAAAGGAGTGATTTATTTTATGACTAATAAATCGTCAATTCGTTCGGTGAGTTGGTTCCTGTTTCCCGATTTTGTCGTTTTGGTAATTTCAGAACATTGTGTGATGAAACTCGAACTCGAACTCGCTTGCCAAGATCTGTTTTGGACCATTTGAATCTATTCTTCCCATAAGAATAGCATCTGTCGTTTGGAATCAATTCCGTTTCCTCATCTGTGTCTTTCTGTCCTGATGCTGTATCGTGATCACTTTCGATGAGGTTCCGTCTTCAAGATCTGATTCGAAAATAAGAGCTTCTTCTTTCTCCAAGTCATCTAACAAGAGGCAAATTTTATCATAAAACCTCGTATCATATTTCCAAACAACTATGGAAATGGCTACCATAAGGTCCTCAGTACTTGAAAATTAAAAGTCCTAACACATTGTCTCTTTTCAATGTTTTTCAACATTTCTTTCAAAAACAATTAAATTATTTCTGACATATATCATCCTTTCAGTTATTTATTGCTATTACATACTTATTATGAATAATAAATCATTTATCTTGATCGCACCTTACTATTTTCGCCCATGAATGACATCATTTATTTGAACACTATTGGAGTCGCTAATACCGCCTTTGTGATATGGCTTTGCATCTTCGTGTTGCATTCTTCGGCTGACCTTTCAATGCGGAAATTGCAAGAAACTAATAATTAGTTAGTATCTGCAGTGAATTATAATTCCGCCGGTACAATTCTGTATTACTTAATACAAAATAACATAGTATGTGATCTATTGTGCTTGTGCTAACAACAGCGTAAATATTAATGCTTAAGGTACAGGAGAGGCTTAGAAGAGGAGAAATACTGAAATCATGAATACATTTGCATTCTTCACTATTCCATTTTTGAACTAGATCACATACGCAGACACACTCAAGCAGCCATTTCGTGAATATTTAGTTTTAAGGGACTGTAAACCACGTGTGAGGCCGTTATTATTATTTTAGATAATGAGAGAAAGAGACAGAGAGAGTGCGCGATCTGGTTTCTCGAAAGTGGACTGAGAATTCAAATTTTAGGAGCCTGAGGATGTAAGAAGGGTGCTGATCCTTGACGATTAATTATAGGAAGAATCATAAGCAATGTTGCCCATGGGTCGGATGGTAGAGCTACATAAACTCTCCACAAAGGAGATCACAGCGAAGTACCGAAAACAAATCTTAAAAAGAACCTCTGGATTTGCTACAATTTGAGAGGCTACCGTATACCACGGAGACATAGTCAAAACAGGAGAGGATTAGTGAGTATACAAGGAATTTACATATTGGAGGAATATGGAACAGTTTATTGTGACTGAGTTTACTTAATGACCTTTAAGGAATTTGGACCATATGGTGTGTCCAAGAAAGAATTTTGTCAATAGAAATACATATTAATTATAGAAATATCCGATTGAATTAGTATATTTAGTATGATATGGTATATCATTAATATAAGAAATGAATAGGGGGATGAAATACTCCAACCCTGAGCTACTCAAGAGTACTGGATAAGAATTGTAAATAGGGGTTGATGGGGACTAAGGACTGATTCAAATTGGATATAAAAAGTTGAAGATAATGAATGAACTGTTTAAGGAAGTGAAAGCCAATGGATACCACCCCTAAACTGTCTTATCGTTATTTATTGAATGTAGTCGTAGCTAAAATAGAATAACATATGTCAATGATCTATTAATACTTATATATATATATATATATATATATATATATATATATATATATATATATATATATATATATATATATATATAAATATATATATATATATATATATATATATGTATATATATAAATATATATATATATTTTGTAATATTTTAATTTCATTTTTTTTGTTGGCTGAAGCATGAAATAAATGTTGTCTCTATTCATAACGTACGAAGGGAAAAAGCAAAATGACAGAAGTTTAAAAGTAGAAGTGGGAAAATCTGAGTTTATTTCAGAGCCAGCCAGGACTTGTGTCAAGTTGAGTTGGGCTTTGTTTTACTGCAACTTTAATCATTGAAGTAGGCACGAAACTACAGGATTAATTTAGTTTAAAAAAAACATTATATATTTTTTTAATTCTTATTCGCGAAACTATATCATTATTTGTTTTAATTTTCCTATAATAAAGTACCTACAAAGAAATTAAGGTCCTTGTGGAAGATAAAGATGCGAGAAAAGGAATGGCGTGGACCGAGGAAAGATAGAAAGAACAATCAGAAAGAATGAGGAAATGGTGGGAAGAAAGAAGAAAGGAGAGAATGAAGTGAAAATTATGATATTCCCGTGGTGTCTAAGGCCGTTCCGTGAAAAAAGAAAGTACCAACATTTTTATTTATAAATGATTTTTTCCAATATGATTTATGATTTTTTTTTTTTTATTCATTGCTATTAATATCTTAATCAGTTATTTTTCTTTTGCTAACGCAACGACTGATTGAGTGTTTAAATTCATTTTATTGCATACATGTTCTTATTTACTTTGAATTGAGCCATCCAGTAGTTTGGATGGAACATACACGTATCATTGGTCTCAATGTGTAACCAGGTAAAACTCCTAGATACATCCTAAAACCACAACACCCCGCAAACTAAACTTCCTAAACTAGATAGCGTCTCACCCGACCTAGAAATTCTGAATTATAATATAAAATACTCTTATACTTCCATGACTGTAGATTATTAAATATATTAAGATTATATATACTTTACCAATTTTAAATTAAATTTGTTGAGTTGTTATTTGGAAGATTGGTGTTTTTCATTTTTGATTTATTTTTTATCAGCTGTTTTTGTACCTTTTACCATTTATTGTCTGGTAAACTTCCTTATGATTCTTGGAAGTGGTGGGATGTTTCCTCCGGTTAGCATCTTGCTGAATTTTGAGGTTAGGATGTGCTTTATTCGTTTTTTATTTTATTGTTATTATTCTCTTTCTGTCCTGAAGAGTGAAATATTGACAGATATTTTTGTTTCCTATTTTTCGTTCTAGAGACTTAATGCTTTTCGTTTGCAACTTTTTCCACTCTCATTTTAACTAGAATTTTATATATTTATATTCTTAAATCTTTATTTTCATATATAATTTGATTTTTATATTAATTATAATATAATTTTAATTTGTCAATTTCCAGATCATTTTTTTCTTTGAGAATTTATTACAAAAATATTTTTAGAATCACATTGTACACTTCAATAAAATCATAATAAAAAATAAGCCCGCTCATATTCGGTGACGATAACTGTAACATATAAGTTATAAATAAATCCTTCTGAGATTTCTTGTGAACATGGCGTTCCATGCTAAACCCTCCAGAACATCCGCCGGGTTTTACTGGTCTATTTTGGAACAAGCAGGGTGTGACTTCATAAATCCTGAGAACCGTATTTTACATTCGCTCTGAACATTCATTTATTTATATAATTATATTATAATATTGAATATTTATTTCTGTTCTTAATAATAATTACATTACCAATACGAGTACATAGTTTCAATCTCCATAATGATGCTCTCCCAATTAACAGTCAACCCCTATATGATTAATCATTACGCCACTTAAAAAAAAAAAAAAAAGATATTTTTTTTCCACATTCAAGAGCATGGAAATGCAGATTACATATATTTCATCATATAGACCGTGGAACAAAATTGCTATTCAGTATTTGGTTGAAACTGAAAAAAAAAAAAAATTAAAGAATCTAAACTTCCGTGACAAAAAGTACTGACGACGTGTGTGTGCTACAAATGTAATACACATCAGATATTTTCATTTTTACCTGTATTATTAATAATTGTGCGATTATAATTATTTTAGTTTTATTATAAAAACACAATATATTTATGAATTGATTATGTCTGATGGTCAAAAAAGAATAATTAAGTAAAGAATAAATCTTCAATAACAAAATAACTTTTTTTAATATCTAAATCAGTTATAGACTGATTTATTTATTTTTCAAATTTAAATTATTAATTCATATTAGCCTGTTTTTTCACATTTATAGACACTCCGAACAATAATTATATACATTAATACATAGAATATAGTTGTATTATTAATACATTGTATTTTTATTTATGTAGACGTTATTTTCAATGTTAGCATTATTATCATTATCGAGTTCATCAATGCTTAATAGATAGGTCATATTGTTATATCGATGTAATTCTATCATTTAAACTAATATTCATTAAAAGAAATTGTATAACTCAAGCACTGGCTTCCAGGTGTCGCCGGTCTCATGCATTTTGATGACGCGAAGCCACAAGTTTGTCCTCTACCAAAGTTGCTGCAAAGAAGTTTTGGCTTTAAAATTGGACTTGACCATTTACCATATTCACCGGGGCTGTAGATATGTTATCTGCATTTTTACAAGTACGTGTATTTTTGGAACTTGTGGATTATTGGAGGAGAGGGCTTATTCCCCCAATTCAGGAAATTGCCTTACTCCAATTTATTGAAACAATAGACGCACTTACTCATTCTTAGAGGGGGCCTTCGTACTGAGAGGCTAAGTGAAGGGGACGTAAAAGTTCTTACCAATATTGGCGTTGGACGCCTTCACTAGGGGAACATAATGGACATCACTTTGTCTAGTTCAAGTATTTCTAGGGTCTCATCTTACCGTTAAATGTTCCCACTCCGTTACGTCCATATTCCCCCCCATCGGTGAATTATTGGTAATACTATCTCCCAAAAACAGTTATACCATCAACGCTTTAGATTATATGGTATTGTACGCTTTCACGGCAGTTTCAATGCATAATCTGTAATCAATAAAAAAAAAAAATGAATGCAAAATATGGTCATTACTTTTTTAACGGATAAGACACAGTGTGTACTTTCGTGGATGAGGTGGAACTGAATTTTCTGTAGATTTTCCTTCCTTGTAAGACAACGAAAGAAACAGTAATATAATATAAATGACCCGGTGAACTTTGTATTACCAACATATATTTGTGAAAAATATGGTCAAAACTTAATACAAAATTGTTATGTACATTAAATGCAGCACAGTTATACACTTAATCAATTTAAAGCTTTCTGATGAACGATATTTTTTGTCTTTTTTTGCGGTAAGTAAATGTATGAAGATGATAGTTATATTTTAATATTAAACGCACCTATAAATATTTGACAACCACGTGAAAAATTAACAATTTAAACACAGAAGAAATCATATGTTTCACAGCTAGGAACATTTTATATTGGAAAATTAAATAGTCATTTTTAGTATTTTCCGTGACTTATTATTTATGTTTCTCACCGTTTATACCTTCCCTGAACTTCCACAAAAGATCAAAATTATCCAAATCGGTCCAGCCATTCTCCTGTTTTAGCGAGACAAACGGACAGCAATCGATTTTTATATATAAGATGAAATAATAATATAATATATATATAAACGTAATATTTTATCGGCAGCAACGGATTGAGGGACGATTCATTTGTCTTTCTTGAAATAAGTGTTAAATAATAAGATATTTTTCTTGTAAACCATAAATTATTTTTGATATCTGTTCCGCAGGTTGTCACTCGTGTTGAGCTAAGTTTTAACTGTTTATTCGTTTCATTTCTATTATTTTACAAAAATACAAGTTATCGTGATCTTTAGTATGGAAAAGAGAATGTAATTATGTTAGCGAGTTGATTTCGGTAATCATTTCATCAAGAAATAAAAGTTTCAATTAACATTTCGAAGTATAGGTGATATCTATTTTTAATATTTTTATTTTGAAGAGAAAAGATTTGCCCTTGCCGGGATTCGAACCCGGGTCGACTTCGTCTCCGTCGCAGTGCTCTATACCACTGAGCTACCAGTGGATGGATGTAAATGTGGATATAAATGGATAATTTATAGCAGAATATTTAAATATGGCCTTTGGAAACTATATTGTTCCTATAATTATGCCTTAAAACTGAAAAAATAGACTTCCAGTAAATTAGATTACATGCGATGTTAATACATAAATCGTTGTTGCACATTGATGAAGCAATGTTTACCGCCACATCACTCAATATAATCCATTCTTCACAGACTTCAACACTCACCAAATTATGTATTAATAACTGTCCTGCAATATTAACTATATATCCTGTTAATATTGTTCAATACTTAGTAATTGCTAACATGTGTGTAGTATGGATTTTGTTAAGTGATGTGGTGTTATTCAATTCGTCTTCAATTTGTAAGTACTATTCTTCGTAATCCAAAATCCTTTGTAAAATCCTCAATGCTCCTTACTTTATTACCGATAAAGTAATTCATAATGACCTTAATGTTCTATTCGTTGCTGATTTGGACCATATCCGATATCAATCTTTTCATGACAAACTTCATTCCACCTCTAGTGGGTTTCAAACCTAGCAACCTCTCCAATTCCTGATAATCCTCCGAGGCGTCTGAAATGAAGATGGTCTCGTGACCAAAGTTGAACTCGTTATTTGAGTACTACCTCTGGGTAGTTTCTCTACTTATCTTTATTCACGCCAATATGTACCATACTTATTTTTTACTTAAAAAATAAATTTGTAAGTACAAGATTTTAATATCCTCTATAATGAATGTAATGAACATTTAGATTACACACCAATTAGACCATAAAATCAATTTTTGTCAATAATAAATCAATACATTGTACTTCCTAATTTATGACAAAATACAACCGTAGGGTGTAAACATGTTTCTAGCTATATTGCTCGAGGACTGATAAGGCATTAATATGATAACATACGTCTACAAAATATATTTTTATATTTATTGTCTGAATCACAGACATGAGAAAACTACGCATAAATATAATTTTTATTTTAATTGAGTGTTATAGAAATGACCTCTCTGAATTCTCAACATTTTTTCTAACACCCCCATGATATTTTCAAATTTTTTTGGTATTTTGAATCAATAAGTAATTGACGAAAATGAAGTTTTAGTGTTGGAACCAAACTTTTTATAACTTTTTCTCCTTTTTTCATATGATTGTGTAATGTATTCAGATACAAAAACTAATAACAATCTTGAATTGAGCAGAAGGAATATTTCTTCTACCTCCTTTAAGTAACGAGAATATGCTTCACTCTAACTGTCAGCGTCAACAAAGGGGGAGAATCGGTAAATGAAGGTTGTCTAAGGGAGAAGTAGGGATAAACATATCAGATGGTGAATCGCTATCTCTGGTATTTCTATAGATACAACATATTCTGATATTTCTTTATACATGGTTCTGAATTTGCTTTGTATGTTGAATCTTATTTTATTGTAGTATCGATATCCTAGCTGATTTTGATTTTATGTTACGTGGAGAAATATTCAAGATATTGATACATCTGGGGTTTCTCATTGCAATAAAAAAGTAAAAATGTCGACTGTTCACTTGTTCTCAGACTCAAAACATTCTCAGGAAGTTCAGACATACTGGTATTATTATTATTATATAGCGTTACGCCCCAAGTTGAGACTTGGTCTGCTCCAGTATCGAACACGATATTGTATTGTAATATTATAAATCCGCTATTATTGTAAGTGCTATTTTAAGTATCCCTAAATAATGACCGGACTGTCGTGATATAACCAAACCGATCCGTCCCCATGAAAATATCTCATGACTTCCAAATCGTGGGTGAGCACCAAAGACACAAACGACAATAATACCCCCCTCAACAAATTACGAAATTTTTCGACAGTGCTAAAAAAAAATAACAACTTTATATGCAATTTTACATATACAAGCACTGCATAACTGTAAATACATGTTCCGGACTTCCTTTACATGTTTAAAGAACAGTGATTTTAATTAATTAGAGTTATTTTTTATAAATAAGTTATACTATAGCAGGAAAATGTGGAAAAACCCGCTTAAAAAAAATAAAGAATACTAAAGCTAATAATTAAATAATAGTAATAATAATAAATGAATAAATAAAACTAATAGTAATAAAGTAAATAAATGTAATAATAATAATTAAATAGAAAATAAATAAACTATTAAAAAGAACTATAAAAATAAATACAGATAGCTAGATTACAATACCTGCAAGTAGTGATTTGTAAGTTAGAAGTATATGTTTTGTGTTTCTTTTGTGCGTGTACCGTCGTAGCGAATGTTTATTATAGTTACCGATTTTTCGGATTAATGGATTTTCGGAAGCTGGAGTTTTTTCAAAGTTTGCTTTTGTTTGGGCTGAAACATATTGTTTTATAGTGGGAAGTTCAAGATCTTTAAGCATAGTTGATATTTTTGTGTAGCGGGGATAATTATTAATATTCTTCATGCATATGTTTTGTACCCGTTCAAACTTTTTATAATTTGTGGCGCACGTTGAACTCCAGACAGGTGAGGCATAGGTTATCAAGCGGATTACTGATTTGTAAAGGATTAGTTTGTTTTTTGGGCTTAGCCTGGATTTTTTATTAAAATAGGGAAACATTTTGTAGATGTTTTTTTCGCTTTTTCGGTTTTCCTGTTGATGTGCTCTGTGAATGTTAAGGACTTATCTAGAATTAAACCGAGGTATGTTATGGATTCAGCACAGGGGATGTGTTCGGAATTTAAGATGATGTGCTGATCTATGTTAGGTTTGCGCTTTTTGAAGATTATGGCGGCCGATTTTATTGGATTGATTTTTAGTTTCCACTTTTGACAGAATTTATGGATTTATTTAAAAGATTGTTGTAATCGATTTACTATTGTGTCGATTCGGTATGATGTTGTGAACAAAGCGGTGTAGTCTGCTTAAAGCGATGTGGTTACTTTTGTGTGTTTTGGGAGATCTGATGTGAACAGGTTGAATAGGATTGGGGATAGGCAGGAGCCTTGAGGAAGTCCAGCCGGTAGGGGAAGTGCTTTAGATCCAGAAGTGTTTATTTGAACATAGAATTGTCCAGTAGAGAGGAAGGAATATACGTGTAGAATATTAGGTATGGAGGAAAATTGTGCAAGATTAATTTGTAAATATGACCAAACTGTATCAAAAGCATTTTCGAGAACTAACATAAGCATGCCTGTATGTTTTGTATCGTTGAATCCTTGTGTTATGAGTCCGTAAGACGAGCTAGTTGGTCGACAGTGGAATGGTGTTATCTAAAACCGAACTGTTCATCTTTGATCAGCTTGTTCTGATTTACATGCTTAAGAATTCGTTTTAGAAGCAAGCATTCAAGGATTTTGGTTAAAATGTTTAGCAGGCTAACTGGCCTGTAACTTACAGTGCTATATTGTTCCAATCATTCATCAAGGTCCGAATATATAATTGTTCCAGATCAACTTCAATCCAATACCCTCCTCCTTTTCTTGAGTGTTCGTCACGGTTCAATTCTGTCCCTCACTCTGTTTCCTATTTATATTAATAATCTTTCAATACATTTCCACTGCTAATTGCATATCTATGATAAAGATTTCCAAACATATTTAAAAAAATTGTAAGCACTGTTTTTTTTCTTCATTGAACTAATTAAATACAACTGGTAGGATTTAAAAAATATTTCATTTTATCAGATTTCACATGGATATTACAACGGTTTTTTCGAATAACAAACGGTGAAAAACCTTCTTTAATAAATAAATAAATATCTAACGTTTTACCACCTTCTGATTTATAATCATTTCAACATATAATTATTTATCACATTCTTTTATTTACATTTCGGTTTTAATTGGATTTTTGTTGATCAATAATTTCATCTAACAGTGACAGATCTATTTTGAATTAAAATATATATAGTGGAGAAACGGAGACAAATGGGGGTGCAGTCAACAAAACACCAATTAAGTACCAGGCTTATATTTAATTAGTGCCGACGTTTCGACCTACCATGTAGGCCATCTTCAGGACTATGAGAGAGAAACAAACAGAACGAAAAATATATAAAAAACGTTACAGTAACAAGAATATAGTGATATGTAATGTAGAAAATTAAAATAGTGACAGATATAATAAACCTATAGGGTTTATTAAATCTCACGCTGAAGGTTCCAATTAATAGGTTCCATAAAATATATATATATATTTTTTTTCTGATAACGGATAAATCACATATCTACTTCATTATCCATAAGTATTAGTGGAAAAAACTAAAAGTATAGGATTTTTTAATTGCGAATCGTTTTTATTTGCTTAATTTTAGGACTCCAATAGTTACTGTACCAGGAACAAAAACCCCGGGAGGGCTTGAATCGAATAACTCATTAGGCTTCAATAAACAAGATGAAATTGAATGCAGAATAGACAAAGGGATATTAATAGGTTCCAACCATCTCCTTAAAGCTATTCCTCACGTCCCAAACCCGTTCCCAAACAATAACGCAATAAAATTCTGTCCAAACTTGGAACAACTTTTGACCAAATGTTTCCTGTAAAAGTCGTTTCCGATATCTCTCGTTGTACTTGTTTCACTCTAGAAGTTATACATTATCTTTGGTATCTACTTCAAATAAAAAATTGTAATCCTCTAACAAAATCCTTGGGCTTCTCTAGTCATAACTGTTGTATAATACACGAGGGCGTCTCTGGGGACCTGGAGGTAAAAATAAAACCTTTGATAAATAGATCTTTTCGACTCATCTTCGAGATTTCGAGGGTCGCTTCTGTCTCTCGATTTCATAAAACGTTAAGACGGCTTTACTCTTCCTACCATCGTTTTTCCTGGCATCCTTCCTGTACCCTGTCACTCGATCCCATCGTCCATCATACTAAGTCGACCTCCTTCGACCTAGATACTCTGTTCATTTTAGCCATTCAGCCTTTCTCAGCATTCAGATTCAATACAACACATGGAGGGTCTGGGGCTCAGTACATGGTAGAGACTGTACTGTTGCTTGGACGGATGTGAAGTGAGGTGTTTTGTCCTAGGTCACGCTCAATCGCCAGATTTTCCTCCTTATTTTGAGTACCCTCTCTATAAAGGCTGGGTGAGCCTCAGGGTATCCATAGTACCCATCCTAGATCCCACAGGATCCAAGTCCGGCTGC
The DNA here is from genome assembly GCA_037127475.1 of Arma custos. Lineage (NCBI taxonomy): Eukaryota > Metazoa > Arthropoda > Insecta > Hemiptera > Pentatomidae > Arma > Arma custos. The sequence goes on along the minus strand of CM073761.1, from coordinate 80,509,015 downwards.
TCACAGATTAAATAAAAGCGGAAATTGAACCCAGGACGGCAACTCAGTGCTCTACCACTGAGCCACTCCGCTCCCTTACCTGATACTTAATCTCATGCAATTTCATGCCATCTCTCCACTTCCCTCCACCATTCTTCCCGCTTATTCAGTCACTTCCACCCATTCAGTATTAAAATAGTTGTATATTAAGTCTTTTCAACAAATATTTACACCTTGAATATAATCAGATAAATCATTTTCTTAATGATAATAAAATAATAAATCATTTTATCATGATAATAAATCATTTTCTTAATGATAATAAAATAATAAATCATTTTATCATGATAATAAATCATTTTCTAAGAGTAACAAAAAATAGATATTTGAAAAAGGGTATAAGCATTAGAAAAATAAATGGAATGTTTTACCTAGTCCTTCTTAGATATACATTTTTTCTATTTAAGTCGGATAACGATCGACAAAGATGTATTTTGACAACGTCCCTTAGTAACAACAAAGTTGCGATGCATTAAGAAATAGCGTTTCCAGCCAGTAGCATACAAATTTAAATAATCAATTACAATTTCAAATAATATAAAACAATGATAAATTAAATAATATAGGAAAAATTGTTATTGTGAAACATTATACTAGAGTTAATAATAAGTTCTGTTAGAGGCCGGAAATGGATCATATGGGATATAGGACCCTCCTGGGGCTCACTCAGCCTCTATAAGGTGGGTACCTAAAATAAGGAGGGAAAATCTCGCGGTGGAGCTTGATCTAGAACAAATCACCTACCTGCTCAACCATTGTCCTAGAAACAGTACAGTTTCTCTACCAAGTACTGAAAACCGGACTCTTCATGAGTTGTAGTGGTACAGATTAAAAAAAAAAAGTGATCTCATCGGGTCTAAAGCACATCGCCGATTTACTGTGGAAATCCTCCATATAACATAGTTTTCTAACTTATTTTGGAAAATTAAACCCTGGATACCAAAGTAGTTATTTTAATATTTATGAGTTCGATAAAGCTTCGAAAACGTGCTTCTGGATCATGATATAGTCTAGACATTGGAGCCCCTGAAATCCTCTCAACTCCACGTACTCCAATCGCTCCCCATTTTCGTTGTATTGTCCCATTAGGAGTAATTTATAGGGTCCCTTCGTAGTATCTATAGAGGGTAATCTATAGGGGATATTCCTTATTATATAAACTACTAAGAGTAATAAAAAATAGATATTTGAAAAATAAATGGAATGTTTTACCTAGTCCTTCTTAGATTTTTTCTATTTAAGTCGGATAACGATCGACAAAGATCTATTTACGGTCTCTGTTTAACAGACGATAAGGAACGAGGCACTTTGATGACTTTGATGTGATTTATCGGAATTTTGAGCCAGAAAACGATAGAGTCTGAAAGAATTCAAGATTTTAAGGAAGGTAGAGATTGTTTCGTGACCGAGTGGATATAGGGTGAAAATACCGAGCTCAGGATTGTTTTAAAGGTTTCGGAAAAGGAGGAATTCGATTTCAAAAGGCGAGCGTCCATCCATTCATCGGAGAAGTCGAGGTGGTTGGTGTAAAGGCAGATCCGGCTTTGTCGAGAGATCTATTAATCAGTTTTGATTAGACAATAGAAGTCCCTGAGGCAGACTCCACCTGTTCGAGAATTAGGATTGAGTTATAAGGAGTCGACCCTTAGGCCCTAATACCGGCTTTGGGAGATCAATGGCTATCAAAGGCGGAGAGAACTACCAGGATCATCCTCAAACGGAATCGCCGATAGATCGGATTACATTCTTTAGGGAGTCTTTGTAACATTATACTATTCCCTTTCTATCAAATAGGACAAAACAGAAACTCATCTAATTAAAAATAAAAGCCATAATGACACGTTATAAACCAAAATAACATTTGAAGGTATGTCTATACCAAAGAAACACAGAGGGACATTGTTACTGTTTGCCCTAACCTGCTTATGAAACAGAAACGACTACAAAATTGATGACTATAAATGACCAGGGTGGAGCAGTTTCTGTTTCTTTTTCCCAGCCATGAAGATGGCCTACATTTTAGGCCGAAACTTTGGCACAATAAAATAAGTTATTCTTATTTTGTATAGTCATTGATTACATCCTCTGACCATTTCAATCCATTATTAAAATTATCCAGCCAACATAAAATTACTAGAATTTTCCATCTGAAGAAAAAGAATATAATTTTTAACAGTCATAGATGACCCTGCACCATCTGCAGTTATTTCAGGAGCTTAATCAACTTCTATAAAACACTACGTTATTCCATTTCTATCAACCAGGACAAAGCATAAACTCCAGTAATTAAAACTAAAGCCATACTGAGAAATCCACTTCTTCGAAGGTTGTGCCTTTTACAATAAATAAAATATTGTAGTAGTATGGCAGACTACCTGGCAATTTTAACTCAGACGTTGATTACCAATCGGTTAAACGCCTCAAATTTAAATCAACCAATCAAGCAATAAAATGACGTTTAATAACTACTGAGTTACTCAGCGAAAATTACGAATCAGGCTGAGGCAAGTAAATTATTTAATCTTTTAGTACCCATAGATGAACACTACGATCTTAAGACCCTCCATAGTAATCCTCAATAGGACAACCTTAATTAGGAGAAAAACGTGATCTCGTACAATTCACCTCTCTGCTCAACCGTTATCCAAGAAACAGTCTCTGTCATATACCATAATAACCCCCCAGTGAATTGTAGTCCATTACTGTGGTTATCGATGGTGAAGTTTTTGAACATGAAATTATTCACAAAGGATGCGTCATACTGCTGAAAACACAGCATTGTGATACTATACCAAACATCCATCAGTTTCACATTATCAAGTTCCGAAAATTAATTCAAATTTAAAATCGGTCGTTAGGGATTCGTTTTTATTCAACCCTAAGGTTCTTTATAATGTTATCGGTTACGCAGTTTACAAAAATATGATGTGAGATCGTGCAGCAAAATCCATTTATTTCGACTTTCCGATTTATTCGATATTGAGGTCCATTATTCAGTAATCGAGAGACGTACTTTTTGAAAATATTTTCGATTTTTATGATTCCTTGTTCGAGAATCAACTTATTTTCTGGGTTTATTCCGTATTGAGTTTTAGATTTAGGTTTCAATGGCATCATTTTTTAATATACTAACGACTTCATGACTAAGTCCTGAAGATTACTGGTACATCCTGATTAAAGTTTCGGATTTATTCAATGCAAAGAACTGTATTCGGTTAAGTTGCAATGTGTTCCAAAATGCTGGGGATTTTGAGTTCAAAAAACATATAATTAATTTTTTGAATTTGTATATTAGATTCCGAATGCCAGAATCAGGGAGGCAGTAAACAGACCACTTAACATCCTGTACGTTGAAACGAAAAAACTGAGTTGGTTTGGTCACGTTATTATAGGACCAATGGCCTAAGAGGATACTGAAACATGTACCATTGGAAAGGAGGAAGAGAGGTCGGACAGAAAATAGGTGGATAGAGATAGAAAGGAAGATTGTTATGATAAAAAGAAATGGTGGCAGGGCTTGTATTAATTAGGCTACGACATATAACGCATTGTTGTAAAATAAAGTCGTTTATATATAAATAATTAATAGATTATTGCAGAAATATAAAAAAATAATAATAAAATCGCACGATCAAAAACCAACTTTTAAGATTTTATTTACGTAGTGATCCATTATGAGATTATCGGAAACTACCACTAAAATTATTAAACTAACTAAAATGGGCCTCTTTAGGCCGAAGAGAATAGTAGTGGAAGAATCATACATATTTTTTTTTTTTTATTATTTATTTATTTATATTAAAATCAAGCTCTTAACGAGCTTATTAGCAATTTATTTCTGAAAATAATAATAATAACAAAACACTTAAAACATTGAAAAAGAACCTCAAACTATACATAATATAGTTTTAATTTTCACGATTAAGGAGCTTCAAATGTCTCTAGCTCTGAACGTAAAACACACTTTATATTAGTTCATGGGGCTTCCTTCTCTTTAGCCTTCTTATTAGTGCATTGAAGTCGAGGAGATGGGCGGCGTTAATGTGGTCTTGCAGGCGACCCTGATGTGTATTGGCGAATTTTTGGATTACCTCCTCCACGGTCGGCACCCGAAGATCTCTGTGGAGATCATCATTCCTGATGTACCAAGGTGCATTTACGATCCCCCTTAACACTTTATTTTGGAATCGTTGAATTGATTTTCTGTTGGAGTCCCTTGTGCATCCCCACAGCTGGATTCCATATGTCCAGATTGGCTCCAGGACTTGATAATAAATTAATATTTTATTTTTTACAGACAGTGTGGATTGTCTGCCTATGAGCCAATATAACTTTTGATAACTCAAATTTAGTTGTATTAGTTTTTTTAACGTGTTCTTTCCATCGTAGTTTCGCATCCAGAGTCATCCCAAGATATTTAGCCTGATTTGAATACGGAATTACTTTGTTGTTTATGATTATTGGTTGATAGTTGATTTTTTTTTGTTAGTATAATAATAAAATACATAAATAATAAAATAATAAGACGAGAAAGAATGTTTGTTAACTAAGATTTTAGAAAGCACTGCTGATTTTAATCCACAAATTTAATTGCAATAGTTTTGTTTTGACCTTATTTATGAATATACACATGTTTTGATATGGGTATTTTGTTTAATAGCATAAATAACAGATATCTAAAAAAACAGACCCGGGAAGTGATTTTCCCGATAAAACGTTAGCCCGCCAGGTTTCCCCCTTGATAATAGAGATAGAATAATTTTTTTTTTCTCTGTTGAAAGTTTTTTTTTATTCATTTTTTCTTTCATCGTAAATTATGATATTGCAGAGATGCATTTAAATTTTGTACACATGTTTTTAATTTGAGACTGGTCTATTTGCTACATGTAATTTTGTGAATTGTAGCAAATTATACAAGAAATAAAAAAAAAGAGAGATTGGAGAGTCCCAGTAGGGACTATAGATCCCATAGGCTCTATCCGTGGCTGTTAACAGGTTAATTAATTTATCTGCCACCGTCGGATTTGAACCAGCGACCTTAATAATATAAAACGGAATATAAATATGAAAAGGAAAAGTCAAACTAAATCGATTTTTTTTTAAATAAGTATCCTATAAGCAAATAATGTAAGTTAATATCGAACAAGCCACTTTTTAAAATATGAAGTAAAACTAGCTTGGGCCCAGCTTTGGGAAAACACTGAGGAACTAAATAAGCTTAAAACTGTAAAGAAAGGAATTAAAAATATGGAAAAGTTCCAACCGCAGTAACAGAAGGGTGGTAACAGTTGTAACAAGACTCAGAATAGGCCACACCCGACTTACCCATGGGTTACCTTATAACAAAGGACAGTCCACCGAAGTGCACAACATGTAATAACATACAATTAACAATTAAACACATACTGGAGTACTGTCCCCTCTGGGATAGTTATTTTCAGGAAGCTCAATTACAAAGGTACCTCCCAACTATTCTTGGCGATGATAATAATAATATAGACATAGTCATCAAATTTCTAAAAAAAAATAATATTTTTAACAATTTTTTAAAAATTTATTTATTGATATTTACAACTGTATTACAATAATACAACAAGTAAATAGGATACATGATACATAATGACATGATAATGACAAGTAGAGAAACTACCCACTGATAGTACTCAAATCAAAGTTCAACTAAGTAGGTCACGTGGCCATCTTCTTTTCAGACGCCTCGGAGGATTATCGGGAATTGAAGAGGAAGCTAGGTTTGAAACTAGAGGGTTTGAATGCCAATAAAGTTGGTTATGAAAGGAAAGATACCGGGTACGGGCCAAATCAGCAACAAAAGGGACATTAAGGTCGTTATGGATGACTTTATTCTTAACAAAATAAGGAGCATTGAGGATTTTACGAAGGATTTTGGATTTTAGGGATTGGATACGAGAGGAATTCGATGGCTTAGTGGAGCCCCAAAGCTCTACTCCGTAAGTCCAAATAGGTTTTATGATGGTCATGTAGATGAGTCTTTTGTAGTTAATTGGGAGCTTAGAGCGTATGTCTAGTAAGTGTTGAAGTAGCCTGAAACGTCGTGCGGTTTATTGTCTTTTCAGTCTTGTATGAGGATTCCAGGTTAATCGTTTGTCAAGGTGCAACCCTAAGTATCGGATCTGTTCTACAGGCACCAGAGGGATATTATTAAAGGATACAGAAAGGCAGGAAGTCATTGGTTTACGACGTTAGGTAAAAGTGATTTGATAAGATTTTTGAGAATTTATTTTAATCCTCCAGTTTTGACACCATTCTTCAAGATCAGTGATATGGGATTGGAGACTTTGGGATGCAATAACTGGATTGGTGTTGACTGATAATACACACATGTCATCAGCATACGTGGTAAGGATAGTTGTTAAGCATAATAAGCAGGTTGTCGCTTCGAGTTACGATAATTTGTAACTGTTTATTCATTCCATTTTTAATATCTTCCAAAAATACAAGATGTCGTGATGTTTAATTCTGGAAAAGATAATGTAATTATAGGAAATGTGTATACTTCTATAATCATTGCATTTAGAAATGAAGGTTTCAACAATTTTATATCATATATACTTCGAAATGTTTGTTGAAACATTTATTTCTTGATGAAATGATTACCAAAGTATTCTAATAATTGCATTCTCTTTTTTATACTAAATCTCACAATATTCTTGTATTTTTGGAAGATATTAAAAATTAAATGAATGAAAGAGCTAAAACTTGTAACTCAACTCGAAGTGACAACCTGCTGAACAGATACCAAAAACAATTTATAGTCCATATAAATATGTTACTCTTATTTCAAGCCCGACAAAAGACTAAACAAAACCTAGGCAGTTAATTCGTCCCCACCGATAAAATATATATATTTTTTTATTTCCCATAATTACATTCTCTTTTCCATACTAATGCTTTTACTCTCTATTTTTTTTTATTTCTTGTATACTTAGCTGCATTTCACAAAATAAAAATGCTGCACCAATAGACCAGTCTCAAATAAAAATAATACAAATTTAAATATATCTCTGGAGAATCATAATTTACAAGGAAAAAAATGTATAAAAAACTTCCAACAGAGGGGGGAAAAAGAGAAAAAAAATTAGTCATAATAAAATAAACAAAAATTATAACAATACATTCTTAGTAACTTATATGCATATATATAACAATATCAATGAAATGAAAGAAATTGGTATCCTACAATAATAAATGTTTGGTTCGTTTATGTACATACCGTTTTGTACTATTTTTTGTATAGTTCCCAATATTTTTTATAAGCGGGTTTTATTGTTTTTACCCTTAAAATTGTTTACATATGCTTTTGATAATTTATAACAATATTAAAAGGGAAACGACTGAAAAGTTAAAACTTGAGACTCAACTCGAAGCGAAATAATAACCTCCAAACGATATATATTAAATTATTCAATTAAATTAATTTACTATTTTTTAAATTAAATAAAACTTCCTACTAACAATAATACTGCCACTACTAATTTTAGTATTGGATCTAATTTATAATTTGTATAGGAGCAAGTAGTAGGCTCCAGTCTAGATTGAATACAGATGGAATCGTTTCTCCACGCTACGAACCAACACAAATTCTCCCTTAATTAATGTTAGGCCAAACAAAAATAGTTTTAACGAGCTCAACCTTTCTGAACAAACAGGAATTAGTGTATTTTCAATCTAAACTTGGTCTTCTGGGATAGTTATTCCGAGCACAGAACGAAGAATTATTATTATATCCTAGCAAAGATCAGAAAATTTATTTAAATTATAAAGGAATCTACAGCTAAATAAATATAAAATAACTTTATTACAGTCTTATCTGAAGTTATTATCGTGTTGTATTATATTCCAATCTTAAGCTTCGTCGTATTATTTAGGCGAAGAACAAGATGTAAATAAATATTGGGTTTAATTAAACTTTTTAATTATTTTGAAAATATTGATGTATAAACAATGATTTTAAAAAAATGTATGTTAATTGTTTAAATGCTATAATTAAAATGTTTTAAGTAATTAATATGTTAAATAGTAATAATTAAAGATTCATTAATTGCTGTTAAAAATATCAATATATACTCGATTAATAATAAATAAATTTTAAAAAAATTATGGTCAGGAACTAGTGGGTAAAAAAGTAAATTACCATAATTGAAAATTCTACGTTGTCTTGAAAGATAAAGTATAATAATTTTTTTTTGTTAATTATTTTATTGAGTTGTACAACTGTAATATCTACATCCAGTACAATTGCTATAAGAATAAATAATACATTATAGGACATGTAGAGACACTACCCACTGGCAGCACTCTAATAAAATTTCTATAATAGAAGGTCCCGAGGCCATCTTCTCTTCATACGCTTTGGAGAATTGTCCGGGATGGAGTTGGATGCAAGGATGGAAACTAGTGGGTTTGGATGGGTCTAAAGTTTATTATGGAATGATAGGTATCTGGAATGGGCTAAATCGGTAACATATGGAACGTTAAGGTCATTATGGATGGTTTTATTTGTGACCAAATAAGGAGTGTTTAGGATTTTGCGAAGGATTTTGGATTGCAAGGATTGGATACGAGAGGAATTCGATGATTTGGTGGAGCCCCATAGTTCAATTCCGTAAGTCCATATAGGTCTTATAACAGTCACATCTATAATAATTAAAATGGTTTTGATATGTAATATTTTAAATAGTAATAATTAAAGATTTTGTAATTGCTGTTTATACTCGATAAAGAATAAGTAAATTTAAACAAAAATTACTTACAACTAGAGAAAAATTATTAGATTACCTACATTTAATAAATCTTAAAATAGATAAAAAAAATTATAAAAATATTAACATTCATTACTGTAATGATTTATTTATATGAACTAGAAACTACTTTGTTCAACATAAAAATATAATAAAAATAGGGAAGAAAATCTTTATTCACATAAATTCATGTATATTTTGAATAAAGAGTTTTTTAAACGCTACAAAATGGAATAATCCGTCTTTTGAGATCTGTGCCGCTAATAATTTATAAATATTCATGCAATAATATAATAAAATCAACAATTTAAAGCAAATAAATCACATTTTGCATTCTATGCAACAAATAACAAACAATGGACTCAGAACATTTCTTAACAGTAAAGTAGATAGATAAATAGATACAAATGTGATAATATATACCAATCGAATTTATTATTCCATAGTATTAAATAATTAAGAATTTCTTAATGGTGCATCCAGCTATTAAATAAATATTTCTTTTATAAATAAATCATTATTATATTAATGTTAAACCTCTATTTCGTCATTTTCAAGGAACATTTCCAATTTTCTGATGACATTTTCACTCACTTATAGTCAATACATTTTAACAACTTTCTATTATATTAATATCATAACATTATTTTTATATTTTTATTTCTTACGGTATATTGCAAACAATAAAAAGAAAGTGCAAAAATAATCTACGAGTTATTATTAGTATTTAAAAGGTATCTTCGAATTTTAAAAAAATGTACTATGCAATATTTTGTAGGGGTATGTGTTCCGTTTTATTAAAGGAATAATAATTCTAATAAAAATATCATTATACTCGTATAAAGACTTACTAAAAGGACAGGGTATAAAAAAATAAAAAAAAATTGGAGAAATTATGATTATATTGTTATTTTGAAGAGAACAGATTTGCCGCATATATATTATATTATATACTATAATCATATTTTCAATACTGTCTGGAAGATTTAACAGGGCAATCATACCTCGTTTGTTTCTGTTGGAGGGATGGATATATCCCAGATGTTCGGTAATGGACATGTTTTGAAAAAAAACTCAACCGTATCCAAATTCCCGCTGGGAATCATGACCCGAGACCATTCTTCATCAAACAAACGTGATCTCGCCCCGTCAACACCTTCCTATCCTTAGAATCTCATTTCTCTTTGATTGCGTTTCTTCATATTCGTAGAATTCATATACGCGCGTGGAATACCAATAAGTTATTTCTTAAATAATTGTCTCAACGCCTTTATGTTATTAAAAATAATAAAAATAGGAAAGTCGAAGAACGAGAAAAACACACAGTGTGTGGAGTAATTATATCACTTCAACGAATTGAATAATAAACCGAAATGGTTGGAAAATAATTTACTCATTTACAGCTTGTAATAAATTTGTAAAAAATATATTTAAGAGTAGTGTAAATTTGTGAGGGAGTGCAGTCAATGATTACACAAAATATGTATGACTTAATTTATTGTGCCTACGTTTCGGTCTATGATTTAGGCCGTCTTCAGGATGAGAACAAAGAAACAGAAAATAGGTATATAAAACATTGCAGTATCAAATTATTTTGAAATTTTTATACATTTTTTTATGTATCATTACTTATAATTTTAGTATTTTCTCCATCCTTATAATGTTTTTCCTCACTAGTTATTTCATAATTAATCTTACTCCCTTTATTTATTTTCATTCTCATCCATTAAACAGTGCAGTATCAAGGAAGAATAGCATTTACAACATGCTATAAACAAATATGATCAGAATGAAAATAAATTATTTCTCATCAATGATTTCATAATTTATCTTACTCTTTGTATTTCTTTTTATTCATATCATTTTATTTATATAAACTGTTGTTTTTCCTTGTTATAAATATATTTATTTATATTAATAATCAAGCATAACCAATGTTAGTGTGTTTTAGTTAAATAAATATTATATTTATTTAAATAAATCGGTTAAGGTATTCACTAGCTACTTCGAGATATAGGATATGAAAATATAAGAAATACTATTAGCTTCAACTACGAAATAAAAAAGACAATAAAACCTACGTTAAAGAAAAATAAACGTTATTTTTATTTTTATTTATAGTAACTTCCACAATAAATTCTTCCACAAAAGCTACTGTTGATCGTAATGTAAAGGTATATGTTGATGTAATCAATGAGAAATCGATCGGGGATACAGTGAAGAGAGAATTTACATTGTGGAATTGGAACGAGGTAATTTTTTTCGAAAATTTAAAGTTTAAAAAAAAATAAAGTTCTTGTTATGATTAAAAAATAATATCACTTAAGTTAGTTTTTCTTCCATTTGTCTGATACACTGAAAACTGTTATTTCTTAGGGGATTCAACCCAGACAAAATTTGAGTTATTTTCATGTATTATCCTGATTTTACATTTTTCGTATGATTTTTTTTTTCTTATGGTTGTAAATTCCCTTAGCAAATATTGAGGCCGACAATGTCAGCCACATAAAAACACATAAAAGGAAAATTTACAATTACAGTATTTTCTCTTTTTTCCGTACTCCAAACAATTTTTGTTTAGATTACATGCACGATCAATAATGCCTCCAACATTCAGGTCTCACAAGTCAGAGCCCTCCTGGGGCTAACCCAGCCTCTATAAAGTGGGTACCCAAAATAAGGTGGAAAATCTGGTTGAGCGTGATCTAGGAGAAATCACCTCTCTGCCTAACCGTTCTCCAAGAAACAGCATAGTCACTAGGTTAACCTTAAGAGTATCCCAACAGGCTCCATCTATGATTGTTGACAGATTAAATAATTTATATGTCATCGCTGAGTTTGAACCCGGAAACTTCAGCATAGCATCTCAGCATTGCTGAGTTAACCTGCTCCCTACTCTGAACCTGAATTGATGGATTCATTCTTTAATTACGGTGTTTCTAACTTCTCAAACTCAGAATCACTTAAGACATATACACGACTGTCTAAGATGTGAACTGAAAATTATATAATTAATAACTTGAATTATTCAAGTACCAACGTTATAATAAGCCCTACCTTCGTGATGACTTCCTATTCTAGACCAATGATTAAATGTTGGAGTATTCCAAAGGCTATAGAGGAATCCAATTTAGGAAGGTATTGTGTTAGCTGTCCTTATGCTCACCGGATTCGATGTGGTCCTAACAATGAGTTCTTAATCATTGGATTACGTCCGGCTGTTAATAAAAAATATAATAAAATAAAAAAGAGTGGTTACTAGGAGTCGAGATAATATAATAGAGTAATTTAATGATAACATGTGCTGATAATGCTCAATCTTCTTTCTCCTTGTAACCTTAATATAGGATTTTGGAAGACAATCGGTTCGGTTCATGAAACAGTTGATTTGGCAAGTAATTTAATCAAGGGTACCCACTTCATAGTTGCTAAGTGAGCCCCAGGAAAGTCTGCAGATTCCACTGAGCCCATCCATGACAGTTAACAGATTAAGCACAACCAGATGAATTATTCCCGGTATCTTCTAAAAAAACATCATAAAATTTTGGTAGAAATTGGGGTTCCTTTTAATAATAAATCAATTATAAAACACTTAGCTAGCCATAAGGTTCGATGCCGATACCATCAGTTAACGCTTCCTACACGCCTCTTAATAATAATCTACGTCAAATGCCAAAAAGGTTGGCCTTATCATAAGCTGTATCATCCAACCTACGCCCATTCTGACTAGTCCCGATTTAGTTGGGAAAAAATCATATCAGAATAAATATTGTTTTTCACAGGCGTAATCCTGAACTTCAAAATGGCTCAAGTTAAGGGCTTAAAAGCTTAAGTAATCTCAAGGAGTCATACAGAAAATAGTTAAAATGCGGCGAAATCGGCTCTCAACAAGTTATTTTCATAATGCTAAGCTTTCAAAATCTTGTGATAATTAAGGATATCATTCAAAAAGGGCCGGTGAACCTTTAGCACTTGGTGTAATTGTTTAACCAAAACGTACCGCAAAATTTGTACATACTCGTACATTCAAGAGCAACCATGGTTATTCATCTTTTTATTACCATTGTCGGACTATTCCATGGCATTTTAGAGATTTCAGAGATATAAGAGGGCCTTTATTTCGTTTCTTGAAGAATACCGCCACAGGACTAAACATTCGGACTTCTGTTTGACATCCTCGAGATGATTCACAGCAGAAGTTAATGGGGCAGAGTCATCATTCCATTTGGTATTTGTGATTTTTCTTCAGTAAGCTGACTGGATATGGGATAATCGCCAGCAGAATCTAGCGCATCGCGATTCTCCCTATTGATAATTTTTTTTTTATGCACTTTATTAAAAACATTACAATCTGCCACTTGTGGGCAATAAATAATGGTGCTATGTAGCTACAACCATTCCATAACAAAACAAAAATGATATAAACAAAATAAAATAAGTTAATGTAATAAAATATATACATGTGGAAAAATATGTGCATGCGGTAATAAAAGGAAATAAATGCAAAAATGATAATAAAATAAAGTCTATATAAAAAAATAAAAATAAAAATAATAATAAAAAAATAATAAATATAAAATAAATAAATAAATAAAAAAATAATGTACACATTCAAACCCTACTACTGATAATTAAAATATTTGTTTTAAAATGGTTTAATAAAACTAAATAAAGCTACATGTTTTAACGTTTATACTTTTATATATATATATATATATATATACTTATTATATATTATTATTATATATTAGGAATTATATTCACATTTTTCACATTTAGTGAAATATAGAATTATATTTTTCCAATACTAGTTTATTGATGTGCAGGTGGTGGTGAAATTTCGTATGTCTTTCTCTCTTATTTAATGCATAAAATAAGTATGTTATAGTATATAATGAGTAGAATAAAATTTAATAAACCCTCGAAAGATTATTACTTTAATTTGGTTAAATAATGGCTTTTCTTTAATTAAAAAAATGTTTATATATATATATATATATATTGTATTTTAGCCCATCTAAGCCTTTCATCTTCTCATCACACGATTCATCTCTATGTACATCCCTATAATCCACCTCGGAGTTTGTAACTGTATTTGCCCCGAAGCATTTCCTAAACATATACTATACAGTTCTGTCAATAGCAAGCGTCTGCACTCATGTCCCTGCGGTTAAGCGCCCCCGTTTGGTCTGCATTGGTTATCGATAGCACTGATGGGGTTGTGAGAGAGATCTTTGGGATTATCTGTAATTTAGTAATAATTTCGTATTTTAAGTGTTTGTTTTATTTTAGTTTTGTAACAATAAAACTGAGTTCCTTATTATGTGTGTTTCCTTGTTCTTTGATTTTTTTTTGTTGAGCTTTTAAGCTTTAGGTCTTGAGATTGAGCAATTGAAAAATTCAGTGAAAAACAGACTCTGTTTCAGTAAGGTGATGTAAGATCAGCTAGACAGCGGTACACACCATATATCGATAAAAAAGGTTCATACCCCAGCGATTTGGCAACATATCGGAATTAACATATCTCTCGAAGTACCACATATTGGTCTCCTCAGCAATTCGTATCGCCCGATATTTCGAGCTGTGAATAGGACGGGAAGAAAAGTGAAAATAATAAGTTAATTACATGTATTAACCTAGTGAAAGCTCATAAGGACATCTAGAACTATCCCATTGCTGCATATAGAAAATAAAGTATGTTCCTATTCTGAATGTACCCAGTTTCTTATTTTTCTTCTTATCCTACGTTTAAAGGGAGGGGAGTGGATCAGTGGTAGAGCACTGAATTGCCATGCCGGAAATCCTGGTTACAATCCCCGCTGCAGGCAGTATTTTTATTTAGTTTGTTTGCAGCAGGAGATGAATCATATGGGATCTAGGACCCTCCTGGGGCTCACCCAGCCTCTATAAAATATTATAAAAATAGGGTATCCAAAATAAGGTTGAAAAAACTGCTGGTTAAATGTGACCTAGGACAAGTCACCTCCTTGCAGAACTGTTGTCCATGAAACGGTACAGTCTCTACCATTTACTGAACCCCATACCCTTCACGGGTTGTAGTGGTACAGTTTTTTTTTTAATCCTACGTTTGAAGCAATAAATCACTACACTATTCCTCACCTGAGCTCATTTTATAACTGAAGCGGTAAAAAATGTGTATTGCCGAATTATCGACTGCTATTACTGAACCCTCCTAGCAATAAATCTTTACGATATATTGCTTATCTTAGGATCCATAGACCTAAAAAACTTGTATTATAAACATCAAGAACAAAAAAAAAACAATATATAATATAAATATTTCAAGGTCTGTAATATTTTTCTGTGCATGAATATGATCTTGGATATGCTATATATGGATTGGCTCAAATACCTCTGGAGGCAAGTAATCAGAAAATGCCAGAGGCATAAATCATGGATCTATTTCTACTTAAATATTGCTTTTTACCTTTTATGCTAAATGTGCGGTTGACGTAAAATGTAAGGCTTTTGAAGTATCGCTAACATTTGTATTCATTAAAACCTTGGGAAAAAAACCCACAAATTGCATTTCCATATTTTCTAAATTGAAGAACTTAGATAATTTTAAAACCTCGTGTTTTATATATCATTATTGTTTTTAATCATATCTTAAACAATACAACTTGGTTACTTTATCCACCACTTTTATACAGGTATTTATTTTTTTTTTAGTCGTAGTGTTTTGTTTTTCCGGAAAAACAAAAGTAATTTGAAAAACTACTAATTCACAATTATGAATGGACTCAAAATATTTATCAAAAAATAAATTTTTGTATTAAATAAAAAAAACAATGCGATGTAATAGGAATTTTTTTTCGGTAACACGTTTCGCTAAATCAGCCACCATTAGTACACACATCGAAAGGAAATTCACATTAAGGAAGGAAAAGTGCAGCACATCTTATATCAGACGCCTCACATAGAAACAGCAATCTTACTTCAGGACGTTCCATAAACAACTTTTTTTTCGGAGTTTTTGTGGATCATCTTGGAGCGAGCTGCAAACTTTTTGGGGTTTTTGCTATTGCATCATAATTATAATTTATGTATCTTTTGGATTTTTTTCTAATTTTTTGGACATCTACAGGATGAGGTGCGGCTCTGTTCTAATCCGGCTTCTGATAGATTTTATTTAATCTATTAACACCTGTGCATAGATCCTTTCGGATCTGAGAAACTCCTGGGGATGACCCAGCCTCTATTAACTGGGTACCCCAAATAGGGGGGGAAATCTGGAGGTTGAGCGTGGTATAAGACAAATGACCTCCTAGCATAACCGTTGTTCAAGAAACGGAACAGTTTCTACCACTTATTGAACCCAAGACCCTTCATGGGTTTTAGTGGTGCAGGTTTTTATCAATATATCTATAGTTATCGAAGTATATTATCAAAATATATTACGAATTTTACTTTGGCTGTGAAAAGCTATTGGGTGGATTCGTATTGGACACCCAGTTGGACAATATCTCATTGCTGCATCCTAGTCGGAATGCGTGATATATTGAAACATAAAATTGGTACAGCTTTTTTATTTTCCATATTGATCCTGGACCACCATGTTATATAAGAGGATATTAAATTGAATTACGTGATGTGACTAGCTATTGAGGATGGAAGGGCTGGCGGTGAAAGGTTGATAGGTCCGGATCAATAAGCTAACGAGACCACCTTCTCTTCTCATCAATCATAGTTTTATAATTATCGCCACTTATCTCCGACACCTCTCCTACCATCTGCTCCACTCATCTCATCCCAATAGATATCCTCCATGATCCTACGAATATTCTAACTGTATTCTACACTACCGACGCCGAACGAGAAGCCAATAGAATAACCACGTATATTAATCATCAAGTTTTTGATCATTACAGAATTTTTTTAAATATTTTTTTATTGATATTTACAACTGTAATTATATTACATCAAGTAAATCTGCTGTATGAACAAAGGACATGAAAAAAAAAGCACTTGTGGAGAAACTATCCATTGATAGCACTCCAATAAAGTTCTATAATAGAAGGTCTCGAGGCCATCTTCTTTTCAGACACCTCGGAGTGTTATCAGGAATAGTATGGGAAGCAAGTTGAGAGACTAGCTGCTTCAAGTGTGTATGGAGCTTTTAATGGAAGGATAGGTAAATCAGCAACTTATGGGATATTAAGATCATGATGGATGAGTTTGTTTGTGACATAATAAGGAGCATTGAAGATTTTACGAAGGATTTTGGATTGTAAGGATTGGATACGAGATGAATTGGATGGTTTAGTAGAGCCCCAAAGCTCAACTCCGTATGTCCAAATAGCTGATAACTGCCATGTAAATGAGTCTTTTGTAATTAATTGGGAGCTTTGAACGTTTGTCTAGTAAATGTTGAAGTAGGCGAAAACGTCGAGCAGTTTCTTGTCTTTCCAGTCTTGTAATTACAGAATTAAAATGGTTTATATACGTAAGTACCGAAACTAAACTTCTTAAACAGTAAACTTCTTTAGGTAGAGGGTAAAATGGTGAGTTTGCGTCAGCAACATGATTCTGGCGACACCTAGCTGCCTTTGGAAGAGTTATACGATTTCTTTTTATCAACTTTAGTTTAAAGGTTAGAATTCGATTGATATAAAAATTATTATATTTAACTAATAGGTCGTTTAATAGTGCAATTGACACTCATCGCTCACTATTGGACGCTACAGTCCTTGCAGAACCTGAGCCTCTGCCGCCATTTTTCTCCATTCTTCACGGTCTCCAGCGAGACTCCTCAAATTTCTTTCCCCAATCCTTCTCAAATCTTCCTCCAAATCATCCATCCACCGACGCCTTAGATCTGCCCCTTTTTATTTTTCCTCCCGGTCCACCATCTACTATCTTAGCTTACTCTTCTTAATAGTACCATAGAAACAAACATTGGTTCCTGCTACCATTCTGCCCTTAATTTCAACTTCCAAACCATTGCTGCCCGTCACTAGTCCTCCCAGATACTTGAATGCAGTACACCTGTGGAACAAGTCAACAATATTGATAATCATAATAACTTTAAATATCAAAATACAGATAAACGTTTCGTTTCTCCTGGAAGACTCTATTGAAATTATGTTTTACATAATCATTATTTGAAATGTTTAATTGTATAATTACTGTACAGGGCAATCCTGAGGACTTCATGTGCTTATATGTTTATGTAAAAATAACAATAACAAAAACAAATTATTTATTGACCAGCATTTCAAATATTATTATCATACAGTAGAACATCGATTATGCGAACTAATATTGTCGGAGTGGTTCGGATAATCAAAATTCACTAAAAAATAAATACCAACCAAACGAATAGGAATGGATTCAGAGAAACATATGAAATTACCTAATTAGGTTTACAGTTCTTAATAAACAAATACGTATTGAAGTCTACGTTCATTTTTTTGCTGTTTCCGAGAAATGATTACCCTTATTGACGTTCATTGAAAGAATCATTTTATTTTTCGTCAAATTTTATTTAAAATAAAAATAATATTAACAATACAAATAATTAAAATTACATTTGAACAAATAAATACAAAAAACAGTTCCGTCAATTTAACGTTCGGATAATCGACGCTCCACTCTATTTGCGTTGAAAAATTCGTTAGCATTTATTTTATTTGTCAATAAAAAAAAGTTCTGTTTTTTCATGAAATTCTATACTGTCCAGTGGATATATTTTATTTTTCTATTTAAAACTTCCCCATACACGTATTATATGTATTTCAAACTAAGGCTAACTAACTTGAAGCGTTATTTTGTTTTTCATTAATAACTTTTATACTGACAAAAGGGCAGACTAATATGTGTGTAGTTATTGAATTGTAGTTGGGAAAAAGTTTGCTTGTCGTGAATCCGGCTGGCATTTTTCATTGATCAAAGTCCCTGTCATCGGTGATTGAAGAGAACTGTTATAAAAAAAATATCATATTTTAACGACTGTGTGTCAATCATTTTTAGGTGTAAAAAGGCTTGATTTAAAGAATGCAAAAGGTCCTCAGTTATGTTTTTTTTTTAATTTAACTCTATATGCCATTATTTATCTTTCATTATATTTACTTGAGGTATTCTAATACACAGTTGTGAATTTCAATAAATAATTGTTTTTAAAACTTGATATAATTAAAAATATATAAGAAAATTAAGCTTTAATTGCATATACAAAAAGAAGTATACTTTATGTAATACAGATAGAGAGAGAAAAAACATTCAGTCATTTCGGTCATGATTATAAGTGCTACAGTTTAACAATTACACGGTTTGTGTCCTGTGTAAATGACTTATCTCTTGCTTCCAGAAATGTAATCTGATACACCACACAGATAAAACACAAAAGGCCTAATCTTCACCCTTGCGTAACGCCACAGGAAATTATGTCTGGTATTACTTTAATAGCCTCTCCATATGAGGTTGAGCAGTAGAAGTAAGATTGTGTTTCTCTGTTGTGTTTCTTTTCTCATCCTTGGCTCATCATTGGATAACCGCAATAATTGAGAAATTTTGATAATAACTTTTAAAAAACCTGTACCACTACAACCCATGAAGGGTCTGGGGTCTAGTACATGGTACCCAGTACCCAATTTATAAAGGCTGGGTGAGCCCTGGGAGGGTCCTACATCCCATAAGATCCCTCTCCAGCTGCTGACATTTATAGATAAATAAAAATGAATCGCCAAATGTGTTGCTAAGCGCAAAACTCGAGAACGGCTCGACCAATTCGGCTAAATTTCCCCCCTTATTTTTGTTAAGACCCAAAGAAGGTTATTATGGAGAAAAAATAAAAACAACACTTTTCTTGATCCCTTAATAAAAAATAACAGTTCAGTAAGGAGGTCTATTGTAGAACAATTACAAATTTTGTTTCATCAACTCAAAACTGCACTGGGTCTTATGCGAGCTGGTAACCATAAAGTTGTAATCAGAGCTGATAAAACTTCTGTAGCAGAACATGCGAGATGTTCCAATGCACCAACAATCGATGAAGTTGCCATTGTAATGGTTGGAGAAAATTTGGAAGCCCTTTGTTTTAGGGAAATAGGGCAGAACAACGTCCGCTGGGACAGCTAGTACCGAATAAAAGTCTTGCCAACAGCGGGATTTGAACCAGGATTTTCGGCATGGCAACTTAGAACTCTACCTCTGAGCTAGCCCGCTCCTTGAAAGTAACTACTGTTCATTAATTCCCTCTACGTTGTTAAAAGCCTTTTCAACACTTTGAATGCCACGGCAATTTTCAGAAATCTGGCCTAAAATGACAATTTGATTTAATCACATCATATTATTAAAAACTCTAATTCTAGTGCATAGTTATCATCAAAAAGCATAAAAAGTGTGTTTTAAAAAAAAAAAAAAGGTCTTGCGAATTATCTCGTAGTTGGCTTCTAGCCAGTATTGATTTTTTGTTCTTTTCCCAGAAGCCATCTATCGATATTAGAACTGATATATTTCGAATTTAATCGTAGCTGCACAAAAATTGCAAGTAAACACAGGACGAGATAACTCGTAGTTAGCGTACTAGAAAAGAACTCAATCTCGTAGTTGGCAGTAAACGTTTTAATAATAAATATTTATTTATGCGGAAATCTGAAAACCAAATCCGATACGTTGTTTATTACAAAGGTAATTAAAATATAATATTTTTCTCGAACTAAAACTCTCGAGTATATTCGTTAGCTCTTTGAAATTCTGTTGATGTTAGATTTTCTTTCTATGATTATGTGACTTCAGCCTTTGAAATAGTTTAACAGAAAACTACTTTTTATTTAACTTCCTTGAATTGGTGGAGCGTTGACAACTTGGTTACTATTTGAGAGAGTTAGAGTTTTGCTCGTGGAATCATCCACTATCATAATATTGATTTCAGTATTTTATTTTGTTCTTTAGTTCAGATTTTTTTCTCCATAACTAAAAGAAAAGAAATCCTTTATTTTTTAAAACGTTTTTTATCAATATTCATGTGAAAAAGTAGGGAATCGCTAAATAATAACAAACATATTAAGAAGAAATCACCTCCCGCCTTCTAATCCGGCAGACCAAGTTCCATCTGTACAAGACATTGACCATCCCAATCCTGTTGTACGGATCTGAAACATGAACGACAGGTAAAACAGCAGAACCTATCCCTAGAGGAGAAGAGGGAGACCGAAATTGAGATGGTCGGATTGTGTGGCGAGAGATGCCAGAGATGTCCTGGGAGTAAGGAACTGGATGTCAGCTGCGCAGAACAGAGAAGACTGGAGGAGGCCAAGACTCGTAACCGAGTTGTAGTGCCGAGTGAATAACAATAATTAAGAAGAAATAACTTGAACTTAACAGTAATAAGTATTTTAGATCCGAAAAGTTAACATCAAATTAAGAATATATATACATTATGAAACATGTATAACCATTTTTGGTAATTATATAAGGATGTAATTAATATTTTTTTTTAAATTTTAATTTTACATAATAAGTAATTAAAAGGCACATTGTATGGAATGTGCCAACAAATAAACGGTCTTTTCAGGGGGTTAATTTGAAAAGAAAAAAGAAATTATTTTATATTATCATATATACAAGTATTAAATTATTTAATGATGGAACCAATTACGTAACAACTAATAGTGTGGTTAGTAAAAAAAAATATTTCAAGATTTTAAAATTATTTTGAATAATAATACGATACATACTGCAAGTGTACACATTTACGTATTCTCATATCTATCTGTCTATATATATATATATAGTACCGCTAAAGTTGTTTTGTTTTTTACTCCTTGATGAAATTTCTCTAATCCGAATAATATCTTGATGAAAATTTCTGAGTGCGGTGCTGGCAGGATTTCAATTTACTTGCTAATTCCAGGAGCAAAGAGAAATACAAAGTATTCATGAAGCATTTGTATACAGCAGAGAACTTCTAACCTGTTTGATAGATAATTTTAAATTAAATATTTCTTTTATTACTCGCTTCACCCTCGTGTAATAAGTTAGACTTAACGAGCCAACCTGAACGAGTTCGATCGAAGTTCGAGTTAAAGAAGTTTGATGTCACTACATATTTTTATAAGAATTATTTAATTAGAAAAAATTACCGTGATTGTATCCTTTGTAATTTGGTTTTATATATGTTTTCTATTATACTGCATTCCAATAGTAATGCACAATGTTCCTCTTATACATGAGTTGTGGTACAACACACGGAATATATATATATATATATATATATATATATATATATATATATATATATATATATATACACATGATAGCCAATACCATTGTGTCGCAGTACTGCTGGGGATAGGATAATCGATGCATTATCTGAAATCAGAAACAACATGAAGCAGTAAATAAAATATTGGAATCCGTTCCGCAGGTTGTCGTTTCGAGTTGAGTTACAAGTATTAACTCTTTATTCATTTCATTTTTAATATTTTCCATAATTACCATGTATTTTGAGCTGTAGTGTGGAAGAAATGTAATTATGGGTAATGAGTAGATTTCGGTATTAATTTCATCAAGAAATTTTCCGACTAATTTTTCGAAGTATAGACGATATATCTTAGTGAAACGTTCATTTCTAGATGACTTCACTTACCGAAGTATACACATTTCCCATAAATACACTCTATTTTCCATACTAAAGCTCGTGATAACTTGTATTTTTGGAAAATATTAAAAGGGAACCGAACGAAAAGTTAAAACTTGTGACTCAATTTGAAGCGACAACTTCCGGAATAATTACCAAAATATTTAAAAGCGTTTTATTTATAACATGAAATAATTTGTTGTTGTGGAATAATTTCCTGAAACTTGATTTGATAAATAAGAAAAATAATAAATCCCTGTTATTTATTGCTCTTTTTAAACAAAAGTTCCAGGATGAGAATTGAGTTCTTTTTTGTCTCTCCAGAGAATTTGGGATTTTTCAGTAAAGTGTTTTATACGAGTATATTAACTGCTCATATAATTTTTAGTAAAATATCTGTATTTTAAGTTATAAAAAATGGTATGTCCTTCCTATAAAAATAGGGAATTAAAAAAAAATCATTAAAAAAAAGTATAAATTAATTTCGAGGAATTATTTTTTTAATAATTTATTATTTATAAAAAATGTGTGGTAAGATACCTAATTCAGTAGTCTGAGATAGTTACTCGAAAAAATCACCATAAAGCGATTATAGCGGATTGGACACCTGACGATGGAGAATAGTAGAATTACAAAAACGACTATGTACTGGTGTCCTGATGAAAGAAGAACAAGATACCGGAGAAGAGTTTCATGGATGAACCAAGTTAAAGTGGACATGGCAGAATACGGCCTGAATGTAGAAGATGCACTTGACAGGAATACTTAGAAAAAATCCTGTACTAAAATTTGGTTGGAGAAAACATCAACTTTGGGGAAACACTCAATAATAAAAAAAATAATTAAAAAACTGTTTTTTATTTTATTCTAAATTGTATTAGTAGCCGTTACGTAACACGCTGGAGGTTCGCCCTGAATTATCGTTGGGTGCATTCAAACGAGTGCGGAGGGAATCGATTGCTATATAGCGAATAAATAAGAACCGGAATTGAACCTTTTGTTCTTTGTTAAAACGGTTTAACAATGTTGGAATGAATCTACTCCCACAGGTGTCAGCTGAGCCAGGTGGGCCAAAGAATTATCTACTTCCAACCTCAAAGGGTATTATGTCTCCGCGTTTGGGAAATATTTCTATTTACGTTCAGTAAAAGTTTAACGAAATGCTGAGAGAAAATTATTGGTAACCATAAACTAAGATAGATTTAAACAGATGTCATGTGTGACCAATTATTCTTAATTTTATATACAGTTTAAGTGTCACAACAATTTTTAACTTTTCTTTCGTTTCCATTTCCATATCGTGAGCTTTAGTATGGAAAAGATAACGTAATTATGGGAAATGTAATGTGAATTTCAGTGATAATTTCATCTATACTTCGAAATGTCAGTTGAAACTTTTATTTCTTGATGAAATGATTACCTGAATCTACCCATTTCTGATTCTCATTTCCATATTAACGCTCATGATAACTTGCAATTTTGGAAAATATTAAAAGGGAAACGAATAAACAGTTAAAACTTGTTGCAACTGATGTTGAACAATCTGCGGAACAGATATCGTATCCGGTTTTTAACCTCATTAAAAAAATATCTGACAAAATGCCGTTGATCATTTAGTTTTAAATTCCTTAATTGACGAACGGTACACATAAGAGATCTGTTTAATTCTTGAAAAAATCACCATGAGCTCAATGAAACGCAACATTTTGATACATTTCTGTATATTTTTGTTAATTGTTGGTGCTATAGGCCATGAAGATCTTAGGCCGCGCAAAGTGGTCACTTGAGGTTTCATCGAACCTCATCTAACTATGAATCACGCATTCCATGCAACGACATAGATTCATAACCAACATCGGGTTCGATTCACCAGTGTCCTTCCCACTGATGTAAGTAGGGTTCAAGGACATTGACAAATCGGTTTGAATCCAAGTATTATGACAGTTAGGGTTCGGCTGGTACACGGAAATCTTTATTTCTTTTCTCGAAGCAGATCGTCCCTGGATCAAGCCTCTTGGTAATTATTTGAAGTCCTGGGAGAAAACAACGTGATTGGTTGAAAGGTACCTCCAGTAGGCTGACGGGCGTGCATGAGGAACCCCGAGACTAGGATTCAAATGCAGAATCTTTGGGTTTGTAAGCAGGTGCACTTTTGCAAGTGTACTAACCTGCTCGACAATCCCCACTCCTCTAACTCTCTTTCTCTCTCTCTCTCTTTCTCCCCAGATATCATACTCATAAGAAGGTAATGGATTTACTACAATCTTGAGTCTGTATCTTGAGGTAAGAACTCCAATTCCCTACGTACTGAGTTACCCTGATGCCTTGAGTTAATAATATATATATGTAATGTGTGTGCGTAAATTGCAACTTGTTTCTATTAATGGCATTCAATTTATAAATACTCCTACTACTCTACGGCGCTACATCTCCGTGAAGAGTACTGGCCTCCTCCACAAGCTTCTTCCAGTCATCATCCTGCTCCTGACTCCCAGGATATACCTCACGTCTCTGTCCACACCACTTCTTTCTTCCCGTGCAGTAGAGAGGTTATGTCAAAACGTTTTTAGAAATAGTTTTAGCTACACGACCACCCCATTGCAGTCTTATAATCTTTAGGAAGTAAACATCTGCTTCTCTGTTCATTGAATAGACTTCGTTGTTTGTTCTCCTTCGGCAGTTTCCATCTACATAAAATCCACCAAAGATTCTTCGGAGCAATTTATACATAACTTTGTTAAATTTATAAACTTATACATTTGAAACTATATTAATTTCAAGAACTGAATTTTTACGCTCTTTTTTATAAACCATTAAATAAATATAAATAAATTGGCCTAATTTCTAACACATAATTAGTTATTGATTAATATTGTTTATTATGTGCATATAATGAAGTTAAATAAAAATTAATTAAGGTTATTATTTCATAAGGTTTTATTATTACCGAATTTACTATAGTACTTTAGTCCGTTTATTAGTATTAACATTAAGCTTTATTACTACAAGCCTGAAGGGTCTGGGGTGGTTCTGTACATGGTAGAGGCTTTACTGTTTTTTGGAAAAGTGTTGTGCTAGAAGATGACTTGTCCTAGATCAAGCTCAACCGTCAGGGTTCCCCCCTCATTTTGGGTACCGACTTTATAGATCCTAGGTGATTATGAGGGTCCAATCCCATAGAATTCTCTGGTCCCTATCCCATTCCTCATGAACCATCGGCATGGCAACTCAGCGCTCTACCTCTGAGCTAATCCGCTCCCTTTTCCGCCCATAAGGCTTTTTATTAATTGAATTATCCGGAATCAGAAATATCTTTTATGGGAAATCATTAAAGCGTCCTGTATACGGTCAGTTTGATGTGTCAGTTCATTGAAACATAAACTCACCATTTTATGTTTTATTTTCTTTATTAGTGAACCGAAGACGTTAAGACTCCTCGTAATTCCTAGGAGCACCTACTTCGAATTTTATTTTATAAAGAGGTCCTGTTTTATTTCACATTACCTGCGGGCAAACTGCGGTTTATTTTATTATTTTTATTTATCTTTTTGCCCTGCCTCCAACACTTGTGCTGTTGAGTTATTTGAAAGGGAACTAACTAAGAGGGCAGATATCGCGCGTTGAACAAGAGCGCGAGATGCTATCTCCAGTCAGCTGTGTGACTAAAGAGGCTATAGTGGCTGTAATGGTCCCTTGTCGAGAGGCATAGTGAAATAAAATGGGAGCCAGGGACCTTCTCACGTTACTCTTTAGTTGGCCACGTTGCCATCTTATCCAGATCACTATCAAGTCCTCCATCTCTTTTTCATATCTTATCCTAATCTTCTTTGGATGTTGATCTTAGTTTCCTGATGTTTCTAGACAAAAATTAAACTGATTCTCAAGGAAATGCGGAAAGTTTAATTTTCTAAGCCTGCTACTACTTAGTTTTCCTGGATAGATCCAATGCCATGATGACCAGCACCTACTGTTTATTCTCTACCAAACTGTATGTTCGACTAGGTCTTAAGGGTTCGCTGGTCAAGTTTTTATATTTAGAGTAGAATAGAATAGAAAATTACCTTTATTCTGGGACTAAGTCCATTCAGAATAACGAACATTAACAGAAAAAGAAACATAGTATACATCTGGCCAGAAGACAAAATAATGCAAATCATTAAGTACTTATAAAAGTGCCAAAAAAGTAAATAAAAAGAAAAAATAAGGTTTGGGTATGTCATTATTGGTTTACGTAACGAGTAATATTTTTTATAAATAATATGATTATTTATGTATTGAGGAAAATCAAGTAAACAAACAATTACTGTGTTACAATATAACTTTATTAATTATTGGTCTGTTAGCTCGTTCATGTGGTGTTTTATTGCTACCATTCGATTGCTCTTAAGATGCCCTTTCCAACCATATACGATCTCTGTATTTGGATTTGGTTTTTCGACACAAATAGGCCGACATTATATACATTTGATAATATTTGTTTTATTTTAACACCTATATATATTCACTGTCACATTTTTACACAAATATTTTATATACAATCTATAGATTTTTACGACAGCTGACGATTAAAACCTAAACGAACGTCGTAGCTTCTCCGATTCAAAAGTTATACTGTATGGAAATCTTGATACACAGAAAAATTACCTCAAAATAGCTGCACTTCCTGCTACCGCGCGCGATTTGTCTCAATCCTCACTTATTGTAATAAATTATTTGATCCTTTAGCTAACCAGTGGTCTAATTGAATTTTGGATGGAGATGATAGATATGTAGCTGCAACACTAAACTGTATCCCCCGATTTAGTTATCATTCGTTTTTTCGAATTCTCTCTCTATTATTGAAGCAGTTTTAAAGACGTACTCACGTCAAGAAACAAAGTAAAATTTGTGATAAAATTCTATTCTACTAAAGACAATAAATAAATAACAGCAAGTAAAACCATGAGCTAGGGTGTAATTACTTCTTTACATAATTTAAGTATTGTTACGGGCTACTGGGTGTAAAAATGAATTAAACTACTCCTAAATTCAAGATACAATTATTTATTAACAAAGTGACAAAAAGAATACAATGGAGTTACAAAAAATTAAATTATTAAACTAATATAAATTTACAATAACAATATTCCAAATATTTATTCAAACCTAGACCTGTTTAATTACTAAAATAATATAAGATATTACTACTAAGAAATAGCTGAACTATTTACATAAATTTGTACAAATCCAATAAAATTACGCTAGAGCTTATAACTACAAATTAACACTTACAGTTCACTAATTAAAGCAAGAATCTCCAGATATAACAAACTGACACACAGTAATACACAAAACGGTTTATTACTCTCGCGAGACTGTCACGGTTCACTGATACACTTATTACACTGGCCGGTTTACTCTCTGACTATTTCATCACACTAACTCACTTATTACTGATTCACTTGTTCATCACACCGCCTGGGTAATACTGACTGCCTCGTGCCGAGAGGGTATTTAAATAGGCAAGGCCGACACAGAGGGGGGGGGGGGTTCTGGAACCTTCCAGAACAATATTCTTAGTCTCTTCCGCCAAAGGGCTTAAGACGTTAATCTTCCGCCCATCTTTCTCTCTGTGACGGTAACAACATTCTTTACAAAAAAAAAGGCTAAAATACAAAAGGCATTATTTAATACTGATTCATTTAAGCAAATGACTAAACTACTTAGAGAGCATGTTTTGGGGGGGAGTGAGGAGATTATTCCTTTCTATCTTTTTCGCGTGCCATCTTCGTTCAGAAGATTGGAAAATATCAAGGCTTCTCGAAATTCATGCTACGACGATCTATTTGATTGTTGGAGCAATAGAACCAATTTCCCAATCTGATGTCCTCTCATGTGTCCCAGGTACTGTATTTTATCTTCATTATTGTGACTACATTCATCGTATCATGAGCAAGTTACGTTACTTTCACAATTGTAATCTTTTGAGTTTCTTATGATCTGCTTTCCTTATCGTCCACGTTTCCATTCCAGAATAGAGTACTTGGATACATGATTTCCCATGAATCGAATTTTTAGATCTTCTCTCTCGCGCATCTTGTTCTTTTGAGCTATCGTTATCCTCATTTACAGAGATACCTTGACATATTTACTGAATCTTTCAATAATTCGTTAGTGAATGTACATGTTGTAGAATTTTCACTTTGATTATAATATAATCATGCATTTACATTACTTTGCATTCAAAGGGTTGTGTAAGTCCGTACTCTTGTAATATGTAAATAATTGTATTTAAGGAAGAAATAGTTGGGGGTGCAGTCAAAGAAAACACCAAAATAAGAAAAACTTATTTATTATGTGCCGACGTTTCGGCCTACAATGTAGGCCATCTTCAGGGCGAATACATTCTGAGCTCTCCTAGCTGCCTCTTGTTTTATTCGCCCTGAAGATGGCCTACATTGTAGGCCGAAACGTCGGCACATAATAAATAAGTTTTTCTTATTTTGGTGTTTTCTTTGACTGCACCCCCAACTATTTCTTCCTTAAATTAGAAGATACAGTCGACCAATTCTTCTCTAACGTAAATAATTGTACTATGAAAACCATTACATCTCCATACATATATACATACACATACTTAGATACATATATCTCCACTTGTAAATATAAAATGGGTCCTAAAACAAGCACTAATAATGATAAAAATAAATTATATTTTATGGTATAAATTAAATGTATGGTGTTGTTGTGGTAAATTATTTTACTTTAGGTTATAATCTAGGGAGTTTGGAAAATGATAATATTCCAATGACGATGTATCAGTCAATATTAGCTTAGCTTCATTGCAGGATCCCCTGAACCATAATCAATAAAGCGAAATGACTGTAATATGGAACTGAATTGTTTTTTCGATACTAAATGTATCGATTGGTACGTAAAACATCATTTTGGTCGTTCAATGACCACCCTCATTTTGGAATATTAATAAAATATTACTAACATCATTCTTTTATGAAATATCTGTAATGATAAAATAATTCAATATATTATGATCATCGACTTTTCAATTTTATTGTTCTATGTTTCAGGCTTCTGTTTGTCTGCTATATACTTCAAATTGGAGAATCTTATGCAAAAAAATGCACAGCGAACGAAAATGATAAAAACCTCAAGGTACTGAATTTATTTATATCTTTTTTAAAAATAATTAACGATAAAAATTATACGCTTCCCTCATAAAAAAACTTAAAGTAATGAAACTATTCATTTTTAAAATATTGTACGAATGTTTAAAAATGTACCATTTTTTACTAACTACTGTTCTAATAGTTCTCTAAAATGAAAACAAGTATTGTATTTTGGATCGTACAACTAATTTCTTCAATGGTTCCTTGTATTAGTTTTCAATCATTTTGAGTAGAATATTTAAACATTTATTTCATATAGAAGCTGAAATATGGAAATTTTAAAAACAATTATCGATAAAGGCAGTCCTTTATTTATTATTATTTCTTATGTTGATGAACATCATTCAAGGATACATTTTAAGAAGATAATTATGCATAAAACATTTCACCATAAACGTTTATATTCAACAGACCAAATTATGTCTACTGGAAATCTTACTTAGAAAATACAGTATTCATGCAGTCTATAATTTCTCCATAAAAGTAATAAACATAGTTATATATAATATAATCATTTACACATTTTTCCAAAATAATGTTATTTACATTTTTTATTATATTAAATAGTAATAATTTAAAATATTCAAGTGATAATGCGTAGAACACTTATGCCAAAATTATCATTATTCGAATACTTTGATTCAATGATTTTTATGGAACGACTAATAAAAAACATATGGTACTATAGACGCTTCCTCAAACAACACGACAATATAGAGAGATGATCTCACAAACTGTGATGGGGTCTACTTTTATTTCTTATGAGTGGGTGAATGTAGTTTAGCTTTCAAAACATCTCTTCGGCTGTTTAGAGTATGAATAGAGGAAAACTTGTGCGAGGATATTCCGACTTTTCATTCGACTTTCCTCTTGCATCTCTTCATGCAGTGAAAGGACTTGAGCAGTTCAAACGATTTTCCATATAAAAAAAAAATATAAAGCGGAATAATACAGTGCTTTTAATTCCTAATAATTTTATTCATGAATGGAGAACTTTTAATAATAATAAATCTCATTTAATACCATACAATTGGTAAATTGGCTTGTGATAATTTTTTTTTTTAGGACTTTCTGATTTCTTAACAATATGCAATCATGCTACTGCATATTAAATAATAATTGTATGTTTAACTGATTATGTTGGATTCGTGTGTGACAGTAATAAAATTTATTACACTCATTTAATACACTTATAATTATAAACATAATTTACTCTTAACTTTAATATATATGCTTAAACCAATGAATACATCACAAATCATATTAATGGAACTGCGCCTACATGAGAAGAGAAAAGCAAGTTAAAAAAAACTTACCGCCTAAGGATCTTTGAACTAGTCGTTAAGATGCGAGATAGCTTCGGAAGAGGAAGACATACGAGGAATGGAGTGGATTGAATAAGACGTTACCAGGAAGCTGATGGGGATTAGAAAACAATAAAGTATTTTTGGAACCGAAATAGATAAATCTGTAACAGCGAAATTATACTTGATGTATCTTACTAGGTTGAAATATAGCTGAGTGCTTTCGAATTATAAAAGGCGAAATTAGAAGAAAAAAGTAATTTTACCGTGGATACATCCACCGATGAACAACCAATAACAACAGCCGTTCAGATTTTCTTCCGCAAGGAGTTCTTTCATTGCCACTTAGCTTCCTAACAGAGATCTTTCAGCCTTTGATTTCTCCTCGGTCATTTTTTTGCAGAAAGCATAGGTCTTTCTTTGGCGGAGTCCTCACCTACAAATCTACTTATACGTGTACATCTGTTCAGACATCCGAATGCCAAATCTTTGCCCTTTTTAATTCCTGATGCATCTCCTGAAACCATGGAGATTGCACTTTCCATTTTTCATGAAGGTTGAGAATTTCAATAGTCGACCAAGCCTCTCGGTCCACAATCGTTTAATACACCCATAAAACTTCAATCTCCTCATTCCCAAAGTGACAGAAATCCATTCAAACTTATTTTTAAATAAATTTCTTGGTTTTACCTCAGTTGAAAATATAGAAAATATTTTTATTATTTTTTATTTTATTCTTTGTTATATTAATGTTTGCCGGTCCATTCATATTGTTGACAGGACTGTGCTAAAGTGAAGTTTTCTCAGTACACACGAAGCAACTGAACAGTGCCCATTCTATATTGTTGGCGATTTAAAAAAAATGCAATATATTTTTTACTAATGTAAATATCAATGTGAAAACTTAGCTGTTATCTTTCGCAGCTGAGGTGAAGATAACCTCACTATTCAAAATCATCACCAATTTAAGAAAAATAGAGATTTGCCAATAATTACTGCACAAGAAATAACAAAATCCGTTCTATGAGGTACCGAATCTTAACAAACAGTATCTATCTAATCCAGGTACCGAATCTTAATCTTAATAAACATTATCTATCTAATCCAGGTACCGAATCTTAATCTTAATAAACAGTATCTATCTAATCTTCCATTTCGCTAGGTACTAGGTAAATGCTTGCTGACATTTGTACAAGCTAATCATTGAGTTCCTTGTGAAAGCTGTTACCCAGTGCAACGCTATTACCAAGGCTTTGTTTAAGCCGAAGATTCTATTTCGACACAACCTATTATTACTGCCTACACACTACTGAATCTTGTCCAAACCCAAATATACAACTTAATACCATATTTGTATCGTAATGCAAATCGCTAGTGGGTTCAAATCGGTGTTGGGAGAAAAGAGACTTGTCGAAAAATGACCTTTTAAATGTTTCTTGTTTGAATTCATAATATTCACGCCAATATAGAAACATTTGTGCTTTGCTTTTTGAGTATCTACACAATCAGAGGATGACGGAGTTGTGAAGATCACAATCTATTTCCGTTCCTTGTTCTCTTCGAAGTACAACTTATATCTGGGTATCACAGGAGTCGTAAATTATATCGAAAAGATGCGATCAATGACAGATTTAACTGAATAATCGTTATTGGGTAGATTTATTACATCTGAAAATGTTAAATTTCTTTTATGATTATGTTAATTTATCTATTCTTTAAGAAGAGTTCGTAAAATAATCTAAAGCATGTTTACATATGCTGTGCATCTACGGAAATACTACTAATAATAATAATTATATCTTATATTTATATTGATCGCACTAATGAGGAGCTGAAGGTGAAATTTAAAAGAGGTTATCAAATATTTTGGCTGCAGGCAGAAACA
Organism: Arma custos; assembly: GCA_037127475.1. NCBI lineage: Eukaryota > Metazoa > Arthropoda > Insecta > Hemiptera > Pentatomidae > Arma > Arma custos. The sequence goes on along the minus strand of CM073761.1, from coordinate 80,476,238 downwards.
CCCGAAAAATATCCGGGACTGTGGGGAATTGCGAGAAAGCTTTTTATAGCGTTTCCCTCGTCATATCTTGTCGAAAAAAGCTTTAGTGTCGTTACAAACCTTTTTTTAAAAAAAAGAGTAGATTGAATATCACGGAACGCTGAGATTTGCTGTTATTCCTAACAAAACTGAAGCCAAATATTGATAATTTTCTGTCAATCCATCAAGTACATCCCTCCCATTAAAATTATGACTATTTTGTGTCTGTCATTGTAGAAGTTACGTTACTTTATTAATGTTTAACTTTAATTATATTACGACTGTTATGATGTTACAATGTAATGTGATAACAATAATAATTAATAGTGTACTTATTAAATATTTGAATAAATAAAACAGAAAAATATTCTTTTTTTTATTTTCACCACCCCGAAAGGGGAGTTTTCTAAATGAAATAAGTAAGAATTGATTGTGCTGTGAGTAGATGTCAAAAATGTAAAGTTGGATGGAGTCACTTTTTTGATTGGCCAACTTTACTTTTTTTGACATCCACTCACAGCACAATCATAAACAAAGCACAATAATTAACAAAGCAATTCTCTGAATTTGGGAAAGTATTAGTACAATACACGGCTCTATTGAGGAAGGCGAGCAATCCAGAATGAGAATTTATGCAAAACTGATGGAATTGCTAGCGAAGCCAGACTTAGTCACGGTCATTAGAAAGAGAAGGCTTGGCTGGTTAGGTCATATTGAACGCATGGATCCGAAGAGACTCCCTCGGAAAATGGTGTATGATAATCCGTGAGGAAGGAGAAAACGCGGGAGACCCCGATTGAGATGGATGGAAGATGTGGAAGAGTATCTGCGTAGGATGGGAGTGCGGTAACGGAGGAGGTTAGCTTCAGATAGAGCGGAGTGGAGCAAGTTGTTGGAGGAGGCCCAGGTTCTGCAAGGACGTTTCATTCCGCTAAAGTTCGCAAGAATCCTTCATTAAGGGATGCCAAACCGGGAGTTATTTTTCTTGGAATTAAATTTCAAGAATATAGTGAATAAATTGCATGTGAACATTTTTGAATTGAAATCAACCAAAATATCTTCACTATACGGTTCGAATGATACAAAACTGATTTATTTACATATATCTTGGGAACCAGTGACCCTCTCCTATGCATCAGGGAATATTAAGAGCTGTTAAAAATTACTGATGAATTTTCGGGAAACAAGGTTGTTCCAAAATAGGCTTTTGTAATTGTTTTACAGAGATTCGGAGCTGATAGGGATGGTGTTGTTGTAAAAGCTTTTAAAAATAACTTATTTTTTGCTTTTTATTTACTATTTGTACTTATGTAAACATCATTTGTTATGTAGCCACTTGGTCAGATGTATGTTCTATTATTAGTGTAAACTTTTGTTATTTTTAGAGGACCTGGTTATAGAATAGCATTACTTTTCTTTAAAAAAATAATAATACCTATAGTTAGTAGAGGAGGAAATAATAAAAGTGCTTCGAGCGGAATTTCCTAGGTTTTCACTAGAATCAGAAACAACCTGTTTTCCATAGTGAGCGTTTAAAAGAGGCCCTACACAACAGGTTTTTTTCTACGTATCAGGTTCGTTTTTTTGAACGATGAAAAATGGTAATATGGTAATAATAGGCTTAGCACCAACACCGATACTTTTTAATACCGTCGGTTATTCATTTATCCTTCAATTTATCCGGTTTGATAGATTTCATTTATTCATTTGAGTGAACTTAATAATCGGTTTATTTCATATTCTAACGAATAACCAAATGCGATTGGATGCGAACTTAAATAATCTTTTAAATTTTCACACCGAACCAATGTTATTACGTTGAGGATATAAAATAATAATTAATAATTATAAAATATAATAATAATTATTCGTAGTGTTACGAATATTTTGTCTTAGTGTGGAGGAAAAAGTATTTTAATCTGTTATACATTTTTTAAATGATACTTTAATACTAATGTGGCTAAGTGAGATTAATATGAATTCCATTTTGGCTCCAAAATTGAATCTAGGATGTACGAAACAGGAGAGAGATACACCATTTTATCTATCTATCTATATATATATATATATATATATATATATATATATATATATATATATATATGTGTGTGTGTGTGTGTGCCAGAAAAATGCAGGTTCTCTTAACGACAGATAATCGGATCGTGTAAGATGGTGGTATATTGGTGTATATATATATATACCAATATACCACTTATTCTAATAGATGATGATTAGAACGAAAGTTTAGTACTGGTTCCGGAGGTTGTTGATACGGGTAGTTAAGGTTCCGTAACGTTACGTCATTTCTACGTCACATAATACAAAGCATACCTACGTTTTGTAATATATGTAGTGGTAGAGCACTGAGCTGTCATGCCAAAAAAACAGGTTCAAATACCGCTAATGTCAAGACACTCATTTATTCTGTTAGTGGCCGGAGGTCGATCATATGGGATCTCCCCAAGAGACTCTCAGCCTCTATAAAGTGGGTACCCAAAATAAGGGGGAAAATCTCGCGGTTGAGCGTGATCTAGGATAAATCACCTGCCAGCGCAACCGTTGTCCATGAAACAGTAGAGTCTCCTATTATATAAGAAGGCTAATATAACTTTTATTATATGTAAACGGACAGGAAATTATGACAGATTCCAACACCAAAATACATAAATATTGACTACGTTAAATATCCTAGATTATTGGTTGTACTTATTGATTGGGAAAAAATGTTGAGACAGATACAGAAAAACCGTAACTTAGAAATGACGAAACATGACTTGATAAAACTTTAACTCCCCCTTCCACCAAGTCTCCAACTCGTAGAATAATTGCCTACAGTTTATATCATTGTTCATATTGCACTTATTAGAATATATTCAAATACAGAATGATTTGAACGTATCATTATAACAAAGTAAATAAGACCGATCATTTTAAGAGTATATCAATCTTGGTGAGAAATCTCTCAGCTGTTGTTTTGGTTATGACTCCTCAATCCAACAACACTCCCTCTTTCCAAGTTTGCCAACGGTTTCCTTACATCCGACAAAAGGATGTGTGTTTGAGAGATCTCAGATATCTGATGGCATAGCGTGATTCAAAACGAGGGGGATAAATGGGAAATTAATTGGTTTCTATTTACCTCCTATTCGCAATTCTCTACAATAATAATAATAATATAGCGTGAGGTATCGATAATTTGTTTGCATATATGGGTTAAATAGCCAAACTGAAAATTTGAACTAAGGACCTCAAAACAAGAAAAAAAGTTCCTATGAAGATATGTTCGCAAACGCTTTGTTTAGGAGATATTCACATCTAAAGATTTCCTTGTTACGAATTATTTAGGCATAGTAAATAAATAAAACTTATTTTATTTGTTCCAACTACTTTATTTATAAAATGTAAACTATTAACATTCATATTAAATGTTCAAAGTGATTTCCTTGAGCATTCAGATAGGCTCTGCACCATTCTTCAAAATCAGTAATGGCAGAACGGCACTGGATATGTGTTATTGTTTCACAAGATTATATTATTTTCTTCTTAAAGAATCGGCCTTGCATAGACTTTTTGTTTAATTTCATCCCGAACAGAAGAATCCTGTAGTGTCAGATCTGGAGGCCAAGCCACTGGTCCTGCACGGCTAATCCTTTGGTTGTTAACCCTGAAGCACTCTCTCTCTATATATATATATATATATATATATATGAGAGAGTGTGTGTGTGTGTATATAAAAAATATAATATAACTGGCTTGCCTAGCATTTACGGACGACCTAGTCTTTCTGATAGTTAAGAGATCACAAGCAAACAAATAAGTTGTTAAGGAATCTTAATCCTTACTTCCAGATATGATTACAGAGCATATGGCATGGAATGTGAATTTTTTTAAAATGTATTTATTGAAATTTACAACTGTATACTGAATACATCAAGTAAATATATTGAAAGATAAATCATGTCCCGAGATAAATATTAAACCGGTAGCACCATATGAAAGTGAAAAAAAACACAAGAAAATATAACTATGAGAAAAATGTTATGAGAATGTCTAAAATTTACTTTTAAAAAAATAGTCATTATTACATCCATTTTATTTTTTTTAACCTATTTTGAAGCTTATTTTTTTAAAAAAATTATTAACTTACTAATTTACAATTGTAAGGTTGAAAATAAGTAATATATTAAATATTGAAATGTAAAAAGAGACCTTACATAAATGTTAAGACCGTGGAAAAATTCCAACGAAAAGCCCTTAGTCATCAAACTAAAACAGAAATAGAAAATATCTGTCCATATAATATGTTAAATATTTAAACAGAGAAGACAAAATAAAAAACACTTCTGATACGTTGTTGGATTTAATAAGGAGCCATATCACACCCTATCGCGTGTGTCCATCTCCAAATAAATTAACAATTGCATTATAAATATATGAAATAAAGTAAGACCTTTGTTTTGTGTTTAAACTGGAATAATAAATAGAAGATAAGTGGGCGTTTACGAGGTAAACATTTGTTTTCTTCTCATTTTAATTGCAATTTTATAATAAAACAGCTGTTAACAACTGTAATAAATAACGAATTCGATAATACATAAATGTATACTGAAATATACGAATACGTAATTTTTATTATAAATGGGAATCCGAAAACGCTATTTATTTTATGGTAATAAGCTTCCTGCCAAGTTGAGATTACAATCTACAGTCGCCTACATGCTTCCTCTTCGTATGTCTTAGGATAGGGGCCTTGATGATCCTATTCAAAATCGTATTTATATAAATACATACATATATATATATATATATATACATATATATATATATATATATATATATATATATATATATATATATATATATATATATATATATATATATATATATGTTTCTATACCAGTCAGTTAAACTTCTTTAAACTTAAACTTCTTTTGGCGACGTTTCGAGACTAGGTTAGTCTCATACTCATGCCCTAACAATGAAAAAATGAGCTTTTAGTAAATATATTAAATAGCTCACTAAAATAAATAAAAATAAACACATTTAAGATATTAATTGTTGAACAACATAACTTATTAGAATAATCATGATTTAGTACTTTCACAATACTTCATAAAATATAAATGTAAATATAGTTATAGATTTGATCAATGAGTAAGTAATTTTATTTTTAGATTTATTTATTTGATTGGTTATTTATTGTTAATAATATTATTATTATTTTATTTGATTGTTGCATCATATTAAATTTATTTCTATTATAACTTTATTAAGAATTAATTAAATTTGCATAACACGAATTTAGACATTGAACATCCGATTTTTTATTTTTATTTTTACAGCGCGATTTATATACTTCTCTATAGTTATAATTTCTTTTATATTCCGTTTTGAAACTATTTTTCTCTTGGTGTATTATTTTAGGTTTATCAAATTTTGTTTGTATATATTTAGTTATAATAGACAAAGGTTTTAAGTATTAGTGTCTTATACAAATGACGATGAATCTCAAGAAATAGAATTTTTTTAAAAAATCGGTAAATAGTTTCTATTTATAAAAAGCCACAGAAAAAACTTGACTATTAGTAAACGAATTCGCCTCTCAGCCAGAAATAGTTTGTGTTTGAATCAATTTAAACAATGTGAGCAATTTTATTTGATTCAGGTGATGTTTAAAACACTTAGGCCCTGTTACTTTTTTATACAATAGTTCTTACTAAAATTAATGAGTAGGCTTATACTAGTTTATACGAAAATTTATTACTTACAAAAGAGGTATTTAAAATAAAGAAAAACAAATTGTTATAATCTTGTTTCATTTTTAAATGAAGAAATCTTGCTGAATGAATGGAGGACAGAAAAAATTCTCTTTAGTAAGAAGTACTGTTTATTTCAAGCCGAGGTTTCGAATCACACTGCAGGCCACTTCAGGGCTAAATATGAAAGATACATATAAAATCAAATAATATATAGTAAAGAATAATAATACAAATTATATAGTCATCTAGTGATATGAGTGATAAAAAAAATATATATGTATATATATAACAAGAATGGGGAACCCTCTAGGTATATTATTATGAAATAAAAAAGCAGCGCTGTAGATATTTTGAACATTAAATTCAATCTATAACAATTACACATATATAACAAAAAAAGAGGAAATAGTTATAGAGAATTATCGAATAAGTAATAAGTTTACTACACATTATTTTAATTTATATGTATCCAGTATATTTAGCCCTAAAAAAGACCTGCAATGTGGATCGAAACGTTCTCTTTTAAATAAACATTCCTTCTCACTAAAAAAAATTGTCTGAACTCCACCCGGACTATTAATTATTCAATAAATAATTTTCTTCCTCATATACATAAGGTCAACTAATATTATTTACACCGTGGTTCTCTGATTTGAACCTTACAAAGGACGTAATCAAAAATTTTGCCAGACTTAGAGCTAATCATGGTCTATGCAATGTTTATCTGCAGCGCATAGGGATCAAAAGTTCAGAATGTGATAAATGTCAGCAAAGGGAAACTCTCCAGCATATTATTATAGAATGCACCGCATTCAGGAACCAAAGAGAAAAATATTTAAGTTTTTTAAAACCATTAACCAGCAATGAAACCCATTATAAACAATTACTAGTATAAAACAAGCCAGGGGAAATCATCAGTGTCACAGAATATTTACGTTCAATAAATAAATGTATATCGCATAGTATACTATTAAACAGTGCTCATACTTAATAAATCATAATTAGCTGTTTGGTGAATTCCAATGCCACAAAAAACAAAAACAAAAACTAATGTTATTTAACAATTAAGTATATTTAGTGTAGTGTTAAAGGGTTTTTCTACTATCTTAAAAACTGCCAAAAAATTCTAATAATGATGATTCATTAAATATTATTATGCCTGAATATACACGAATATAACTTGAAATAGTTGTTTATATATTCGATTGATCAGTTTTAATGAGAATTAACATTTTTTAATAAAAAAAATAAATCATTCATTCAAGTGAGTAAAAAACCTTTTTACAGGCAAAAATTTTTTTCTTTATTTAAAAATACGTTTCGACTTATTCAGTCATTTTCAATTTTCTTTTCTTATAAGTCTATTTTTATTTAATTTAAATATTTTTACTCATAAATTTGTACATTATCAACCTTTTAATAGATTGTCAATTAATTAAAATTTTCTTTTAATACTTGAAGTTTGTAATGTACTACATGGTCATACACCAATAATGACCATGGAGTACATTACAAACTCCAAGTATTAAAAGAAAATTTTAATTAATTGACAATCTATTAAGAGGTTAATAGTGTACAAATTTATGAGTAAAAATATATAAATTAAATAAAAATAGAAAGAAAATTGAAATTGAATGAATAAGTCGAAACGTATTTTTAAATATAGAAAAACATTTTTGACTGGAAAAAGGTTTTTTACTCACTTGAATGAATGATTCAAAAATATGTACTCCAGTAACATCTACAGAAGAATTAAAATAAAAAAATAAACTATAGCTCATGGTACATCAATGTATCTAAGCTCAATACCTAAGCAGCAAAAGAAAACGTTTTTGTATGTCAAGGTAATCACAGTAAAGTGGGTACACAAAATTAGGTGAAAGATCTGGTGGTCGAGCGTCATTTAGGACAAGTCGCCTCCCTGCACAACGGTCTTCCAAGAAACAGTACAGTCTCTACCATGTACTGAATCCCAGGCCAGAATGTGTTCTACTATACCTTATTTATAATTCGTTTAACACAACGATTTTCCACTGATTTATCAAATGGTATGTAAAATCAACATATTTTACTAGCGATTGTTAAATACTCTTCTATAGAAAACATATCTCTGAATTACATAGGTACATCCATTTAGCTTTGTGCTGGAGGGATCGTGTTAAAGTATGTAGTATTTAGCCTGAAACGAATATAAGGCTGCGAAGGGCGCTCGAAAGGTGGTAAAGCTCTTAAGTAATTAGATGCTAGCTTTGAGAAGTGTAAGGTGAGATGGTACACGAGATGGTGCCGTGTACTTGAAGGGTTCTACACATGTACTCCGGTTCTTCCCTTCCCTCTGGCTTGTAGGTCGATAAAACTAATCGCTGCCTATAAAAACGTTACCTCCAGGGCCGCTTACACAACCTTCGGGATTCCGGTAACGGAATACTAAGGCCTTTTGTCGGGGCCCTTGTGAGTTCCAATCTTATTGATAAAATAAAAAAAAGGGTCTATTACACTAAATAGTTGTGAGGGCCTTTAGGGCTTGTAGGAGTGTGTGCTTGTAGTCCAAGGGCCGTAAAGTCTCCCGCCCGCCAAAGCCATTCAACGAATGTAAATTAACCCGGGCGACAATGACTCCCTTGTACAAAAAAAAAATGGTGGCCTGTAGACAATAGTCCTAAAAGAGAATACTACCGGCTCTCTTCGCTCCTACTGTCAATGTCATGGCTCAATGGCTCGTTTCGTCGACACCAGCTCCATTCTATTCTAGGCTAATGATGTTTTCTTTGTAAACTAGTAGCAAATTAGTGTGTACATAAATTGTTTTAAGAGCTTATTATGTCCAGTTATATTACACTTAAGATATGTGGGATATATTATTAGATGGTAATTTTTTTAAAAATTAATTTATTCATGGCTACCGAGACTTTTATTTAGTCTATTAGCAGATGGGTCGTATGGGACTCAGGATCTTCCTTGAGCTCACCTAGCCTTTATAAAGTGAGTACCCAAAAATAAGAGGGCAAAGTTTGGCTATTGAGCGAGATCTAGGTCAAATCACCTCCCTGCACAACCGTTGTGCAAGAAACAGTAGATTCTCTACTATTACTGAAATCCAGACACTTTCACAGACCAACCCAAACTGAAACCCAACATATTGATAATAATTGTTGAGCTATGATAATTTATGTTGAAGAACTTCTAATGTAAGAATAGAGATAGTTGGGGGTGCAGTCAATTAAAACAGCATAATAAGTGCATACTGATTTATTGTGTGCCGACGTTTCGGCCTATATTGTAGGTCATCTTCAGGGCTGTGAGAGAAAACAGACAAAACAAAACAACTATAAAATTACATTACAGTGCCAAGAAAATGATGATATAAAATAGTAGAGTAACAGAAAAATTGAATAAAAATCATCTAAGAATAAATGTACAGAAAGGTGATAATGCAAATAAAATACAAAGAGTAAAAAAAAAAAAAGGAAAATTGGTAAACAGAATGAAAATGAAAAAATATAGACATAACAAGGTGGGATATAAGATAGAGATATACAAATATGAAAAACCTAGTTTAATAGAGCTAAAATATAACATGTATGATAATAGACTCCTAGATAGTTGACATAAGTAAACTGAAAGAAATTTGTAACAAAATGTGATGCCAAATAATAAATAATTGAATAGTTATGTAGGAAGCAAAGCAAACGATAAAAAATATCGTGAATAAAATGTAGACAAGTAAATATATACAACTTCATTCTAATTTTATAAAGTTATAATATTAACTTCCCTTACTTATATTTTCTATTGTCTATTCATACTTTACTTTTCTACTTTTTATTCACAATATTTTTTATCGTTTGCTTTACTTTCTAAATAATTCTTCAATTATTTATTATTTGGCATCACATTTTGTTACAAATTTCTTTCAGTTTAGTTATGTTAACTATCTAGGAGTCTATTATCATACATGTTATATTTTATCTATATTAAACTAGGTTTTTCATATTTGTATATCTCTCTCTTATATCTCACCTTGTTATGTCTATATTTTTTTCATTTTGTATTTAATTTTTCATTCTGTTTACCAATTTTCCTTTTTTTTTTTCTCTTTGTATTTTATTTACATTATCACCTTTCTGTACATTTATTCCTAGATAATTTTTATTCATATTATTCCTTCACTATGTTGTTCAATTTTTCTGTTACTCTACTATTTTATATCATCATTTTCTTGGTACTGTAATGTAATTTTATAGTTATTTTTTTTTGTCTGTTTTCTCTCACAGCCCTGAAGATGACCTACAATATAGGTCGAAACGTCGGCACACAATAAATCAGTATGCACTTTTTATGGTGTTTTAATTGACTGCACCCCCAACTATCTCTATTCTTACATTTGAAACCCAACACGTTTTAGTGGTACAGTTTTTTAAAATATTTGAAAACAGATTTATTAATCCTCAAAAACAAGTATAATTGCATTTCGATAATAGAAATTTCTCTCTCATTTTTTTACTTTAATTTAACTAATAATATTTATTCAGATAAAATTAAAAGGATAGGTTTTAATGGTTTAAAGAATCGCCTTGTAAAAATAGCCGGTTATTTTAGCTTTGCTAACACTACGAGGATATCTGCAAAAAGAACCAGTCTGTACCTGGTACTAAATTGCGGAATGCAAACTAGTAACTTTTAAGTACTTTCTTCAGTCTTGTCAAGAAACAGAATGAACTGCAAAGGGCTGAAGCCTATAGCTTTGTAGAACCGTTCGTTTTGTTTCGACTTTTCGAGTGATTACTTCCTTTCCTTACAATGTTCCTCTGGCAATTTATAAATCAACTGCACGTGCCAGTCCTTGATCGATATTTTGTTCTTCCAATGCTTTAATAATGCCTTGCCTTCTTATTATTTCAAATGCTTTTTCGGAACAAATAATGCTGATGACTATCCCTTATCCATGTCTCACTCATTTTCCATTATTTGGATGATAGTCAATATCGAATCTTGATTAAATTCTCTGATCACACATTTTTACTCACTAATATTTCCATTAGCTTCAACCATATACATATTTACTTTACCAAGCAGGGTAAGCATTGAGATCCCTCTATGGTTTTTACTTTCCCTTTTGTTGTGGTTTCCTCTTTTTGTGCCTACCCCTTAATATAATGGAATCTCTTCGTTTTTGGTATCGATGGTTTCAATGTTGAAAATTAGGATCAAACCTGACAGGTTTGCAGGTGATTTCGTACATATTTGACTTGCTTGGCTTTACCAATCAATTTTTATATGGTTGTGGTGTTTTTGATGATTAAGTGGAAGCCTGTTTTTAAACACAGGGTTCCACTACAACTCATGAAGGGCTTGGGATTCAGTATATGGCTAAGGATTCAGTCTCTTGGATAAAGTTTGTCCAAGATCACGCTCAGCCGTCAGATTCCCCCCCTTATTTTTGGGTACCCACTTTATAGAGGCTGAGGGAACCCCGGGAGGGTTCTAGATCCCATTGGATCCATCTACACCGCTAACAAATTAAATAAAAGTCTGCCAACGAACAGGACTTTAACCCAGGACTTTTGGCATGGCAACTCAGCGCTCTAACGCTGTTCCTCGCCGCTTCCTATGTTAATGTGAAGCTTTGAATAAAAAATTTAATGACCAATAGAATATGGAAGAATTTATTTTCTTCTGTAAATAGAACAGTTTACAGTTTTTCTGTGTTTTATAAGTTTATGTCGTGACGGATTAATTTTTATTTTTTATAACTGGTATCTTCTTTTAGTGTTGGTTTAATTGATTTTTGGTTTTTAAGATAATGCTTATGATATTTTATTAAATTTCAAAACAGTCAGTGAGGATAACCATTTTAGTCCAGGATCCCTGGTACATTTTTGCACTTGATTACTATCAAGCTGAATCTTCGTGAATAGCTTCGTTTTGATGAGACGCCCAACAGTTTCCTTTGCGAAAATTCTAGATTGTGGTAGCTAACAGAGGCAGCAAGGATATAATATGTCGATTTGATGATTCTCCAAAATTTAAGGATAACGTACCACGCCATTCGATACATGTTGATCGATAACGAGGTCATCAAAAATGATTACTAACCAGCTGATTTTTTTTTACTTAGTTAATATTTATATAATTTAACAGTCATATTGTCCTACAAATTGCGTGGTACGTTATCCTTAAATTTTGGAGAATCATCAAATCGACATATATTATCCTTGCTACCTCTGTTTGCTACCAGAATCGAGAATTTTCACAAAGGAAATTTTTGGGCGTCTCATCAAAACGAAGCTATTCACGAAGATTCAGCTTGATAGTAATCAAGAGCAAAAATGTACCAGGGATCCTGGAATATTTTTAACAGGTCGTCGACTAAGAAATTTAAAGCTTTTCTTTGGCTTGATTCAATTGTTCATGTGCTCCTCTGGGAAGATTACTACGGTGAATCTTTCCTTATTGTAACGATGTATAAAATTAAAATGGTCCAATGCAAATATAGGTGAACTTTCATAATAAAAATACCAAATAAACCATATCAAACCCATGCAAATATGTTATTATGGAAAATACTCCTCGAAAAACCTAATTTAAACCGCTTTATTCTTCCTCTCAGGCTGAGTTTCCATGCCGAAGGAAGGTCCAGGATTCCAGGCTTTTATTTAATCTTTTGGGGCCGGAGATGAATCCTATGGGATCTAGGACATTCCTGGGGCTCACTCAGTCTCAATAAACCATCAGAGTGATCTAGGACAAAACTTCTCCCTGCATAACCGTTGTCTAAGAAACGGTCCAGTCTCTACCACATACTGAACCAGGACCCTTCATAGGTTGTAGTAATACAAGTCAAATTAAAAAGTTATGTTAAAAAGTTCTGTAGTGTAATGTACTATATTAGAGCAGAAACAGAGCAATATACATTAATAAATTATTAATGCAGCAATATATATTAATAAATAAAAAAGGATACCACTCATCACGAAGAAACATGACAATAGACATGCCAGACGATTGGAACTGAAATACTTTCGGTCTTATTAAAATGTCCGTGCGAAGATAGTAATCAGGATGCTGGGAACCGGTCATTAAAATGGATATGAACGTTAAGCCGACAGCCTGGCATACAATGGGTAGGCATTGAAGTATATGGGAAGATATCATTAAATCTGATCTTACTGACATGAGTTTAAGCTCTGCTTAATAGAAGGAAATAGGCAACGGTCTAAATAACGAGTTGAAGGTCACTTTATAGCTTTTATGGCATACTTACAAGCTATTAATTCATCATACATATGTTATTAAATGATCATCCTCAGAAGTTAACTAACACAGTAACAATAATAATTTGTGGTTGCAACAGGAATCATACATTCTTTTGTTATATAAGTAAAACACTTTCACTACGAGTATATCAAAAATGATTTTTGTTTTCTTTAGTTTAGCAAAGACTAATTTTAGACGATGTATTAAATTAATAGATCGCTTCTTCTATGCTTGTTGGCCTTTAAAATATTTAACGTTTCATTATAGCAAATTAGTAAGTACATAAATTGTTCAAGGGCTTATTAGTTATAATAAGAGAAGTAGGTCAAGCACTATTATATTAAATAAAATATAACTATTTATCAGTAAAAACGAATTTTATTGCACTGATATATAGCTATATCCATTACTATATTAACAATTTTACATTTTACTGTTTACCGTAATAAAAATATAAATATCATTTAAAAGGAGATACCCAACTTAAATGAAATAATAACATTTAAAATTCTTAATTTTTTTAAGAGGATTCAATTTGGAATTAATTAAAATTCTTGGTATTTGAACGGTCTGGAAATCCCTCAGGTTACATATATTTTTGTTAACAGAATAAGTAATATATTGTTTTTACCCCGTATTAGAATCCGATATTTTTTGAACCCATGGTCCCTCCGATTATTATATTATGATAATATTTTATTATTATTACTATATCAATATAATATTATTATATTATATAAGTAATATTAGGAATAGCAATAAAAAAAAAAAAAAGAAAGGTTCATAACACACTGCCGTTGCGTAGTTAAAACTTTAGAATATGCATTATTGAAAAATAAACATTACAAAACATTTCATCTTTCATTCGTATCTTATATGCCAATTTAGGTAAATATTTATGTTTTTTACTCTGCCCCTAAACCACTAATCATATTATAGTTATAAAGTTGTATTTTTAAAAAATATATTTCTACATTTACAACTAAATTATAACAACAATATATATGCGAAATATTTCATTGCGTATTAATTGAACAGATAGTTTCTTCTACATATATTTGTTTTAATTGAAAATATTTAGAATAGAATAGAAAAATAATTTTATTCTGGGAACAGGTCCCTTAAGAATAACAATATTGTACAGAAATTAATAGAAATATTTCTGGCCAAACGGCTACATTATTGGAATAATACAATTAAATATAAACTAAAACTTATGTTCTCATAGCGAGAAAAAAAAAATATATATATATATATATATATATATATATATATATATATATATATATATATATAAAATAATAGAAACAAAAAATTACAATAAATAAAAGTGGCTAATGGAAAAAATAATAAAGTAGATGAGAGCATCTAATAATATGAATAATAGTATCATAATGAGTGTGGCATATTTTCAGACATACATACATAAAACATTCACATATTAAATATTTACATTTTAGAAATTAAAAAAAAAAATATATATATATATATATATATATATATATATATATATATATATATATATATATATATATTTAACGTATCATTACAGGGTTTTTTAAAAACAAAACTGGAGAATCGAGATGAACCTATATCTCCTCAGTACCTTTGAGTGTTTGTCGAAGTATAGTCTATGATTATTAAAAAATCCTTAAAAAACAGAAGGATGGCCACATGTCTTCTTTTTTGTGAGAAGTTTCAATTTAAATAATAAATAGGATATTTCATATTCCTACATCCCTCCATCCATAACATCTGTCTATAGTGGATTTGTATTCCTGTCAGACACAGACTTCACACGGCAGCGGTGATAATTGATTATGCGGAATTGTGTATTGATATTTCACTCAATCTAAATAAATCTATTAGTAAGACACTAATGTTTAGCTTCTGGCTATTATTTTCATTCCACCGGTATATACAAATATAATTTGTAATGTATAATGTATAATAATTGAACGGGTCTGGGGTTCAGTACATGGTAGAGACTATACTGTTTATATGGACAATGACTATATGGACAATGGTTCTGCAAGGAGATGGACTTGTCCTAGGTCATGCTTAACTGCCCTTATCTTGGGTATCCTATTTTTATAATATTTTATAGAGGCTGGGTGAGCCCCAGGAGGGTCCTAGATCCTATATGACCCATGACCTGATGGTAACAGACTAAATAAAAGCCTTTCCCGCAGCGGGATTTGAACCAGGATTTTCAGCATAGCAACCCACTGAGCCACTCCGCTTCTCATGAGTTGAAGCAGTACAGATGTATTTTTTTTTTAATATGTGAAAACTTGAGAAACATTGGGAAATAAAATTCCCTTGTCACATGATTTCTAATTTTATCTTGACCTTCATGCAATATTTAGTTAGTTTAACAGCAAGTAAAAATAAAAAAAAAAAATAAATAATTTGTTATCTGACACATCCATCTAAGGACAAATTCTAAGATGTTCTTTCCATTTCTCTTGAAGCTTGAGAATTTTTGAGCCAATATTTCGGTCCCCAATTGTTTAATATGTCCACAGAACATCAACCGCCTTCTTATACTGACAGAAATCCCTTCAAACTGGTCATAAAATTCTTGGTTTGACCTCAGTTGAAATCTGTATGCATCCTAAGGTTTTTTCTTGTACCTAGAATTTTTCGTATATATAAAAAAACAATTGTTTTACACGTTTTCCATAAAAATATTACAGGGTAGGAATGAAAAATGCAGATAGTTGGTTGGAACAGCATAAAAAACTATTTAAAGTCAGTTGGAACATCTAAAACAGCCATAACAAATATTTTCATTTTCAAGTTCCGTAATACTGCCCGCCATTTCAGACTACTTCATGATCTACTAGACAAAAGTTCTAAAGCTCCCAATTAATTACTATAGACTCAATACATGACAATCATTAGACAAATCTGGACTTAAAGAGTAGAACTTTAGGGATCCCCTAAGCCATTTCATTCCTCTCGTATTCAATCCTTACAATCCAAAATCATTCGTAAAATCCTCAATGCTCCTTAGTTTGTTACGAACAAAGTAATCCATAATGACCTTAATGTCCAATTTATTGCTGATTTGGCACGAACCCGATATTTCAGGCTTCGTTCCAACCCGATGTTCTGGCTTTTCATGACAAATATTATCACACAAACTAGTGTGATGTTACAAAACCTAGCGACAATTCCTGGTAATCCTCCGAGGCCTATGAAAAGATGACGGCCTCGTGACCTTCTAAGTTGAACTTATTTGAGTAATATCACTGGCTAGTTTCTCAACTTGTCTTTATCTATGCCATTGTGTATCATTCCTGCCATTTACTTGTGTTATTATAATACAGATGTAAATTTCAACGAATAAATTATTTTAAAAAATAGTTCCGTAAAACTGATTGATTATTATTAATGAATTATTACATTATTCATTCATATTTTAATTATTAGTTTACCGAAGTTAACATCATTTTAGTATGAACATAAATTTTAAATATTATTTACTTGTATCGTAAGTGAAATTTTAAGTCTAACCATCTACCATTTGGTTAAGATGAGAAGAAATCTCGCAAAAAATCTAGACTGCTCTAATTTTGTGGCTACAGATGCAACTGTCCCTAGCTGATTATTCTAATTGACTCCAACTGCCTTTGGATGAGACGTTCCTAGGATTCCACCAAGTATTTCCTCTCTGACCGGCATTTCATAACTTTGCGCAATTCAGTTCTAACACCATACTTTTTTTTTTAATGGCAGCATTTTAACAGACTGAATAAAACAAGAGAAATTTCTTTATCATGTGAAGGTGGATCTATAAAAAAGAAATTCTAAACACATTCCTAAATAATAGCATAATAAGACTTTATATATTGCATATTGGGATCAGACATTACAGGACTGAGCTAGCCTCAGTGTGTAGGGTAATTATTTGCTATGCTGAATGTTCCGGATTAAAATCCGGCTGTGGCAGCTAAATTACTTATTCTGTTAACACTCATGGATAGTGATGGGCCAGAAATCACGAACTGTTACTTTTTCACTGATACTCAAAAGTCACAAGTCGACCTGTGATTACAAATTCATCAGTAACAGTTCCAAACTGTTCTTCACATATGTAAAATGGTCATCGGCGAACGGTGATTGGTGATTAATGGGTTTATTCGAATAATAAAAATATTTATTAGAGGATTTAGTTTTTCTTTAATCTTTTACTCATAAAAGTTTATGATACTCCTCTTCATCATCTTGTAACAACTTAAACCATAAGAGCAAAGTTTACGTTACATAAGCTATAGAAATTATTTCAAGTGTCAAAGTAATTACTATCCTTATAATGCGTATTCTGTGATCGTCGTATTCAAGATGTGGAATTAAGTACGCCGACGGAATCACTGCTTGTACGATTTCGACAGAATCACGAATCATAGTACATATCAGTTAAGAAACAAAAGGCAACAAAAATCACAGTAACCGTTGGAACTGTTACTGAAAAGTAGCAGTTATGCCCATCACTAGTCATGGACAGGCCGTCAGAGTTCTGCAGAACTTCACCCAGCCTCTATAAAGTTGGGGAGAGCCCTAAAGAAGGGGGGGGGGGTCTGGCAGTTGAGTGTGGTCTAGGACAAATCACCTCTCTGCACAACCATTTTCTCCTGAAACAGTGCAGTCTCTACCATGTACAGAACCTAAGACCCTTCATGGGTAATAGCGGTATAGTTTTTTAAAGTTTATTGTATAGTAATTTATTCATTTTATATTTATTTATTTATTCAATTTCGTAATAGTGATCACCCCTTTCATTCGACATTTCATTTTGGCAAATATCTGTTGTGGCATATAATCGAAAGATTAACCAGTTATTTAATTTGTTAGTAATCTGAAATAAAATGAATATTTTTTCATCATTTCATACCTTTAATTGTACATTTAAGCAAATTAGGGCTCGAGTTGAATAGATAAATAAACGTTTGGTACCGTTTAAATGTATTTTCATCACGTTCATATAGTGACTATAATGTAAAAGATGAAAGATAAGAAACAAAAAATAAATAAAAAGCGGAAAGTGGTATTAGAGGACAGAAAAAACTAAAGACAAAATATAACAGAAGAAAAGTATTAGGACATGGGACTGAGGAGTCGTTAGTAAAAAAACAACAAAAAAAAAACGGGGAACACAGATCACGAAATAACAGGCTTCACTAATCTCCTTAAATGACTTACAATAGATTTGTTCCTCCTAAACGATTACCAAAAGATCTCAGTTGTTAACAACGTCGTCGGTTCGTTTCAGATTTATCTCTAGGATTATATCAATTCCAAAACGAACCAATATTTCTTTTTGGTTTCTGTTCCGCAGGTTGTCGCTTCGAGTTGAGTTACAAGTTTTAACTGTGTATTCGTTTTTGTTTGGTTCTTTATTCCGAAAATCCATAGTGTCCATAGTATGAATAAGGGACTGTAATTATGAGTAATGAATAGATTTCGGTAATTATATCATAAAAAAATAAGAGTTACTTGGAGTAATAATTATATGGAAGGATACTGAACTTATTATTTAATAAATATTACTTCACTGTTGGTGGCGAAACGTTTTTGTTATTGACCTGGTGAAATCCAAGTGTTTGTTTTCACATAAATCAGGCATTTGTGAAACTTCGAAAATCGACATAGTAGTTTAGCGTAGGTAGCTATCGCCTATACCACGGATTGCCTGTAAAAAATAAAATTTAATCTAAAAACACGAAAGAATATGTAACTGTGAATAAATATTTTAATTTTGAAGTGAAAATATTTGTCTTGGCCGAGATTCGAACCCGAGCCTTGGTACTCAGTGGTTAGAGCAGCTCACTAGAGACGGGGGCGACCCGTGTTCGAATCCCGGCCAAGACAAATCTTTTCTCTTCAAAATAAAAATATTTAACCACCATCAAAAGAACAATAAATAAAAAATAAATTGTAACTGTTAATAAGTTTATTGCAAGTTATCAAAGCCAATATGTGTTGTTATGGACAAATCGTGCACCGATATTTTCCATATTCATATCAGTTATTTCCGTACTACCAGTATTTGTTATTTATTTACTTTAAGTTTTTTCCATTCTTATGACATGTCCATCTTATACTTAATATATACTTATAAACCATTAATTTTAATTAATTAATTAATACTTATAAACCATTAATTAATATATACTTAATATATAATTTTATAAACCATTAAAATACTTATAAACCATCTTAGACTGTTCTTCAATGAATTTTTCTGCTGGTTCCACTCCGAGGTTTGATCTAATGGTTGCGTAATAAATTCGGTCTCGTCTTGTTTTCCTCTCAATTTTCCTAAGGAATCTCATTTCTTAAACCTGGATTCTACTTTTATGCTTGGTCGTTAATGAAAAATAAATAATAATTTATCATGAAAAAATAATTTATTTTTTATAAAAATATCCAACAACGACTATTTTGTAATTGTATTAAAATAAAGTAACCGCAGGTTGTCGCTTCAAGTTGAGTCACAACAAGTTTTAACTGTTTGTCCGTTTCATTTTTAATATTTTCCAAAAATATAAGCTGTTGTAAGCTTTAGTATGGAAAAGAGAATGTAATTATGGGCAATGAATAGATTTCGATAATCAATTCATTAAGAAATAAAAGTTTCAACTAATATTTCGAAGTATAAAAGCTGTTGAAACGCTCGTTTGTAGATGAAATGATCACCGAATTATAAACACTCCCCGTAATTTCGTTCTCTTTTTGGAGGCGAAATGTGGTCTAGTGGTTAGCATAACAACCTACTAAGCCCAAGATCGCGGGTTCGTAGCCCGGCAGGTGGCCTTAGTATTTTTTAAAAGGGGGTAAAAAATCCTCGGTTATGCCGCCTTTCGGAAGAGACGTTAAAGGGCGTCCCGAGCCTATACGATGTCAGAAACTGGTTATAAGCGAAATTTAGAGCTTCCTCAGTAGCACCATCCGATTAGCCATAGCAACATAAATGTGACGTTAAATAAACAAACATTCTGTTTTCCACACTAAAGCTCATGATTTTTGGAAAATTTTAAAAGGGAACGAATGAAAAGTTACACCACACGAAGCGACAACTTGCCAATTACCATTAGTATTTTTTTTCTTCTTTTAAATTACAGCCTGTAATGTTTTTATGAACATATGGCACTTGATTTATAACGCCATTTCGATCATCACTGCCATTTTTCTCCCGGCTACTCTATCCTGAAGTCGGAATAGTCAATCTCTAGCCATTCCAATTCCATTTAAATTACACTACTTAAGTCGATGGATGAACTCCTCAATAAGAGAAGACAGACGTTAAAAGCCACCACTCTCTAGGAGAATATTGCTGCCTGAGGATACTGAGAATAGTGTACCATTCCAATCAATTTTAGCTGTAGAGCTGAGAATTATTGGTCGGTTCAAATCACTCACGTATCTTTTATTCTTGTTTTGAACACTTTACTCTCAACAACGCCTTCTTGAGGAACAATAAGACGAGGGCGAAGAGTCAGGTATTGGGAAGAAGAGGATGCACAAGAAAAAAAACAAAGAACACCGTGGAAGTACCAAGAGGAATGAGAGGTTCCCGATGATGTATCTCCTAGGGTCGATGAAATATTAATTTGATTGGTTTACATTTCCAGCCGACACGTAGCTACCCGATAAGGTACTTAATATTTAAGCATCAGGCCTATTATAAGGCTTTTAAGCTTTAGAAAGCCTTGTATTTTCCGTAAAGTATCGACGTATCAGCTGCGTCCTCAACTACAACGATGACAAATGTTCCTCATTGATAATTAATGATCCATTCCTCGCGCTTATACATATAGATAATAAGGACTGACCAATCAAAAAGATATAACGACGACCAAAATAATAATCCTGGACCGAGTTCCTTCCTTTCACTTAAACATGTACCAATACAAATAGTGAACGGGTCTGGGGTCCTAGACAACGGTTGTGCAGGGAGAGAATTTGTCCTAGAACACGCTCAGCCACCAGATGCCCCCCACCCACTTTATAGAGGCTGGGTGAGCCCCAGGAGGGTCCTAGATCCCATATGATCCATCTCCTGATGATAACAGACAAAATGAAAGTCTTGCCAGCTGCGGGATTTGAACAAGGATTTTCGGCATGGCAACTCAGTGCTCTACGACTGGCCAATTCCCCTCCTTCCTTTTACTTAACCCTATCAAAATTAAAATCTTCACCATCAGACCGAACTCTATTCCCTTGGCTAAGTCTTAATTGAACGAATAAATTTATCTAAAAGTTGAAATTTATGGGTTAGTTCTTAGTTCTCAAAACTCCACCCAACAAATTTAGTTTTTATTATTTAAAGTAAATTTACCTTATTTGTGTCCTAAAATCTCCATTATTCAACTATAATTTGGAGTAAATTTGTAAATTTTTTCCCGAATATTCTGCGTAGTACATTTTTTTTCTTAAGACATTAAGATATTGTGCTTCCTTCAAAGAAAATCCAGCAAATCAAATTATAAAGAAAAAAAAAATAACAATCATAAAAGAAAACACATATCTGCAGGTCACATATGGTTTAGTAGTTAGAATAACCACCTTCTAACACAAGACCGTGGATTCGCAGCAAGATACACAGGCAGAATAAACAGGTCCTTCAGAAGAAACGTAAAATAGTTTTAGCCTTTGCGTCTCAAGAGCAGGATAGTTCAGTGTGCGGTTTTGACAGATAAAGTAATCTATTAACAGCGATATGTGGACTTGGTGGAATCTATAGACCATGCTGGGGCTCACTCAGCCTTTATAAAGTGGGTATCCTAATTAGGAGGGAACTTGGGGGTTATGCGTGATCTCGGAGAAATCACCTCCCTGCATTGTTGTGAAAAAACTGCATAGTCTGCTCCGTAAAAATATAGAACGCTTTCTACCGTCATCAACTACTATCTTGTGCAGGCAATATATATTTCTAATTATATTACTGTCAATTTATTTTTATTTTTTAGAACGCTTATCTTACAATCCAAAATCATTCGTAAAATCCTCAATGCTCCGTGTTTCGTTACGAACAAAATAATCTACCTGTAGAACAGTTTTTGGTTTTCTCGGAAATTTTCTTCCATTTCCACAAAATAATCTATAATGACCTTAACGTCCCATTTGTAACTGATATGTTCCGAATCCGACATCAATCTTTTCATGACAAACTTTATTCCCACTCAAACCCACTTCAATTTCAAACCTCTTCGATCCATGATGATCCTTCGAGGCGTCTGAAAAGATGTTATCGAGACCTTCTAAGTTGAATTGTTATTCGAGTATTACCATTGGTTATTAATATTGTAACTAATAACTAATTCATAAGATTAGAGATTGACCATGGAGGATATTGAAACTCCAAGTAGGAAAAGTTTTTATTGACAACTATATCATTGATAGAATGATAATTCAAATTAATTGACTTGTAAGTAGTGGAAGTATACTTATGCAAAAAATTGAAAATGACTCTATAGATAGTCGAAACGGTTTTTTTAGATAAATGAGATTTGACTGGAAAAAGGTTTTTATCACATTATTAAAATATTTAAAAAAGGAATCATTAATAAAAAACATGGCTGGTTATCACCTGTGATTAATAGTGTTTATAATATGATTGATTGATTCCAACACTGGTTAGAGATATATTTGACATGTAAGAATAACCCGTATCGCTAAAATATATAGGGTTCGATTTGATTTTTATTATTCGTTATAATTTAAAACACAAATCGCCTGTTGATGGATACAAGAATCATATAATTCATAAATTTTAGGGTAATATAAATGTAACATATAAACATACATATATACAGAAAATATTATGTGTCAACAAAAAGTTTTAACCAGCCTATTTCAATGCTCCATTTGACAAACCTGAGGAATAATTATAGTTACACGTTCCCCAACAGACGCCATGCAATAAAAAGAATAATAATAATTAGCAATAAATAGAAATAAACTGAGAAATAATACAGAACACAATATTAAACCAGTAGGTTTATTACAGTTAATAAAATTTCTCAACAGATGGTAAGATGTTTAGTTAAAAACTGATGGCCAACATATTAAAAAAAAAATTGTAGTTTTTCAAAGTAGATGTGATTTCACACCTAATAAATTATGCTCTACTAAATGAATTATTGGTTAATTATAATTAGTAAAATGAATAAGATAACACAGGCCAACGATGAAAAAACTTTTTTAATGAAAATACCTTATTCTTATGTTGTTTAGGTTGCTGAATCCAAATATGATGCTTAAAAAGTTGTATCACCCACCATTTATTCACATTTTATAGTTAAATTCATGAAATAAAGAAATATTTTTAGAATTTAACAGCTTTTTCATAGTTAAGATAACATGAAAAAATAGGTCTAATGAACAAAGATGATGTTGGCAGCACTGCTGAAACACATGCTAAACAGCTGATGTTTTGTTTATTTTCAACATAACCTCACTTTTACGTTTCCTGTACATGTGCTCAGTGCAATGTCTCATCGCGGCTGTAAAAACTCTGCTGACAGTTTTTGTTATATTTGTGGTGAGTTTGTTATTAAAAAGCACCAAAGAAACATTACAGACTTTGTGAAAAAGGTTTATCTAGCATACTTTGGAACCAAACTTGGAGACCAGGATAAACCTTGGGCACCGCATAAGGTATGTTATGTATGTGTTGAAGACCTCAGGAAATGGTCAAAAAAAGAGAAAAAACACTTTAAATTTGCTGTTCCCATGATATGGAGGGAACCAAAAAATCATTCCGATGACTGTTACTTTTGCAGTGTAGATATTACTGGTCATAACTCTAAGAACAAGAAGGTAATAAGCTACCCTAACCTTCCGTCCGCCATCCGACCAGTAGGGCACGGTGTAGATTTGCCAATCCCGGAACCACCAGAGGACTTAAATTCTATTGAAACAGAAGTATTTTCTGATGTACAGTCGGAGTTAGATGAACACGATGAAGAATTCCAATGTGTTACAGAAAATGTAGAGCCTAAATTGTTCACTCAGGTCGAGCTTAATGACTTAGTTAGGGATCTGGGCTTAACAAAAGAAAAAGCTGAACTGCTTGGCTCTAGGCTAAAAGAAAAGAACTTGCTGGCGGCTGGAACCAGCATTCATGTGTATAGGAAGAGAGAACAACAATTTTCGAAGTATTTTGAACAAGAGGGTGATTTGGTGTACTGCTCAGACATTCATGGTTTAATGAATGAGTTTGGAATTGAATACAAAACAGAAGATTGGAGGTTGTTTATTGATTCATCCAAAAATAGTTTGAAGGCAGTTTTAGCACACAACGGTAACATGTATGCCTCTGTACCTGTCGGTCATTCTGTACATATGAAAGAGAGTTACGAAAATCTAGAAATAGTGTTAAATAAAATAGGTTATTCTGCACACGGTTGGATGATATGTGGTGATTTGAAAGTTACGTGCATGCTCCTTGGTCAGCAAGGGGGTTTTACCAAATTTCCATGTTTCTTGTGTGAATGGGACAGTAGGGCTCGGAATCAACATTGGTGCAGAAAGAACTGGCCTGCTAGGGAGTCTTTAAAGCCTGGCGAGAAGAACATTTTACGCAAAAACCTTGTAGATCCAAAAAACGTGCTCCTACCACCACTACATATTAAGTTAGGTCTCATGAAACAGTTTGTAAAGGCTTTGCCTAAAGATGGGCTTTGTTTCAAATATCTCTGTCAGAAGTTTCCACACCTTTCAGAAGCTAAACTGAAAGAAGGCGTCTTTACCGGGCCTGATATTAGAAAAATGATGTTTGACGTTAACTTTGAATCCACAATGACCTCAAATGAAAAGGAAGCATGGGTTTCATTCAAGCAAGTTGTCACCAAGTTTTTGGGAAATGAAAAAGACCCAGAATATAAGGCTATTGTTGCTAACATGTTAAAAAAATTTGAACAGTTAGGATGTTTGATGAGCCTGAAAGTTCACTTTTTGAGCAGCCACCTCGATTACTTCCCGGAAAATTTAGGAGATGTTAGTGAGGAGCAAGGTGAGCGTTGTCACCAGGACGTTAAAGTGATGGAAAAACGTTACCAGGGCCGCTGGAATACCAACATGATGGGGGATTACTGTTGGTCACTTCACCGGGAAGTTCAGCAAGCTATTCATCGCAGGAAAAGCTACACAAGAAGCTTCAAGGAAAAAAGGGAAAGAAAATATAAACCAATTCCAGTTGACAAGTGAACCTTGTATCATCACATAAAATTACTATTCCAAGTATTTTACTGTAAATACAAACCATTTTTACGATTCTACAGTGTTTCATTGATTTCCCTATATACTGTAAATGGGTATTAGACTATATAATAAAATACATTTTGCTTGGAAACTAAGGGTGATACATAAAAACTACGAGCAGATTTGGATTCAGCACATAAAAATCTATCAAGATCAGCTATTAAAATTAAAAAAGTTTTCAAAAAGGTTTTTTTTGTTGGCCTGTGTAATTGGTGCTAGTCCCTATTTTTCTTATTCGATACATTTCTTTTACTATTCCCTCTGTTTTCAGTTAGATTTACCAAAAGGGTTCTCCATTTTTGTTATATATTTTTTATCACCCATATCCCTAGATGACCAAATATTTTGTTATTCTATACAATATATATTATTATTATTATCAATATACTACATATACTGTCATCTATTATTTTAATTTAAACGTATTTTGTATATTTAGCCCTGAAGAACACCTGCCATGTGCATCAAACATCGGCTTAAAAAATAAACAGTTATCCTTAGTAAAGAGAATTTTTTCTGGCATCTACCCGGACCATAAGTTCATCTAATATTATTCAAAAATTAATATCGGTAACAGTGGTATATAGGTATATATATATATATATATATATAAAGAAGAAATGGTTGGGGGTGCAGTCAATAACTATTTCTTCTTTATATTAGAAGTTACATTCAACCAATTCTTCTCTAACATAAATATATATATATATATATATATATATATATATATATATATATATGCCTCTCTTTACGTTGAGAGGGTAGCCTATTAAAAGACTTAACCATCTCTTCACTCTCATTCTTATTTCTTCTTCTTATTTTTTAACTTGTAAACTTAAGATAAGAAACGATACTTGGATTCAAGAATGAAACTTCACTTAGGGACCAGGAGACCCGAAATAAAAACAGACGATAAAGTCTTCTTGAGTTTTCTGAAAGTAGCTTAAGAAATAATCGGATTTGATCTAATCTCATAAAAAGTGGATTATTAAATCCTTTAATTGGCTAAATCCTATTAAACGGTCATAAAATCACTAAGCCACCTCCGACCGACACCAATAAGCTCCAAGTTTTTTGGGATGTGCCCCAGCATATAAAAATGATAAGTTTTCCATTATGAAAAGTCTCCACGGGATTTTGGGGGTAATATGTGGTAATTGTTTGCATTATATATGAAAAAATGAATACTTATTGCATGAATCGTCTAAAACTAGACTAAAGGCAAAAAAAAAACCTAGACTCAGTTTTATATTTTTCACTCATCAATTCAGTTTTACGTTCCATCAGTGATTGCCTCTTTTTCATGCCTACAAATTAGATAAATGAATAATTTACAATATCCATTCAATGTTATAGCCAAATGTTCAACTGTAACGAGTCGTGAAATAACATCAATTCTCTATCCGTTTTTTATTTCGTGGCTAGCACTGCTGAAGGCAATTTAATAGGTATTTTTAACAGTAATCATTTTATCTAGAAATGAACGTTTCAACAAACATATATCATATATACTTCGAAATGTTAGTTGAAACGTTTATTTACTGACGAAATGATTACCGAATTTAAAATCTACTCATTACTCTTAATTATATTCCCTTTTTTATTCTAAAGCCCGCGATAACTTTTATTTTTGGAAAATATTCATGACGAAACGAATATACAGTTAAAGCTTGTAACTCAACTTGAATCGACAACCTACGGAACAGATACCGTAACGATAGGTATGCCTGAAAAAAAATGTAACACTAATTGGACAGTCTGTGGATAGACAGGATGGCCGACGTTTCGAAGTGCCGACCTACGAACCACTAAGATAATCCAGATAAGGGGATTAGTCTTGGAACATTGCCGCAAGGTTACCACAAAAAGGATTAGGTGTAACCGAGGTTTATTAGCTCAGGTAGCGCAACCTAATTAGAACGTTACAACACTGGGATCCTCAATTAGCTATGTCAAGTATGGATGTCGTAAGTCGTTTCAAATAATTAATTATATCTAGGGTATGAACAAATTTATTACTGTTAATATGAGTTCTTATTCACTGTAAGATATAAAAAACAAGGAACTATTATCACCCTAATTTATTGGATCATAATGGACGATATGTCAGTTTCGTTTATTTCGTTTATTTACAGTTTTCTTTTTATTAGAGATTAGATTATTTGCACACAAACAATTATGTTATGTATACCGTTTGATTTATCATTTAATCCTTTTCCATAATCAGCCTTCTTCTTCTTCGATCCTCCTTTAGATGACTCTGTGATATACTCACTGCCAATCTCAAAAACATCCTAGATACCCTCCGTCACCATCCTGCTCTCTGGATGTTTCAAAAAATTAAAAACCTGCATAGGAAGAATGCTCCCCGTAGACGCTTTAGATGTACTTGGCTTACTGATGACTATCAAGCGTTCTCTTGAGATGCTTTCTGATCCCGCAACAAGAAAAAAATTATGTTATCAAACAACAGAAAAAAATCGTGAATAGATAGCATTAACATTTATTTGATTGTATTATTATCCGTACTGTGCAGGTGGGCCTGGGATAAATACCTGTAGCAGGTGACTTTACAAAGTTCCCTTATAAGCTGGTGAGGAGGGATGCCCAGATACTTCACAATGACGTCATCGATTATTATTGCTAATTAAAGTCTACTCTCTTATAACTTTGTATTATTATTCTCGAAAAAGTATGAGTTTGAAACTAATAAGTCAACTCGTTCCGAACGGGCTCTCAGAGAAGTACGTCACAGCTGGGGTTTCAAAGCACCTGAATACAATAACTGGGATTGGGCCGTTGCACAATTGGAAGAAATCAATAAATATGTTAACATTTATATTAAATTATTTATTTCAATATTATGACACTTTTTATTAGCCCTGTTTATTTTCTGTACGTTATTTTATGAATTATTTGGTGACACGTGTCGAGCGCCATTCTCGCCTGAATAAACCATTAACCAGTTCCAGGATTTTATTGTGGAATGTAATAACTAAAATATTAATTAATAGGTCGCAACGAAACATAGATATATCACTGTAAATTTGGTCTTCTATAATTAATAAAAAAAAATCAAATAATTGGAGTAAATACTTTAAAACAGACTTGAGAAAATTGTTGCGTATTTCACATTATGTATCGATCTATTTATATATTAAATATACTATTTAAATATTTTTCTTGTCAAGAAAAGAAAATAAGCGAAGTACAAAATTAAAACTGTACACAATTAGACTAGTTTATATTTTGTTACAATTAGGCTAGTTTCGGTTTTATTGTAATTATGGTAATTACCATTTCGTTTACGGATCTTCAATGGAAAGGAATCGGTATACTCAACTGTAAACCAGTACCACTGCACCCCGTTAAGGGTCTGGGGTTCAGTACATAGTAGGGACTGTATCTTGGCCAACGGTTGTGCAGAAGGTGATTTATCCTATGTTACGCTCAACCGCCAGGTTTATATTATAGGTATTCACTTTATAGAGGCTGGGTGAGCCCCAGGTGTGTCTGTAGATCCTACAGGGCCCCTCCGTGGCTGCTAACAGATTAAATAATAAAACTATGCCAGCGAGCGGGATTTGAACTTTTGGAATGGCTCCGCTCCCTTGTAATATAAACTTCTTAAATTAAATAAATAAAGTGTAAAACAATTAATGTATAACACAGCATCTTTTTCGTTAAAATTGATTTACCGGAGGGGCCTTAAAATGTATTCGAGTTTACTGTTTTCTTGAAAGCTGCTTCAATTATTTTTATGAAACTCGTTATTTCGATTTACTATTAAATACTTATAAATATTAGCTTGATCTTTTTCTCTTTGAAATAGTTTAACAGGTACACTATTGAATTTTAAAAAATGGCTTCCTCTGAGTGAAGTTACTTAGGAAGCGTCTTATAACTTGATCTATCTGGTTATATTTCATTATTATGTGGTGTGCTCTGGACTAAGTTTGAAATATGTACGTCTCCCCGGTGGACAGATGTTGTGGTGCTGTAACCACTGAGACCTACCTGGCTGTTGATAAAACATTGCATCCGTTTCTGGGTGTGGTACATCCGTGAGCACAGAAAGTCGTGCCGCTCGTGGCATCTAGTATTAGATTCTGAATAATATTTATTAATTATATAATAACTGTATAAATTATATATAAAGGTGTATAAATAATATATTTATTAATGTAGAAAATGAGTATGATTTTATTAATTTGATCAGATCGAAAACCCACAGAAGAGTGACAAAGAGTAGACGGTTTTACGAATCCAAACATTTTTCTTTATATTTTTATAGATCAATATTTATTTATTTTAACATTCCAAGTTGCTAAATTTATGCAAAGACATTGCTAATGACTATCTGAATAAAAATGTGTATGTTGTCGTTCAGGAACAAACTAAAATTATGCATATTTCATTAATTAAGCTTTTAGGTCATTTCCGTACATTAAAAAAGGAAAATAAATTGGATGTGTTTTTCAAATGCAGTTTATTTTATTGATTTATGTATATTTTTATGTTTGTACAAACAAATATTGATAAATAAAAAATCAGGCAGATTGTAATGCTTCAATAAAGTATTTTCTTCTCTCAAAAAAAAAAAAAAAAAAACACAGATGCCCTCAAGAAAACTTATGACCAACTGGAGATCTCGTGTTCCCAAAAATTACTTTTAGCCACTACTACTCGATTTAAAAAAAAAAGAAAAACAAAAGGTACTAGTATGTTTTAGGGCCTATTGACATCAGCGCGCTCAGGTGTCACTTTTCTTAACCATCTTCTACTGTTATTGTAACCTTTCTAGTGTTTTGTTATTGTTTGTGTCAAGTGAACGTGGTTGTGTTTTCATATTATTTTGACAATATGAGTTGGAATTTAATGAAGATTTTTCGCACGGTGACTGATGAAA
Source organism: Arma custos (assembly GCA_037127475.1). Classification (NCBI taxonomy): domain Eukaryota; kingdom Metazoa; phylum Arthropoda; class Insecta; order Hemiptera; family Pentatomidae; genus Arma; species Arma custos. The sequence goes on along the minus strand of CM073761.1, from coordinate 80,446,022 downwards.
AGTCAGCTCTCTTATTTTTTCAGGAGGAACTGACTTCCATAAAGTTTTTTGACGAACAGCTTAACATGTCTCATTCAACAGTGTTTGATTATTCCAATTATATGAGAGAAGCGTGTGCTTTTAAATTAGAGAGAAGTTCAATAACTATTGGAGGTCCAGGGATGTATGTAGGAATTGACGAAAGTCTATATAGTAGAAGAAAAAACAGGACAGGACGGATTTTGCCTCAGCAGTGGATATTTGGAGGAATATGTAGAGAAACAAAAGAGTGTTTCATAGTTAAAGGTTCTGAGGATATTGTTGTTTTTAATGAACATTGCTTGTAATAAATGTTTCATTGTTTCTTGACATGTTTCTCATATTATCATATTTTAAATATTTGTATTTTAAAGAGAAATGATGATATCCAACTAAAATATTATATTTTTTTGTTAATTGTTTTAATTTTTATCTACTTTTCTTTCAAATAAAAACGATTTGCTCGGGCAAATCTTTTCTCTTTAAAAGAAAAATAGATAAAAGTTAAAACAATTAACAAAAAAATATAACATTTTAGTTAGATATTCTTCTTTTTAATGAACATGGCTTTAATAAATGTTTCATGTTTTCTAGTTCTATTTTGTCTTCACATGTTTCTCATTTATTTCATTTCCTAAAATTCTGTTCTATGACAATTAAAGGCAATACTATTTGAAATAATTTGTAGGCAGCATAACCTGACACGGTCCAAATAGTTGAGATAAGTGACACCTGAACGCGATGTCAACAGGCCCTAAAACATACTAGTACCAAACAAAATTTTCTTAACAGAATTTGAGATACCTACTAATTGGTGGTCGCCCGCGGTGTAGGTATTCTATACGCAAGGTCCCGGGTTCACATCCCGGCAGTTGGCCACAGTATTTTTTATAGGGCGTAAAAAATCCTTGCTTATGCTGTCCTTCTGAGTAAAATGTTGGTCTCGAGCACGTGCGGTGTTAGGTACTCGTTAAAGATCCCAACCCTAATTATAACTGGATAGGCAAAATTTAGGAATTGTGGACTCACCGGGCATCCCACTGTAGCATCGTCGGATTCACAATAGTATGTATAAAGTGACCTTAAATGAATTTAAAAAAAAAAACTGTCTGATTAAACTGTAGACTAAAATTTTCTTTACAAAATTTAGGACTTTCACTAAAGCATCGTTACATTAGCCTGAATAATGTGACATTGAATAAATAAACAAGAAATGAAAATATATTGGAAGCTCGGAAGTGTTTTTTTTTAATACAGTTTATTTATTTAAGTACAGAGAAAGGGTGTCTCTACAAAGAAATATAAATACTCTAAAAAATCATAGATGACCTCATAAAAGCTTAAGAAAAACTAGAGTTCTCAAAAATTATTTTTATCTATACTCCTCAAGGAAGAATAAGAGCCCGACCAAGAATTTCATTGATGAACCAAATTTAGGAAGACATAGCAGGATACGGTCACTTGACAGCAAGACCTGGAAAAAAGTGCTATCCTAAAATTTGGTAGGAGAAAACCTCAACTTCGAGGAAACTCTCAATAAATAAAAATCTACTATTAGGTACTCAAAATTTTAAAAAAGAAAAATATGGAAAGTATAAAATTTCCTAATCAAAAGAACTACGTTCATTATTCTTAATTTTTCCTACTGTTTGTTCCACCTTAATAAATACAGTCCCTGGCCATATTAATGTGACCGCCACGAAAGATTATTTTCTTTTTGTTTTTTTCTATACTTTCGCGTGTCTCAATAAATTGCTGTTTTAAGTAATGGCAACACTGTTATAAGTTTTTTAAAGTTTTTTTTTTTTTTTTAGTAATGGCAGCATTGGTTTTAGTACTGCCATTTTGCTTTACGAGTGACGGCGTGCATAATGTGTGTTTGAAATGTTTGTGGATTTATTGTTTCTTTTTCATTAAATACAAGTCGGATTCGGTAAGTTTATTATTGATTTATTATTTGTATCATATATTTTAACTATTTTGATATTTTTTTTTTCATCAATATGTATAATAGGGTGTAAATAGGGTGACACCACAAAATATTAAAAAAAAAAATAAAGATTTATATTCGAAACTATTTTTTTCGACTTCATATTATTATCAGATAACTAACGTACACATAAAACTAATATTTAAACTCGATTTACATCATTACGCATAAAAAAAAGATAATGCAAGCATGTAACCAGAACGAATCTATCCAGTGGTCACATTAATATGGCCAGGGACTGTAAGGCAGTTAAAATAGCAAAATGACCGTACCTTTTTTTCAAAATTCGCCTAGGTAAGATAGAAATCCCCGAAACTAAAAAGATGCGATCCATCTGTTTTATGTCTACTTAGTTTTCGTCTAGTTTGTTATAATGGATTTTATACAACAATAAATTCAATTTTAGCTCATCATTAAATTTATAACGCTGATTTTATTAGTTTAATTATTTTTTCTTTAATTTCTCAAGAAATCTCCATCTACATCGGTATGTCCCTTATTTGAATAATTAAGATTTTCCGTACCTGATTCTGAGCCGACTGGGAACACTGTGGGTGTTCTTTCATCCGTTCCTCGCCGGTACTTCTGAAGACCTTGAGTGATTTACAGGACTAAATAAGGTATAAAGTCTGGATCTAGGCATCTGATACGCGGCTGTCCATGCGAAAAACACTCCAGATATAAATCTGGTTTCGAAATTTCATTTTCCGCCTGTTGGGTATAGTGGCATTTTTAATCATTTGCATCCCTCAGGTTTAGCAGAACGGACATGGAAAAAATTGTTAAACGATGGAAAATCTTGTATTTTAATTGATAATAGCTCACTTCTGTGTCTGATTATTATCGATATCAGTACAATTATCAAATTTGGTTCATTTTAATAATAGTAATGTCTTTATTTATTCTTGGACAAGTCCCTGTAGAATATTCATGTAAGTACCAATATATATATGCTAGTAAGTCTTAAAGTATAATATGGAAAAAGAAACATTTACCACTACAACCCGTGACCGGGTCTGGGGTTCAGTACATGGTACAGACTGTGCTGTTTCATGGATAACTGTTGTGCAGGGAGGTGATTTGTTCTAGATCACGCTTAACCGCCAGATTCCCTCCCTTATTTTGGAGACACAATTTATAGATTCTGGGTAAACCCCAGGAGGGTCCTTGATCCGCTATGATCCATCTCCGGCTGCTAGCAGTTTAAATAAAAGTCTTACAAACAGCGGGATATGAACCAGGATTTTCGGCATGGTAACTAAGTGCTCTACCACTGAGCCACTCCGCTCCCGTATAATATAATTACCATTAATTAATTAATACAATTGAATTGACAAATAAGAAACAATTTTATAAAATTAATGTAAAAAATTGCGAATTACCGCCTATAATAATATTGAATAAGAAAATAAAATAAAATAGATATAAGATAAAAATTAAATAGATATAAGATTACAATAATTATAGAGATAGAAGCAATTGATAGATACATATGCATACAGATTGTTTGCCAAACAAAACAACAACAAATAATGCAAGAAAAATACAAACAATACCAACTATCATTTTTAAAAAATGTCCAACTGGATGAGTCAACAGCCGAATTTTTACTTGACACTAGACTGAGTCTGGTCTAGTCAGTCTAGTGTCAAGTGTGATCCTACTATAATAGCCTTGAAGAAGACTTGCGATGTGGGTCGAGATGTCGGCTAAGAGAACTTTTTTACCTCCACCTGGATCATATTCTTCCTCAGAAAAACTTTTACTACCTAAAACTTCTTGATCTTCTTTCATAGTAGATGTATAAATACAACATATTTAACATTTATAGTGAACACGAACTATATACATATAGATCTATTATCATACTCGTGCATATATTTTTGCTAATTAAGTAAAGGTAGACACAAACGACAAGAAACTTCGACACTTATTAAACAAACGCTCTAAGCTGTCAATTAATTACAAAACATTCTTATTGATGACACATTACTATTATAAGACTCATTTGGACTTACGGATAAGAGCTTTGGGGCTCCACTAAGCCATCGAATTTCTCTCGTATCAAATCCATACAATCCATATCCTTTGCATAATCATTAATGCTCCTTACTTTGTTCCGAATGAATTCATCAATAATAAACCTTATGTTCCATTTCTTGTTATTTTGGCCCAATCTACATATCATTCTTATCATGACAAACTTTATTCCCACTCTTTTTATAAACCTAGCTAATTCTTCAATCCCCGATTATCATCCGAGGCATCTGAAAAGTAGATAGCCTCAAAACGTTCTAATTTGAAACTGAGTATTTTCCCTATTTGTCTTTACCTATACCTCTAAATATTATTCCTGCTACTTGCTTGTTGTATTGTTATTATACAATTGTAAATTTCAATGAATAAATTAATAAATACAAATTATATAACTACGAAAATTCATTGGATGTCACTTACCGAATGATTCATACGATTTTAATCAAAATAATTAATTGAATTACTTCTATAAAAATAATTTATGCACGCCATTATGTATTATTCATTCTTTTTTTTTCTATTACAATACAGTTGTAAATTTCAATATTTTTTTAAAAAATAATTAAAGGCATCTGAACCAGACAGTAAAGGTTAGCCCTTAATGAACATTAAATAACATTAACATGCCCTGTATGAAATTAAGTAGATTAATGTTAATTGACAATAGTTTTTAATAATTTATATTACTAAGGAAACTTTGTTTTGTTAAAACTGAATTCCGTGTATGGATTTTTTCAGCCCGGTAAACTCCTTAGATGGTAGATTTTGGCATTTTTAACAGCGTTATTTCGAGATATTTATGATTCTGTTCTGATCGTGATATCGATACAAATTTACTGACAATAAACATGCCATAAGCTTGATAATTGCAGTTTTAAAACATATTTCGTTAGTTCATATTAGTTTTACTAATGGATGTGGGTCTGAGTCAAGACGAAACCTAGTAGTAGATATTTCTGTACAATAATAGATTAAAACGCGTAGATTAAAAAATTTTACGGGTGAAAATATCCCATATGTGGCAGAAAGCATGGGTAGATTTATATATCCCACCAGTAAATGCTGAACCTGATAATGGGTTCTCTCTAATATATAGCGGAGGTAGACGCCGATCCTCGGAGCATTATCGTGGACATCGTGCAATTAAATTCAAACAACGACCTCAAACCAAGCTAGCCTCCCCTTCATCACCGTTGATCATAATAACACCTCAGAATTCTAGCATTTTACTATCCAGTCCTTTAACATAAAATATTTAAGCCTAGCAAAAAAAAAATTGAATAACCGAATAAAGTTGTGTCAAGTGTAATTTTTTCTGAATTGTATCAGGCCTAAACAGTAAAAGTTTAACTCAAAACAAGTAGAATGAATTTAAAAAAACAACAACAACGCTTTATTGATTTTTTTAAAAAATTTTTTTACTGTTATAAGACCTATATGGACTTACGGAATTGAACTATGGGGCTCCACCAAACCATCGAATTCCTCTCGTATCCAATCCTTGCAATCCAAAATCCTTCGCAAAATCCTAAACGCTCCCTATTTTATCACAAATAAAACCATCCATAATGACCTTAACGTTCCATATGTTACCGATTTAGCCCATTCCAGATACCTATCATGCCATAATAATCTCCAGACCCATCCAAACCCACTAGTTTCCATCCTTGCATCCAATTCCATCCCGGACAATCCTCCTAGGCGTCTGAAGAGAAGATGGCATCGGAACCTTCTATTATAGAAATGTTATTAGAGTGCTGCCAGTGGGTAGTGTCTCTACATGTCCTATCATGTATTATTTATTCTTATAGCAATTGTACAAGATGTATCTATTACAGTTGTAGAACTCAATAAAATAATTTTTTAAAAAATTTATTTACTGAAATGTTCAACTGCATAATAATAATACATCAAGTAAATATAATGTAATAATATAAAGGCATGAAGTGAAATTACTGACTGGGAGTACGAGTTCTCGAGGATCCTAGATCCCATAATATCGATCTCCGGCCGCTAACAGATTGCTAATAGGACTTTCGGCATGGCTCACTAATGAGCCACTCCGCTCCATTGTGATTTCAATAAGAAAATAATAATTTTAATAATCACTGATGATCACAATGAATAACGACGCCACATAAGTATGAACCATTTGCATTAATATGAATCATGTTATTGCCCGAAATGACCTACTGGCCTTATAATAGAAGCGCTTATTATATAGCAATTATCATATGTTAATAACTAGTTACCTAAGTTGTTTTCATATTATAATTACTCTTGCTCAAAATAAATAATTAATTAGCTAGCTTCAATCGGCTATTTTATTCCGTAATAGTGAGATTTCATCATTTATGCCTTTATACCTGATAAGATAAAAATAAAAATATGTCATTAAATTTATTTAAAAAAAAACATATGTATTTTTGTACAGATATATCGTGTTTAGCCAGCATCTGACAGCGTTGTGAAGAGTTAGTGGTATAAAAGAGTTTTAAATGCGGATGAGTATGGAGCATACCTGATTTTAAGTGGAGGAAAGTTCCAGAAAGTAATAGAATGCTGAAGTAAGGCAGACCTGTGAAAAGGGATAAAGGGCCTTTTAGTATGGAATGGATTGGGGACTTTAATAAAAAGGAGATTCGACAATTATTATTTGAGAAAAGAATTTGCTTTGGAAATATTGTAGGGAAGCAAAAACAGTGTACTAAAGATAAAATGAGTGGACTTGGGAACGCCTCTAGTGCCCATTTACAAATCTTATAAAGCTATTAAACAGTTTTTTCAGTTTGTTTCTGAAATCTGTACGACACTGTATACCACGAAACCGTAGTTAAAGTTAGGGTTATATACTAGTCTTTTGGATTTTGCTGAAACAATGAAATATTTTGAAGATAAATATTCACCGATGGGTGAAGTGGACAATATAGTTATTCCAAGAAAGTATCTGATCAATGAAAGGACATTAAGTTTTTAAAGTAGGAGCAGATATTGATGGCCATTTCGGTATTGTATAGAAAGGAAACTGTACTATAGGTATAGAATGGCTAAGGATAGTGACAGTTAGAGCGGATTAACTCAATTTGTAGAGTGCTTAGCTGCTATGTTGTAGGTTTCGGGTTCAAATCCGGCAGTGGCAAATAAATTATTTCATCTTTTAACAGCAACGGACCTTGTTGGCACTATTAATCGGGGTGAATACCTGGCGTTGAACGTGACATCGGATAAATCACAATGACCTCCCTACACAATCTTCATCTTAGGAACAGAACAGTCTCTAGTATGTACTTCACCCAAGACCCTACATTTGAATTGTATTGGTACAGGTTTTTAGTTATACATTCCCCCCATCCCCGGTGCGAATAACAGAATATTACTGCAAATAACACTAATTTAAAAAATAATTAGCAGCCACAGACCCTTTTAGATGAACAGACCCACCTGGGGTTCACCCAGCTCCTATATTATAGGTATAATTGGGGCAAAAACTGATCAATAAATCACCTCATTGCACAACTGCTATCCTAGAAATATTAGTCTCTACTATAGAGACTAGGTTCTAGACTAGGCTGTAGAGGTATAGGTTTTTATAGAAAGGAGTGGTGTTTGAGAATGGGCTTAGAACCAATGAAAATAGCTTGAGCTTAAGCAGAATTTAATCTTAACACTAAGAATCTATTTTCTTGTAATATGTCATTAATTTATTAGTTGCAGATTTTTACGGAAAAAATGGTGGTCAGTGCTCTGTACGCTGATAGGAAAAATATATCATTTTATGACTGTTAAGTCTGATCCGAGATATGAAATATATATATATATATATATATATATATATATATATATATATATATATATGAGTGTGTGTGTTCGTTTTTTTTCTGATCCATCATAATCAATTCTGAAATATTTTAAACCTCAAAACGTAACCTGAATTCCAAAAGATGGTGATCAAAATTTTATTCCTCTACAATTCAACAGCCTGTTGTATAGGTTTAATATATTCTTCTTTACTGACCTACTCGTTTATGTTAATGAATTAATATTCAACATGCTCTCATTCGATATCGGAATTGTTATAAAATAGGAGATAAGATCAGTGTACATTGAGAACAGCCTGGAATTATAATGTAGTACACGGTAGGATTGGCCTTTTGAATTAATTCTACCAGCATGATGGTTGTAACGTCAAACAACTTGTGATCACAGCCGGTTAAAACATTCTTGAATCGGGTTTGTAATTAGGGATCTAGCTTTTGTAATGTATATAAAAATATATAAATGTGAGAGGCAATAAATGATTTTTAATTAAACTTAAATATATAAAGATAATTATTAATCAAGGTACTAGAGATTTATCAGATCGCCATGAAACCTATCTACTTATCATGCATAACCTCTTCATATAATTTTTTTTTTCATTTTTCTCATTTGAGTCATTTGTGTGTACGCTATTTGAATTGTTGGTATCTGTTCCGCAGGTTGTCGGTTCAGGTTGAGTTACAAGTTTTAAATTTTTATTCGTATCAGTTTTAATATTTTCTAAAAATACAAGTTATCGTTAGCTTTAGTCTGGAAAATACAATTTATTTGTGTATATATATAGATCTCGGCAATCGTGGAAGAAAATGGCCCAGGTAAAGGTCAATGAATTTCTCTCTTTTCCAATTTTTAGAATTGGAGAAATAGTAATAACATTTTTACTCAACCACAAATGATTGTCTTTTTACATGTATACTAGTCCAATATAGCCCATCTTTTGTAACTTACTTAACGCACTTTTTATACAATTTTACATGCTTATTTTAATATCAACTATGTTCTCCTTTCTCACAATATCTTACCACTTATTATATATTGTACTACATCTATCCTTTATAATATTTCATTAACTTCTTGTATACACCATCGTCCCCATTGGCAGTTAACTGTATTCCTCACTTCTATTACTTATCATCATTGTTTCTTATTAACATTTTCATTTTTATTACACTATGCCGTATTTGTATTACATGATTTATTACTTACTTGATTTATTACATTCTTTATTTTCATTACTTACTGTATTATTTATTTTCTTTACCTATGAATTTTTATATTTATTTCTTACTGTATTTTTTATTATTTTCTATTTTTAATTTTATTTTACTACTTACTACAGTTTTTATTTATTTTTATTGCTATGGTTATTAATACTCCACATGATCATCCTAGCTCTTTATTGATATATATATATATATATATATATATATATATATATATATATATGTTCCCTCCACTCCCCCATCTTTAATACTTTAACTTAATTTTTACCCAATTTAATATTTAATTTTTATCTTTATTACCTTTTTCTTTAATTTTTAACACTTTCTGTTTTATTCTTATTTTTTTCTTTATTATGTATTTTATTACCTTCCTTTCACTCGGTTATTAATACTATACACTCATACATTTTAACCTTTACTTACCATACTGAGCAATTTTTTTAATTTTCAATTACCTGTATTTACCATGCTTAGCAATTTTTACTATTTTTTAACTCTCCATTGTCTGTATTTTGCATATTTAGCCCTGAAGAAGACCTGCAAAGTAGGTCGAAACTTTGGCTACTTAATAAACATTTCTCCAATTTTAAGAGAAATTTATTGACCTCCGCCCGAACCATTTTCTTCCGCGTATATTTTCAAGGTCAACTATTATCATTCAAGATCTCGGTAATAATTTCAACAATAAATAAAAGATTCAACTAACATTTTGAAGTATAGGTTTGTTTGTTATAGTTTATGTTTGTTAAAACGTTCATTTTTAGATTAAATTGTTAACGAAGTAAACACATTTTCCATAATTCCCTTATTTTTTTTTCAATACAAAAGGTTACGATAGATTGTATTTTTGGAAAATATTGAAAAGAAAACGAATGAAAATTTTTTGTGACTCGACTGGAAGCGAAAATCTGCGGAGTAATTACCAAATAGTTTTCCGTATATTTTTGACTTGTTAATTTAGTTTAAAATTAAATTTTTTATTGTCTATTAAATTTAATTCCGTGTTTTTTTTTCTTATTCATTTCGTTGGTGTCTATTTAAAATTATCAGAATAACATCATGGGAATTGCCGTCATCGGAAAAAGAATCCGTGAAATACTTCCAGAAGCTCGGAATAATTCAAAATATCAAATTATGTGAAAATGGACATCAAATTTGAATAAGAAGTTGAAGTGGAGATGTTTCCCTCGAAATGTACAGGAAAACATTTTTGTAAGAAAATGGTGGTGGCTTGAAGGGTCTATTAGCATTTTACTATAGCATTTTGTATATTTCAATTCCCATTAATATAAATAATTATGCTAGGTGTTATCAGTATTCGGATTTTACAATTGCGGATAACAGTCCATGACGATCTTCTAAACCTCAAGTACCCAAGAATGACTTCCGGAGATGATTAGCATACTAATATAACAAGTAATTTAAATGCGTTACTTGTCTCTATTGAATGGATAATTTTATATTTATACAAACGATAATTAACATAATTTTGGATCAAATATTTCCTAAGGAACAAACAAAATATCATTTGTAATTACAAAACCGTACCGAATTCCCGCTGAGTGCTTATGGTAATTCTTAGACTAGGAGATGGTCCCCGTTCTTGATAAGAATGCTATTTGTACAGGTGTCGAATAGCTTCGAGGGTTATTCAATGAGATGATTAATAACCGAAGAATTCGATTACAAGTGTCAAAACAATGAACCACTCTGTGTTGATTTTATTTAAATATGTAAAAACTTCAGGTCATCAAAGGCATGTTTAAACAATAATTGTTTGGAAGAGAATGCGGTTATACGAAAAACTAATTACATAAAAAATCTTCATTATGTAAACGTTGTAACTTGTGTTATATCAATAAATCATGAACAACGTTACTTGACCTTATAGATGTAAAGTTGTTTCAACGTGATTTTACTCTTTGTCTGTGCAAAGGAATTAAATTACTCGTCCTTTCAAAGTATAAATTAAATAGCACATTAAACACTTTAAACCAACATTGAACTAATCAAACTTAATTACTATATCTATCACATATGTCTTATCAAAAGTCCAACACACATTGAAGGTTGCAACAGTGTTGTTATCACGTTGTAGCAAACTTATATATATGAGAAAGAAAATGGTCCGTCTACAGGCCAGAAAAAAATCTCTTTAGTAACGAGGCCTGTTCATATTAAAACCTACGTTTCGACCCACATTGCACGTCGTCTTCAGTATTTATAATGGGGTAAAGTCTTGAGACTTCACCTCCACCCTTATCAACTAATATTATTTAAGGTAAAAAGATTTTTGTTTACCTCGTTAGCTCTTCGATGATCAAACTAAAAAGTAAAATCCTAATAAAATAAAAACTGTACCACAACAACCCGTCTCAGATTCAGTACATGGTAGAGGCGGTTCTGCACGGAGGTGATTTTTCCTAGATCACCCTTAACCATAAGATTTACTTTATAGGGGCTAGAAAATCCCCAGGAGGATCCCAGATACGAAAGGATCCATTCCCGGCTGTAGACATATTATTTTTTTCTTGTTTGATTAGAAAATTGTTAACTGGATAATTCTAATAATAGATTGAATAAGTCAGGGAGTCCAGTCAGAGATAACACAAAATAAGCAAAACTTATTTTTTTTTAATTGTGCCAACGTTTCGGCCTACGATGTAGGCCATCTTCAGGGCTAGGAAAGAAACAGAAAATGAATATATATCATTGCAGTAACATGGAAGAAATACAGAATTTATAGTAATGTATTTTTTTTTTTTTTAATTTTTAATTCTTTATTGGCTTTATAACATTGTAGCCATTGAGTCTGGCCCACTTAGTGTTAATTTTTAGTAATTAGTAATTAGCATATCGTCACTTAATTACAGTTATTTTTATTTACAGTTATATTATATCTACAATATGTAAATATTTTGCAATAAATAAATAATCAACACTCGTTTAATAAATAAATAAACAAAATTTTTAGTCAGAACAGAATAGTATCAATAATAACAATCTTCCAAACAAATAACGCAAATAAGGCATATACCTAAGGAAATAGATAAATACAATACAATGGAATTAAAGTATTTAGTTACTAAACCGCTGATACTTTATTGTAACAGTTATCTTATTCTTTCTCTACGTTACAATCAAGATATTGTAGAAGTACCCGAAACCATAAACCACAATTAAAGCCCGGATTCCGAATTTTTACATAAAACTGAAGATATAAAAAAATGCTGTTTAATTTTCCCACGCTGTCCATAGTGAGTACATTTTGAAGTGATAATTCATCCTCATGCTGGACAATATATTTTTGCAGAAATTGTTTCCGTGTGTTAACAAAAAATTTACAATGGTAATATTATATGCTTCAAGCTATTGAATATGGTCCCATGGCACCACTGACATTTTTCATCATTAATGTAACGTAATGTAATGTAATGTAAAGAAATACAGAAAGCAAGATGAAATTATAATAGAATAATGTATGAATAACAGAATTTATGTATAGAATTGATAATAATGTAAAGAATTCCTTGGTACTGCAATGATTTATAAAGTCATTTTCTGTTTTTTTTCCTAGCCCTGAAAAAGACCTACAAGGTGGGTCGAAACGTTGGCTTTGAAATAAACTTTTCTCTTTACTAAAGAGATTTTTTCCTGACCTCCACCCTGACCATTTTCCTCCTTTTAAATGTTTATCTATTACTACAGACCTTTTGACAAGTTCGTACGAATAGAACCACATGGCACTAACTAATACTGGATGTATAAAAATCATTCATTATCTCATTTTTATTTAGTAAACATTTAAATTTTGCTGTGAACCGAGAACAATAATAATTAATTAACTATACTCGGTTTATCGTTTATCAGTTTATGAATTCTTGTTATCGGCCTAAGGAGGGAATTTAGTGAAGTTTGATTAATGAACGATGCTGATGCTGATCTGTCTAAGAACTTTACCTGAGCAACAATATTGATCTGCCGTTCAAAATAAGAAATAGAGAAGATAAGATGTAATAGTATATATTACATATATACATATATATATATTATTATAAACAGTATTATATATATATATATATATATATATATATATATATATATATATATATATATATATATATATATACATATATATATATATATAATAATGTTTCAAGTACTGAGGTTTTTCTAAGTCAATTTCCAATTCCACCTTGTTTTCCGGATATTTATTTATATATTAACATTAAAATTATTAAGAGATAAATAAATATAAATTAATTAGTATTATGATACGGCTAATAGTTATTAGTAATCTTAATTTTTTTCCTTTGTAAAAAAATATTCTGACACGTGGGAGTTTCGAACTTCCCCAATTAGTGTTGAAAAATAAAAAAGAAATATTAAACAAATACAAAGAAATATTATACGAAAAATATATAAACAGAGAGCTTTGTTCTCAGTACAACGTTTTATACAAAAATGTATTCTTTATAAATTCAGTTCTAAGCCAGAATACAATTCTCCCAGCTAGCAAAGAATTTTTTACGGCAATTAAACAGCCCATAGAATTGTTCCTCTTTGTTTAAATAATTCAATAGATGATCAAAAGCACATATTTTTGCCTGTCCATTATATATATATAAACCTAGAACTAAATTTTGAAGCTCATACAATCAGGATATTTTTTTTGTATTGAATCCAAAAACCAACAATCGTATTGTTAATATATATTTTCTATCTAAAGTTTTAAGTATCATATATCTAAAGTTCATTCGGAGCATGGACCTGGCTGAGAGGCTAGGGTACGGAGTACAGGTTCAATGTTCCCAGAGTAGAGGGGAATAGGAGATTAATTACATTTATATATTATTTAGTGTATTATCAACGTTATAAAAACGTACTTTATATAGTAAAATCTATGTGAATTAAAGAATGGTTAATTTAACAGGCATCGGAGTAATTAAAGTATATTAAAACTACATCATTTGTAATTTTCAATGGTAAAAATTCGTTCATTATCTTCTCTTATAGTAGAATACTTTATTTTATCTGTATATATTGTGTAACTTTAGTTTCAATAGTTAAATTATAAATTGCAGAGATGAGTGCAGTTTCGTAGCAGGGACCTGGCTGAGAGGCTAGGATACAAAGTGCATGTTCAATGTTCATGCAGTGGAGGGGAATAGGAGAATAATTAAATTTATATATTATTTTAGTGTATCATGAACTTTGTAAAAACGCATTTTATGAAGTAAAATATAAGTAAATTAAAGAATGGTTATGAAAACTACGTATTACGAAAATACACACTCAAACCAACCACAAAATTAACGAAAACAATGGTATTTTACGAATGATTCTAAACAAAACTCTAGTTACTTTAATTTAGCTTAAGAAAATGAAAAATTGTTCTGAGATCGTTCGTTATTACAAAATAAACAAAAGGAGTTACCGTTATTAGGTACCTACCTAATATCCAAAGAAATAATCATGACGTAATAACATCCATCTTAATTCGAAAGTAATCTTCTTTTGACAATAAACAAAAACGACCCAACTAAAGAAAAAATGTCTTATAACCTACCCCAAAAACTGTTTTTTATTTCACTAAGAACATTAATTAAGTAAAACAAAAAATCGTATTAACAAATTGTATTGTAATCAATTTGCAGCTGAAAATATTTTAATATTCGCATGCGTTTTGCACATTAGTCTGCCCTCACATGTCTGCCGTTCGAGTAGGCACACTTAAGCCCCCACCTATGCACATAAACCTTACATATTTCACAAACTTCCATTTCCTATTTTTAATTAACCCCCCAAAGGGTAAAATTTTTACAAACTTTGAATGTTATATTTATTTAAATCTAATCAAAGTCCTTAAATGACGAAACTTACATACAATCGGTCATCCCCTATTTCAACCCCTTACAACCATTTTTCCGCATTAAAAAGTAGCTATATCCTTTCTCCGGCTCTAGACTATCCCTGTACCAAAAGCTATTTAAATCGGTTAAGTATTTTAGGCTTGAAAGCAGACAGAAAGAGTTACATTGGCATTTATAATATTAGTATAGATAATGTAGAAGCTTATATCTAAAATTTCATAGTGATAGTTTTAAAAATGACGTTTTTTTAATTTATTTTTAAAAGTTTTGCACCCTTTTCACCCTCTTAGGGGACGAATTTTCCCAAATCCTTTCTTAGTGCTCGTTGGTCTTATAAAATGTACCTACTGACCAAATTTCAAATCTGTAGCTTATGCCGTTTTGGCTCTGCGATGGTCTTTTCAGTCAGGACGAACTCTTTTATATACATACATATATATATATATATATATATATATATATATATATATATAATATATAGATAGATAGATGGATAGATAGATAGATAACATGATACGATTTCCCGTATTTTACTCTTTTAGGGATTTTCAAAAAATAAAAAAACACGTATTCCTTTATTTTTAATGTAGAAGCTAAATCTAAAATTTCACAGTGCTAGCTTTAAAAATGACGTTGTTTTTTTTCATACAAACGTTTTTTCACCCTTTTTACTTTTTATAAAACCAACGCGTACTAAGAAAGGTATTTGGAAAACCCGTCACGGGTGATTAGGTGATGGGTTTTCCAAAATCCTTGCTTAGTGCGCGTTGGCCTTATAAAATGTACCTACTGTCCGAACTTCAAGTCTGTAGCTTATGCCGTTTTGGCTCTGCGTTGGTCTTTTCAGTCAGGACGAACTCTTTTTTTATATATAGATTATGAACTTTTTTTTTCTATTACTTTGTGTAGGCCTTCCCTTTAGGGAGTGACGGTCTAACTTCCTTCGAGACCAAATCCTACTGGGAAGTGGATATATATATATATATATATATATATATATATATATATATATATATATATATATATATGTATATGTGCATTGATTTATATTGATTTTTCATTTTCTTACACACTAATTTCGCTTCTCCAATTTTCCGGAGTTTGATTTGGTAAATCATAGATATAATTCTAATTTTATCTTCACCACTATATTATTATTGAAGTTGAGTTCTAAGTTTTTCCAATATGTCAACTGATTCTTATATACGTGGAAGAAAGTGGTCCGGGTAGAGGTCACAGTGAATTTCTCGTAGACTTTGAGAAAAACATTATTTATTAGCCAACATTTCGACCTACTTTGTAGGTCTTCTTCAGAGCTATATGCAAAATACAGACAATGTAAGAATAAAAATGGTACAAATATATTAAAACATATTAAATATAAATAAACAAATCTTATGTACTTTTGTTTTTGTAATTTTCAAACCAAACTCTCCGTATCTTACTTAAATACAAATTATAAATAAGTAAATACTAGTTATATTTATATTGAATATAGTTTCTTATCTACACTTAAAAGCTATAACAATATAAATAAAATGTATATACAGTACATGAATGAAACTAATGGATGATTCTCAAGGTAAAAATCAGAGTATCTCCAGTCTCGTAAATCTATTGTGGTTGCCAAGAGTATATTTTTATCACGAGGTATCTTTTAAGTTTGTTCATTAGAAGTGACGCTTGGCTTGTGGCGTTATTTCAATGTCATTGTCTACACGGGATCTAATTTATCATTGTTTAACAATATGTATAAACAAAAAAAAAAACATTTTACAACCCAAAAAGAATTCGATTAATTTACTGAAATGTGTCGATCGTTCATAAAAAGATTAGGTATTTTTACATTATATTTATACCGTAACTCGAAAAATAATTCCATTAACGTCCCTTGACAATAGTTTCAACTATTATTTCGCGTTCACACTAAGGTGGTATAATACCGATATAGCTGGTCCAAATTAAGTAATTTAAGTCAGTATCCTTTAATATTTAAATACGTATTTTTTCTTTTCTTCTTGTATATTTAATTATTAACCACTATCCAGTTCTGAAAGATTACATTATTACTTATAAAAGATATAGAATTCAATTTCCCCCTCTAGCATGGAAATCGTCAGTGCAAATATCGAGCCAAGCGGTGTTATGCAGGAGAGGTAGAACTGGGTGGGTATTTTTGATAGCTTTCAACAAAATGATTCTTGTAAGATTTTTTGTGTGATTTGTCATTTTAACTCTCCTCCATGGTCAAATTATTAATATTAAACTTTAAAGATATAAGTTTAATATTAATAATTTGACCATGGAGGAAAGATAATCCCCAAGAAAATATTTAATAAATATGCATTTATGAGATTTTTAGACATATAACTTCTTTAAAGATATGTATAATTATTGCAGTAATGCACAAAAATTGATTTTAAACGATTACTAATGACATATAGATGTAGAAACGTTTTTAAAGAATTATATAAATTAAGAAGATGGGATAATGTTTTTTCCCAACATATAAAATTCAAAAGATTTATAGTCCAGTTTACATTAATTTAAAAATGCTTTGTAATTGACTCTCGTACAATCTCGTTGAATATGAAAAACTAAACTTATTCAGTTAATAGAAAAGAATAAATGGGTCTCACACAAAACAAATCCTTACTTGAATATAGAAGTGGAAAATTATTGGCTGGATAATTCTAATAATGGATTGAAATGGTGAGGGGGTGCAGTCATTTATTACACAAAATAAGAACAACTTATTTTATTGTGCCGAAGTTTCGGCCTAAGACTTAAGCGATCTTCAGGGCTGGGAAAAAGAAACAGAAAATAACTATATAAAACATTGCAGTACCAAGGAAGAATAACACTTTATGGGTACAGAATTGATAAAAATGGAAAGAAATAAAGAGAGTAAGATAAATTAAGAAATAACTAGAGATAATGAATAAAGAGTAAGGTACATTATGGAATAACTGGCCATTTCAATCCATCACTTGAATATGTCATTAATACTAATTAATATCCATCACATTTCTTATTTAGCACTCTTCTATAGTGTTATAATAAAAATATCTTGGGACGACCGGTAAATTTTGTCATTTTAAAATACCGTTTATGCTTAATACCGTTTTAAAATTTAAAATAGGCAGATTATTTTGGAACACAGGACCTGAACTGGAGACGAGGAAATGCCATGCTCAATCTCGAATAGATCGCTCCACTGGACCAGAAGAAGAAGGAGATTGTCCTCTTCTCTGGAAGGAAATACAAGGAAGAATTCAGGATCAGAAATTGGTTGTCTTGAATAGGCGAAGATCTCGTTGATAGGAGTACTGGATAAGATGATTGGTTTCGTTTATGTATAAAGTACTATTTAAAATAGTTGGTTAATTATTGTTGATTTACTTTGGTAATTATTCCGCAGGTTGTAGCTTTGACTTGAGTCCCATGTTTTAACTTTTCATTTGTTTCCCTTTTAATATTTTCCAAAAATACAAGTTATCATGAGCTTTAGTATAGAAAAGAGAACTTTGGTAATTATTTCATCTAGAAATGAATTTATTAAAAAACATATACCATCTTTATATACTTCGAAATGTTTATTGAAACTTTTACTTATTGATGAAATGATTACATAAATCTACTCATTACCCATAATTAGATGATTTTTTCATATTAAAGCTCATTCCATAACTTGTATTTTTGGAAAATGTTGAAAGGGAAACGAATGAAAAGTTAAAACTTGTAGCTCAACTCGAAACGACAACCTGCGGAACAGATACCTTTACTTCTTTATCCCGAAAGGAAACATCTTTAAACTGTTATAATACTGTAACTAGTAGAGACTTTGCTGAATCTTGGACAACAGTTGTGCAGGGAGCGGATTTGTCCTGGATCAAGCTCAGCCGACAGAGTAAGGGGGGCTTATTTTGGGTACCCACTTTATATAAGCTGGGTGTGTCCCAGGAGGGGATTAATAAAAGATAACAGATTAAATAAAAGTCCCCCAACGAGCAGGCTTGAACCCAGGACGTTCGGCATGGCAACTCAGCGCTCTACCACTGAGCCATTCCGCTCCCTTTTTCAACAGATTAGTTTTCCGAAATAGTTGTTAGACTACCACACAATGGCTTTTTGGAGAACTGCTTTAGGAAACTAATTAAAGTTTTCCATTTAATCAACATTTCAAGGATAACTATCCACTATCGAACTTGAGTTGAAGCTTGTCCAATTTCAAACATATATTGAAATGCGGAATAAAAAAAAAAAGTGTGATTCATGCTAATATTTTTATTGCACAAAATTTTTTTATTGCACTAGTAGCAATAAAAACATAAAATTTAGTAATGAAATATTTTGCCTTTATTATAAATTTTAATAGCAGTACTGGAACGTGACGACATATGTGGAGAGCGTAATAAATGTCTCCGGGTCGCAAGTTTATAGTTTTCATGTGTCAGCTGGGCTTTTAGTAACAGCTTCGACCTCAAGCCGCAGTAAATCTGACTGATTCAACCTTCTACGATCAATTCTCCCTATTATAACCATATGGGGATATTAAAACATGTGAAACTTGTGCGGCTGCTTAGGAAACAGTAGGAAGAAACAAACATTATTTTTTTATAACCTGTCCCACTAGAACCCTCGAAAGGGTCTAGGATTCAGTATATGGTAGAGACTGTACTGTTTTTTGGACAACGGTTGTGGAAGAAGGTGATTTGA
Source organism: Arma custos (assembly GCA_037127475.1). NCBI lineage: Eukaryota > Metazoa > Arthropoda > Insecta > Hemiptera > Pentatomidae > Arma > Arma custos. The sequence goes on along the minus strand of CM073761.1, from coordinate 80,426,343 downwards.
CATAGATGACTTTCGTTCGCCACACAGTGTTTCGATCAGTAGGAGCTAGCTGGACAACATCCATGTTTAAAATTCTAAAAAATTTTATTGAAATATTGTAAACAATTGTTCAAAACCTATAAATCTAATATTTGTTTATGCATGGCACATTTCATCTTATGAATAATAAGACACACTTTATTATACATAAAAACTTATTTTGTGTATAATTAATGTACTTATTGTAGCCTCCTCAATCGAGTACAACATATTTTCAGAGTACTTTATTTCGAGAAGATATATTTGTTGAAGAATGGTTGATGCACCCAAAGAAAGAAAGTAACTCTTATTTCTTAGTGTTCGACTAAAATTAATTTTGAAACATTACAGAGGACTCTGAAAGGAAAATGATTTTGGCAAGCAATTCTTCAATTTATTATACAGGGTGCTTCAGGGTTAAATGACCAAACTGAAAATTTGAACTAAGGACCTCAAAATAAGAAAAAAAATTCCTATAAAGGTATGTCCGCAAACGCTTTGTTTAGGAGATATTCACATCTAAAGATTTCATTGTTACGAATTATTTAGGCATAGTAAATAAATATAACTTATTTTATTTGTTCCAACTACTTTATATATTAAATGTAAACCATTAACATTCAAATTAAATGTTCAAAGTGATTTCCTTGAGCATTCAGACAGGCTCAGCATCTTTCTTCAACAGCAGCAGTAGCAGAACGGCACTGGATATGTGTTATTGCTTTAGAAGACTCAATTATCCTTCTTCCTAAAGAATTAAGGTCATTCACTGGCCTTGCATAGACTTTATTTTTAATGTCACCCCAAACAAAAAAATCCAGTGGTGTCAGATCTGGAGAGCGAGCAGGCCAAGCCACTGGTCCTGCACGGCCAATCTATTGATTAGGATAATTAGCATTTAGCCATTGTCGTATAACTCTTCCGTAATGTGCAAGATCAGCATCTAATTGAAACCACATTTTCCTTCTCAGTTGTAGTGGAATATTTTCAACTAAATCGTGGTAATCATTATTAAGAAATTCCAAAAATGTATCCGCATTGAGTCGAGGTTGTAAGAAATGCGGGTCTATTAAAATATTGTCTATTATCCCGTACCACACATTGCACTGAAACTCCAAAAAAGTTCAAAACGCCTAGCAGTTTCTTGTCGTTTCAGTCTAGTATGAGGATTCCAAGTTATACGTTTATTAAGACAAATTGATTTTAAATTTATTTTATGTTGGATACTGAATGCCGATTTATTATATATAATATTAATTATCAACCATACATATTTTATTATATATATTTTTTTCATTTTATAAGAAGCCGATATGAGAATATTATTTAGTGGGAGAACCATTGGCATATTTCATACTAACCGGACAGGTACTATTTGTATCCAGAAGACTAGATACTTTCCTATAAGTTTATTTTTCGTCTGATATATGGCGGCAACATCCGTGGTAAATCTTCAACCCTAGGGTAATAAATTTGGCTTCCCAATTCAAAAGATATAAACATTGTAATACAATCGTGCATTGTTAGAGAGTAACAGGCTCATTGCATTATATTCATAATATTTTTTCATAGCAGAAGCCAATCTAGGTTTTCTTCTATAGCTTTCACAAGCTAAAAACATGCAATAATTAAATTAATTTAAATTGAACAAAATAGAAATAAATATAATTGCGAAATAAAGTAAATTTCAAAAAGTTTAAAATAAGAATACTTCGTGGGGGAAAAAAAATCATTTCATCTTTAAAAAACATGGGGTGTAAAAAATATCCTATGATATTTATATAACTCTTTTCTTTATCAGTATCAATTTAAAAAAAATACAACAATTAACTTTAAGCACTCCACGATTCATACGCTAAAAAGATTTTTTTTTTGTTCATTACTATATTCTTATTTTAAACTTATTGAACATTATTTTCTAATTTTTAGTTTTCTTTGCAATTAATGCGTGTTTATTTTTTTAAATAGTACTTATTTTCTACTTTTCAGTTTGCCCAGCTATAAACGCGTTATTTAGTTGTTGTTTTTTTTTTATTTATTTATTGATATTTACATCTGCATTACAATAATACAAGTAAATAGGCTAAGTGATACCTAATGACATGAGATAATGACAAATAAAGAAACTAACCCACTGGCTGTATCCAAATCACAAGTTCAACTAAGAAGGTCACGTGGTCATCTTCTTTTCAGACGCCTTGGAGGATTATCGGGAATTGAAGATGAAGCTCGGTTTGAAACTGGGGGGTTTGAGTGGGATTGAAGTTTGTTATGAAAGGATAGCTGCCGGGTTTTGGGCCAAATCAGCAACAAATGTGACATTTAGTTCATTATTGATGAGTTTATTCTTAGCAAAATAAGGAGCATTGAGGATTTTACGAAGGATTTTGGATTGTAGGGATTGAATACGAGAAGAATTCGATGGCATAGTGGAGCCCCAAAGCTCTACTCCGTAAGTCGAAATAGGTCGTATGATGGTCATGTAGATGAGTCTTTTGTAGTTAATTGGGAGCTTGGAGCGTTTGTCTAGTAAGTGTTGAAGTAGCCTGAAACTCGAGCGGTTTCTTGTCTTTTCAATCTTGTATGAGGATTCCAGGTTAATCGTTTGTCGAGATGCAACTGTAAGTATCGGATCTGATCTTCAGGCACCAGTGGGATTTTATTAAAGGATACTTAAGGGCAGGAAGCCATTGGTTTACGACGTAAGGTAAAAGTGATTTGATGCGATTTTTGAGAATTTATTTTAATTCTCCAGTTCTGACGCCATTCTACAAGATCAGTGATATGGGATTGGAGGCTTTGGGGTACAATAACTGGGTTGCATACCTTGAGGAACACCAGCAGATTGGGAAAAGAGGGATGAATAGACATTATTATGGTTTACTTGGAAAGTTCTATTTGTGAGATAGGATTGGAGGATGATAAACTATGTAGGGGGTAGGAATTTACGGAGTTTGTATGAGGATTCCAGGTTAATCGTTTGTCGAGATGCAACTGTAAGTATCGGATCTGATCTTCAGGCACTAGTGGGATTTGGGGTGGCTGTACGCAATCCCGGATGCCAGATGCGGTCAAAAGCCTGTTTCGCGTCAAGAAAGACGCCCGAACAAAATGATCCACGTTCTAATTTAGAGAAGACTACATCCACCACACAATGACATTGCTGAAGAGTGGAGTGGGATGCTCGGAATCCAAACTGATGATTGTAGTTCTTTTAAACTAATATTCATTTCTACATTATAGTTCGTCTTGCTACAAAAGTGTGTTTGTTTAGCTTTTTAAACTTTTATTTTTGCAAAAATATACGAACCCCCTCAGTTTATCCGATCAGTCGTTATATGCCTGTCTCTAAGATTAAGCCATGTGTGCCTTACTTCCGTGTCTTCAGATATAAAAAATCGCAAATCCTGAAGATCCTGATCATGGTAAGAAGACAAACTTATTAAAGTATTGTTTTGTCATCGGAAGTTTGTAATATTTCAATTTAATCAGATGGTTTCAAGTGGTTGAGAATAAAGTTCAAAGATTCCGTTTCATAAATAATAAGCGCGTGGAAAAGGAAGATCATTATGTATCAAATTTAGTGTGTTTTTTTAATTGTAACAAAACATAATATCTTTTTGTTGGTACATTCTTCGTTCTGATGTTCCTATGTTGTATTTAAACTCAATGTTAAAGATGATCAATATATTAGAAAAAATATAAAAGAATCGCAATATTAAAAAAACGGACGTACAAAATCTAATACCTTGTTATTTGAAATATAATTTAACAGCAGAAAATAAATTTTAAAAACTGTACTACTACAACCATTTCTGGACTAAATTCATTCATTGAATGAATGTCTGGAGTTCAGTAATTGGTAGAGACTGTATTTTTTCACGGACAATGTTTGTTTAGGGGGTGATTTGTCTTAGATCACGCTCAACCGCCAGATTTTCCCCCTTTATTTTGGGTACCCACTTTATAGAGGCTGGGTGAGCCATAGGAGGGTCCTGGACTCTATAGGATCCATCTCCGACCGCTAACAGATGGAATTAAATTCTACCAGCGAACGGGATTTGTACCCAGGATCTTCGGCATGATAACTCGATGCTCTATCACTGAGCCACTCCTCTCCTTAAATAAATAATAAACACCAATAATCAACGGTTGGAATATTACTAATATTATTATAAAACAAGTACTTAATATATTATGATGACTTTATACTCTAAAATTTCTATTATGTTGATTTAAAAATAAGAGGGTTATTCTCCATAATCGGCTGGAAACCGCGCTGACAAAATCTGCCTTGGGAGACTACATTGCACTTGATGAAGTGTCTGAGATATGAACTACAGGAAGGCGTATGTCTCATCCATCATTCCTTCTACTGCCTTTTCCCATTTGTTTTATATTTCATGCCCCACCTGGCTCCACCCGTACCAAAGAAAAAATTTAAAAGGAATTATAATAAACCTCAAGCGTAGAAAAATAACGGACATCACGACCGATCAAGAAATTCCAGTATTTGCGACAAGTATATATTGTAGTATGTTTGCAACTACAGGGACTAGTAAACATATATTAAGCACTGCATATTGATTGTGAATGAACGATATCTAAGACTTATGGTGCTTTGGTTCATCCAGAACCTCTGCTACCTTCTCCAAGTACTCAAAACCTATCATATTAGATCAGACTTTACATCTTCCAGTCATTATTGACTAGGTCCGATTCTTCTTCTTCTGGATTGGGAGTTTTTTTTTTTCTCGTTACGTGGAACTACCATCTTATTTTTTTCCTTTTTAATACTTGAACCTATACCAGCTTATCCATACAGGTCATTAAGTTCTGTCTTTATCCGGAAACAATTTCCTTCTAACGTTGGCCCATATTTGGCCCGTCTTGTTACACTATTTCTCTCTCATTGGCTCTTTTTGGGTCCATACTTCTCTACTATGGAATAAAGACAATCTTATATACCCTTTTTTTCAGTTGTCAGGATAAGAATGGATTTTGAAAAAAATAATTCCTAACGAATATCGATGATTTCCAATATACTAAGTAGCTAATTTCAACCTCCTGTAAGATTCTTGATGATACTTTTTTATTAAAAAGATTATAGTAAGTTAAATTATTGATTATATATACCAACTAAGACTGTATATATTTAGTTTTTAGATCTCTGATCATTCAGATCCTAAAAGAACTTTTTCATTGTTGTTTTTTATCTTAGGAATATGTAATTGAAAAAATATATAAACAATTATTATTCTATCGTTTATTCTGCCATCCTACTTTGACTTGCTATTTTCATATGCAATTAATCATTTATATATTTATTACTTATTTTTTTCTTTCTTTTATGGCAGATCGAACCGGAATCTTTTCATTTTTTATTTAATAAACCTTACTTTTTTTTATTTGATATATAATGACATGATAATGACAAGTAGAGAAACTACCAACTGGTATTACTCAAATCAAAGTTCAAGTAAGGAGGTCACGTGGCCATCTTCTTTTCAAACGCCTCGGAGGATTATCGGGAATTGAAAAGGTTTCAGTGGTAATGAAGTTTGTTATGAAAAGATAGATACCGGATTCGGGCCAAATCAACAACAAAAGGGACATTAAGGTCGGTATGGATGACTTTATTCTTAACAAAATAAGGAGCATTGAGGATTTTACGAAGGATTTTGGACTGTAAGGATTGGATACGAGAGGAATTCGATGGCTTAGTGGAGCCCCAAAGCTCTACTCCGTAAGTCCAAATAGGTCGTATGATGGTCATGTAGATGAGTCTTTTGTAGTTGGGAGCTTAGATCGTTTGTCTAGTAAGTATTGAAGTAGCCTGAAACGTTGTGCGGTTTCTTGTCTTTTCAGTCATTTTGTATGAGGATTCCAGGTTAATCGTTTGTCAAGGTGCAACCCTAAGTATCGGATCTGTTCTACAGGCACCAGAGGGATATTATTAAAGGATACTGAAGGGCAGGAAGTCATTGTAAACCTTACTTAAACTTCTATTTTTTAATTTATATAGATAGTTGTTCGTTGTTCATTCAGTTAACGTTGTTACTATAGCTGATCGGACGATGCCACATTGGGAGTCCTAAACTTTGTCTACAGAGGTATAATTCTTCTTTTTTTTTTTTTTTAAAGAAGTTACACATTATGTAAAGAAACTATTTCATCCTAGCTCATGCATGTAACTGTTGTCAATAATTTATTTATTCTCTTGAACTGCTTTCTCTTATTCTCTTGAATATCTTGTAATAATCGTTCTTTTTATTTATTTACTTTATTATTAGTATTATGTAATCTGCCTTCTGGCCTGATATATATATATATATATATATATATATATATATATATATATATATATATATATATATATATATATATATATCTTTTTTGTTACTTTTCTATTCTATTCTATTCTATTATAATAAGGGCAGGGATTTTTAACAAGCGCCTGACAGACAGGGGACCCCATTTTATGTCCATCCCCCTTTCAAAGGATGGGGTAACCTAGGATTTTTTACCCCCTTTTAAAAAATCCTCAGCAAACCTGTATTTTTAAAATTAAATCATAACTTTTGATAATTTTTTTCAATGACTTTTAACAAAATTATCAAATATGTTTGTTGTTAATTCCGATTGTAAGGGGAGTGTTGTTTTACCTGCTTAGTGAAATTTTAATTGAATATCCTATATCGCATTTTTCTCCTGTTCATATGTTATGATATACCTATATTCTCAATTGTATACTGTTTAAATTTATCTTATTTACCTTTTCACAGGTGAGGCATCGCTGGTCCCAATGGACCGATTGGAGTCCGTGTACGCGTCCGTGTGGTATCGGTATCCAGCAGAGGAACCGCACTTGCCAAATAAGGTAATGTACTAATATATTAACTTACACCACTGACAGATTTATGGTTAATACCTATTTTTGATAAATACATTTTTGAAAAACCTGTACTACTACAGCTCGTGAAGGAGCTGGGGTATTGTACGAGGAAGAGATAGTACTGTTTCTTGAAAAACAGTTGTGTAGGGAGGTGATTTGTTCTAGATCACGCTCAACCGATTATTTTATAATTTTTGATAAATACAGTTGTATAATTAATAAATAATGCTGATTCTTTTCATCAAGTAATAAGTTTACAAAATATGTTTATGTTTATAGTACCCTTATCATTTGAAATCGGGTTCTAAAAGTTTTATTTTTATTGAAGAGCCATTAATTTTCAATTATTCACAAGTGGCGTTAGTTTTTTTATTCTTACTCCAAAACTATGGAACACGTGTTATCGATTCTGATGGGCATCGGGAGCTGAGAAAAAAAATGACTAAATCTGAATTATTTTATATCATGTCTTTGAAAAATTATATCAGCATAGCAATCTCACCACTTTTTTTTTTGTATTGTAAAGTAAAAATAAAAATTTTAAAAATATATTGCATTTTTATAATATAATATGAATACATGTTTAGAGTATTGTAATTTCGCATTTTAGTCTTGTAAATTCACATTAACGATTTTAGCACATTTTTTTATTAGCGCACGAAAAAATAGTTATGTCGGAAATTTTATATAATGTTTATTTTTCAAAACTACATTTTCTTTGACATTTCTTCATTAGATTATCCGATTCCGATGAACTTAGGCTTTTTGGAAAAAAGTTTTTTTTTTTTTAAATTTCTAAGTACAAAAATAGGATTAATATTATCTAGGAGGTCAGTGTATAACACATGTTACCAGTAAATAAATACGAAATTGAAGATTTTTTTTTGCTCTATGATGGTTTTGGAGGGAAAACCACACCGATTTCTTTTTTCTTTTTTTTTAAACTATTAAGCATCATTGAAATGATCGCTGTGACATGTGTCAAATATTTTTGGATGTAGAATCACCAAAAGAAATCGTTTGATATTAGTAGCCCATTGATTTTTTCCTTCTCCTTATAAAGACTAGGGACCACACACACCGAGAAACAAGTCCTATGTCATTATGCCAACGCTTACGAACCATTAATTTCAGTTATAATTTTGAATTCGTAATGTGCATCATTTATTGTGTTTCTTAATTTATCGTTAATGAAAACATTTGTTGTGATTATATAACTAATTTTACTTGTTAATTGACAGAGTTATCAGAAAATAGTTTGTAGACTCCTGATTAACAGAATAGAATCATAATAATAAATATGGTAATTATGATAATATTATGGATTAGCTTATCCTAAGGCTAACCATAACGACCACCATAAGTAACAGTTGGATATTTTTAAATTATAAAAACGGTTATTATAATATAATTTTTTAAGGTTTCAGTTGACATTAATTAAACGATTTCGTTCTTAAACATAATTCTTACGAACTAATAAAAACAATCTAATTTGAAGGTTATCGGTCAATTTCGGTTAGAACCCATTTCCTACTTTTTGATGGGTATTAGTATAGAAATGATATAGCAATAATATATTTCATTGGTTTCAAGAACACGGCACATAAATACCGAATTATTCTTTTGTTTCCGTGTTAATCAAATAGGTACAATTATATATAAAAAGTAATTTAACAAGTTCATTACAATTGTATTTATTTATTGTTGTTAAATAAATTCAAACTTCCCAAAAAATCTGTAGCTAAATGACCCGTTGTTCGTGCAGATCTGCATTGGATAATTTTTTTTTCACTAAATTAATACTTTAGAGGAATAAGAACGTAAAATTTATTGGGAGGCGCCAAATATAATAAAATTTCATGATAATTTTATTAATAGCAAAATTACACAAAATTACTCATGTAATTTATTTGTCATATGTTATGAAATGAAGCTCACTTACCCTGTCATATTATTTACCATGTCTGACATATCCTGTGTTTATGTCCGTAAAATTGACTTTAAATAAGTATTTGCCATGGTTGCCATGACTTTTGTATATTATTACTATTTTATTAATAACATTTTTTTATTAATGCCTCCACGCAGATTTTCTGCTACTAAATCCATGCTTTGTTAAATTCAAGAAATTTTACAAGAAAATATAATTATCGAATATGAAGGACTTTTAAGCTGTAATTTATAATGAAGTCCCTTTTTTTCTTTTTAATATTACACAGAGAAAACATTAAATTGGAAATTAATTCATAAGACGGTCGATAATTTTATATAATTTTGTGTAATACATAAATAACGGTTGAAATGTGAAATATTGCTGAATAAGCAACAAGTCCACTCTATAGGGCCAACGCTCCCTATAAAGGACCTAACCTTTAATTAGATTAGGGGGAAACCTGGTGGTTAAGGGCGATGCTGACATCACTTCCAAGTAGGGCCTTTATTCATGAAACTGAATTTCCTTAACGAATACATTTTTGGTATGCCAATTATGGATCGGGAGATGAGGCTAAAAGCGTGCTTGATTAAAAAAAAAAATATCGTGTAGGCCGAAAGGTTAGTTGGAATAACAAACAGTTGCTAATTTTGTGGTATTTATTTTGCTTATCATTTTTATAATAAACTGCATTCATATTTATTAGAACTTTTTTTTACTGCAGAAAAATTTAATTGAGATGTATAGAAAAGTAAAAAAACCAAAGGTTTTATTTGTTTTTAACTTTTCTCTTTTTTAGTCTTGTTCTACGTTCTTAAATCATGGAGAGACATCTTGAACTCGAAGTTCGCAATATTATTGTGAGAATAAACAAGCAAGTTAATATCGCAGAGACAGTTGGTGTTTTTTTTTTTTTTTTTTTTTAATATTTTAAAATATGTACAAATTTTATAACATTAGTGGAATAATCCCTTACAATAAAAATTAGTTCACATTACAACGGTTACTGATTAATGTGTTTTTGTTGTTGGTAAAATTTAAAAAAACAACAGAAAAGAGAGTACATAGGATTTACTTAAGACAAAATTTATGTATAACATAATACAAAATGCATATTCTTTATAATAGTATGTGTTTTGTTCGTTTGTGTCTGTATTTTGGTGTTTTTGTTTTTGTATAATTTCCTATTTCTTGTATGAGTGTGAAAGTTGGCATGAGGTGAAGAATCTGAGGGTTTGTTGGTGTATGAATTTTTGTATTGTTTCATGTGGACACTTTGTGCATTGTGGTGATTTTAGTATATATTGGATAGGCAGCTGGCGTTTCTTATAGCGTCGTTCCCCGACGATTGGGATTCCGATACACTGGGAGATCCAATAGGAGAGAATCGCAGCATATTGCAGCCCAAAGAGAGGATAGAAAAATTGCCATCGCTGCCAGAGGGGATCCTTTTCTTAAGCATCCGCTAGATCCTCAATTAAGTTCAAGGTGTTTTGGCTAAGCCTTTATCCACACAAACGATTCGTTATCGGGAAGTTACATCTTATGATCCTTTATTAACACGACCCGCAACAGCAGCCCACCACCTCCAGCTGAAAAGGTGGTGCGGCGAACGCCAAGATGAGGAAATCATCTGAAAGCTGTCATGTTTACAGAAAGCATGTTCACTGATTATGTGTGAGATAAATGTAAACAAATAAAACTCAAATTAATTAGAAGTTAATAAATAAATACGAGCATGTTCAGATATGCAGGATCGGGACAAATGAATTTCGGGTGTAAAACTTTTCAAACATTTTTCACACATTTTTAATTTTTAGGCAGGGGACTTTACTCATTTATTATTTTAAATTATGAAAATTCAAAAAAATTTTCAAACTTGGCCAAGTCTACGATTTTAGCATAGAAGGAAAAGTTCTTTCCCCCCCCCCTCCCTCCTTCATCCACCCTTCTCTCAATACGATTCATTGACTTTATTTCAGGTTCTACATTTCTAAATAACTATCATCGTTTTATATCGTTAACTCATATTATTTATTAATAAAAGTCTAGACTGTCAAAAAAGCAGGAACTAAATACATTTGCTTACTTTGGACAAGACCCCATTACCCGTTCCCGAACACAGTCCTCATTTCAGAGCAGCGTAAATTTCTTTTTCTGGATTTTTTTTTGAGATATTTTCTCCCTGAAGAATATGGAAAATGAATCCATAGCATTGTTATTATTCACATAAATAATGCTTGGAAGGGAGATATTATGGTTGTATTTTTTTTTTTATTGCTAAAGAGTTGAAGATTCGATTCGTCGCTAATGAGCAGTGAAGACTCGCCTTACATTACCTCCGACCCCGGGGCATAGCCGAGGATGACCGTTATTAGGGAAGGCAGACAAAGGTTCTCTAATCGCCTGTGTAGTCCAGGCGTGCCCACGGCGTCTTCTATCCCCCCATCTACGCCTTACACACATAATCGATTTCTTGGCCTTTCCGAGGTCAGGAGTGGATCTTTACGGTCCTTGTTAAATAAGGAATACGTCCGATTTACCTACTGACACCGAAAATAATAGACGCTTCTTCTATCATTAAGCCCGTCAAAGTTTTCACGATATTCACAAACATTAGCTTGTGATTAAAATTCGAATCTTGATACAATTATAAAGTAGAATATAATGGAATAGAATAGTAACTTTATTCTGGGACTAGGTACCTTTAGAATAACAAACATGAACAGTACAAGAAGCATAATATATATATATCTGGCCAGAAGGTTAAATCATACAAATCATTAAGTGTTTAAAAAGTGACAAAAAACTAAGCAAAGAAAAAATGAAATGAATAAAAAGTACAAATCCTGACAAGATATTGAGCAATTAAAGAAAATAAATAAATCTATCATGATCTATCATGCAGTAATTACTTTACATGATGTATATCTCCTTAAAGAAACAATACAAAAACCACTAAACAACCAAATAAATTATTCAATACGTTTCAATGTAAAGAAATGACTAACCTGCTTAGAGAGCATATTTTTGGGAATCCAGGAGATGTTGTAAAAGCAAGGATTTAAATGATACAGTGAAGAGACTGTAGATATTTGACGGGTGCTTAGAGTTATTGGATATTTATATGAATGCACCGAGGAAATATTGTCTTCGAATGGGATGGAAGACTTCAACTCTTCCTAAAGGTGCGATACGCGAGACCGCCTCGGGGTACCAAGAAAAATCTTATAGATTCTTATATTTCTTACAATATATATATAATGTAAGGAAGAAATATTTGGGGGTGCAGTCAATGAAAACACCATAATAAGTGTATACAGATTTATTATGTGCCGAGGTTTCGACCTACAATGTAGGCCATCTTCAAGGCTATGAGAGAGAAACAAACAGAACAAAAATATAAAAAACGTTGCAGTAACAAGAATATAGTGACATGTAATGTAGAAAATTATAATAGTGACTAGATATGATAAAATAGTGAATAGATATGATAATTAAAGATAACGAATATTAAAATAGTTACAGAATATAATAAAATTAAGGTAGTGACCGATATAATAATAACTAATTTAATATTCGTTATCTTTAATTATCATATCTATTCACTATTTTATTATATCTAGTAACTATTTTAATTTTCTACATTACATGTCACCATATTCTTGTTACTGCAACGTTTTTTATAGTTTTGTTCTGTTTGTTTCTCTCTCATAGCCCTGAAGATGGCCTACATTGTAGGTCGAAACGTCGGTACATAATAAATAAGTATAAACTTATTATGGTGTTTTCATTGAATGCACCCCCAACCATTTCTTCCTTACATTAGAAGTTCCAGTCAACTATCTCTTCTCTAACATTCTTCTCAAATATGTTCTGTACAAAACATATTGTAAAGAGGAACTAATAACTCGATTGGCAATCAGTCAGAATTTAATTGCGAACGATGGGGTTCAATAACCTTATTAGGTATAAACAAGAAGTGCTTTCACTAGAAATGAACTGGTTCGCTAATAGTCAAAACTATAATTCATATGTCCGCATAACAATAAACTCTTAGATTCCTCTTGGATAGAAATCTAAGATTTAGGCATTTTTAGCGCATTCGACACATTTACACAGTAGAAGTATTAACTGTAAGGAAGTACAAATACTTAATTAACCTTTAAGCCTACAATGGCCTATAATTACTACGATAATTAGTCGGAGGTAATTTCTATTTAGGCCTTGTAGCGACTTTGTTCTAGAAGGAGAGGGTTTTTTAATTAACTACTTAGCTCCTCTAAGGACAACACATTCTCTCCACTCCTTCCCTTAAAAGATTCCAGGTCTTAAACAAGGAAATTTCTTCTCTCTCTATGGTATGGCAAATCCATTTATTCTAGCAGATATTTGTCCAAAATGTATTCTTCTACGGCATGAATATTTTTTTTTATTCTACAATTTCAGATGAAGAATTATGGTGTCCAACGCTGCAATTATTACATGATCAGCTCTACTTCTTCGAATATTAGGAGAATATTTTTTATTGCCAGGTCATTTATAATAAAAGTATATGTATTTCTAAAATGTCTGTGGAATAATGTTTTAATCCAATGATTAATTCTGGTTAATAAGTTGTACTTATTTTATTGATACTTTTGTTTCATTTTTGTTCATTGAAGACAATTTTTTTATTTCTTTATATAAAGAAATCCCTTATATAGGGAGCGGGATAATGTGTTGAGGACTCAGTTGTTATATTGAAGGTTACGGGTTCCAATCCGGCTGTGGCAGGTAAATTATATTATTAACACCCACGGATAGACCCTGCGGATCTACAGACCCCCCTCCTCTGACCTGGCAGTTGGACAAATCTCCTCCCTGCAGAACCGTTGTCCGGAAAACAGTCCAGTCTCAAACATTTACTGAACCCAAGACCCTTCAGGGGTTGCAATGGTACAAATTTTTTTTATATACGTTATATTCTTCATACCAAATTTTTAAAGTTGCCAACACTTCTAATACATATCACTTACACATTCATATGAACTTTTGTATGCTTAAATTCGTGGCATAGATAGTGCACTAAAGTGATCAATCTAACTGTAGAAGTTAATAAAAAAACAATATTTCACTTCGGATCCACTAACCTCTAGTATCCTACATGTGTGGTCTTCATTCCCTTGCACGTTTGTCATGGAAGCATGAAAACAAATCTTCTAAAAGCTACAACAAAATAGTCAAGACATCTGTCTGTAGGTTAATGGAGCTGTTAAATTAATACAAACAAACCAAACTTAACTTACTAAACAGAAAATAACAAAAAATTTTGTTTTATTGAAAAACATTTCAGAAAAAAAGAACACTCAGACGTAAATTAAAAAAACATTAGGAGAATCACTGTCAAGGCTCTAATTGAAATAATATAGGAATGGTCAGCCATAGTTGTCTTCCCAGAGAGCGCCACAAAAAAAAAAAATCATAAAAAACATATGGAATGATCTAACTGTAAGGAATTACTATTGTTACTATATGGAAGTACTACTATTACTATACTACTCAAGCATATCTAGTATGCTTACTTTCTAACCATATAATACAGATAGAGGGCGAGAAGAGGAACGTATGAGTACATTTAGAGTTATAAATTCATTGATAATTTTTTTTTTAGAATAATTAATTGATGTTTACAACTTTAATTATATTACATCAAGTAAATCTGCTGTATGAACAAAGGACATGAAAAAAAAAACACTTGTGGAGAAACTACCCATTGATAGCACTCCAATAAAGTAGAAGGTCTCGAGGCCATCTTCTTTTCAGATGCCTCGGAGGGTTATCAGGAATATTTTGGAAAGCAAGTTGAGATACTAGCGGATTTAAGTGTGTATGGAGCTTTTCATAGAAGGATAGGTATCTTGTTTGGGCCAAATCAGCAACATATGGGATATTAAGATCATGATGGATGAGTTTGTTTGTGACATAATCAGGAGCATTGAGGATTTTACGAAGGATTTTGGATTGGATACGAGATGAATTGGATGGTTTAATAGAGCCGCAAAGCTCAACTCCGTATGTCCAAATAGGTCTGATAACTGTCATGTAAATGAGTCTTTTGTAATTAATTGGGAGCTTTGAACGTTTGTCCAGTAAATGCTGAAGTAGGCGAAAATATCGAGCAGTTTCTTGTTTTTTCAGTCTTGTATGAGGTCATTGATAATAACATTCGGAGCTGAGAAAACTATTTCTTGTTTACTGAAAATTATATTAATTCTGGCAGTGATTCATTGAAATTTACAACTGTATTATAACAATACAACAAGTAAATGGGAGGAATGATGCATAGAGGCATGGATAAAGAAAGGTAGAACTAATCAGTGGTAGTACTCAAACAACAATTTCAACTTAAGAGGTAACGAGCCCATCTCCTTTTCAGACGCCTCGGAGGATTATCAGAACTTGAAGAAGTATTTATGTTTGAAACTAGTGGGTTTGAGTGGGAAAGAAGTTTTCCATGAAAAGACTGGTATCGGTTTCGGGCCAGATTAGCAACCAATGGGACATTGAGGTCATTATGGATGACTTTATTCGTAACAAAGTAAGGAGCATTGAGGATTTTGCGAAGGATTTTCGATTGTAAGGATTGGATGCGAGAGGAATTCCATGGCATAGCGGAGCCCCAAAGCTCTACTCCGTAAGTCCAAGTAGGCCTTATAATAGTCATGTATATGAATCTGTTGTAATTAATTGGGAGCTTAGACCGTTTGTCTAATTAGTTAATCAGTTACAAGGATATATTATAAGAATGAATTTGTATGCTGCAGTACGGCGAGTATTTTCTTGTCTATTTTAAAATAATTCCCAATTTTATTGATTGAATATATTTTTAAAAACATATTGTGGTTTTGTTTCTTTTTAAAAGTGTAATTACTTTTGTTTGTTCGTGAATTTAAAATGTCAGTTATATTTACTATATATATATATATATATATATATATATATATATATATATATATATATATATATATATATATATATATATATATTTTACAATTATAATTATGTTAAATTATAAATTAACACTAAATTTTTCTAAGATTTAACATTATTTTTCTTCGGAGTTGTTATATTTATTTATTTATCACATTTAATTTATTATAGCCATGTTTTATTGATTTTGAATTTATAATATTTGATTGAAGTACGGGCTAATGATCCAGTTTTATGGTTCTCGAAGTTAATTAAAACATTTAATTTTGGGTTCTACTTTAAAATAAATTTTCAAAAAAATGCTTTTATTCAGTATATTCTTTAAGCAGTTTGAAACATTATCCCCGAAACCCATATTTTTTAAAAAATTAATAAACATACCTGTTCCACTACAACAAATGGGTCTTTTGGACTTCAAAGAATGTCCTGTTTCTAAGCCAACAGTCTCGCAAGGAAGTGATAATACGAAAGAAAAAATGAACTGCCGGTTTTTCCTCCAATTATAGGAGGCTGAGTGGGCGAAAGAAGAATCTCCTGAAATCGTGATCGATCTACGGCTTGTAATAGAATAAATAATTATCTGCCAATGCCGGCAGGCTCAGATTTATAGATTACCAGCACACTTCCCTACACATTCAGGGATAGATCCCGAAAATAGTAATAAGCTCGCATATTCCGTAACGGAAAAGATGTTGATGGTAAAGAAGAAAGTTTTTATATTGATAATGATTGTTGACCTATGATAATTTATGTTGAAGAAATTGGTCCGGGTAGAGGTCACTGAATGAAATTCTCAAGTAATTTCAGATGATATTTATTGTTAGCCAACGTTTCGACCTACGTTGTAGGTCTTCTTCAGGGCTATAAGCAAAATACAGACAATTTAAGAAAGCGGTATGAATATAATAAAACATTTTAAATATAGATAAACTAAAAGAAGGTGAATACAGGCAAAAATTGATGATTATGTGTAATAATGATGATAAAAATTGATAAAGGTGTACAGTGAAGTAATTATGAAGGTTAAAATGTAGAAAATAATAATAAAACATGAAGAAAATAATAATAAAACAGAAAGTGTTGACAGTTAAAAAATTAAGGTATTACAGATAAATAAAAACTGAATATACAATAGGAATGTGAAATGATATGGGTAAATTAGAAAGTGATAAGAATTACGCACTAAAATTATAGGTAATAAAAAAGAAGAAATAAAAATTGTAAAATTATAAAAATCTAGAAACGAATTATATAAAATAGAATAAAATTGAAAATAAAAATTATTTTAGAAAATACAGTATTAATATTAATAGGTAGAAAATACTTTATACTAGTGTAAAGAATATTAATTACATAAGAGAATGTAAGAAGACAGTTTATAAAAATGTAAAATATCAATTGTATAAAAGTAGGTATGTTTAAGTAAGGTACGTGATAATATAATCAGGCTATATTGGACTAATTAACAGGCTAATAACAGGCTATATTGGAATTATGATATATATTGATGGATATTTAGGGTGGTATATAGATAACTAAAACAAATAAACGCCTTACAGTAATAGTGAGCTTGGAAGTAGTGATAATAACGGTAAATTGGGTATAGTACTGTTTTAGGTTATGAGGGAAAGAAATTAAAATGAAATGGAGGGAGGGTGAGTAAATAGTGCAAAACATAAGTTACCTGTGGGGGTGGGACGGGGGTGGGTCCTCTCTGGCTATGAAACACTGACTGATATAATTGAGAAGGAAGGATGGTCCCCTACCCTTACTAAGTGTAAAAAAATTTCTCAGAATATAAAAGCCGTTACAATGGCTATAAGTAACGTATAAAGGGAAAGAAGCAAATAGTGTAGAAGCCTCATATAAAGATTTGAAAATCCATACACACACACTCACATACACATATTCGTATGTATATGTATATATATACACATATACACATATATATATATATACACATATATACACACACACATACATATATATATATACACACACACACACACACACACACACACACAGACTAACATCCATACTTATATATAATATTGGCACGTATGAGAGGGGGGGGGGAGGAGAAAGTCATTAGGAAGCGGGGGTGGTTAGTTATTTTGTATTAGTTCTAGTATGTGTCTGTAAACTATTGATAGGTTATTTTTGTCAGTCTTTGTGTTTAACGGATTTTTTTCTAGGTTAATGTATAATGATTCTGTAATTAGTCTTTTGGTATAATTAGGAACAGTGGCGAGAACAGAGGATTGGTCAAAGTTAAAGGTGTGGTTAAGGGTTAAGGCATATTCTGTTCGGATAGTTTGGAAGCAGATATGTTCCGGGTAGATATAGAGATATATCATAGAGATATATAGAGATATATCATCTGAAATTACTTGAGAATTTCATTCAGTGACCTCTACCCGGACCAATTTCTTCAACATAAAGAAAGTTTTTAGTTTGAGAAAGGTGATGGATGAGAATGGCGGTCTGCTTCCGGCGTCGAAGCCTCTATGAATAACCCCCGGATCGTGGCGCTCGAGTGTTCAACTGATCCTTCAAAAAAATCTACTCTTAGAATATCGATATTATATAAATATTAATGATTGTTCTAAAATTTATCGATTTGATAGAAGATAGATTTTTTTTTTTCTGTTCTTGACTTAGGATGGATCTGCATATTAAATTCGGCGTTCAGGTGGACATAACATTTATATAAAACTGGAATATTCTGAGAGAGAGAGAGAGAGAGAGAGAGAGAGAGAGAGAGAGAGAGAGAGAGAGAGAGAGAGAGAGAGAGAGAGAGAGAGAGAGAGAGAGAGAGAGAGAGAGAGAGAGAGAGAGAGAGAGACCTTTACTTATTAATATTGAAAAATAAAAAGAGACCTTACATAAATGTTAAGACCGTGGAAACAATTCCAACGAAAAGCCCTTAAGTCCCCAAAACTAAAACATTGCAACTAATGAATCATAAGGAAGGTTACTCGACCCCGGCTGGGTAAGGTAAATGAAATGGATGCTTCTTCCTGATATAACCGAGCTGCACAGTTTCTTATAAGAGTTCTTTTATTATCTCTTCGTCAACTCATTTAAGGGCATACATCATCATGCATTAGATCATGCCCTTAAATGCATACATCTAAAATTTCTGAAGAGACGCGGTGGCAGTGTCAGAGCCTGGACACGTGTAAACTTCCATTACTTATTAAAGGCCCATTTCAAAGCCCATGTTCATTCGCTCAGGAAGTACACATCCTCGGTTAAAGTTGAATAGAAAAAAAAAACAACAACAATAAGCTCAGTTGCTGGTATACCATATTACGTTTCAATATTTTAGTATTCAAAGGGCAAGCGTATAATATATTTATGTTTAAAACATGCTGATTTTATTTTTTAATTCAGAATACTGAATAATGTAAAATAGAATTGGCAAGTAAAGGCCTTTTCTGCACGGTGTGTCAATTTCACTATGAGCCATTGTTGTTTTGGTAGCGTTCATTTCCAATATGAGTATTGAAACTAATCTTTTGTCCATTATGAGAATTAATTACAAAATAAATTACATCGGAGTTTCCTGTTAGGATTAAAGCCTCTGTCACATTATTGCATATAAATGAGGTTCTGTTATAAATAACAGTTACATGTTTTAATTGATAATTTTCTCAGTTGGTTGTTTTATTTATTACTTCAGAGGTGATTGAAATTTTTATTTTTATTCCATTCTGACGTTTTTATTTTGAGAAATACACTATATTACTCAACCTATATTTAGATAAATTTATAAAACAAGGAGTGGGTTTAATATAATACTTTTTTGTGATTGTTCCCTAATGGGAGTCAGGAAGATTTACTCACGGCAAATCAATCATTCTGAGACAACTGCAGAGTGTTGGCATCGCCCCCGCGTTTCCGTCGCCCAATTCAATGAATGACTGGGATCGACAACTGTCAAAAATAAATAATATGTCCTTGTATCAAGGCTGTCTGCTTCTTCTTTTTATATATTTAAATCATTTTTTTTTTCCTGTACTTTAAATATCATGAGAGAAAGCGAAAGAGAGAGTGAGTGTGAGAAGGAGGGGAGGGAGGAGAGAAAGAGGGAGAGACAGATATATATATATATATATATATATATATATATATATAGAGAGAGAGAGAGAGAGAGAGAGAGAGAGAGAGAGAGAGACAAAATTGAGAAAGAGATAGAGGGAGAGAGGGAGAGAGAGAGAATGATAGAATGAGAGAGAAAAACGATTGAAAGAATGAAATTTATGTAATATGTTACAAACTACATCAAACCATTTTTTTTTTTTGTGAACTAGAATTATATATCTACAGCCCCAGGGAATAAGTTGTCTAATTTTATCCAAAATGAGTTTCTTGTACTGCGGAATCGAGTTATTTTCGGGTTAAGTAATAACTAAGCATAGACTTAAAAAGGGCTTATTGCTTATATTACAACTCCATTTAGAGCCAAAAACTACGAGAATGATACGTTCCAGTTATTTGAAAGCAGTTGACACGATCTGGACAAAATCCGACTTAACCACTTATTGATCGGGGCTGTAGATAAAACCATAAAACGTAATAAAATGTAGATTTAATAATATATTGAAATGGTGAGTGGGTGCAGCCAAAGATAACACAAAATAAGCAAAACTTATTTTAATGTACCAACGTTTCAGCCTAAAATGCAAGCCATAAGAAAAACTTAAATTATTACAGATAGCAAAACTAGAAAATATTCAGCACATTTATTTATAATATCAATTTGTACAATAAAATATTCAACTTGGATTATTTAAAAAAAATTACAAATAAAAAAGGAATAAATTATTTCACATATGCGTTCGGATATTTCCGTGGTTATTTAGGGCGCACTTGCAAACGTGAATTATGTTAAATTCCCCTACCAATTAAAATGTTAAATGATAAACCCCCGTTCTTTAATTATTGTGTGTACACCCTTCAATGAAAAAAATCAAATATGCGGTAGATTTTGTAGAACTGACATTGAAATGAACCTAAGATCTTCGAAACAAGAACTCGACTAAAGAAAAATAATTTATATTATAATTACAGAAAATAGTAAACAAATATAGGCGAAAACAAAGGTGTATCATTTTCACTGTGAGATTACAAGAATAATCCAGTATGTTTATTATTATTGTTATTAAATCCCAGATTGTTTTTATATGTTTATACACAAAGAACATGTTACTTAGATGTATAGTTATTATAATGAATTATTGTTTTAATGGTATATAAGTTTAAATATTTATTTATTCAAAGATTCCTATCAATATCCTGGTGTATTTTGACTGTGAGCCGTTGTATATTATCTATGCATATTTAGAATAAATACTATTATTGTATAAGCAATAATAGTTATTGATAGTTTCTTAATCAATTTTATTTAATTATAGGAAGAGACCACTGGAAAATCGGTAGCAAGCCAAATAATGGTTGAGATTTTTTATATTATTCTTAACTATATATTCCAATTTATATTTTTCAAAGCCAAATATAAATATTATGTGTGGTATTTAATAGTAATGGTTTATATGTGAAGTTTTTATATTTAAAAAAGTGGGTAAATACTTAGATAATCTGGTAACACCGACAATTTATCCCTTTCCCTCCAAGAAATATAGCCTTTAAGTTAGGAATACTAATTTGGACCCCTCGAGAGATATAGTGGAGAAATATCGGGCTACTTGGACAAGTATAAATGGCGCACGCCCAGGCCATTGTTTTGGTAAAGAACAAATACTTTAAAATTATACGGCTCTTCGATAAAAGCCGTAACTTCGATTTCTGTTCCTTGCTGCAACCCCACATTTAATAAAAAAAAAAAAAAAAAAAAAAAAAAACCTGTACCACTACAACCCATGAAGGGTCTGGGGTTCATTACATGGTAGAGACTGTACTGTTTCATGGACAACGGTTCTGCAAGGAGGTGACTTGTCCTAGGTCACGCTTAACCGCCAGATTTTTCCCCCTTATTTTGGATACCCTTGTGTTATAGAGGCTGGGTGGGCCCCAGGAGGGTCCTAGATCCTATATGAGCCATCTCCCGCTGCAAACAGACTAAATAAAAGTCATGGCCTGCAGCGGGATCCGAACCAGGATTTCTGGTATGGCAGCTCAGTACTCTACCACTGAGCCACTCCGCTCCCATGTTTTTAAAATTTGTTTAAATCTCTGTAAAAGAATAGTAGCACTTTTTTTTTTATTTTTTTTTTTTTTTATTCAGACATTACAATCTGCCACTTGTGGGCAACAAGCAATGGTGCTATGAAGCTACAATCATTCCATAAAAAATCAATGATATAAACGAATAAATGCATAAATAAATACATACAAGCGAAAAAGTTTATATACAAAAATAAAGTAAAAAAAAAAATATATATATAATAAAAAAAAATATAATAATAATAAATAAAACATAAAAGAAATATACTGTACACATTCATACTCTATTTACTATTTGCCTGGGGTCCCCGAACTGAGCTTCTTCCTCATGAATGAGGGCAAAGCAGGAGTCCGGGAGGCCTCAGCTCCCTTTCCCAGCCGCGTCACTGGCATTAAACACCAATGGAAGCTGGTTAAGGGCGCTTCACACACACACACAGGTCGTGAGTGGAGAATCTGGCCAGTGCCAGTACTCCAAATAGCATTATTATAACAAGTCTCGGGGCCATTGCCGGTTTAGGCGGCGGGGTGGATTGCATGGATGTGTGAAACTGGATAATGACTGAGCCAGGGGATTGGGATGACAGACAAGGTTTTAGTAGCACTTTTAAAAACATATTTATGTATGACAAACTAAATGGAGCTCAATTTTTTTTAATAAGTCACTCTTTTTTTATTGTATGGGGATCACTAATGTACATATATATATATATATATATATATATATATATATATATATATATATATATATATATAAGTACTCGAGTTTCAGTCAGTTCCTTAAAATCCTTTTGGCTACGTTTCGAGACTATTTCGGTCTCATATCCATGCATTAACGATGAGAAAATGAGTTTTTTAATGTATAAATTAATTAACTCACTATTATAAATATAAATCGACACGTGTAAGATGTTAATACATAATTGGTACTTATAAATTGATGAAGAATGCATACTAAATCATTAATCTGTCAAATACCTTCCAATACTTGCATGTAATCTAATACTAATGATTTAATATCCATTCTTCATAAATTTTTAAGTACCAATTATGTGTTACCATCTTACACTCGTCATTTTATTTTTAGAGTAGTGTGCCACTAAAAAACTAATCTTTTCGCTGTTGGGGCATGAAAATGAGACCAACATAGTCCCGAAACGTCGCCAAAAGTGGAGGTAGTATTATAATATAGATTCTGTCAACAGTAATAACAGTCTGTCAGCAGTCTGTGACAAAAATATAATCATTAATTCGAAAACTATATAATCAAAACTCAATATATGCATTTTATGATGCTATTTTTAGTACATAATACTAATATGTAGTAATAAGTGTATTTATCTATTGTCAGCGATGTGATGAAATTTTCTTAATACTTTTAGGAATAACCTAAATTATTTTCAATAAAAATGAGTTGTCTGGCTGGTTTTTCTCAGAATTTTAGTGACTTGATGGGTTTTTTGTAATTATTCCAATTGGATTCTAATAATTTATATTAATTTCATAAACTTCTTATTAAAAAGAAAGAAAAAAGAATTAAAAGGTAAAGAAATCCTTTATAAAATATAAATAACATAAAAGATTTATTTAAATATTAAAGAGGATTTAAGCAAACAAAAATAAAAATGGAATCTTCATATTAATTTTTTATTTAAATATATTAAAATATTAAAGCAGCCGTTGATTAAAATTATATATATATATATATATATATATATATATATATATATATATATATATATATATATATATATATATATATATATATAATGTAATTGTCCATATTAGTTATATTGTTACACAACCTTGAGAGTCAAACATGATTATTTTCATAAGTTGTATAACTTCAAAGAATTATTGCAATATGCACTTCAGCTTCTTCCCTCCCAAGTTTTTAATACTATGTTCATTTTATCTTCCCACACCACCGCCACTATCTCCAGTGATCATTAGTGGAACATGCTTAATTTTAATTAATAAATATCTAGTAATTGGTCATTAGGTGCTTGAGAGGCATTATTATAAGATATAAGTTGCGGTACCGCTTGATGAAGCTATTGTTTCCTTTGTCATTTTTAATTAATTAAAATATTTATTAACAATGAAAGTAAATTAAAAAATAAATAAAACTTCCTTTATTCTAGAGCTGGTTAATTAAGTTGAAACAAGTGCTATATGGAATATTACTCCATAATAATTAATCAAAAATATTAAAAATACTTTGCCGGTAATACCTAATTTCCGGGTAAACAGTTGCTAATTCTTGACCAACCCATAAATAAATTTCCTTTTCATTTATAGAAAACGAAACCTCAATAAATGAAGTCTTTTTTAGTGTGAGTTATCTTTAATGGGATAGGGTGCTAAGAAAATTATTCACAAGTAAATCGTGATTTTAAAAATGAAATAGAACTTTTCACCAATGGACCACTCGATTCTTTAAACAACGGATTTAGGTAAGCCGAGCTACACAATATAAAAAAAATGTCTAATTCATGCTGTTCCCATTGAAAAGTAATCTATGAATATATTTTGAGTGATCACTTACTACAAAAAGTCGTTTAAAGTTTAAAAATTACTAAATTTAAGTTCCGACTTTTTGTGGTTTTTCGTGTTATAAGATCACCAATCCATATTACTTATTTTTAAAAAAATCTTGAAGAGCTGCTATACCACAACAAAGATAATACTAAACTCGAAATTGTATGCTAGTTACTAAGCTAAGTTTGACAGTAAGCTGAAACACCCATATACATATATGTATTTGTGTGTCTATTATGCCCTAATATCCATAAATGTAGGTGCTTCTTATTATTCCTAGTTCTAGCTCAGTCCTATACCTACAGTTTTGTTATTAATATTGAACACATTGGAATCTAATTCTTTTAAACAATAAAATATATGTATGTCTTTTATATATAATGATTATCGTATAGCATGAACCATTATCAGGAGAGAAACAGAAAACGAGAGATAGGGAAAGAGAGAGATAGATAGATAGATAGAGAGAGAGAGAGAGAGAGATAGAGAGAGAGAGAGAGAGTGAGAGAGAGAGAGAGAGAGGGAGAAAGAGAGGAAAGTATCGAACAAACGTGGCAAAACAGGGTCAATGGAGTTACAATTAGATATCTATTCGAGGGTGAACTACAAAGATCTCCTCACATGCTCAAAATGATACGAGACACTTCAAACTGTAATTTGTGCTCGTATAAAGGCGACGAAGCAGAATACTGAACTGTAAGATAAGCCAGGGCAAATTTAGAATGGGGATGCTAAGCAATGAAATACATTACTAAGGGCTATAACACATTCTGGTAGTATAATAAGTCATAAATAGCATTGTCATGTAAATAAATTACGGAGAACTTTCTGATTTATGTTATATTTACAGCAATACCCACCGAAATGTTCATCCTCACCCGTTTTGTACCATATTGTTCTTTCATGTTATTTTCGTCTCCATCCCTTGTCATTATTAGAGTTAATCATCGAGCATACATTTATAATTAGTAAAATATCCAGTTACTGGTAATTAGGTACTATGAAGGCTGATTATATATATTCACCTCGCGATAGACATTTTTCCTATGTAATGTTTAGTTCATTCAAAAAATGTTATAACAATGAACATACATTAAAAACCATACGTTTGTAATAAAGTCAGTTTAGTATTTTGAACCTATCTGGTCCGAAATTCTGCTCCCAGCTTTACTTTCAAGATATGATTTCCAATTTCTTTTCTTTTTCAGAAAGTTTTTAATTATTTTTAAATTACACAGCTGGATGCAATTTCATATCAGCTTGTGACTGTATTATAGTTTATTCAATACTCATGTAGCTAACTTCTGTTTCTATGCATAATTACTTATCTATTTCGCAATCAGCTAAAATTGGAAAAGAGCATAAATCAGTTCTGACAATGTTAAAACTATATATCCCTATTCACATAGTCCATAAACTCAAACATTTCCCCCGACTATTATCAAAGTATTTCAATTAAAATTGATAGAACCTTAAACACTTCTATCTACATATTTATTTTTCTGTATCTTTAGTTATTTTATTTTTTTTTTATTAAATTAACTTGTTCTGGTGATAATATGTTTTGTTTAATTATATAGCACTGATATTTCACTGTAATCACCGTTAATTACATATCAAAACAATTTACCCAGTTAGTCCGAATTCCTTTCTCTTATGATTTACAACCAGAATTCGTTGAAAATCTCAGATGTATTTATAAATCCAAAAGGTATGCCTTTTACCATAAATTTATAAATTACCATAAATAAAAAAAACAATATATATTGTTTTGAATATCGATGTTTTATTTAATTCTTCTTAGATTATGTATGCATTATAGATTCTTATACATTATTGTATCAACCAAAATTTTAATGCGCTTGCAGTTGGATATTTTGGATACAAACAGTAGCATCATGATTTGTTTTTATCGATTTTTTTCTTTTAAAGTTCTCTTGAAATTGTATTCATTGTTTGTAACGTTTCACTACCGTATATTATTAGGAGAAAATATAAAATTATATGGAGGTTGACTTAACAACTTAACTTATTGAGAAAAACTTCTTATGGAAAAAGCTCATAAATATGCACTTGAATTCTTTGTTTCGGGAGTCTTTGTTTGCAAACGAATTGAAATTAATTTAATTTGAAATGGAAGTACAATTAGAACCCTACTAAATTATTTCGATCCCACGAAGTATTTAAGAGAATTACAAAGAAAGAGATGGCAAAACAATATATCTTTAATATTTGAAAGGCTCAAAGTAGAATTACAAAGTTACATCTAACAAAATCGAATAGAATAAGTTGTTATTGATACAAGTTTCCACTTCGTCATTAAAGTTGCGTCATGGTAATAAACAGCTGATTTATAAAATATATGGTCTGTTTCGGAAAATGCATGCATTCGGTAACTATGATTATTTATATGAAATAACTCCATATGTTTCAGAAATTTAACATTTAACCTAATTATAACTGCATTTATAACTTTATAACAGTTATAACTTTTATTGATAACTGTTGTAACCGAATAGAAATAAAATAACATATGTTTGTACATATGTATAATTTAAAACACAACAATTAACCAAGACAATCATAGATATACATTTTCAATTTGGAGGACAATAATCCAGAATATTCTTCAGGATCTGCTCAAATAAATCCCTGTTTCCGTAACTCCTCCAAATATATTCACATAGGTACTATATGATATTAAAGCCTATCATCGTCCGGTGGGTACCCCATTCTCCCTTGTTCCTTCTCTTGAGAGATGGCCATAGAGATTCGATTCTTTGAGTATGAGCTCCTGAGGTTACTTTATTTCGTGTCCCTTGGAACAGAGTCTTTTTTTATGTATAATACCCTTACCTTGAGTATATTTTATGCTTGATTCTTGATTTTTAACTATTTTCGCCAATTCAAAGAAATTCATTTTAATGACTGAGTAAATCATATTTGCTACAAGTAAACTACATGATTTTATCTTTATTTACATTAGGTTATAACAGATATTTAAAAAATAATCTGTAGGCGTTTACCGAAATATACCCGAAATATATTCACTGTTTTTATCAACTATTTGTTTGCAGCAACGGTAGAAAAGGATGAGCTAAATTAATTAATTAACAAGTTAATAGGAGCGGAGTAGCTCAGTGGTAGAGCGCTGAGTTCCCGTATCGAAGGTCCCGGGTTCAAATCCGGATGTGACAGATGTTATTTAATCTGTTAACAGCCGGGGATGGATCCTTCGGGATCTGGGATCTTCTAGGGGCTAACCCAACCTCTATAAAGAAGGTACCTAAAATAAGATGGAAATCTAGCTGTTGAGCGTGATCTAGGACACATCACTTCAGTGCACAACTGTTGTCTAAGAAATAGTACAGTCTCTACAACGTACTGAACCAAATATCCTCCAAGGACTGTTGTGATACTGATTAATTAACAATTGAAAAGGATGCGTTCATTTTAATGTGATAAACCGTTTATTTTTAAAGAGATTTCTTCAAAGAAAAGTAATAAAAATGCAATGTTTTTTTTTTTATATAAAGAAAATATTACATCAATTTGCGGGTACCTCGAAACGGTATAAAAGGAAACGAGCAAACATGTCGGACCTTATTGGGCCGAGCTATCTCCTACAGGTCAATATCGTTTAGACCTGCTTTAATCCAATTTACTAGACGCCCCCTTCTATTTTAGCACTTTTTCCCTCAACATTTAATTTACCGGTCGTGGTGCACCGGTTTAGAGTTTCTGAACTGTGATGAGGTAAAACGCATTTATTGCAAGTAGAAATAATGCACAATTCTTAACTTCCTCGTGTATTAAAAATATTACGTGATAAAGGTTGAATTATTTCGGTGAGTTATATATTATATATATATATATATATATATATATATATATATATATATATATATATATATATATATATATATATATATATGAGAAAGAAAATGTCCCGGTTAGAGATCAGGAAAAAATCTCTTGAATAAGGAGAACTATTTATACGAAAGGCAACGTTTCGACTCCACAATGTGGGGGGTCGTAAATGCATACATATATTTTTATTCATTACTATATATCAATTTATTCTGTATGAACCTTTTATATTAAGCTCTGAAGAAGACATGCAATGTGGTTTGAATCGTTGGATTTAAAGTAAATAGTTTGTTGAACGCATGAATAGCGATAATAGTGATTTCATTCTATGTTTTGATCGGAACATATGAAAGTGATATCATTCGAACGATATCAGACCTGGAAGTCAATCATACTCTGCTTTGAACATACTCCCAAACGAGTTCTGGGTCGTTACATGTTCTTGATGATCGGATAGAGGCGAACACATTTCTGCAATTGAGAAATATTCACAGTCTCCCGATCAAAGCTCGATGATTAGCTTCGCATCACAAGGGGTTTGGAGTCCAAAATCTAACTAAACACATACGGCAAAAGTTCAAAATTTGATTATTTCTAGGTAAACATGTCATCACATAATTCACTAAATGGAATGAACGTGATTAAACATGTTTAAATCCATGCAAACCAACAAAAATTTTTGTTTTCGATCATCACTTAGTTTAACGTCAAATCATATTTTGTAAAAAAAATTATTAAATTTTCTATAAAACATGTCGATTTATTGATGCTAAATACAATCAGTATATGCTCCATATGTCAATAAAACATGATATTTTTTAATAAAAATAATATTAGTTACACTCCAATAACAATTCTATCTTGAGTTATCGATACCATTTCTTCTTCAGGGCTTAATATACTAAGTTCATAAGGAATAAATTGATATATAGTAAAGAATAAAAATATATGTATGTATGTACGCCCCCATATATATATATAACTAACGTTTCGAACCACATTGCAGGTCTTCCTCAGAGCTTAATATACAAGGTTCATTAATAATAAATTTATATATAGTAAAGAATAAAAATATATGTATGTATGTATGACCCCTCACATTGCTGGGGTCGAAACGTTGTCTTTAATATAAATAGTTCTCCTTATTCAAGAGATTTTTTTCTGATCTCAATTTTATTCAAGATTGGTTTGTTTAGTAATTTTTTAAGTTAATGAATTGTAACTCCAAAATATTTCTTTCTAGCTAAAATTTCATCTATCAAAAGACATCAAATTATGCGTCACAATAATATCTGAGTTTATTAATTCGTTGGAGGAATATGGTCTGAATGCCAGAGCTGGGAACTCATTTTTTTTCATTATAACAAAAAAAACTTCTTCCTCTGCAACTTGGGTTCAATATTTAGTATTGACTGTCCTGTTTCTAGCCAACCGTTTTGCTTCTGGTCACACAGTCAACCGTCAGATATTTTCCCCAATAAAGGGTACCCACTTTATGGAGGTTAGGTGAGCTTCAGGAGGGTCTGCATGTCAGACAGGGTACATGTCTGTTACATGTCTGTACGTGTCTGTTAACAGATCAAATAATAATCCGCCAGGAATGACTTTAACTCGGGACCTTCAGTATAGCAACTCAGCTCTCTGCAAACTTAGCTACCCCGATTCCATCATTGTTTTAATCTGTAATATAAGATCTCGTCAAGCCTAGCAAACGATATTTATTTCCAACCCTTATTTAACTGCTATAAATGGTGGATTTGACCCAATGGCGAGTTTTCCAACTATAAATCTTATATAAATTTCTAATAAATGTTTGCTCGCCAAATGAAACGATAATTTTCAAGATTGAAATTTAAAATTTCATAAACTGAAGGCTTTCAAACGATCGGCCAGAGTTGTGTGCTCGTATGAAGAATGATATGATGAAGAATACAAACAATTTTAAGAGGAAGAAAATGGTCCGGGTAGAGATAAAAAAATTCTCTTAAATAGGTGTTTAAAGGAAATTTAAAAAATGTTAAATGGAAACCCAACGTTTCGATCCATATTGCAGGTCTTCTTCAGGGACTGATCTACAAAATACAGACAAATTAAACTCCACATGAGCACATTTGTAAGATTTAACCATTCAAACTAACATAGTATTACTTAATCATAACGATTTTTTTATTTTTCAGGAAGTTTTTCTATTTTTTTCTATTCTCAAAATTAAAAAACGTTTTTTAACCAATAAAATATTTAGTTGCAGGCGAAAGCGTCGCAAAAACGGTTGTGTTGGACCGTCCACGATGCACAGGATCTGCAACACTCAGGTGAGAATTTTTTTTTTATAAAATAGAAAGAAACAAGAATCTATTCCGATTATTTGGTTAAGCTATAATTATATTATATAATCATGTATCAACTACATTATAGCCTCGAGTAGTTTTAGCCATAAATTTAAGCCTTAAGTCTCACACTTCATCATACAACTTCGCAAATAACCTGTTTTGTGGTCATAAGGACCACCATAAAAGGTACTAACGTCTAAATATTCTTAGAATGGAAATAATATTCCAATTCCATTACGACCTAGTGTAGTTTTAATGGATATGCTTATATTTTTATTTAATCGTGTGATACAATATATATAATATATAATATTATATATATATATAATAGGACTTATAAAGAAAATTTTTATCCTATTTAACCAATACTATTTTTTTTATTATTATTTTCTTTAACGTCGCTTCGTCTACCATGAGGCCATTAGCGACGGCTTCTCTTCTTAAATTTCTTGAATTAATTTCGTGTGTTTTAAGTACATCAGAGTCCTCTCTTATCTTTGAACGTTGGTACGCATCTATATCTATATTTGATGCTTCATGCATTCTGATAGATGCTTCACCGTCATTTCTATATCACGGTGTCATTTCTATTTAATAATCCCTTTAGAGCGTTCTCTAAGCGTGTTTAATCCAATCCGACTTCTTCAAAAAGTCCTCCGTTTAGTTATTTGTTTCAAAGAAGAAACATGACAGTGTCCTACGAAAGTTTCGTGATTTTAAGGCATTACTGGAAAAAAAAAATTCACAGCCACAGAAGCAACTCATGAAATTATTAAATACGAAGGACGAAGGTGTCCTTGACCAACGCACTGCGCGGCGCTGGTTTGAAAAATGTAGTAGTGGAGATACGACGTTGGAAAGGAAGGATGTCTCCGGGCGACCATTAATGAGGTTCCTCAGAAAGCTGTTGAGTCATATCCATCCACAAGTACTCGTGAAATTGCCAGGGAGTGTGGTGTGCCGAAAGATGCTGTTAGTCGCCATTTACGCTCCATTGGGGAGGTTAATAAGTGCTGTAGACTGGTCACTCATGAACTTACTTCTCAGCAATCAGCTAAGATGTTTGAATTTTTTTTAAAAATCCATCTGATATGAGATTTTTTTTCTCCGCCATACAGTCCAGACCTCGCACCCTCGGATTAGTACTTGTTTCGATCCATGCCCCATTTTATTCAAGGGAAAACATTTGATAATTTTGCAGAAGTTGAAATTGCGGTCCAAGAGTTCTTTGCCAGCCATCCCAAGGAATAGTATCAGCGTGCGATCGAACAATTGGCTATCAGCTGGCTAATGGCGGAAGATAACAATGGACTACACTTTGAGTATTGATTGTATCTTACATCAAATGAATAATACAAATGTTTAGTTGAAAAACGGTCATTTTTTTAATATACACCCTATTAATTTTATCTTAAAAGTCATTATTTCTTAAGCGTCAACATATTTTAAATATATGTTTTTAATTATTTTATTAAACATAATTGTGATTTGTTACTATTATTTAAATAATTTCTTTATACGATATTAACCGCTTCAATTGCCCCTACTTTAGCCCGGTGAGTACCCAACAAGCCGGAAGACCCTAGATAAGACACCCGGCTCACAAGACGGACGACGCGTCGCAAACTGGTTCTCCTCTGGTCGGAATCACTTCTCGGGCCCAGGCGATTAATCGGAGAGATTTATTTAATGCGTCTTTTGATCTCTAAATAGTTCCAATTTATGGGGAGGGGGGACCCCATTCATAAATTATACCTTGTGGATTGGTATCGTTCGAAGATCGGTAAGATTCAAAAGGCTGTTGATTAAATTGGCCTTTGTCCTATATTTGATATGGCGAATTTCTTATTATCATTTTTTTTTATGATATTATTTTCTCGTCTGTATAAAAAAGAAAATTAATTACCTCAGTATAATGAAAAACTGATTTATATTATTTACCATGCAGTTTTATTCACTAGTAGTTATATTTGAGTGAGAAATAGTTGACTGGATAATTCAATCCATCACTAATAATTATAATTGTTTAAAAAAAAAAACCTGTATCACTACAGCCCATTGCCTTGGTTTTTTGTGGTTCGTGGTTGATACTATTGTTTCTTGGACAGCGGTTGTGAAAGGAAGGAGATTTGTCCTAGACTATATACACCGAGATTTTTCCCTTGTTATGAGTACCTATATAGAGGCTGGGTGAGCCACAGTAGGGTCCTAGATCCCGTCCGGCTGCTTAACGATTAAAAAAGCCTTCCAAGCAGCGGGATTTGAAGCCAGCTTCTTAGGAATGGCAACTCAGGTAGAGTGAGCCACTCCGCTCCTATAATTATTGTATTAACGTAATAACTATTTTTATAAAGAGACTTGCTGCCAAAGTGACCTATTGCTATTCGGCCAAAATATTGGTAATAGCCATATATTAATTAACCTTCCGTTTATTTTTTTTTTAGAATTTATGATAATTGGAGAATGTGACTAAAATCTATGATGGTTTATTCTTTGTAATTCTAGTCTGAGCAGGTTTTATATTTTGGGCGTTTCCATTATTGATTGTTTGTTTTGAAGTATTAGATAACGAATTTTGGAACAAACAATCAATAATGAAAACACCCAAAATATAAAACCTCCTCAGACTAGAATTACAAAATATTTTCAAAAAGAAATTGACAATGCAGATGCTTTAATAAATAATACCACAGCTCAAAATTTAATAGAACCATTTTTCCAGATTTAGAACAGAATAAAATAAATTATAAAAGCCTAACCTATATAAAAAAAACTTATCAGAAAGGATTGGTCCATCTTTCAAAAATTATGATATTTCGGAAATAAAATTAGCTTATAAAACTATAAATCCAATCAAAAACATAATAAAGAATCAAAAAGATAAAATACCCTTATTGGATAACAAAATACCCTTATTGGATAACATGACCTCAGCTTCAATAACTGCAACAAACATTATATAGGACACACTGGTACACATCTAAAAAACAGAATTTATCACCATAAAAATAATTTAAAACCCACCTCAAAAACTAATACTGCACTGTCAACCCACTGTAAAAAGGAATTACATACTTTCAATTTTAACAAACCAAAAATCTTGCATAGGTAAAAAAACACAATTAAGAGAAAATATTTAGAGGTACTGTACACAAATGATAACATAAATAACATAGTAAATAACAGAAAAGAAGCAGGAGAAATAAGCAAACTATATTCATTCGTTGTTTTAAAATTAAAAAACAATAATACATAAATGTGTTTAACTTGAAAGCAAGGCCAGTAATAATACTTATAACCTGGCCCAATAACCTACCAATAGTTTTCTCATATCTTAGCTGTTTCCATATAATATTTTTATAAATATCATATTATGATTAAACTGATTAAATAAAAAATTTAAGAATTATTTTTTTGTCGTTTTATATATTTAAAAATAATTTAATACATAAAGAATTTAAATAACAGTAAAATATAAATAACATAATCATATAAAACTCACCTTTTACTTTACAGATCAAAGTTTAAACCATTTGTAGACTAAGTATTGACCATGGAGGATAGTTGATACCCAAGAAAATAAAAAAAATTTAAATTATTAACAATGCATTTTCATGAGGTATCTATGCTTGGTTTTTGCAAACTGTTGGCACAAGTTTTTTGTTGTTGTTTTGTTTTAGATTTATGTAACTGATTTGTGATTGTTGTTTGTTGCAGAATTTTTGACTTGTAGAATGTTATTTAGATATAGGATGTTGATGCTTCTTAAAACCATTTAAAATGACATTAATTGTCAAAACGTCAATTAAAGAATAAATGAATTATGACTGGAAACTGGTTTATTCAATGATAATAATTACATAGTATTTGCGGTCCAGTGTATCAGATAAGAATCAAAATGAAAAAAGGTAATATTTTCACCACATATTTTTATTAATTACTGTTTATTATACCCAAACGATCACTGATCGTAAATATAATAAACTCTGCTGGAATTTATTTTAATGATAATGAATTTGAACTATAGATCATTCCTGGCAGGTTGAAAATATGCGTCCCTTAGGGTTTTAACTTTTGATGATGATCAGTGCACTTAGCCCGTTTACCAGATGAAGGATGAGAAGGCACAAGTTTTCTTCACGTATCCAACCTAGAAATATTTCTAACCACATTTATCGTTCACTTGGAAGGTCTAGAATCATACTACCTCTAGGGCGTACTGGATGTTTGTCCCTGCCGCGTAGCGCATATAGTGGGGGTTGTCGTGTAAATGGTAGAGGGGAGAACCTGCAAATAGTTATTGGTCCGTTTCATATGAAATGTCCGTATTTTTTTTTTCACGAAACGACCTTTTAAGATCCGAATATCACTACTTTTCTCCCAGTATGCTCTCATCATTTCTGCGTGCCTTCTCTTCCTTTCAACCACGCTGTTCCCTTCCGTTTTTTTGCCACAAGGACCTTAATGTCTGTTAATTTTTTTCCATATCGTTCTCTATCAGGCAGTCTTTGTCTATTATTTTAAATTTTTCTGCTTCCTCTATGATTTGTTTTACATACCCTCCTAATCTGATGTACACACGGATTTTGTCGAAGACTTTCTTGTTTAGTCTCCCTTGGATCCGATCTTACCATGTACCCGTAAAATATTAGTCTTCAGTTGCTTATTTCGGTTTCCAGTTTTTTCGTCTCCCTGTATATTTCCTGGATAGATCTTAACCTGTAGCCTTCATGTGTTTTCTTGGGCCCGTAGATGCTCCTATCTAAACATTTTCCAACTACGTCCGTTTATATTATTTCTAAAATTGAAATTGGAATTTGTAGACTTCTGTTGTATATGTTTACAGATTGTAACGTGCTGATATTAATCCTCTCTTTTTTGATAATATTTACTATCACTGCGATTAAATAAACACTGTTTTGTATGTCATCAAATATGACCATGGAAGCACGATTTTTGTGTAATGTTTTTTTTTTAATTGAAACTTAGGCACTCGGCAAAGTCAAAGCTGCAAGAAATATTACCGCCGCGTTTGGAGAACGGTGTTATGGCATACGGACCGTTTTCCCGTGTCTTAACCAGACTAGCATAAAAACAATTATTTGTTTCAGTTTGGTGATCCTTTGCAGGAATAATTCATTTCCCCTTTCTACCCAGGAGGGTCTGCAGATCCGACAGATCATCAATTGCTTTAACAGATTAAATAATGTATCTATTTGGTTGTAACATATGAAATGTCAGTGAAGGATTAAATTATTAAACAATACCTTTATTAATAAAAATAGGATCCTTCACTTTCAATACACTTCTCCCAACCTGAAACAAGCATTTCTATCCCCGATCTGTAGAAATTAGGTGTCAAGGAAGAAGCTAAGTCTTGCTAGGTCTTGCCCTGAAATCGGGCATTTTCGTTGTCAAATCTTTATTTCTTAAAAAAATATCCAAACAATGGAAAACCACTGTCCAGATCTCCTGCCGTTATTCTATAACACCCACTTTTTGTCGCAGGTGACCAAAACATCCAAAAAAGGATCATTTCTGTTTCGCAGTAGAAGTGAGGAGCACGTTTCTTATCGGGTGACCTTCTGGGCCTCGGTTAATTCATGTGGTACCCGTATTTACAGTTTTTTTTTATCTTACTAAGCTCCTTAAGGTGCCTGGAACATAACACAATTGTTTGTGTACCAATAATCTAATGAAATGAAAAGTAAACTGTAAATAAACGAAACTGACATTTCATCCGTAACGACCCAATACTACAGCAGTATTTCAAGTGGAAAGACCACAGCTCATTGTTCTTCTGAGTAAACTATCCCGCAGCTTAAAATAAAATATAACTTAAACGTTCAATTGCAATAAAAATAAAATCGATTCCGAATAAAGAGCGTAAGTGAAAGTCTATTTCACAAATATATAACAAGCGGTTATCTCAGACTCCATTCCGCAACTATAATTTAAACATTTGATTTAATTATATATGCATATTCAGCTTTTCAGTAAATTTAATTAGGAAAATAATTATTTATTGACATTTTGTAAGTATAAATTTACCATTAGTGTATGAACGGTGAAGCCTCATAACCAAAAAAAAAACAATGCAAATCTTCGTCCATGGATCACCCCACAAATCCTAGTACGTAAGACCACCCAAGAATCAATCCTCCCATTCACGCCTGGGTCATCCTTTGAACGTTAAGAAAACTGAACCGGTTGGTTATTTTAACTGGCCCTCAATTTATTGATTTTTAAGGGGTACGTTTGTTAGAGATTATAAATTCAATTATGTTAATAGGGCAAGTAAACTTTAAATAATAACCCAATAACAATCATATAATAAATTTGCAATTATTATAATTTGAGCACTACCAGTGGGTTGTTTCTCTACTTGTCATTCTCATGTAATTATGTATTATGTAATTATGTAAGTATTACTTGTTGTATTAATGTAATACAGTTGTATATATCAAAAAATAAATTTTAAAAAACAATACTATTATTATATGATTAAATATCATATTTGTCATTTAATATAAAAACTTAACAAGCAATGATATTATTACTATAAAAATATATAAATCTGATAAATAGTGTTGAGTTTTGTAAAATATATTTTTATTTACTTTGAATAAATATTTTCTTGAATTAATGTATATGTGCATATAAACAACAATTTCCTCTTTGACATCGTTGGTCATAAAATTTCGAATAACCTAAATGGGAAAACATTACATAAAATGTCAAATTTTACGAGATATTGGTAATAAAACTTAAACTACTAGTTGATATATAATTTATATAAATTGATAAAACATACTTGAGGTATATTACACTTACATTATTACATCTTTCTTAATCTATTGTAAAAAATAATCGTAGAAGAAAAGTAAAGTTCTGAAAGATTTTTTTTTTGTAGCAAATTTTTTGTAGTATATTTTTTTTAATAATCCGATTTTTAAAAAAATACTCATAAAATATATGATATTATATGTCTAAAAAATATTTAAAATACGTTGACACTTGAGAAATGACGACTTTCAATATAGAAGTATATTATATTAACCTGTACCACTACAGCCCTTGAAGGGTCATAGGTTCAGTACTTGGTAGAGGCTGAACTGTTTCTTGGACAACAGTTGTGCAGGGAGGTGATTTTAGGACAAATCACGCTCAACCACCAGATTTTACCTCTTGGATACCCACTTTGGCCTGGGTGAGCCCCAGGAGGGTCCTAAATCCTGTAGGATCCATCTCCGACCGCTTACAGATTAAATAAATGCCTTGCCAGCATGACCTTTGACGAACCCAGGACCTTTGAAATGGCAACTCAGCGATAGTTTTAATAATTATAATTAAAGCTATGCTGTATTAAGATGTTAATAGAAAAATCATTATTAGATTACATTATTCCTAAACCACTCCTAAACATCATTTTTCTCAGTAATTAAATGCTTATATTCCATGTGAAGTACATAAATGCTTAATTTTCTTACGAAGTAGTTTTATAACGAGGTTTGCAAAGCGTATTTGAATTGATTGAACTTCGTGAATTAAAACCATCCCACTTCTTGTATCATTTTACTCTTTCAACATTTTCAAATGAAATTAACCATAAATGAAAATCGAAAATGGCGGATTTCAAGATCAAATGATACCGTAATTAAATTATGTCTTTGATTGATCATTTATTTAACGTCACTTTGTGCTGATATGGCTAATTGGACGATGCTACTGCGGGAATCCTAAAATTAATCCATGTTGAATTGAGATAGTGATCTTTAACGAGTATCTGAAATCGTACAGGTTCAAGAATCTTACGACCCTTCCGAAAAAAACCCTAGAGCCACCAACGGGGCAATTTAAGATCTAGGGAATTTTAGGTTGTTATGCTAACCACCCCCAAAATATGCCTTTAATTAAATATATTTATCAGATAAAACAAAATTAAAAATGTAAAATACAAAAGTATCAAATAATGCTTTTTTATGCGATTTCAAAGTCTTATTTTTCATGATCTATGACTGTTGTAACGACCCAATATCAAAGGCATTCGAGTATTGAAAGAGATAGATTTTATCACAAATTGTGGTCGCTTTGAAAGGTGTTTAGCAATTCTACGCCCTATAACTTCTCGTTTACGGGATCATGCCGGAGCCACAGAATACTAGATCATCGTATTTCCTCCGTTTTCCTTTTCCACACCTTCCGTACCTCGATACATCATTCTGGTTTCTCTTTATTTCCGATCCTCTTTACGTTGTTATAGAATTACTTAGCCAACTCTAGTCATCCTTATTATTTGTATATTATTTCTTTATTTCTTTATTTATTATTTCTATTAATTATTTTTATATAAATCCAACGAATCATTCAGTAAGTTCCATTGAATGAATTTTCTTAGTAATATAAAATAAAATATACTTATATATCTTAGAACATAATGTTTTTTTTTAAATTTAATTTATTGAAATTTACAACTATAATAATATTACAATAAGTAAATCTGCTAATATGTACAATATGAAATGAAAAACACTTATGGAGAAACTATGAGTAGCACTCCAATAAAGTTCTATAGTAGATGGTCTCGAGGCCATCTTCTTTTGAGACGCCTCGGAGGGCTATCAGGAATAGTATGGGAAGCAAGTTGAGAGACTAGCGGATTCAAGTGTGTATGGAGCTTGTCATGGAAGGTTAGGTATCTAGTTTGGGCCAAATCAGTAACATATAGGAAATTAAGATCATGATGGATGAGTTTCTTTGTGACATAATAAGGAGCATTGAGAATTTTAAGAAGGGTTTTGGATTGTAAGGATTGGATACGAGATGAATTGGATGGTTTAGTAGAGTCCCAAAGCTCAACTCCGTATGTCCAAATAGGTCTGATAACTGTCATGTGAATGAGTCTTTTGTAATTAATTGGTAGCTTAGAGCGTTTGTCCAGTAAATGTTGAAGTAGGCGAAAACGACGAGCAGTTTCTTGTCTTTTCAGTCTTGTATGAGGATTCCAAGTGAGACGTTTGTCCTAGGTAACGTATCTGTTCGACATGGTTCAGTAGAATATTATTAAAGGATACAGTAGGGCGGGAATTTGTAGGTTTACGACGAAGGGTAAAGGTAATTTGATGGAATTTGTTAGGATTTATTTTAATTTTCCAATTTTGACACCATTCTTGAAGGTTTGAGATATGGAATTGAAGAGATTGGGATGCAACAAAT
The DNA here is from genome assembly GCA_037127475.1 of Arma custos. Lineage (NCBI taxonomy): Eukaryota > Metazoa > Arthropoda > Insecta > Hemiptera > Pentatomidae > Arma > Arma custos. Next base: position 80,386,379 of record CM073761.1, on the reverse strand, counting down.
GGATCCTTATTTACTGATAACACACATGTGCCATCAGCGTACGTAGTGAGGAAAGTGCTTGGATGGCTTGGGATGTCAGCTGTACATATCGTGTATAGGATGGGACCCATGATACTACCTTGAGGAACTCCGGCAGACTGGGTAAAGAGGAAAGAGTAGGAAAAATTATGGTTTACTTTAAAGGCTCTATTACTGATAATAAGGAAGTAAGTAGAAGGTAAGAATTTATGGAGTTTGTACAGCAGACCCGGATGCCAGAATCGATCAAAAGCCTGCTCCACATCGAACATAATGTTAAGATCGGTTTTTTGAAGTTTTTTTTTATATATTTTTTTATCAGCTAGTAGGCCGAAACAATATTTTGCTTCCCTATAGTTAACAAACGGTGGACGACTTCTAAGAAAGACGTATAGATTTATTGAATAGATATAACATGATATACAAGAGACATTCTTATGAACTAACTATGTGACTTATTGGTATGGACTATCATTGTAATTTATTAATTGGATACTACATCTAACTCTGACTATAAGCTAACTAATACTTCTCTCTACTCTATACTCTCCTACCTTCCTAATCTTAGAGTTAGTATTAAAAAAAAAATCTGTACCACTACACCCCATGGAGGGTCTGGGGTTCAGTACATGGTAGAGACTGTACTGTTTCATGGAGAACGGTTCTGCAAGGAGGTGACTTGTCCTACCTAGGTCACACTCTACCGCCAGATTTTCCCCCTTCTTTTGGGTACCCTATTTTTATAATATTTTATAGAGGCTGGGTGGGCCCCAGGAGATCCCATATGAACCATATCCCGCTGCAAACAGACTAAATAAAAATCATGGCCTGCAGCGGGATTTGAACCAGAATTTCCGGCATGGCAACTCAGTGCTCTACCACTGAGCAACTCCGCTCCCTTAGTATGTATACCGCTAGAGTTAGTATATATACATGTAAAAGAAGAGGGGAGGACAAGGAAGTTTACATTCCGTTTCTACAGCATTGATACAACTTTCTTGTTACAAATCCAATTTATAAACAATTTACTTCAGGTCGTTGCCATAACATTACTCTATGAACGTGTGTCCCGATAAAGAATTTGCTATCGTAATAACTAAGACTTCATTCAGTATTCAGTATGAAGTAAACAATAATGTTTAATTAAGAAAATCACACAATAACAAAGGAATAGCACGGAATAAAACTTCGTGATTTACTCTAAAATTATATTTATTTTTACGTTTAATTTATCTTTTACTAAAAAAAATTGTTTGTGTGTATGTCTCTATTACACATAAATTCTAAAGGAGTTAATTGTGTTTTAAAGAAAATTTACCATAGTTAGATTCATTATTATTTAATTAAAAATCATGGTATCTGTTCCGCGCTCTATAAATATATTAGCTTTATGAATGTTGACAAGGTACTCATACAGTAAATATTTTGATGTATGAAGTATACATTAACATTTAATTTATGCATAACACCTGATAATATTAGAATATCATGAATTAAAGCCACATGTGATTGACTGTAAATCAATTAAAGGCTGCTGATCAATTATAACTATTGTTTACAACAGAGTTATATTGTCAAGCTGATCAAGACAATATAATATGACAGTAAATTCATATAACAAATATGTGGCGACTGATAAGAAATAAGAAACCGATTTAAATAAAAGTAAATGCAACGATTTTATTTTATTTTGTAACAATTTCTATTGTTCTAAGCTACTGTAACTTTTCACGATGCGGGAACTACAGGATATATCGAAGGCTATGTCATCGTCTGAAATAAATATCCACGGACTCCCTTCCTGAATTGTAGGCCATCGGAATAGATTCTGATTTACTGTCTCATTTGCTATTCTCAGAGCGCACCTATCATTTTTACTACGGCCTCATCTGTATGGAGCAGTGTGACTTTTCTTAGGAAAAAAATTTCACATAGTATTAACTCGGACATACGTCGTTAACCGTTAGTCGTGAAGTCCTCTTCCTTCGACGCGTTTCCTTTTCCAAGAGTTATCCGTTTCTGCTGACTACTAAGTCGCCAGGTATGACGATGACCTAGAGGGAATCCTTTCAATAGTGGCCATCAAAAGTCCTAATGTGGGATATAGATCACACAAATTGGATAGAGCAATGACAGCAAGTCTGAAATGAAATGAGAATCTTTAGGTTTGTTCATTTAACGTTACTTTATGCTGCTATGGCTAATCGGATGATGCTACAGTGGGAGCTCTAAATTTTGCCTATCCACGTTTAATTAGGATAGGGATTTTTAACGAGTACCTGACATCGTACAGGCTCGGACTGTACTGTAAATAGTGACCCCGTTTAACGTCTCTTCCGAAGGTCGGCGTAACTAAGAATATTTACTCCCTTAAAAAATCCTAGGGCCACCTGCCGGGCTAATCTTTAGGTTTGATGCTCAGCTTTTGGGTTTATATCACCGTTTGATAAAATTCATTAACTCCAAAAGACCTAAAGTGTTGGAAACCTCAGATCGGAACAATAAACTGCGCATATTATATATTATATTATATTAATATCAGCGTTATTATAAAAATAATAATAATGGTATAATTAGTTTAAATATGATGATTGTAATATGAAAATATAAGAGGTCAACTTATGGGAGGTTGGCTATAAGTCATTTATCGTAATAATAACGCTTGGGGAACCCAAATGCTCAATGCTGACCACACCAATCTCTTCTTACAAACTTTCGCCCACCGATCACTTCCCTAACTCAAATCCGACCACTCTTAACGCAATTCTCCCATCGCCTCGGTCTACCCTATAGGCGTTTACCACCTGGCACACCGCTTATCAACATTTTTAGGAATTCGTTTGTTTCAAAAAAACTTTACATGCCCATCTTAATCTTCGTGACGCTATTATTTCAATAATACATACATACATAGTACATATTCCGCAATTCTGCGTTGTGTAATATATATTCTCCATTGGTCTCATCTAATCAAACCATAGTGGGTTTATGATAAAATAAAGCGAAAGTGTATAAAAATAGTTTTAGAGGTCGGGAACGCAAAGATGGTTAGTTTATCAACCCACGATCGGTAAGGATAGTTTACCTAATAGTGGCTGTGTGAGCCCCAGTAGGATATTTAAATCCCACAGAGTCAATCTATGGTTGTTAACCTTCCATTAGTCGCGGTTCTAAACCGCATCAGATTAGTCGCAGTGAACTGACAGATCACTTTCCAATTTCAATCAATTTTTTGTAAAGTTTAGTTAAAAGTAGTATTTTTGTTTAAATTTTAGCTTAAATACTCAAACTAAGTACTTAAGGGCTTCGGGAGATAGAGAGTAATGACGGAATAGCATTTTCATTAAGTATATTTAGGATTAAAGCGAAAAAATTACAGGGTCCATAAATTTGCTTTATTCTTGGTAACCTCTATTTTTTTTCATTTATCAATATTTATTCTTTAATAATAAAATAATGAAGACTATAAAGGTTTAACCATGAAAACAGACATGGATCACAGCTACATAAAAACATTGAATAAAAGCTTTCAGTTCTACTATATCTGTGATCTTCTCATCCATTGGCCTAGAGAATGTGTTTTGAATTTTTAAAATATATTTACTGGTATATTCCACAGTCATAGCCAACATGTGCTGTTCAAACAACAGGTTCCATCCTGAAAAGTTTTCACTTTTCTCGAAGCACCTTATATCCCAGGAAGATTTCTGAGAGATTGTAGGTTTGCACACTGGTCAGAGAGAGACACTAAACTCACCCGAGTCATCCACAAAACAGCTACTGGGAGCACGAAAGAATTATTGCCAACACAAAGGGAAGGAGAAAGAAAAATATACTGTGCGATCTGTCAGATCGGCCCTCGACTAACCAAGGGTTAATAAACTAAATTTTTTAACTGCCACTGCCGAATTTGAACCTGAGACCTTCAGTACCGCATTTTAGCGCTCTACACAATGATCAATGCCACTCCCGCGCTTATAATTACTGAAAATAAAAATTTTAAGAAATTATATATAACATTAAAAATTCAGTTGTATGTTGAACGTCTTGGTGGCGGGGTGCTGTCTCATGTTTGGAGCCTGTTTGGGCTGTTGATCGTTGGGATGTTTTGCACCTTTTTCTTCGAGATGCGATTCACATAACCCCTTTTTGAATTTGGTGTCTTGATAATGCCTGAATAGGCGAAACGTCGACTGGTAAGTAGGTGTAATTTTTGAAACATAAGGCTTTGCATTGTGGTTTTTCCCAATTGCATTATAATAAATTAAAAATGTTACTTATATTAATTATATATACATATACAAACATACATGTAACATTCGTAATTTATGTTTGCTATAGATGAATAGTCTTTTTGTGATTTAAAGTCTCCTAAATATTAGTATTGAAATAAATGATGATATATATTGAACCTCTTAAATAAACCTCCTAAAAAAAGAAGAAAATAAATCGATTTTATGATACACTTATTAAGCCTTTACCAATAAAATAGAGTAGAAATTTATGTTATAAATTTTAAAAAAAATATGTTGATAATAAAAAATAAGTTTGCTAATCCACAATGACACAACTTTTAACCTTCCACTATTTATAAGACCAGGAAGTATTTTATAAGATTTAATAACATCATATGATAAGGATCGTTCTATACACTATGTGGTTGTGAGAATAAAAACGTTTTGCCAATCTACCCTTAATACCAATCAGACCAACTCTAGCCCTTCTAATCGAATAGAAAAAAAATAATTGGATCTGTAATTTTTTTATATATTACAGATCCAATTAAGTTTATTGTGTATACTTTTTTTTTACATGCCTGAATTCACAGATATTCCAAGGAATTATTCGAAGTTTGAGAAAACTAATAATAGTTTTATTACAGTAAATACAAGACTAAGTATTTTTATTTTTTTTTAAATTTTTATATAGGAAAAAGGAAATAAACCACAGTTAATGACATAAATATACATATATATTTTGTTTTTTTGTTTATTTCTTTTTTTTCAAGAGAAAAATATGTCTTGGCCGGGATTTTCTTTTATATTTAAAATAAACATATTTAAAACATAATATATATTCATAAATATATAATAAAGCTATATATTCATTAAATTTTGTACCCATATATTATTCTTAAGGTACCTGGTTCCAGAATAAAATTCTTTTTCTATTCTATTCTAATTAAAACATTCATAAAATGTAGTTATTAATTTTTTCAGATTCTATAAACAATACAACAATACATCAATTACATATTATATAATATATAAGAGATAGCAAACGATGGTTAATTATTTTAATACATTAAAAATATTAAGCATCGTTTGCTATCTCTTATCTATTATATGATATGTAATTGATGTATTGTTGTATTGTTTATAGAATCTGAAAAAATTAATAACTACATTTTATGAATGTTTTAATTAGAATAGAATAGAAAAAGAATTTTATTCTGGAACCAGGTACCTTAAGAATAATATATGGGTACAAAATTTAATGAATACATATATATCTGCTCAAAGGGCCAACATTCTAGGAATAATACAATATTTACATGAGCACTTGAAAATAAATATACACTAAAAGGTATGTTCTGGTAAAGAAAAAAAAAAAAGTATAAAGCTATAAAATAACAAGCCTTAAACTGAGAAAAAAATAATAAATAAAAGCACGTAACATTATCAAGATTAATATAGATCACGATTGAATTTATTTATATATATTTATTTATTTATTTATTTAGAGAGAGATTAGAGTATATTTGTATCGACATTTTTTTAAATAAGTATTTTTTGGTACTTGAGATTCAATCAAGAAATATAAATTAGACATTAGACGAAAATAACTATTTTAATTCAAAAATTGTACTTGCATGTACTTGAGGTTCACATCACTCAATATGGCTTTACTGTTTTAACATATAATTTTATTCTCACCAATATAAAAATACAACATATTACACATTAAATACACGTGTGTATATATGTGCTATTCTGAGGAATATCTTCCCATTTGATCTGATAATCAAAAAATATAATTCACTTCCTTCTGACGGAAGAGTAATTTTTTAGTCTCATTCTACTTTCGGAGTCTGGAATTAGATTGCCTTTGTAATCTTATTGTCATTTTGCCTCTTTTGTAATCAAAGGTTTCATCTCTTTAAAATATTCATAAAAGTTTCGGGGCTTTTTTATTTTTTTTTTATAGTGGAAAGCGAACGTTGAATAAAACGTAAATTATCATTCTGATTTTTTTAAAAGAATTTTTTGGTCATCAGTCGAGCTTTGTTCTTCAACTTCACAGTTTCTAGTCACTGTGATATGACCACAATATAATAACACATACATGAGTTGAAAAACCTGCAAGAAGAATATATGGTAAGTATTTAGCAGGTTGTTTCATTCGTTTTTCCTTTGAATATTTTCCAAAAATATAAGTTATCATGAGCTTTGTTATGGATAAGAGAATGTATTTATGGGAAATGTGTATATTTCGCTAACCATTTCATCTAGAAATGAAGGTTTCAACAAACATGTATCTATAGCCACGGTGAAAAAGTGGTCAAGTCTAATTTTCTATAAAATGAGTTTCTTGTACTTAGGTAAGCAGAATCGAGTTATTTTCTTAGTGAATAAGGGGCTAAGTAAGGCATTGGCTTGAAAAGGAGTTATTGCTTAGATTACAACTCCATTTCAAGCCAAAACCTACGAGGATAATACAATTCCGATTATATTATAACCATAACCATCTCTTTTCCATACCTAAGACCACTCGTATTTTTTGGAAAGTTTTAAAAGGGAAACGAATGAAACGTTAAAATTTGTTGGAACTCAACTCAAAGTGACAACCTGTGGAATAATTACAGCTTATTTAAAACTGAGACGATCGTATATTTTACTTTGAAATGTTTATGTTTATTTTATTTTAATTTCGAGTTTGGTTCTGTCAGTCATACTTCAGCTTATTTGTTGATCATGTTAACGACTGAAATACATTTTTTTATGTCAAGACGTGTTATAAAAAAAAAACGGTAGAGAATGTACTGTTTCTTAGACAACGGTTATGCAGGGAGATGATTTGTCCTAGATCAACCGCCAGATTTTCCCCCTTATTTTGGTATCAACTTTATGAGCCCCAGAAGGGTGATAGATCTCATAAGATCCTTCTCCGGCCGATAACAGATTAAATAAAAGTTTGCGATATTTGAACCCAGGGCTTTCGGCAGTGGAACTCAGAACTCTACCACTCAGCCACTCCGCTTCTTACATCTTGACCTCACATACTTGAACATGAAGGCAAGTATATATAACGAAATTATTAGCTTTATCAACAATTTCCATTAAGGGGTGCGGTTTTATCGTTATCCGAGCTACAACCTAAATAAAAAAATTACAGATATGGGAATGACGTAACCTGCTGTCATCGGTTACATTAACGCCAACTAGTAGTAATAACCGGTTTGGTTTGGCTTGTACCTGTCAGTCCGATGTCTTATTTATCTCGATTATTCAACGAGGATCTTGTAAATTCAGTATCTTTTGTTTAATGCATCACTGCATTTTAGCTAAAGGTTCGGTTGCACCACTGACGCGACAAGGTCTATGCACTTTCTAACAAGTGCCACTTTTCGATTTTCAATCACTATTGCTAGGTAGAACTATCCGTAGCAATCAAGTTGCAATCGAGATTTCACTTGCAGTCTCTTATTGAATAATGTATACATGTCGTGATTGCTCCGGGAGGGTTGAGCGATCGTTAGTCTCGTGCCATCGAGTCACAATTCGTGACGAACAAGATGGTATATCATTCCATCAGGGAGATTCATATCCTCCTGTCTACCCTTTGTCCGTTCATTATGGACCTTTGAGACAGATATTTTTTTTCTTGTCGATCAAGTCTTTGGTTCTGTTGATTTGAACCAGTGCAAACGAGCTTGCAATAACCACCTCTTGGCAATACAGGATGTTGAGCCTCATATTTTAATCCTATCAAATTAATCTTTCCTCGGACTATATTGCACATTAGATTATTATATCATATCGTAATTTACTAATTATGATATTTACCTTTTTTCTTGTATGCAAACCGCCGTCAACAGAACTGAAAAAAAAACCTGTACCACTACAACCCGTGAAGGGTCTGTACTAGGTTCAGTACACGGTAGAGACAGAACTGTTTCTTGGACAACGGTGGCTCCGTGGTAGAGCACTGAGTGGCCATGCAGAAGCTCCTGGTTTCAAATCCCACTACTGGCAAGACTTTTATTTAATCCTATGGGATCTAGGACCCTACTGGGTTTCACCCAGCCTCTATATAGTAGGTACCCAAAATAAGGGGGAAAACTCTGGCGGTTGAGCGTGATCTTGAACAAATCACCTCCCTGCACAACCTTTATCCAAGAAACAGTATAATTTCAACCATGTACTTGAACCCCAGACCCTTCATGATTGTAGTGGTACAAGTTGATGTGTTGAAGAGATGTGTGATGAGTGGATTAAAGATAATTAGTCTTTAATCACTTCTTTAGTCACTTTATGTTATATATACTTAAATACGTATATAATGCTTAATTGTTGGTTATATGATGCCTTATTCCTATAGTTTATAGGATGCTGAATCCAAATATGATTTTAATAAAGCTGCATTACCCATAATTTCTTCGCATTTTATAGTTCAATTTATTAAATTAAGCGATTTTTAAAGAATTGGACAGCTTTAATATTTAAAATAAATAACTGAAAAACTAGGTCTATTGGTGTGGATGAAGTCTTTAAAACCTGGTGAGAAAAAAATTCTACGCAAAAACCTCGTAGATCCAAAAAACGTGCTTCTACCATCTCTACATATAAAGTTAGGGCTCATCAAACAATTTGCAAAGGCTTTGATGGACCATGTTTCAAGTATCTCTGCCAAAAGTTTCCACGCCTTTCAAAAGCTATACTAAAAGGAGTCTTTGTCGGACCTGACAAAGTTGCTTGGTCACTTCACCGAGAAGTTCAACAAGCGACTCATCGTAGAAAAAGCTACACAAGAGGCTTCAAAGAAAAAAGAGAAAGAAAGTATAGTATAAATAACTCCAGTTGACAAGTGAAACCTGTCATTATATCTAGAAAAACTAGGTCTATTGGTGTGGATGAAGTCTTTAAAACCTGGTGAGAAAAAAATTCTACGTAAAAACCTCGTAGATCCAAAAAACATGTTTCTACCACCTCTACATATAAAGTTAGGCCTCATCAAACAATTTGCTAAGGCTTTGATGGACCATGTTATCAATTATATACCCTTCATGATTGTAGTGGTACAAGTTTTTTTTTTTTTATTATCAAAAAGAGCGTTAATAAATTTACTCCTTGAACATATAATGAAAGAGAGCTTGTTTTTGGCTATTAAAGTTATAATATCTACATTAATGTTGATATATTTAGACATAAATATACCCCAGTGAAAATTATTGTTTAAAAAAATATTGTCTTGCTTTCTCACTACTAAACGTTATGAATGAACAATGTATCCTTGTGTAGTAAATACTTACTAATCCTCTGAATATAAAATGTCTACTCGCGTCGTATTTTTTAAGCATCAAGCAATAAAATTTTACTCTGGTTAAAAACTATTTGGCGGGCATAAAATCCACCAAGTCCGTACCCAGTAAAACATTGCGGGGGGTCAGGTCAGGATCAAGGATTTTAATACCATTATTCATGATAATTTTTAAAATTTGGATAAATTTGCCCATATAAACTATTATTGGATGATGAATGATTTAAATGCAATACGCAACAACAACAATACTTCAATTCTACTAACTAAATTTCGGGATTTGGGGGGATGACCCCCTAACCCCCCCCCCTTGGCTACGGCCTTGAAATCCACTCTCATAAATCCTATTTTGTTTAAACATTCATTTTTTATGTGGATTGCCACGTAGATTTTCCTCTATCAGTTTCTAAAATTTCATCAGATACTTTTGTTCACCGGCATAAAAAGACACACCTGTATTCCAAAACGACCTGATTTGGCCCAAAATTTAATAAACCATGAATATGAGGTTGAGAATGATTCAGAATCATTTTCGCATTATTGGCATATCTATACAAAAAAAAATGGCTTGGCCGATTTTAACCGAAATTGTAAAAACTTGGTTTCAGGATTGTGATGATAAAATTTAAATTGGGATAATGAAATATTTACCGTCATTGTTAAAGATTATATTGAAAAGTTAATAGAGGCTGAAGCACCAAAACGTCTGTAAAGATTTTGAAAAGCCTGTAACCTGTACCATTACAGCCCATTCAGTAGATGGTAGAATCTGTACTGTTTCTTGGGCAACGTTTGTGCAGGGAGGTGATTTTCCCTAGATCACGCTCAACCCCCAGAATCCCCCCTTATTTTGGGTACCCACTAAGTAGAGGCTGGGTGAGCTCTAGGAGTGTCCTAGATCCTACAGAACACAACTTTGGCCACTAACAGATTAAATAAAAGTCTGCCAGCAAAAAGTATTTGAACCCAGAGGCTTCGGCATGGTAACTCAGCGCTCTACCAGAGAGCCTCTTCGCAGACAGTACACCTAAACAAATTATACTAATAAACAAATTTGAAAAACTCATTTTTTCATCAAAACAAAATATTTAAAATGTCCTACAAAAAAAATTATACAAATCGGATCAGTACTATCAGCTATTTTGTCAAATACTCTCTTAAATTGCTATTTTTAATCAATTCATCATGTACCTATTTCTTCTGGTTTTGACCGTGCCGCCATGTTCTTTGCCCTAAGAAGAACTTGCAGGCTTTTTGTGTGTCGAACTTTACACAGTCGAATAATGAAGAGATGTGTGATGAGTGGATTAAAGATAATTAGTCTTTAATCACTTCTTTAGTCACTTTATGTTATATATACTTAAATACGTATATAATGCTTAATTGTTGGTTATATGATGCCTTATTCCTATAGTTTATAGGATGCTGAATCCAAATATGATTTTAATAAAGCTGCATTACCCATAATTTCTTCGCATTTTATAGTTCAATTTATTAAATTAAGCGATTTTTAAAGAATTGGACAGCTTTAATATTTAAAATAAATAACTGAAAAACTAGGTCTATTGGTGTGGATGAAGTCTTTAAAACCTGGTGAGAAAAAAATTCTACGCAAAAACCTCGTAGATCCAAAAAACGTGCTTCTACCATCTCTACATATAAAGTTAGGGCTCATCAAACAATTTGCAAAGGCTTTGATGGACCATGTTTCAAGTATCTCTGCCAAAAGTTTCCACGCCTTTCAAAAGCTATACTAAAAGGAGTCTTTGTCGGACCTGACAAAGTTGCTTGGTCACTTCACCGAGAAGTTCAACAAGCGACTCATCGTAGAAAAAGCTACACAAGAGGCTTCAAAGAAAAAAGAGAAAGAAAGTATAGTATAAATAACTCCAGTTGACAAGTGAAACCTGTCATTATATCTAGAAAAACTAGGTCTATTGGTGTGGATGAAGTCTTTAAAACCTGGTGAGAAAAAAATTCTACGTAAAAACCTCGTAGATCCAAAAAACATGTTTCTACCACCTCTACATATAAAGTTAGGCCTCATCAAACAATTTGCTAAGGCTTTGATGGACCATGTTTCAATTATCTCTGCCAAAAGTTCCACCCCTTTCAAAAGCTATACTAAAAGGAGTCTTTGTTGGACCTGACATTAGAAAAATAATGTTTGATGTTAACTTCGAATCCACAATGACCTTAAATGAGAAAGAAGCATGGGTATCATTCAAGCAAGTCGTTACAAAGTTCTTGGAAAATGAAAAGGACCCAGAGTATATTTCTATTGTAGCTAACATGTTACAGAAGTTCAAAAAGTTAGGAAGTTTGATGAGCCTGAAAGTTCACTTTTTGAACAGCCAACTTCATTACTTCTCAGACAATTTGGGATTTGTTAGTGGAGAACAAGGTGAGCGTTTTCACTAGGACGTCAAAGTGATGGAAAAACGCTACCTAGGCCGCTGGAACACCAACCTGATGGGGGATTACTGTTGGTCACTTCACCGAGAAGTTCAACAAGCGACTCATCGTAGAAAAAGCTACACAAGAGGCTTCAAAGAAAAAAGAGAAAGAAAGTATAGACCAATTCCAGTTGACAAGTGAAACCTGTATTAGCACATTATATCACTGTTTTAAGTAGCCACTGTAAATACAAACCATGCTTATGATGTAACATAGTGTTTCATTAATTCCCCCCGTATATCGTATAGGGGTTTAGATAGGGGTTTATACTATATATTACAAAGCATATTGCTGGAAAATTATGGGTAGATTCAGCACATAAAAATCTTTAAAGATCAACTATTAAAGTTAAAAAAGTTTTCAAAAAAATTATTTTTTTGTTGGCCTGTGTTATTGGAGTATAATGGTTTACTCTAATTATGGTAGCTTTTTGATAAAGAGATAGTATATTTGGTAATGAATGATTCTGATTCCGTTTTTTAAGTCGGATAGTTCGTTATTTCGATTTATAACTACTTTATTTAATGTGAAATAACAGTACAAGTCGAGAAATACAACATTAAATTGGTTTTCTTCTCACATTCATTATTCCTTTTGCTCCTCAACAAAAATATTGAGAGACTATTCTTACCTACTGATTTGCAGCCATTTTGTATCCTTTCTGAATATTAATTTTATTTTTAAATAAATAAGTATGTTGTAAAAAAAAATGTAGATTGGAAAATTTACCGTTAAATCATTTAAAATTGAGTTACGACCCAGCCCTGATAATTTGAGATCGATATGGATAAATTGGCTACCTGACCTTTCCTTTAGGGTGTGATGAAGACCGTTCCACCTCTTAATTTACAGCCTATTTTCCTACAAATGCTATGGTATTATCTATTTCTGAACCCAACCATGGTTGTAGTTTAGGTTTTATGGGGATTTCATGATTATTATTAGGTAGTTTTATAACTAGTTGATCCAAGTGTTCCAAACTCCAATAAATGTTTTTTTAATATATCAGTTCCGCAGGTTCCGCTTCGAGTTCTGTCAGAAGTTTTAACGTTTCTGCGGTTTCCTTTTTAATATTCTCCAAAAATACATATAATCGTGAGCTTGGTATCTGTTCCGCAGGTTGTCGCTTCGAGATGAGTTAGAACAAGTTTTAATTTTTTATTCGTTTCATGAGGTTTAGTATGGAAAATAGAATGTAATTTTGGTTAATCCGAAGATTTTAGTAATCATATCAACAAGAAATAAAAGTTTCAACTTGCATTTAGAAATAAGGATGATGTATTAAGACCATGTAAAAATTCTAACGAAAAGGCCTTAAGTCTCCAAACTAAAACAGAAATTGGACTTATCTGTCCAATATTTCGCATATTCAGGCATCCTCAGATTAGAAAGAGAATAACAGCAAAACAAAACATGAATAATGCACCCAAGAAACATCCCACCACCTCATCGGCTCAAATGCAACGAATGAATCATAAGGAAGGTACTCGACCTCGGCGGATAAAAGATAGATAAAAACAGCTGATAAATACTTCAGAATTTGAATATTCAAGTTACACTCACTAAACTTCGAAAAGCACAACAGGAAAAAATAAATAATAGTAAACAACACAAAAACATAATACAAAAGAACATATGACAAAATGAATGTAAAAATGCAAGGAAAAAAAAAGAAGAACATTATCAAGAAACCAGTGCTTATATAGGCTATTATTATAGGCTTATGGATATTCCAAAAAAATAGCCATTTTGCGAAGACCTGCGTAACTGATACCCACATTTCTCATTTATTAAAAATGAAGCGAATGAAAAGTTAAAACATTTTGCCTCTTAACTTGAAGCGATAACCTGCGGAATTGATACCCACATTTCTCATAACTACACACTTTTTTCATATTAAAAGTTATGATTATTTTTATTTTCGAGAATATTTAAAGGGAAACGAATGAAAAGATAAAACTTTTTGTGACAGCTTGAAGCGACAATCAGCGGAACTGATACCTTTTTTGTTTCTTTTTTTTTTTATCAGACCGGTATAGATTTCTGTTGTAATTATAGCAGTATTTACCCAAATCTTTCTATGAAAAATTTTACTAATACAAATGTTAAAAGATTTATGTAAAGATTTATTTTTAATTTATTTTTTTATTCTTAAACATTGATAATGTAGATTTTACATATTTTCCAGTCACATATAGTTTCTTTGAAGTAATCTGCACAGTGTAATATTCTTGGTAGATTATCACTTAGAATTTCAATCCACTTATTTACATCAAGCTCATTAAGTACTTTTAAATGTCTTAATGATTTCAAAAACGTTGATTTTATAAGAACTTTTTATTACGATTGTTTTGTTTCCCAATAATATCCAACTGGGTTATATTTTGCATTATCTCCGTATGTTTTTTGCCACATTTTCCACATGTCTGATATGGGACATTACTGTATTTTCTACAGACGTATTCCTTTGAATCTCTGAGAAAAACTTCATTTGTAAGGTTCCTTCGATTTTTTTTTTCAGATCTCTGACATTTGTTTATACGGACGAATGATTTTAATCTGAGCAACTAGCTTACATACTCGTTTATATGCAAGATCAATTGACATCTAACCACTATTTACAATTACCTTTATTCATTTATTACCCCCCATACCAATGTACCCCGATACCAAGGCCGTAGCCAGGAAAACCTTTCGGGGGGTGGTCAGGTCAGGATCGAGGATTTTAATACCATTATTCATGATAATTTTTAAAATGTGGATAAATTTTTCTATATAAAATATTATTGGATGATGAATGATTTAAGTGCAATACGCAACAACAACAATACTTCAATTCTTGATTTTTGATACGATTGTTAATTGTTGTGAAGTTGTTGGAGATCATTTTCAAGCAAATATAAATATAAGTATGCTTGTTGCAATGCACAATGATGTAAAATGCGTTGGATCCTCTGTTGTGTGTGTTGTTTTTAATTTAATTTGCACTTTTTTAACCTTGTATTAATTTTTAGTACTAACGAAATTTCTGGATTTCGGGGAGGGTTTTGACCCATTAACCCCCCCTTGGCTACGGGCTTGCCCGATACCCAAACCCTACAATTATTAATCGGAAAAATATAACAATAATACACATTTTAGATTTATACTCATTCTATAACTTAATAGAACTATTAAACTAAACTGTTATATAACAATAAACCTCTCTCTTGGCAGGTAAGAGTCTGATTTATAAACAAATACAATTTTCGCTATTTCACTTCGATGTTTTCATCAAGCATTTTTTTAAAAACTGAACCAAATAAAATATTTTACAATAAAATAACTAATTCAAAAAGTATTAACCTCACCAACTTTAAATTTTTTTTTTATTGCATTAATCCACAGATCCCAATTTCTGCTCACAGTCTCCTTCTCCCTGCATTATCATGTTTTTCCATCTTATTGGTGGACTTCCTCTCCATCGCATGTGATCCATTCATATCCAATCAGTGAAAATTTTTGTCAATCTTCTTGAGTCAAGCTTAGCAACATGATCAGCCCACCTCACATTTAGTCTTAACCTGAATTCGCACTTATCAGTGATCAATAGTCAATAATCTGTAACTGATAATATTTCATCTTCTAGAAGTATTCTAGTGCTTCTTAACTTAGAGTTTTTGCAGACCATCTTTGATATCTATAAGAATGACTGGATATTTGGATATTTTTCAGTACCCCTGCCTTCAAATCTGCAGGTATTGGACTTTTAATTATTTTTTGCATCGTGAAATATTTTTTCCACTCAATGCTAATCTTCTTATTTACTACATATATGTTATTGTTAAATTCGAAGGATATCACCGTATAAATATAATGGTCGACAAAATTGACGGCTTGATTTTTGAATCTCGTTTCTGTTTTCTGACAATTGGACATCATCTTTGTTATTTCGGTGTTAATATGCAACACCACGAATTTGTATTGTTTGAGAAGGTTGTTAACCTTTTATTTGATCTCAGTTAATGATTTGTCAGTAATAATTAAAATGTCCACAAACCTCAGGTTTGATAATTTATATCCATTTACACACATGTCATTTTCATCCCAGTTTCATTCCCAAAACATGACTTATTGTACTGTGTAGTTGAATAAAGTCGTGGGCAGGGGACTGTCCTGTTTGACGTCTCTATAATTTATTGATTCCTTTCATAGTTATGACCTTACTGTTTTCATTAATATTTGTGTTGATTCCTTTATTTTGCAGTGCGTTCCAATATTGATCATGAAAGGCGAAATGGAATTATTTACTAAAATCAATAATGACTTCGTAAAGGAAACAAAATACTTTTTGTTTTTATCGGAAATAGGATTTGTTCAACTTGTGGAAAAATAAGGTCTGAAGCTGGAATTTCCTTACGAATGATTTTCATGATTTTAATTGGTATTAATATAGTTGCAAGTATTTTTTGGATTGAAGAGAAAATAGTAATTGGTTGGCAATGTCTTTTGGGTATCCTATTTTATATAAGAAGATTATTTTCTGCTACACCACTGTTCAGACACAACGCCTTCCTTCCTGTTTCTTCCTTTCGAACAAGAGCTTGAGTGGTTTAACGAGACAGTTCTTCCTTAGACTAAGGACATCGTTAGTGATTTCTTCTGGGTCAGATCCTTTTCCTTTCTTTTATTTACAGAGTACTATTGCTACCTCCTCATCATGGACATTTACCTTCAAACTGTTCCAGAACACATTGTCCTAGCTCATAGCACTGCCTCTGAGATGTATAATAGTATATTATAAAGATTCAAAGAATTTTTATTTCTTCTAGATGCTTACTTTTCCTGTATTTGTATTAAGTTGATGAATTTATTTTATTTTAAGTTCTGAAAATAGCACTTTACCTTTATTAATGTGGCTTGTAAATCTAGTGGTTGTAATATTTCACGAATTATTTGTTTCATATGCTCCAGCCTTATTGATTTTTTTATTTCACAATAGCCAGCTGGTTCTTCCTGTCTCTAATGTTTAAATTTTATTTAATTTTTTTTTCTAATTGGTCATTTATATTGCGGTATGAGAAATAATGTAGCTCTTCTGTTTCACTTTTAGGTTGGCATTCCTCTTGTTTGTGTTTAATTTAAAGAATCTACTAAGTCGTAATGTTGATAGTCTTTTTTTGGAGGTCATTAATCACTAATAAATTTTCTTGAGTATTTCTAAATTGACTATCCTTACCTACATTTTCTTTTAATATTTTATTTCTTAAAAAGAACATTATCGGTGCTCATTTGGCTCATCGCTATAGTAAGAATAAAATAAATAAAAATAATTAAAATCATTTTTTCTTCAAATGCATTTTCCCTATTCTTGGGATGAAATGGATTCGATTCTTAATAGACTTTTTCTATCCATAAAATCTATATATTAAACCTATCTATATACTAAAAATAATGTATTCGACTGATAGAGCACCAATTTGTCATGCCGAAAATTCCGGTTCAAATCCCGCTCTTGGCAAGACTTTATTTACTCTGTTAGCACCCGGATGGATCATATGGGATCTAGGACCCTTTTGGGCTCACCCAGCCTCTATATCCTATGAAATAGGATGAAAATCAGGCGGTTGAGCGTGATCTAGGACACGAAGAAATGAAGATTAATTGGCGCTTTCCTGGTAACTGAGACAATAGGACGTTTTGCAATTTTTTTAATGAAATTTTAGGATTGACGTAATTCTATTGATCTTCCATAATGCTTCAGGTGAGCTTTTAGAAATAATTATTTTTCTAGAGGCCTATAGACGGCCTGTTTATCGATCGGATATTTTCCTATTGAAAAGAATCCATACGATGCCACTTGAAGGCGACTATTAAAGCTGCTATTCATTGAGGCCTAGGCTATCAGATTCAATTATTAGATACATTTGAAAGATAAGGAGAACAATCCTCCATGCCCGTAAGCAGCTCTTATCGGCGATCCGAGCTCCTTCCTCTGTCTCCAAGCACCCTCCTTCCATTATTCCAACTACTTTGTCTGTATCGTTATATAACTTGGCCGTGGCTTAAAATTGTATATATTATTTAAAGACATAATAGGAAAAACTCTGCCCAAAAAGCCTTAAGTATGTAACCTAAAACCAGAAACAAATACCAATCAAGCATCATCAGGACAGAAAGGGAATAACAGCAAAGGAGAAAGAAAAGAATCAATTAAAGAGCATCCTAACCTCAAGACACTGACCAGAAGAAACTCTAAGGCCCAAATGCTACTGAATCATAAGGAAGGTCCCGGACCCCGACTGGAAAATATTTGATAAAAACATCTGATAAATACTTAATTGAAAATGCAACAAATGTATCAAAAAGCCTTAACATATTTTTTTTAATTTCTTGAAATTTACAACTATAATAATATTACAATAAGTAAATCTGCTAATATGTACAATATGACATGAAAAACACTTGTGGAGGAACTACCCATCGGTAGCACTCCAATAAAGTTCTATAGTTGATGGTCTCGAGGCCATCTTCTTTTGAGACGCCTCGGAGGGTTATCAGGAATAGTATGGGAAGCAAGTTGAGAGAATAGTGGATTCGAGTGTGTATGGAACTTGTCATGGAAGGTAAGGTATCTAGTTTGGGCCATAATCAGTAACATATGGGATATTAAGATCATGCTGGATGAGTTTGTTTGTGACATAATAAGGAGCATTGAGGATTTTACGAAGGATTTTGGATTGCAAGGATTAGATACGAGATGAATTGGATGGTTTAGTAGAGCCCCAAAGCTCAACTCCGTATGTCCAAATAGGCCTGATAACTGTCATGTAAATGAGTCTTTTGTAATTAATTGGGAGCTTAGAGCGTTTGTCCAGTAAATGTTGAAGTAGGCGAAAACGACGAGCAGTTTCTTGTCTTTTCAGTCTTCCTTAATATCTAAAATAAAAACAGGAAACAAAAACACCTGTTAATATTCGCCCGATCAGGCATCATCGTGACAGATAGACTAACAGCAAAAGAGAAAGAAAATAAAAAATAATGAAATAAAGCACATCCTAACCTCAAAATGTAGAAAGACTCTAACTAGAGGAAACATTCCACCACCTCAAAGGCACAAATTTAACTACTCTAACTGTCAAGATGATGCCTTAATGGCGAAATTTTGACAGGTGTTTTTTTTCCTGTTTTATTTTAGAGACTTCCAGCAAAGCTTTTTGGCTGGATTTTTACACTAATGTTATAACATATATTTTATGACTCTTTTGATATTTTGGTCTTCTATTTTATTTGTATATTCGTACATAAATACTTTATTTAGTTATAACAAAAGTAAATGGTCTCTGAACTGATGACTTGTAAAGTCTTAGGCACTTGTGTCTTCTTTTATAACCTGAAGAATGTTTCTTTTAAAGCAACACTGTGCTATCGCGTGCCAAGACTACATTGCTCAGAAGGTTAGAGTTTCCTTTGCTGATGGAACAGCGTATTGTTTAGTCTAAGTAGCCTCTCATAAGAGAGAAGGCATTTTTTTATGTTTCAATTATTGTGAAACACAGTGTTCATCAAACTACAGTTGTTTCTTTTTATGACTGAACTGGTTTCATTGTACTATAAAACGCCTTAATGTCGATAAATATTGCTAACATTATAGACTTATAACTACGCAATTACCTGGACTTTATAGAGGGTATGACTCCATCACCTGCAATATATTAAAATAATTAAAATAGATTAAAAATTAATGTTTTATTTTTAAATTTCAATTGATTTGTTGTATTATAACATTTATCCAATGTATCCTAATCAAACGAAAATATTATTCGCTGTTTAGAATCCTCAATGTGTACTATAAATATTTAGCCAAAATACGGGATAGTTAGTTGATATATTTCTATAAACCACGTAAATTCCAGACCTTTCAACAATAAGCAATTTCTTCATCTTTCATTACAAAGCCTCTGAGTGTTAACTCTTTGAAAAAATTACAATAAATTAGTATATATAGTAAACGAGTGAGGATATTCTAGAGTAAAGTCCGATTCCGCCATTATGGACTCAGGGTGTTTTCAAGGAGATAAGACGGGAAAGTTGGTTAGTATGACGTCGCAATTTAGCATTCACGTTCACTGGACCATATTATTATAATCATCCAGTTAAATTTATAGCATAAAGTACTCAGCATGAATAAATGTTAAGACAAAATTTAATTCATAATTTAAAATCATTACCTTTCAAAAGGTACAGTAATGATTTTAAGTAACAAGTTTTTTCGTTCTCAAATAACTTATCTGTCCTTGAAACAATGTTTTTGTTATATTACATAATACAACAAATAAATATAATGAATGATATATAGAACTGAATAATAGAAAATAATTTTATTCTGGGACCAGGTCCGTTAAGAATAACAGAAGTGTGCAAAATTTAATAAATGTATAATTCACCAAACGGCTACATTTTAAGAATTTTACAATATTTAATTAATAACATGAAAATAAACATAAACTAAAACGTATGTTTTCGTAGGGAAAAAACAGCATACAAATTTAAAATAAAAATAATTAAGCTGAGAGTGAAAAAATGAATAAAAGCAACTAATAATACAAAGTATATAAAGTTTTATTCCTTGAATTTGACAATTTACAATTTTGTAACAATTACTTAATACATGTTGATCTAAAACAATTTACACTGTAAGTTGAACTAACAAAATAAATAAAAGCTGTAATATATTTATAACAGTAGGAAAAAGAAAAAAAAACCTATACAAAATAAAAAAATAAAATAATATATATATGAAAAAAAATAATATCGTTATGATTGAAAACTATTTACAGTAATTCATCTATCACTTCTCATGAATATGAGCTATTAATTATTTCTGATTAGAAAGCATCTGCTTGGGTATTTAAAAGATGTAGGAAAAGGTTGAATTTGAATTTGGATAAGGAAGATGCATGACGGATATCAGGTGGGAGTGAGTTCCAAAGTGTGGTGGAAGGAATCTTAACGCTTGGGAAGAAAGGAACGTTGATATGTTTTGGTTCTCTGGGAACGGGTATAAATGTCAGAAAGGCGAGATCTTGTCCTCAGGGATTGGATAGAAAATTGAAAATTTAGGTAACTACAGATATAAGATGGCTGTTGTGAGATGTTAGTATAAGATGTAGTGAAGATGTAGGTATAAGAAAGAACCTAGGAAATAGAATCAACGGATGGAGAGGAAGAGTCACTTTAACTCATCATAAAGGTGGGACACATGAGACTTTCTCGGATATCGAAGTGAGCAGTTCATAATTCGCCTCAATCTATTCTCGAGCATGTTCTATATATAATTTCCAGTAAGTAAATAGAAATAATTAAACTTCCCATTATTATTACTCAAATAGCTGATTCGAGTTAAAAGTTCTCGAGGCCATCTTCTTTTGAGCCACCTCACAGGATTATTGGGAATTTCAGTCGAACCTTGATAAGTGGTACCTGCATAAGTGGAATACCTCTAAAAGTGGTACAAAACTTAATGTTGAAGTTTTCACCTGTATAAGTGGAGTAAAACAATTTTCATTTTACCTCTATAAGTTGTAACCTTTTTTACAACATGCTAAGAAAACGTGAAGGAATAGATGGGTTTGTTTTATTTTGATTGGTACCTAAAGTGTAAAAATTAAGCACATTTCTACTCCACTCTAACCTATTGTAGCAACTTTCTAATCTCCCCCCCTTTCATATTTTTATGTATATATGATTTTTTAAGTGTGTACTACTTTTTTTACATTTATGAAAATTACAAATTGTTTGAAAACCTATTTTAGTGGTACATGCAAACTAATTGACCTGGATAAGTGAAAGTTTGTTTACGTGGAATACCTCTTTAAGTGGAGTGTATTGAAATTAAATCCTTTCACCAAGAGATTCCACTTCTCCACGTTCGACTGTATTAATAAAAGGTTATTGGCTATCTATTTTTTATTAATTTTTAAAAAAAACAACCTTAATTCTATATTAAATAAATAAGAAATGAGAAGGAATTGATAAATGCTTAAATAAAAGAATAATATAAACTGTGGAAAAATGAATAGGGGTACCACTAATTTTATTGTATTTACTTTGCCTATCATTGTAATATTATTTTTATCATAAAAATCATTAATATTTCTTGGCAATTATATTGCATTAAATCTTACTGTAGTTATTAAATATATAATAATATAAATGCTAGGTAAAGTATGTACTACAAAATTAGCTATATCCCTATTTATTTTATTTTTGCGCAGTGTATATAAAAAGAACATCACTGGCAACGCATCAATTTTTTTTTAATTTAAATTTAATTATGAAATAATTTTAAACATAGAGATATAAATAGATGCATTTCCTTTAAAGGTTAAGGGTTATCATAACAATAACACGGGCACACTCCGTCGCTTTCTCTTAGCACCTCATCTTTATTCATGGTTGCTGTTTCGCCCCTAAGGGTCGCGCATGTTATAGAACCTTCCTCAATAAACGGCCAACCTAACAAAAAAATAATATTTCAAATCAGACTAGTAGTTCCAGTAGAATTCGCGCGTTCAAACATACAATCTTTAATTTTATATTAGATATAGATTTGTTTTCTTAAATTTATGTTAATATTCTTGTAAACATAATTATAAATTTGAGGCAGAATTGAAAAGTTATTCTTCCATTAAGTACTCTTGACAAACCTACTTCGATTGGATGGAAAATACATGAAAAGTAAAATATTTAACTCATGTTTTGTATTTTGCATGGTTTCTCTTTCTCATATATTATTTATTATTTTAACCTAAAAAAACATGAACTTGGTGTCCATAAACGTGAACACTACACAGTAATATGCATTCGCCATTATCAGGATAATGGTTATAGGTATTTTACCTAAACGGCTGAAAATCGCTTTAAAGATAATGTATCAAACTAGATATTGTGATTCTTTGTTAATGATAGTATATCATTAGGGTGATTAATCGAGATATTTATTAAGGCCTTGCTTAGCAACGAACAGTTAAACGCTTTACGTCACTCTGCATCCGAAATACAATTACTTATACGGAGAGCTATGAAGTAGTATTTCAAGAACGACTGTCCCTTGATTATCATTATCCTAGTCTCTAGTGTATGCAGATCAAAGACAACACTTGTCCAATATTTACATAGCAACGACCTGAAGTAAATTTGCTTCAATTGTATTTGTAACAAGGAAGTTTCATCAATGCTCCCGTCCTGTCAGCAATGTAAACTTCCTTGTCCTTCCCTCTTCTTTTACATGTACAATATATATATATATATATATATATATATATATATGTAAAATAATTTGTGAGCATTGGAGTGATAATGTAGGCTTTGGTGTAACCTACCGCTGATAGTGAAGCATAACTAATGTAGCACATGTTTTATTAAGATTGAGTCTTTTATATTTTTATATGATTTTAACTTCATTTAATTCTGATATTCTAATGAAATATCATCAATTCAGTTTATTCAGGTATTATTATTTTTCTAATTGTATTTCTAGTTTAATTTTTGTTATTTAATTATTGTTACTGATTTTTTGTTTTGTTTAATACAATTTCAGACATTGGACTGTTTAAACTTTGATTACCTTTTATATATAGAATACAGAATTACATATATATATATATACTAGCTCTAAGTTAGGGATAGAGAAGGTAGCAGGTAGGAGATTATATAGTCTATAGTATGTAAGAGAGTAGTGGCTAAGTTAGATGTTTTCAATAGTCAATAAGTTCTAATGATAGTCAATAAGTCACCTAGTTAGTTCAATATGTCTCTTGTACAAGATATTTCAGAATTGCAGGGCACTATTTTAGGTATGTGTTCTCTAACACAAAATAATCAAAAAAGTTCATATTAACATCTCAAACTCATTTATTAAATAGATATCAAGGGTTAAAGATTTATTATGTATCTACTACATTAAGACTGACTGTAAGTTTAGTTTGTTTAATACTATTACAGGTTTTACAGATATCGTGAAAAATTTCCTAACCGAAGAATACCAAATCGTAAAACGTTTGAGGCCATTGAAAGACGCCTTAGGGATAATGGCACGCTAAAACCTGTACGAGTAAACGCCGGTCGACAAATATTTCGACGAACAGCAAACGTTGAAGGATAAATACTCGTTACTGTTCAGTTATCTCCTACTACTAGTACTAGAAGATTGTCATGTTTCCTCTACCAGCGTATGGCTAACATTACGCGAACAACAATTATATCCATTTTACGTATTGAGTAGGCAAGATTTATTACCACAAGATTATAACAAGCGCAGAAATTTCTCCCAGTGTTTAATTCGACAATGCACACGAGATCCTAACTTCCTGAACTGCATTTTGGTTACTGATGAATCTTGCTTTACAGGAAATGGGATTCTTAATTTTCAAAATACCCATACTTGGGCTGAAGAAAACCCCTGTTTGTTTGTTCATTTAACGTCACTTTGTGCTGTTATGGCTAATCGGACGATTCTACTGTGGAAGCTCTAAATTTTGCCTATCTAAGTTTAATCATTTTTAACGAGTACCTGACATCGTACAGGCTTGATACCTCCATTTAACGTTCCTTCCGAAGGACGGCGTAAGTAAGGATTTATTACTCCCTTAAAAAAATCCTAGGGCCACCTGCCGGGCTACGAACCCGCGATCTTGAAAGAAAACCCTCATACGACTGCTGTTGAACATTACCAACATACCTTTTCTTTAAATCTCTGGTGTGGCCTTCTAGGTGACATCACCGGGCCCTTCTTTTTGCCACCTAGGCTGTCAGGTATATCTTACTTGCATGTTTTCAAAATAATCTTCATGAAATCCTAGAAGATATTCCGCTAGGTATTAGGCAACGTCTGTGGTTTATGCATGACGGTGCTCCAGCTTACATTTCTCATAGTGTCACTGATTATTTAAATGCAACTTATGGAGACCGTTGGGTTGGTCGAAACGGACCTGTCAAATGGCTACCACGATCTCCGGATTTAACGCCATTAGATTATTTTGTGTGGGGCTGAATGAAGTCTATGGTTTATTCTGCGGAAATTAGCACCCAAGAAGAGCTATGAAATCGGATCGTGGAAGCCGCAGTAACTATCAAGCACCATTCTGATGCTATACGAAGTGCCAGAAAAGCATGGATTCGCCGTGCTGAATATTGCATTCAACAAAACGGAGGCCCCTTTGAACAGTTACTCTAAATGTTGTAATAATAATACATAAATAGTAATAATAAATAGTAAATTTTTAATGTAAGGATAGAGATAGTTGGGGGTGCAGCCAATTGAAACACCAAATAAGTGCATACTCATTTATTGTGTGTTGACGTTTCGACTTACTTTGTAGGTCATCCTCAGGGCTGTGAGAGAAAACAGACAAAACAAAATAACTATAAAATTACATTTCAGTACCAAGAAAATAATAATATAATAATGTAGAGTAACAGAAAAGTTGAATGAAATAGTGAAAGAATTGTATTATATTATCCAAGAATAAATGTACAGAAAGGTGATAATGCAAATAAAATACAAAGAGAAAAAAAAATGGTAAACAGAAAGTTACAAAATGAAAAAAATAGACATAACAAGGTGAGATATACAAGTATGTAAAACCTAGTTTAAAAACAGATAAAATACAACATGTATAATAATAGACTGCTAGAGACTTATCATAAGAAAACTGAAAGAAATTTGTAACAAAATTACATAACTGTTTTTTCTCACAGCCCTGAAGAAGACCTACAAAGTAGGTCGAAACTTCGGCACACAATTACTGAGTATGCTTATTTGGTGTTTCAATTGACTGCACCCCCACTATCTCTATCCTTGCATTTGAAGTTCCAGTCAACTAATTTCTTCTCTAACGGTAAATCTTTAACCTTTGATATCTGTTTAATAAATGATTTTGAGATATATGTTAATATGTACATTTTTTTTTTGTTTATTTTGTGTTAGAGAACACATACCTAAAATAGTGCTCGCAATTCCGAAACATCCTGTATATCCATATTATATCTGTTAAAAATCTCAATAAAATCTATACATTTCTTACTAGTCGTTCGTCGTTTGTTTACTCAATAAACCAATCTACAACTTAGATAGGCAGCATATCATTACTTGTTTCAAAGAATACTCTTGAATTCAGTAAACGTAAGTTTTTATTTGGTGGTTTTTCTTTACCATTGGTGTAGCTCTTCTATCATCAGATCATCAATGCTTCCGTGTTGTCAGCAATGTAAACTTCCTTGACCTATTCTTTTACATGTATAAATACTAGCTCTAAGATTCAGATTGTAGATAAGGTTGTAGACAGAAGAGCAGAGATGAGATGTAGTAGATAGTTAACAGTATGTAAGAGAGTAGTGACTAAGTTTGATGTAGTCCATAATCAATAAGTTATAATAAAAGTCAATAGTCAATAAGTCTGTGTATATCCATATAATAGCGTTTAATAACTCAATAAGATCTATATATTTCCTACTAGTCGTTCACCGTTTGTTAACTCAAGTTGTTTGTTAACTAAATTGTTGATTGGTCTATCAATCAACAACTTAGATATGCAGCATATCATTGTTGTTGTTCAAAGAATACTCTTGAATTAAGTAAACTAGTTCCGTATTAGCGAAGGAAAAGTATGAGAATGATGTGCTATGTGATAACGTTTTATTTGGTGTACCTTTCTTGACCATTGGTGTGAGATAACGCTTTGTTTTGGAATCTTCCGATACCATCTTATTAACATCGGTTTGATAGAAAAACAATAAAGTGGCACTGATGACCTAGATTATCTCTAAAAACAAAAAAGTAACTAGCAATCAAGCAGCACATACCTCTTGTCCGTGACATGTACCGTGTTATAAAAAGTGGGACGTTAAAGGAACAGGCTCGGATAGACTTGGCCATGACACTACAAAGGCGATCCCGTCACGTAGATAACTCAAATAACTTCAACATCGTCCGTCACTTGTAAACCATTCTTTACAGAAAATTCAACGCATCCCATCACTTATATGTGGTTTAATGGACACACAATTGTAATTACAACGTGAGCATTGACAATCAATCATAACATGTCCACCCACAGCCAGGGCGACCCCTAGATCTGTTCCTGATCCGTTGAATAACTCTTAATCACTCGTCTGACGGGACGAGGGAGATGTTCCTCCCCGGTTAGCTCATTAACAAACACCACTAACTAGCCCTTGTGATGTAGATGCAGAGGATGGAAGATGGAGCAGTGGAGCAGATGCTATCGGGAGGAAGAGGTACGGCGGATAGATATGAGTTACCAATAATTCGAAAGCAATTAGCCCTGACAGAACAATGGCCAATTTCCTAAGGCGTGGCTCATACATTAGCCGCTCTAATTCTGAGTTGGTCCCTCCCCCTCACTCTCCATTGTCATTTCGTTTCCTCGGTGAGCCTTAAGACTGCGCTGGTGTCTCCTCATTCCCTCTTCAATGAGGTTACCAGTGACACGTTTGGAGTTGGGTTGGTTAGTTGTTAGTTGAATTTGAGAACTGACTGGAGTAAGCACAAAGTGTGATTCTTATTCTACAGTTTGCAACCTTTGTGGTAGGGGAAGTTACAGGAACGTCAAGTGAGACCCGTGATCCTAGAATAGAGACAGCCACACCTGATATTATTTCTTGTTACGACTTGAACGCCTTACACACTAAACACAAGACTTTCCTTAAGAATTAGTCAATACATATTTTTTTTTTTAGAATAGAATAATTTATTGATATCAATTTTACTTATTGATAATACAACTGTAATTATATTACATCAAGTAAATCTGCTGTATGAACAAAGGACATGAAAAAAAACACACTTGTGGAGAAACTATCCATTGATAGCACTCCAATAAAGTTCTATAGTACAAGGTCTCGAGGCCATCTTCTTTTCAGACGCCTCGGAGTGTTATCAGGAATAGTATGGGAAGCAAGTTGAGAGACTAGCGGCTTCAATTGTGTATGGAGCTTGTTATGGAAGGATAGGTATCTAGTTTGGGCCAAATCAGCAACAAATGGGATATTAAGATCATGATGAGTTTATTTGTGACATAATAAGGAGCATTATAGAGGATTTTAAGAAGGATTTTGGATTGTAAGGATTGGATACGAGATGAATTGGATGGTTTAGTAGAACCCCAAAGCTCAACTCCGTATGTCCAAATAGGTCTGATAACTGCCATGTAAATGTGTCTTTTGTAATTAATTGGGAGCTCTGAACGTCTCTCCAGTAAATGTTGAAGTAGGCGATAACGTCGAGCAGTTTCTTGTCTTTTCGGTCTTGTGTGAGAATACATATCTTTTAAATTTGTTTTTAAAAAAATATAAATTTAACGAAATAAACACCATATTTTATCGGCTTGAAAATATACATCAATAATACAAAGTGTCAGTTTATTTGAGAATGACTAACACAATGGGCTGATATTTGTAATGAATAGGCTGATATTTGTAAAGGAACTGTAAATCAATTCAGATTCTAATACCAGAAGAAGTACATATTGTCTAGTTTATTGTTGTTGTTTTTTACTAATTTATAGGAAAGAAATAATGGGGGGGGGCACCCCCGATACAGATATGATCGTGACATTGAAATGACTTAACGTGACGATACTTTAAATAACTCTACTACAATAATGGCACCTAACGGATTGAGTACCCAAAGGGCTACATACCCTCAATACTTGTCGTGTCCTCATATAAGTGATATTTCAACTTCGATGTTCTCGCACAATAAAAAGATGTAGTTCTATAAGACCAAACATTGGATCTAATTGAGTTAACAGTTAAGATAGAAGAACAAAAGCTCAGATGAGCATAAACTACTTGTCTTGTTAAAACATGAACTTTAGTTGTTTACCTGGTACATTTATAACATATAATATTTATTTAATTAAATTCATATTTTAGTAACATATCTTGTTGGGCTTTATTGAACGTTTAATTATTATCAATTTATTTAATTTTTTATCAACTTTTTTTTATTTAACCTTTCCCAGCAGTTGTCCTGTGGCCTTTCTAATTATTCAGTAATTGCATTTGGGCAATGGCGGCGTATCGTTTTATTTCTAAGGTTGGTGTGTTGCTGCATTTTGTTATTTACTTCGGTATTGTTCTGTTTCCATCTTTAAGAGTTTTCTTGTTTTATTTATTTAATTGCATTATTTTATATTTCATTTAAGCATTTAAAACTCCAAAAAAAAGAATAATTCCACTAAATTGGGAGATTAGCCAATGGGCTATATCCCACACCCGAGATTTTCCACGTGAAAGAGGAGCGACTTGTTGGGCTAGCTCAGTTATTGCACAACAAGGTGATTTTAGTGGGTTGGAGTCCCACACTATCTGAGGACTTTTTGGCCTAAGGTGTCCATTGAGATTTCCACCTTGTATAAAAAAAAAAAAATTAAGCATTTGAGTACCTGGGGACCGTTCTTTGATCGAGAATTTTGTCATTTAGTAGTTCAAGTGGATACAAAAATTATTACTAATGTTAGTAGTAGTCATTGTGAAATCATATATTTAACAGATTTTTTACTACTTCTCAATGTTTACATGGAAGCTCAACAGAACACATTTATAAGATAATTGTTTCTTTAAATTGATATTTGTTATTCTTTTCGATATATTTTTAACATTAAAAAAGATTTATGGCATAATCCTTAAGGAATGGCTTAAGTTTAGTTGATAAGACGTTCAGGTTCGATCGCGACAGATAGTTATGTAGTGTGACTCAGGGCTTAAGAGTCCTATCTGAAACACTATAAAGTTGGTATCTGATCGTTCGATGGCTTGAGGGAATAGTAGTCGGTACCCCAAGTTCATGTATTGTAATGTTTGGGATATAGTTTATTTATATGAAAAAGGAAGCGGAGTGGTTCAGTAGTAGAGCGCTGAGTTGCCGTGCTGAAGATCCCGGGTTCAAATCCGGCTGTGTCAAATAATGTATTTAATTTGCTAACATCCGGGGATGGATCCTTCGGGATCTGGAGTCCCTCCTGGGCCTTACCAAGCCTCTATAAAGTTGAAACATAAAATAGGAGGGAAACCTGGGGGTTCTACTTAATCTCGGAAAAATCACCTCCCTGATAATACCTAGAAACAGTTTCTACCACATACTGAACCCAACAATATTATTCAAACACTGTGTATCATCTAGCATTTATAGTCATATTGGAAATGCATAGACACCCAGCAATTAGCCAATACTATCAATGAATACCAAATTAGGAAGGTGAAGAATGAATTACTACAAAACAAAATTCAATATTATCAAATTGAACGAGAGCCAAATTTTGCAAGTTCAGTTTTAAACATCACATGTTTGAATAATAATGAAATAATTAACAAATAATGAAGTTTCGAACTTTCGAAAGTTGTTAACTTGATCCAGGTTGCCCACCAGATAAGACTTGGATACGGGAACAACAAGATATAATTGGGATGAGTAAGACGTGAAGATAAGGAGAAAGCTATTGGGCTGATTGTTTATATAGTAAATAGGAGGAGAGCTATATAATTGAAGCTTATAGTTGATATAATCGTGGACCGTTTGGACCACCACGAAGCTAATGATCATTTAAAGAATTTCTCTTGATCGGCTGCTGATGTTACTGAAATGTCAAAGGTGGAAAGCGGTCGTTCGCTGGAACAGGGAGATGTAGATCATCAAGACTGTTGTTTAGGTTTTCTGTATTTAGGGTCATTAGGATCTGCATTTCATAGATTTGGTTGGTATGTCAGCATTAAGAATAAATGTGGAGATGGCTTCAATAAAAGTAGGATGCCATGCTGTACTATGCAGTCACAATGATCAGGAAATAGTGATTGAGATTATTGATTTCTATTAATATTATTAATTACTATTACTATTATTGATTGCCATAGATAGAGAGAGCGGAGTGACTCAGTGGTAGAGCGCTGAGTTGCCGTGCCGAAGGTCCCGGGTTAAAATCAGGTTGCCGGCAGATTTTATTTAATCTTTTAATAGCCGGGGATAGAATTATTTGGGGATCTGGGGCTCTACTGGGGCTCACCTAGCCTCTATAATGTTGATACCCAAAATAGAGATAAAAGTGGTACTATTTTTTATATATAGATATATGTATTTATTCTACGACTAAAAAGAAAATCATGAAGAAATTATTTTTTTTAGGAAATAAAAACAAGTAAGAGAAATAAAAACCATTTTGCAGTCATTGTTTATTCTCAATTTTTACTCTATTCGAGACGTTTCGACACTATGGTGTCATTTTCAATCTTTTTTTTCCTGCAACTTTTAAAAAATTCTTTAAAAAAAATTTTTTTTACATAGTCAATAAGTCTAAAAAAATTTTGTAAAAAAATAAATTAACAATAATTACATTACTATACATAATTTAACATAAAATGTCCAAAAATAACTGACTATAAGCATAGATACCTGGAAAGTCATATTTTTTAAAAATCCTTGGGGGATCATTTTTCCTCCATGGTCAATAAAATAATATTACACTAAAAGACCAAATCTTGATCTTTGAACTATTAGATCCTTTTTCAGTTCTATGAAACATTTAACTATAATATAATATACCAAAATATGTTTAAACAGCACATCAACAAAATAATATAAAGCAAAAACCAATTTTTCTCGAATAGAGTGAAAATTGAGAATAAACAATGACTGGAAAATGGTTTTTATTTCTCTTACCCTAAAAAAGAAGAATTAAATCCAGTTTTTAAAAAATTAACAAAATTTATAAGAAGAAGTTATTTTAATAAGCCTCATTGAAAAACACTGCATACGATATTAGGTTTAGAAAGCGGTTTTTGGTTGTACAAAGACATCCATTTCCTCGAATACTAGACTATTTCGACTTACGGAGTTGAGTGTAAGGGCTCCACTAAGCCGTCGATTTTCTCGCATATTCAATCCTTACAATCCAAGATCCTTCGTAAAATCCTAAATTTTCCCTTACTTTATTAACAATAAAGTCGTCCATTATGACCTTAATGTCCCATTTGTTGTTGATTTGGCTCGAACCCGATACAAATTTTTCTCATGAAAAATTCGCTCCCCCTCAAACTCACATGTTTCAAACCTAGCTACCTCTTCAATTCTCGATAATCCTCTGAGGCGTCTCAACAGAAGATGGCCTTGTGACCTTCTTAGTTGAAGTTTATATTTGAGTACTACCACCGGGTAGTTTCTCTACTTATTTCTATATCCATGTCACTGTGTATCATTCTTGCCATTTACTTGTTATATTGTTATAATACAGTAGTAAATTTCAATGAATAAATTAATAAAATAAAAAAGAGGTATACGCAAATAAAATTTATTTTCGGCATAACTTCGGCAGAACACTAGTCAACAGAATGATTGATATACATGGAAATTTTATAGTAAATTAATAAAACATTTCGTGCTTCATACGTTTCATTTTTTATGTTACTTAATTTCCAATTTTTCTAATAAATTTGTTTTGTTTTTTTTGACATATAACGAAGATATATATTAGTCAGAGAAAGTCAGGAAGAGAACTGGCAGCACGGATCTCCTGAGATATCGTCGTTGAATGTTTTAGTGGCGTCTTTGTTTTGGACCACAAAAGAGACACATCTCAGCCAGTCCCAAGCGAAAATTGCATTTTTGATAGCTTATTCGGATAGTTTATTTCCTGTCTCTAAGGGATGAGATGAGTGCCTAGTAGATATTTAAGGAACAATATTTTGAAGGAAACATTTCTGAATTTATATCTGATTTTTCAATCGAATTAAATTTATTAAACGATTTTAAATATGAATAAAATATAACTGTATTTTTCCAACAAAAACAATTCTGGGAGAATGGAAAATTTGACAGCAAAAGAACCAAAACAAATACCTTTGCCGATAAAACCCATGAAGGGCTTTGGGTTCAGTACATGGTAGAGACTGTGGTGTTTCTTGGACAACGGTTGTGCAGGGAGGTGATTTGTCCTTCATCTCTGCCACCAGATTTTCCTTCTATTTCCTTCTTTTCCTATTAATATTGTGTAAGGCTAGATTATAAAAGTATTTGTCTTATAGTTTTATATTAGTTTTATTTTTTTTTATAAAACAATCAACTGAAAACAACTGATAAACATACCTTATCTGAGAGAGAGAGAGGAGGGAGAAAGAGATAGATAGAGAGAGAGAGAGAGAGAGAGAGAGAGAGAGAGAGAGAGTGAGAGAGTGAGAGAGAGAGAGAGAGAGAGTGAGAGAGGGTGAGAAAGAGCGAGAGAATTCATATCCATTTGAAAAGGCCCTGTAATATTTCTGAATCTTCAAGACAGTTTCATCAGTCCTACTCGGTTTTCCTTAACAATAGAAGGAAAAAACGTTAAATCCCCATAACAAAAAAAATAGATTCATCTAAAATTTATTGAAATAATTTTAAACATAAAAATGCATTTGTTTTAATATAAGTTAGTCAAAGTGTTATAAGCACTGCAATAGAGACATTTGATTGCGTAAAGATTGGTATTTCTACTCTCTACTAGCAAAAAATTCAAATTCGTTGACAGATCAGGTTGAACACAGAATTATCCCTTTTTTCCAGGCATGAATATGTGTATTATTATTATTATTAGTAGTAGTAGTTGTTAATTAATATTCCTAATAATTATATATATATATATATATACACACACATGTATAATTATTATTATTAATTGAACAATATTTAACACTGGAACATGCCATCGGACCGTTATTTTGTGTTTTTTTTTAAGGGGTTTTTCTGTTTCCACTGTTCCAAACAAACCATTCCGATGACAAAAGACAACTCTTGAATCCACGGGTGAAAGGAATGAAATTAAAAACAAAAAAAAAAGGATACAAATATTTTACCTCAATTGTTTTAAGTCACACAGTGGTTTGAACTCTCTCTTCAATGAGCTTCACTGTGCAACGAAAACCCAGCAAGGATTGGAATTTAATATTGTTAGCTTCGTGTTTTCACGAGTTTCATAATTTAGTAGTTTTAAATATGAATTTAATCATTCATAATTATGAGGGATGATAATAATTTTTCCACTCTAAAGGGTCTACTAAGGTCCGACCATGTCCCAATGATAACAATTTTATTTATTGAACTATTTTTTCTAGATAAATAGTGAGTTAACCCTTATCCAACCCTTACTTTGGAAATTATAAAATTGTTCATTTAATTAAACAACAGTATGCAAATACAATATTATTCTAGAAATTAGTCTAGTCCTTATTTTGTACCCCCCCCCCTAGTGAATATTTTGCTTTCATAGACGATAAAAAAAACAACAAAGTTTATATGAAAAATGTCTAGATCTTATTTCAGTGTATTCTGTGAATTGAAATTACAGTTCTAAAATCGGAATAAGATGTAGCTCGTTTTCTAGATAAATAGTGAGTTAACCCTTATCCAACCCTTACTTTGGAAATTATAAAATTGTTCATTTAATTAAACAACAGTATGCAAATACAATATTATTCTAGAAATTAGTCTAGTCCTTATTTTGTACCCTCCCCCCCCTAGTGAATATTTTGCTTTCATAGACGATAAAAAAATCAACATAGTTTATATGAAAAATGTCTAGATCTTATTTCAGTGTATTCTGTGAATTGAAATTACAGTTCTAAAATCGGAATAAGATGTAGCTCGTTTTCTTTTTCGTTTTTTAATTTGATTCATTCCTTTTTTCCCAATTTATATTCTTAAACAGTGCTGAAATTTATGTGTAATTAAAGTGTAACAGCTTAAAGAAATCAGGTGGCTTTATGATGTGCCAATTTAAAAAAATATTTGTAATTTAACTGATCGAGCATGACAAATAGTCAACTATAATAGTCAACGCTATAAAATATTACAGCACTAAAAACCCATTTATTTAGTAGAGAGATACAATTATTATTATTTATAAACTCAATAGCGATAGAGATTAGACTGTATTGTGCCGAAATAGGAATTTATTTATTACCCATTACTATGTTTAAACAAGTAATGAAATTAATTATTAATTATGTTAGATTGTAGATGTTCTTCATAGTTTAATGTGTTTGATTAACAAATATACTATGAGAATATTTTGGAGTTATTAACTAATAACATAATGTATATAAGATGTGATTTCAATGTGTGGATGCACAATGGTATTTTGATTTCCAGCTGGAGGATATTATTTGAAGCTTGAAAATATTTTTTTTTAAAAATCAACTTTTTCTTTATCATAACACTGCCAGTACATAATATGTTTCGCAAAAAGCTATTGAAAATATCAATTTAATTAAATAATCTACAGTTGTTGCTGTATCTCGATTATGTATATTTGATGTAACGGCATGAAACATCTTTGTAATATAGAATATGATTATATTTTCAATTTTATGAGCAATTGGTTGAATAATTATGGATTATTTATTAATTAATTAAATGTTGTGTTGGTAGGATTGCACAGGAGGTAGGCTGGATATCCTAAGCGAGCAATGCTCCACCTTCAACAACCGTACCTTCGCAGGGAAGAGGTACACCTGGCTGCCGTTTCAACATCGTAAGTCTTCACTACTTCTTTTTCTAAACTTCTCTTCTTCTATTCTTCAAATGTACCATCTCATAGTAGTTTCCATATAATTGCGAACAACTTGGTGCTTTATGGGTTATGCATAACTGGAAATGTGTAAACACATTCACTACATAAAAAGCCATTGTACAAAACTAGAAAGGGTCATCTGTGGTTTAGTGGTTAGCATTGCAGCCTACTAAGCCCAAGGTCGCGGGTTCGCAGCCTGGTGCTTTAAGATTTTTTAAAGAGAGTAAAAATCTTCAGTTATGCCCTACTACGGCCGTGAAATTGTGACCCTGATGTGAGGATCTCTTTAAAGATCCCTATCCTGATTATACCTGAATAAGCAAAGTCAAGGAGAGCGGAGTGGATCAGTGGTAGATTGCTGAGTTGCCATGCCGAAGGACCTGAGTTCAAATCCCGCTCGTTAGTAGACTTTAATTCAACCCGCTAGAGATGGATCCTATGGGATCTATATTAGTACCCTTCTGGGGTTCACCCAGCCTCTATAAAGTGAGAAACCAAAATAATGGGGCAATTAGGCATTTCAGTGCGATCTTGGTCAAATTACCTCTCTGCACAACAGCTGTCGAAGAAACATTACAGTCTCTACTATATACTGAACCCCAGACACTTCACGGGTTTTAGTGTACTGGTTAAAAACTAAATAAAGCTGATTAGCCGTAGCGGTACAAAATGAAAAAAAAAAGAAAATCAAAAGATAATGTACTCAAGTCTTTAACACACACACACACAGACACACACATATATAGAAATATATATATATATATATATATATATATATATATATATATATGTGTGTATGTTTAAAATTTTAAATAATAGTTTTATATTATTTTATGCTTTAAATGATTACTATTTTTTTTTTATCTGGTTTATATTCCAATTGTTTCTTTTTATATATTATTATTTTATTTTATTATATATTTTTCTCTACTTGTCTTTATCTATACCATTATGTATCATCCCTGCCATTTATAGTACTTGTTGTATTTCTATAATACAGTTGTAAATTTACATGAATAAATTAATATTAGATATGTTTATATCATGTCTATCTTGTCCACCTGCAATATGCGTCGAAACGTTTTCTAATAAATATTATATCACTATTTAAGGAATTAATTATTTGACTTCCATCCTAAGTAGTTTCTTCCCCATGCTTATATATATTTAACTTATTATATATTATATAACAGGAAAACTTTTAAATAAAGCGATTAACGGTATTTTTACTAAAGTACCGTTGGTTTAAGCAATGCTGATAGCATCTACAAGAGAGGATTCACATAGATAAAGCATTAACAAATACAACTGTAGTTTGGGTTCAACTGTAAGCCTGATTCCGAGGCAATTTACGACGAAATCGAAGCGGCATGGATTCATTGAGAGCGGTAGGGTAAGCTTGGAGTCGACGTCGGAAGCAGATAGTATCTGACAGGTGTAGAGTGAAAGTTGGAGGACGGGCACAGAGCAACGATAAGAGGTATCAGCAGTCGAGGATGCAATTAAAGGGCCGAAGGGTGTAGTTAAGGGAACAGCTTCTAGGATCCTCATCGCTACCTGCCCTTGCGACCTACATCCGTATAACAATAAACAAAGTTACTTTTATTGAATATTCAGATTATTTAAAAAATACAAGGTAGTTGCCAAAACCATTAGAAAATAGCAAGACTTTGTAGAGGAACTGAAGCAATTATATAAGTTTGATAAAGCAAAAGTTTTGCCGTTAGTCATATCCACAAATGGACAGATTCCTGCAATGACGGTGAACAGCATAAATGAACTGGACCTAAGTTATAATATTTTGGCTCAAATGCAGAAATCAGTGTGTTACTATGAGTATCGTCAGAAAAGTTTTGAACATTAATAATTATTTTTTCTAGCCTTAACCCTGACTTACGTTCGGATTATTATTATGCCAACTTCAACACAGTGATTCAGCGCTCTACCATTGAACTACCCGGCCCCCAATGATGATATATCATCCATTTGTAATTAATTATGTCTCAAAAAGTGTAAGAAACATTGATTAGATATAAGTTCATAACTTATTCATGTATAAGGTTCATGTAGGAATGATTTCGCAACATGGTTTACATTCATCTCGACAAAACGTCTAGCATTCCATAAGTTAATATAAAATTTAAAAAAAATATAAAATTATTTATTATTATTTGAATTATAAATTCAACTCCAAACCAAATTTCTTTATTGGGTTATTAATTCTGTATTAAGATTTAATAAAAAAAACTAAATTAAAAAAAAATACGTATAGTATTATTTTTGAAACTGAATACATCTCACCTAGATCCTTATTCAAGGATTGTATAAAATAACTGACAATCCGAAGTGTATGAATATATATATGTATGTATACAGGTATTATATACAGCGAGGTAGGATTGGAGCAGGCAGTCCCTGTTTCCAACAAAGGCCTTAAAAACTTACATTTAATTTGAAAAAGAAATATTAATATATATGAATTTTCACATACCTACACATACATATACTATATATACAAATATACTACATATACTACACAACTATATATATATATATATATATATATATATATATATATAGTTGTTTCTAAAATCCTGTTACTAAGTATAAATTTTAAGAAATTGTATATGTCAATAATAAGATTAAAACAATCTGAAGAGCTAAATATTTATTACTGAAGGAAGGATGTTATCATTCGTACATTCTTCAGCATTTTATAAATCCCTCTCCCCTCCCTAGAACAATAAAGGGAGTCGTATTAACTGATAAATAAATAAAAAGAACTTGTAACACTACAGCCCATGAAGGGTCTAGGGTTTAGTATATGGTAGTGACAGTACTGTTTCTTGGACAACGTTTGTGCAGGGAAGTACTTTGTCCTCGATCACGCTCATCTGCAAAATCCCCCCTTATTTCGGGTACCCGCATTATGGAAGTTGAGTGATCTACAGGAGAGTCACGGTTGTGTAGGGTGGTAACGATAAGCCGAGATCAATCTCAAAAGCCAGGGTTTTCCCATTAAGAGTACCCACTTTATAGATACCAGCTGGATTTGAGACGTTCAGCACAGCAACTCAGCGCTCTGCAAACCGAGTTACCTGAGCTATAAACTACTTCAGTACTTAATATTTTCGTTTCCTGTTTTAGTTTAGAGTCTTGAGGCTTTTATTTGGAATTTTTCCTCTAATGTTTCAGCATGTATTTGATGTCTTCTTTGAGATTTTTCCCTTCAATACATATATTCATTACAGAGACTACCTTAAACTGCACTATTATTGATTTCTTTATTCTTTATTAAAACACCTAATACATTTTGGAAACTGGGTCAAATCCTTCCAACCCACTCAAGAACTTGATAGCACTCCAATAAAGTTCTATAGTAGAAGGTCTCGAGGCCATCTTCTTTTCAGACGCATCGGAGGGTTATCAGGAATATTATGGGAAGCTATAGTCGGGACGACAAGAGAAGGTGCACGGGGAGTGGGGAGGCCTGA
Organism: Arma custos; assembly: GCA_037127475.1. Classification (NCBI taxonomy): domain Eukaryota; kingdom Metazoa; phylum Arthropoda; class Insecta; order Hemiptera; family Pentatomidae; genus Arma; species Arma custos. The sequence goes on along the minus strand of CM073761.1, from coordinate 80,347,273 downwards.
AGCTGTTCCTTCCCCCCTCCCCTAACCTGACTCCGCCTGGAGCCGACAATTGTACTACAGCTCTTACTCGCTTTTCATTCTTTATAGACCAGCAGCCAGGGCCCAAAGTAATGTATCATTTTAAGACAATTTGTATTACGAAACATTGAAAATATCCACAATAGTCACTGGATAGCTGGCCCGAGAGGGGTGGAGGGGAAGTGGGACTAGGGTGGGGGAAAGAGGGCGGAGCTCCTGGAGAGGCGTGGAGGGGGATGCTCCGTGCACCTTCTCTTATCGTCCCGACTATAGTTGAGAGACTAGCGGATTCAAGTGTGTATGGAGGGTGCTTTTCATGGAACGATAGGTATCTAGTTTGGGCCAAATCAGCAATATATGGGATATTAAGATCATGACGGATGATTTTATTTGTGACATAATACGGAGCATTGAGGATTTTACGAAGGATTTTGGATTGTAAGGATTGGATACAAGATGAATTGGATGGTTTAGTAGAGCCCCAATGCTCAACTTCCTATGTCCAAATAGGTCTGATAACTGTCATGTAAATGAGTCTTTTGTAATTAATTGGTAGCTTTGAACGTTTGTCCAGTAAATGTTGAGGTAGGTGAAATCGTCGAGCAGTTTCTTGTCTTTTCAGTCTTGTATGAGGATTCCAAGTTAGACATTTGTCCAGATGGAGTCCTAGGCTTTTCTCTTTAAAATAAAAATATTTAAAAATCGAAACACTTGACCATTAATTATAAAAAATTACAAAAAGTTATAGATTTGAACATAAACAAATATTATGTAGAATTGGTGTTAGGACTACTTAAAAAAAAAATCAACAATGGCATCGTCATCTGATAAGAGATTACACAATTGAGCCCCGAGTAATAGTCAATAGCCGATAATATTGTATTACGGCTTCTGAGTTAGGTTTAATTAAATTCAAGCCCTAAGCCCTCTGTTGAAGCCACTGAATGGCTTTAAACCTCGGCCGATAGGATATACACTTAGCCACAAAGGTTTTCTAAACAAATTCAGTGAAGTGGGAAGAGGACTTAAGGGTCTTGATCCTATAGAGGGAGTGAGACGCAAGTAAGTCACCCCCTGACCGCCACTCAATACACTCAGTTTACTTGCTAAACCTCTCGAGAGTTCCTTTCCCTCTTATCAAGTCCAACAGATAATCCTATCTGCCTCTTAAGGCATCAATCATTATATCTACTAATTGAGGCAAGGTAAATTTTACCTTTTCAAATGAAATAATGTCTAAAAATGACTTGAGACTCATTTTCAAAAGTTTTCCGCTTAAAGAAGTCTTAATTTCTGAACAGATAGAAATCTGTTGAGGTGAATCTGCTGAATAAAGTGGGTGTGGGAGAACTTCATAAGCCAGCTTGTTTAGTTTGTTCTCTGTCTGTAGTCTGGCGTAGTCGTGTAAGAGTATAGGTTCCTTCCGATTAATCAATGCAGGTTGTTTTTTGATGTTTTATTGCATTGTGTCAATATCCCAGCAATATGATGATGGTTTCACCTCTGGGTAGAAAGAATCAAAAAATTATTCCTGCCATTACAACCAATCAGAAACCAATAATTTTTTTTATGCTAATTTGGTTATGACATTTGCAAATGGTCACTTCTTCATAACATCCTTCTCCACACAGTGGTAATATTTCTTGCAGCTTGAGCTGCCGATTGTCCAAGTTTCAATTTTTAAAAAATTACACAAAAATCGGGCTTTTCCACAGTCATATTTAAAGGAATATTAAAGAATATCCGTTCAATTGTAGTAATTGTAAATATTATGCTAAAGGGACGATTAATAACAGCTCATTACAATCTGTGAACATAAACATAGTATACGATAGATGCCCATTATTTCTACTTATAATTTTATAAATAATAAAAACGGCTATTTCATATGAAACAATCCAACACTACCAAGTATCCCAAGGTCACCGGGTATCGTTCATATTAAAATACCATATTCAACGTTCCCATGTCAATTATTGCAACCTTTGGAATTTCATTTTCATATTTTTCTGTCATAGCTTCCCCTAGACATTATTTTTTTATGGAATACGACCACATAATTACATGTAAATGAAATTCCAAGAGCTGCATTCGTTGGAACTTACGATACTTAACGGTGTGGGAATGGATTGTGCTTTTCCTTCAATATGGAAGATCACTCGGATCACTCCGAGGATCACTCTTTTCATCTTTCATTTCATTAAACATATTAAATAATTGTAATATTCAACATTATTGGATGTTTCTACAATTTTAAATTTTAAAAACAAGTTCATCATATAAAATTTTATAAACAGCTAAATATTTAGTATGTTTGTATGGATCGCTGAGTTGCTTTGCTGAAGGTCTCGGTATCACGTCCAGCTATGACAGATAAATTATTTGCTCTATTAACAGCTCTATATGGACCCTTTGAGAAGTCCCTAAAAGCAGAAGTCCCTTCTATCAATGTGTTGCAGAGTCTCCAAAAATATCAATTCGGAGACGTGGTTCCCAGTTACACATTTCTGCACGCAGTTGAAGGCGAATTTTGAAAACTGATTTGAAAATGTTCCCGTACAAAATTCAATTAGTCCAAAAATTGCCAGCCAGATCTCCGGATTTAACAGCACCAGACATTTTCTTATGGGGTTTCTTAAAATCAAAGGTTTATGTGAATTTAGCCCCAAACGATTCAACACCTTAAAGGCAATATTCGTCACGAAATTGAAGAAAATCAGCCTGAGATGTTGCAGGATGTCATGAAAAATCCCTTAAAAAGAGCCTTAAAAATCCCTTAAAAAGTTGCATAGCGAATCGCGCTCACCATTTAGCCGATATAATTTTCTAATCATAACGAAAAAAAATGTAAAGACCAAATAAACTTTTTATGAAAACCAATCTTACTTATATTTTCTTTGAACAAAGTTATTGGCAATCAAAATGGTAGCGGGGCTATTAATTAGAAATTATAAAACACTATATATTAATGCAGTTATTAAATATATAATAATATAAATGGTAGGTAAAGTATATACTACAAAATTAGCAATATCCCTATTCATTTTTGCGCAGTATATATCGAATATATTGAACAGTTAAAGTCAAGTATTCTATCTCTATTTAGCATATTAATGATATGTTTTTTAATATTAAAGACTAAGTTTTAAAGGTAACTCCGTGATCGTCCTGACGTAAATCTATATGAAATAACTTTAGTTAGACTTTACAAAAACTATAGTTAACATTTTTATAGTGTAAATTGTTTCAGAAATCCAAAAATCTCCTTACTTACAATTAATATACTTTATTGTCCTCATTTTTTACATTAAATTGAATTTCTATTTCTAATTTAAACCTGCATATGTGTTTTTTACCGTATCACATCATAACCCTCCTTAATCATCTATTATCCATTACGGACTAAACCCTTTTGTCTTGCAAATGATAGCTGGTATTTGTTATGCTTTTATATATTTTGTTTATCAATAGCATAATATTCCGACCCTTCAAGAACATCAAGAGTATTTAATTGAAAAAACTTGAATTACATATTTAAGTACTATGAAATATTTTAGGTTCCATTTCTGACTACCGACTCCCTTTATCACTAAAAAAAAATCATCGAGAAGCAATAATGATTTTTCAATAAGAAACTTGGATGTTTATGGGAAGTAATAAACACTAAAACTGCCTAGAATTATGAAAATACCATAATTAAAAAATCCCTAAAAATAGAAGCAAGTTATTTGGGACGAGCAGAATGACGATCCCTTGTTTCATCTTGCCCTATTAAGTTGAAGGATCTCTGGACTGGTTTGACTGATGGCATCGAACCAGGAACTCAGCGAATGTTACTCAAAGAATTTAAATGGTCACTCAAGGACACCCCACACATAGCTGGGTGGTATGTTCCATGAGATGAAAGTTTCCCTTTTATACTATTGTATCCTAACGTTAAGTTAATTAATTTTATGTAATACTCAATAATTAATACATATAATTTAATAATGTATAAAAAAATATTAATTAGTCCAGTCAACATACCTCATTTATGGAAAACAAATTAACAGCTTATTTTCCTTGAATGAATTATATCTCTGGGGAATATTTAATGTATTGAAATTTACAATTGTTTTACAACAATACAACAAGTAAACACGATGGCAGGGGTGATATATAATGACATGGATAAAGGCAAGTAGTAAAACTTCTAAATGGCAGTACTCAAATAACAAGTTCAACTTAGAAGGTCACGAGACCATCTTCTTTTCAGACACTTTGAAAGAATAGATCTTATAATAGACATTTATAGAAATCTTTTCTTATTAATTGAGAGTTTTGAGCGTCCTTTAGTATTGGCAGTAGTAGTTTCTTGTCTTTTCAGTCAAGTATGAGGATTATTTTAAATATTTAAATCAATTTAATAAATTGTATTCATTAATCAGGGTTTAGAACTGTCAAACGTTAGAAAAACAATGCTTATTTAGTTAGTCAAAATATTATGATAAAATGTTAAATAGCTACAATATGAAAATTTCTGTACGATATAACAATTTGTTTAGTGATGTTTTTCCTAAAATATTATAAATAAATAAAAAGTTCAGAACATGGTAGAGACAGTACTGTTTCATGGACAACGGTTGCGCAGGGAGGTGATTTGTCCTATAATCACGCTCAACCGCCAGATTTTCCCCCATTTTTGGGTACCCATTTAAGAGGCTGGGTGAACCCCAGGAGGGTCCTAAATCCTACATGATCCATCTTCGGCTGCTTACAGACTAAATAAAAGTCTTGCCCGCAGCGGGATTTGAACCAGGATTTTCGGCATGGCAAATCAGTGCTCTACCACTGAGCCACTCCCTACAATATTTCCTAGTTGAACTGCTTTTTGTTCAGTCTTTAATCGTGTTGGATTAATTAAATTACAAATATTTTTAAAAATTGGCAAATCGCCAAGTCACTGTTTTTGACATTTTTAGTCGCTAAACAAAATATATAAATATAGATAGCACTGTGGATGGAAAATGGAATGTATCGATTTAAAAAGTAAAACAATCGGTACTACTATTTGAATTACTATCATCACATGATTTGCCTATAAGTATGCACTGTAATGGATTCTCCACAGTACACATAAAACCTTCTGGGGGGCACGTGCCCCCGTGCCTCCCCCTGGATCCGCCTATGGTCTGCTTCTCCGTAGCAGTACTCTAAACCACTGAACTCCCGGGGGTCGTATCCAAGTCGGACAAATCCGTTCTCTTCAGCGATCCTATATCGCAAAAATTGCGAGAACACGGGGATATAGGATCGGTGATGAGAACGGATTTGTCTGACTTGGATACGACACCTGGTAGCTCACTGGTTTAGAGCACTGCTACGGAGAAGCTTACAACCCGGGTTCGAATCCCGGCCAGGGCAAATCTTTTCTCTTCAAAACAAAAATATTTAAAAATAATTACCATAAAAATAACAATTAATAGAGATAAATTTTTAAATAAATGTAAGATGGACTATAAATCTATTGATTTTTGTATTTTGAGGGGGAAAAAACATCATCCAGTCATCTAGGTGTCGAAACGTTTCAAAGAATTAAACAATTTTATGAAGACTAGATGACTGGATGATGTTTTTTAATTTTCCAAAAATATAAAAATAAATTATGAACAGTTCTATAACTTGAGCAATGGGAGTTGGTCCGCTGTTAGGCAGGCAGGAGGTAGCTCTTAATACAAATGAAATATTTTATTTGAAAAGAAAAGATATGGCCGGGACTCGAACCCGGGTCTCCCACCTTTCCGTGGTGGTGCTTTAACCATCTCAGCCATCCTGGTTCGCTTTTCGGTCAGTCATATCCCTTCTTTTCACTGATCCTATATCTCCGTGTTCTCGCAATTTGCGATGTATTCACGGGGAGAATGTTAATTGAACATTACTTTTATTTTTGGATCTGGTTGACTTTAAGTCATTAATATTATTATAATTATAATAAATATTAAATTATTATTAACATTAAATTATAATAATAATGTTCAATTAACATTCTCCCCGTGTATACATCGCAAAATTGCGAAAACACGGAGATATAGGATCAGTGAAAAGAAGGGATATGACTGGCCGAGAAGCGAACCAGGATGGCTGAGATGGTTAAAGCACCACCACGGAGAGTGTGGGAGGGGGTTCGAGTCCCGGTCATGGTCGTATCTTTTCTTCTCAAATAAAATATTAAAAAAATTATATCATATAACAATAAAATAAATTGTAAAAATGAAATAATATCATGATAAATAATTACATGTGAAAGTAAATGATCCAATTGAAATTCTCCCGAATCAAGCTTAATATTTTGATTTTTTTTTTACTTGTTCCTACCATTTGGTGAGTTAAAAACTATGAAAAGTATTTTTCTCCCACTTCTTTTTTTTATTCGCCATTTTTTGGAGCTTAGCTAAAAACAAGTTCCGGGAAAATCTCCTTAACTCTTAACTCTGTTAATACTCTACTACTTTTTTAAGTCTCTTTGGTTCTATCCATTTTCTAAAACCTTCCAGTGTCTCTATTCACTTGTTTAAATCCTCGTTTTCTGTCCCATCTCAACCAGTCTCTATCTCTAGTCAACCTTAATCACCTTTTTTATATTTTTTAGTGAATTTGTAAAAGGTTCGAGCGTTACTCCTCTCATTTTTGATTCCTATATAAACGATAATTCTCAATCAATTCACCACCCATACACTGATTTCGAAATCTATCTATCATTTTAGATATTATTACCATTTTTCAAAATTCGTCGGTTATAGTTTGAAGGTAAAACCAATGAAAATTTAATCTTGTAGGTTCCAATTTGTACTTCAGATCAAAAGCATCTTCGTATTATCTATAATTTTGAGCTTCAAAGTATCTAATAGTCATCGTTCTCTACATCTGTCTGATGCTTCACGTAAAATCCTTGAATCCTTACAATATTAGTAAGTTATATTCTTCAACTTGGACTACATCTTTTTTGGACTACATGTGATATATGATATATTTATCATATCATATATGGTACATAGGACCTTTCCGTATGGCATACTTATGTGTACACCATCCTCAGACAGTACCTCTTCTATGCCAAACCATCAGTTCCACTTTACCATTCTTTCATCAAGAGCAGGGGTTCCCAAACTTTTTTGTACCACGCCCCCTTTTGTTGAAATGAATGCTTCTCGCGCCCCCCTTAACAATAAATTGCGTGGGCCTAGGAACAAAACAAAAACAAATAATTATTACATTGAAAACAAAAAAATTATTTATACTGCCATAAGGTACAACAATATCATTTTTCATAAAATACAAACATTATTAATACGAGAAAAATAGATTAGGTTGGTTAGTGAAATGGATGGGTTTCCATTTTTCTTTCTAGTATGCCTATTCGTGGCTGAGTTTTAGTAAGTGCACAACGCAAGTCACTAGCAACATCAAGTTTATTCCGATACTTTGTTTTAATTGCCACAGGTGTTGAAAATGCTTTTTTGCACAAATAGGTGCTTGAAAATGGCAAATATAAACGAAGAGCTTCCCGTGATACACTCGGATACACTTTGAAATATTTTAACCATAATGGAGGTTTGTCCATTATATCAAAATGGTCAATTTTCTAAACATCATGGTTAATTTAGAATTTCAGAAAGACTACTTAAATTTAATTTAACGTTCAACTTGTCTCGCGCCTCCCCTGCATCTCCTCACGCCCCCCAGGGGGACGCGCCCCCCAGTTTGGGAACCGCTGATCTAGAGTCTACCTCCTACAATTCAAATCCTCAGTATACTCACAGGAAACCAGATCACATAATTTCCTTTTTTATACCTATTATCAGAAGACTAAAACTTCATTTGGTGCATAACATTAATTAATTCACTAAGCAATTGGTATCATTCAATTTTATTTACTAATCATCTCACATCTGAATAAGCATTTTCCATATTATACTTGATATATTGGATTCACGTTCATAAAACAAAATTCGATTTATTGCAAATGATTTACGGAACTCTATGGTGCTAACCGATTTGGTATACCTCGTCTCTCTGCTAAAATATTGTGCCTTGAGGTGTTTTTTTTTTTATCGTTTTTAATAACAGGGTTGAAAAGAAACAATTGTACGACGGACTTGATTTACGAAACCGGTGCCTGATTCCTGCAGACCATTAAGTAAGTGCTATTCCCGCAATGGATGAAGTAATAGAAACGACCATAAAAGACAGATTTACAGTGCACTTAAATCACAATAAAATCGGTTCTCAGACATTCACAGGTTCACAGGATTAAACGCATATATTACCTGAACATTTTCAGATAGTATAAGTATTGACTTTTTTTAAATTGAAGGCAACAAATAAACTGAAAAAAAATCCACAACTGCAATTAGTATTGCTGAATATCATCATTACTCCATTATGAACATATCACATTAATTGTGAATTAATGAGCACTATATTGAATTAAGTATGATATTTCCATTTAAATCGTTATTTCAATAATGGGTTAATCATTATTTTTTCGCTTTTTGGACATTTTAGCTGACAGGACTTTAAATTACAATCAAATTAATCTCTTTCAAATTGTTGTTGAGTTTCCTAGAATACATACAAAAACCTAAAAACCAAAATTTTTCTACCAGAGGTGGGGTTGACCGAATTTTAAAGTTTATCACTCATAACCGTATTCTCAACAACTTTTATATTTTGAGTTTTATCTTAAATAACTATTTTCGAAGTTATGTTATGTCTTAGGTGTTGACATAAATTTGTGATCATAACATGGTTTTTCGCATTCATCACAAAATCGAATTATTATTTTGTGGTAATTATTTGACGCTTAATGTATTTATTATTTATTTATATATTATTCCAAAAAGGTTTAAGGTTGAATACTGCGTTCAGAAATCATGTTCTCTAAAAGCAGGCCGCAAACAAATATTGATATGTTATGTGAAGAAATGTGACTTGGTCGAGATCACTGACAACTGCCATGTTTCATAATTAAGGGTACCCATTTCATGGAAGCTAGGTGAGCCCTAGGAGGGTCAGCAGATTCCACATATTCCATTTTTGGCTGGGGAAATTTTAAATAATTTATTTTTCATAGCGGATTTGAACGCGGCATCTTCAGCAAAGCAATTCAGCACTCCACCATTGAGGTACACCATTCCTTCTTGGCTGTTATGATAAAGAAATAATTGACAAGTTCGTAAGTATTTAGACAAAACAACTACGAGGACTGATGTCCTGTTGTGATGGATATATATTCATAGAGGTGGACTGATTGCCTTGTAATCAATTTATCGAAAGGACACGGTGGTCGTATCACTAAAAATTCTCTTATTTTCCTCATCCATCACTATCTAATCACGGCACCATTCTACCCGTGCTATTTCCGAACCGTGCAGAATCGATACGATACGTCGCACCTCCGACAGAACCGACTTGATTGAATGACCAGCTTAAGGTTAATTGATGACTGGATTAGACACGTTTTAATGTGGCACTGCTTTATGTAATAACATTGGGACAAGACGACCCTTTGTACTCCGTACCTTCATTATTCATCCCTTGTCGCAGCGGCCCAACTCAGAGGATAAGGGCCGTCACCTGTATTCCATCTGTGACGAAACGTCATTCGGGATGGTTTAATAGTGGATGTGAAAAAGTGCATCGTAACAGGAATAAGTAGAGGATATAAAATGATAAATAAATAGAGACAACGAACAAAATATTAGCATCTGTAGAATACACGAAAATTCAAACTTTAATATATTTTTTTTTAATCTAGAACTGTAGTATAACAATACAACAAGTAAGTGTAATGAATGATAAAGGCACATAATGACATGGATAAAGGCAAGTAAAGAAACTTTCCAGTGGTAGTACTCAAAATAACATATTCAACTTAAAAGGCCACGAGGCCATCTTCACTTCAGACGACTCGGAGGAATATCGGGAATTGAAGATGCTGCTAGGTTTGAAACTAGTGGATTCGAGTTTTTTTCACGAAAAGGCTGATATCGGATTCGGCATTTAGTATTTTGGATTTTGAGGATTGGATACGAGAGGAATTCGATGGCTTAGAAGAGCCCCAAAGCTCTACTCCGCAAGTCCAAATAGGTCTTATAATAGTCATGTATATGAGTCTTTTGTAATTAATGGGGAGCTTGGAGCGTTTGTCTAGTAAGTGTTGCAGTAGCCTGAAACGGCGTAAATTAACAAAGTTAAAAATTAGAAAAACCTGTACAGAGAGGTGATTTGTCCGAGATCACCTTCAACTGCCAGGTTTTTCCCTTATTAAGGGTATCCACTTTATATGTGCGGGATAAGTACCGGGTGGGTCTGGAGATCTCTCTTGGTCCCTCTACGGATTAATAAATTTCAAATATTATAACAATTAATAAAAAATAAAATAAAATAAATAAATAAAGTTGGCTTAGTTTTCACAGAATAAAACATACGTCCTGTATGTATGTGGAGATTTGCGATTTTGTTACTGTCATTGGTTGTGCTGGGAGGTGATTTATTCGAGAACACGCTCAACCGCTAGGTTAATCGAGGGTATCCACTTTATAGAGGTGGGTGAGCCCCAAGAGGGTATCCAGATCCCAGAGGATACATCCCCCGCTATTAACAGATTAAATGCACAATGAGCTAACCCACTCCCAACTAATTACTTAAAACATAACAATAATTTAAATTACCCTACACAAATAAACCTGATCCATTCTTGACTAATTACGTTATTAAAATAACAAATATCAATTAATATTCGGTAATAAAAGTTTCTGTCTCTTCATTTAAAACAAAAATAACGTCCCCCTAAAAAACAAACAAAAAACTAAAGCGAAATTACGTGAATATAATACGGCAGAATACAGTAAGGGGGTACTATAAGCTGTACAATTCAATTAAAACTTTTTATTCTATGTTCTAAAAAAGTTTTAATTGATAGTCCGAAAAAGTTAGTCGCATGGTTTTAATATTGTATGATACTCTTATTTTTACGTTAGAGTATTGTGCTTTTGACAAAAGACATCTGTTCCGGAGGATTAAGCGGAACATTATAAAAGATTTCTTTATAACAGGTTGAACATCAGGCTGAGCAATTAATTATATCCCTAAGAAGCGAAATAATTTGAGAAAAGGGAAGAGAAAAACTAAATTTGAATGAATGGGCTAAGTGGTGAGGCAACTCCCGAGGAACGAAACCTTTTAGAGTCGCCTGTCAAAAGCAGTAATCGCCCAGAGCTATTTGTCAATTCCCCGGAATCCTAATTGAAATTTCCAGATTAACGATGTTAATTGTCTCGGCAAATTACGGTAATTCTGAAGTCCATTGATATCTTAATAGTCTGGTATTATTATATTGATTTGCCGTTTATTATGTTAAATCATCGGCGATTTAAGTATTTACAGATATTAATTTTTGTCGTTTAAAACTAATTTTTATATTAGACCGCTATTCAATTTGATAATTAGTTATAACTGAGGTATATCAAGACTTCCTGCGTTAAACCATTCATTTGTTATTATCTTATGTTATTGTTTTCTCTTTCATTCTCCTATTGACGTTTAGTCTGTTAGCTGCCGGAGATGGACCCCATGGGATCTAGGACTCTCCTGGGGCTCACCCAGCCATTTAAGTGGGTACCCAATATAAGGGGGGAAAATCTGGCGGTTGAGCGTGATCTAGGACAAATCACCTCCCTGCACAACCGTTTTTTTCCTCTTATTTACAGAATATATAGTTAGGAGAAGCTTTGCGAACTTGATAAATTCCAATTTTTAGTTCTAATTTTATGGTATGAATGTGAGCAATTATTTTGTTTTATTTTTTTTAATTTATTGAAATTTACAACTATAATAATATTACAATAAGTAAATCTGTTAATATGACATGAAAAACACTTGTGGAGAAACTACCCATCTGTAGCACTCCAATAAAGTTCTATAGTAGATGGTCTCGAGGCCATCTTCTTTTGAGACGCCTCGGAGGGTTATCAGGAATAGTATGGGAAGCAAGTTGAGAGACTAGTGGATTCAAGTGTATATGGAGCTTGTCATGGAAGGTTAGGTATCTAGTTTGCGCCAAATCAGTAGCATATGGGATATTAAGATCATGATGGATGAGTTTGTTTGTGACATAATAAGGAGCATTGAGGATTTTCCGAAGGATTTTGGATTGCAAGAATTGGATACGAGATGAATTGGATGGTTTAGTAGAGCCCCAAAGCTCAACTCCGTATGTCCAAATAGGCCTGATAACTGTCATGTAAATGAGTCTTTTGTAATTAATTGGGAGCTTAGAGCGTTTGTCCAGTAAATGTTGAAGTATGCGAAAACGACGAGCAGTTTCTTGTCTTTTCAGTCTTGTATGAGGATTCCTAGTGAGACGTTATTTTATTTTTAGACTTTATTTTCATCATCATTTTCGCAAGTATTTATTTTGTTTTTATTATCCGCATGTATATGTTTTTATTTTATTATTTTATTTTATTTTTGTTTTGTTTTTATTGTATGTTTGTATAGCTACTTATCGCTATTACTTATTCCTTACAAGTAGCAGATTGTAATAATATTTCAATAAAGTGTATATAAACATAAAAAAGTTATAAGGTTCCCAATGACTAAATAACCATGTCTTTTTTTTGTCTCAATGAAACCTGTTTTTTTTATGTGAGAAATCTATCTCTAAAATGAACATTCTTATTTAAACTGGCATTCATATTTCTGATAGGTATGTGACAAGCGTGTTTAGCACCTTTTTTTCCATAAATAACTTAAATAACTGTTTCTTCATAGCAATGGATTTAAAATTTTTTCGGTATAGTTGTTTTTTTACATCAAATGCGTCTTATCCTCAAAGAAATTGTTCATACTTTTGAAAACTTCTTCCTCTCCAATACCTTTAATTTTTTTTACTTGAAGATATGAAAATATAAATACTTCTATATTCTAATATAAGATACTTCTATATCGATATATTTTGTGAAATTGCCGTAAATGCACTGGGCTCTTGATAATATATAATATCCTATTTCTTGAGCACGTTCAAGATCATTTTTGATACGGTTCATTGTCTTATGTTTTCGTGTTGTTTTAATCTGTTTTTCCTTATTTTTAAGTTTGCATTTTGAATTTTTATCTTCTTCTTTTTTATAAGCTTTTTAGTTTAACCTTTTCCAACTGTTTTACTATAATCTTAATTGCATTTGAGTCTTAGGGGAAGTGCGATGTTTTCTCTGTTAGGTGTCTTGCTGCATTTTGAGCTTGGAATGTGTTTTTGTTTTATTTTTCCTTTGCCATTATCCTCTTTCTGCCCTGAATATTCGTAAATAAGGGAAATATAGTCATTTTTATTTCCTGTGTTTTTAGAGACCTGAACTACATGAAAACAAATTGTTTACGTTTAAAAATTATAACCTCAGTTAGTAGTTTCCGCTAAACCCAGCATATGTATTAATGTTATAGCTAAATTGATTGTATAAACTATTAAAAATAATAGTAAATAGTAAAATTTATTACGGAGGTTATTTTGAAGAGAGGCAATAATTTACTTTTTTTATTAGCGTTGGATCCACTTTCTTACGTGTATAACATTCCAGTATAATTTTATTCCACATCAAAATTCTTGTTCAAATATATACATTTAGGTCATTGATAACTTTAGAATTTTGTACGCTAGAGATGTACTGGAGGATTGTAGAGAAAATGGTGAGTTAATTGAAGCTTTAGGTGACACATATGCGCCCCTCCGAATTTCGCACCTAAATTCCAAAAATTACAGATTTTAAAAAGAATGCCAACAGTCTTGAAAAATAATTTTATATGGATCGCTATCTGCTAAAAGCCGACAGGTCCATCTTTGTGTTTGAGAATTTTGTATTTAAAAATTTTATCTTTTACCAGAGACTCGTCGTTCACTACAGAAAGGACACTTCTCCGCAAGAGAGCACGGTCTTGACACCGCCTTGAATATTTAGTCTACTGCAGATAGAGTACTAGTATAGGACAAGATCCCCTTTTTTTTATCTCACTTGTAAAATTTTGCTATTGGGTTTTTCCAGAAAACAATTTTCATTTTTCTTTAAAATACCCCTCCAAATGATAAAACTCTTTTTGTTTATTGGACGTTTGACTTTTATATATATAAACCCTTATGAATCCTCTATCAAACAAAAATGTTCGTTTACCTCTGTAATATTTTGCTACTTGGAAATAATTCAGTCTTTACTAGTAGTAAAACAGATTCGCTTAGTTCTGTTTTACGAGGTCAAACTCGACCGGAACGGTACCCTAACGGCCAGAAGTATCAATAGAGTCTGGGGCGAAGGCAGTGCAACTTTCAACCGTGGTTCCAGAGATTTCTAGAGGGATATTTAAGTCTTGAAGACAAAGAAGGTCGTGGAAGAAGTTCTGCCAACTTTCATGATTTTTCGCCATCTTGAGGTCATCGGCGGTTGATTTCAGTCTCGAACAGTTGTTCTGGGATTTTTCCAGCAAAGCTCAGAGAGTGCGCTAACTTATACTGCCTTCGCCCCAGACTTCTATGATATTTCTGGCCATATGAGTACCATTCCGGCCGAGTTTGAACTAGTAATTCAAAACTTTCCGAAAATCAAGCTTTGACATCTTAGTAAACACAGAATAATCTCCAAGCATCAAAATGTTATTACTAATGTTAATACTACTCTACTGCATTACAACTCGGTGACGTGTCGTGGCCTCCTCCACAAGCTTCTTTCAATCGTCTCTGTTTTCTGCTCCTTACGACCAGGATATCCTTCGTCTCTGTCCATACCATCCGACCACCACAGTATCGGTCTCCTCCTTCTTTTCGTGCAATACACAGGTTCTGACAAAACCTTTTTTAGGAATGGCATCATCTTCCATCCTAGCCACATGACCAGCCCATCCCAGTCTTCTAATCTTTATCGAGTAAACAACAGCTGCTTCGTTGTACATTGTGTATACTCGGCAAAAAGTTACAGAGATAAAAAAAAATTGCTTAAAAGAGGATTAATAAGTGTTTGCATTATTTAACAAGTATTTGGAGGGGTATTTCAAAGAAAACATAAAATCCTGTATTATTTTCTGGAGAACTCAATACTTGGCATTCTTCAGTTAGTGATTCATATATGTACAAGAATTAAACATATAAAACAAACTAGAAATTAATAATGGTTCATACGATTGACTCGGATACAATGTTATCTGAATTTTATTATTTCAATTTGAGATAGGAAGTAACGATCCAGTGTTTAAAGTGGTCCGGAGGGAGATAAGCCGGGCGGAGAATCATCAAATAGAAAACAGAACGACTCCGGATGCCGACGGCGTAGCTCTGGCCCTAGATGCTGTTAGGGCATTCTTCGACAAGGATTATTTGCTCCGATAAGGGGTTTCATTGAGGCCATGGTTTAGATTGGAGTTGTAAACGAATTGAAGACTTCTCCGACGTCCCATCAGGGCCACTTTTAACGATTCTTTTTTATCGGGAGCTTTTTATTGGCTGCATCACAACAGCCTGTGATGCCGTCCTGGTTCGGGCCCTCTGGAGGGGGACGCCATAAATCCAGAGATTAGAGGCTAGTGATTTATTCTAACAAATATGTTTTATCAATCAGGACGACAGTTAATTGGCACTAGAAGCCACTCTCTGAGTGAGTTACTGCTCAAGCGGCAATTAAGAAATCTTGGCATCAAATGTTCATCATGTCGTAGTGTGAGCTCTTTCATTAATAAATAGATCAGATAGAACAATATTTCTTGTTTAAAAAATTACTTGAACAATTCATCTTTTAATAATAAAAATAATAATACAACTTGTTAAGCACGAAATATGTAAAATTACATTACTTGTGTACTAGCAGGTCTACAAGAAATCTATCTCTTTATCTCGTGTAACCATTTCTTATCACTCGTCTCATTTGAGCTATTTCTGTGTGCATTATTAAATTGTTTTATTTATTGTGTTTTTGTCATGTTAGTTGTCAATTTAAATTTCTGTATTGTTTACTTAATTTTATTGTATGTTTTCATCTTGTGTTTTGTTATTGTCTATTAAAAATTAACATAATAACACTAGGAACCTATAACCTGTACCACTTCAACCCGTGAAGGGTCTATAAATCTAACTAAAGTTTTTGCATATATTTTTACCTCTATATTGAGAGGTTACGAAGTTACTCAAGAACCTATTTAGCATATATTATTAATATATGCTAAATAGAGATACAATATTTGACCATAATTGTTCGATATATTCGATACATATTACACAAATCATATGTCGAACAAACAAACTAAAAAAAAACATGTACTGTACCGATGTTTATAATATTTAATATCAAAGAATAGCAGTCCCTGGCCATATTAATGCGACCACCAAGAAAGATTATTTTATTTTTGTTTTTTCCTAATTTTTTTTTATATAATACTTTCGCTTTTCTTAATATTTGCTATTTTTAGTAATGGCAACACTGTTATTAGTTTTTTAAAGTATTTTTTTTAGTAATGGCAGCATTGGTTTTAGTACAGCCATTTTGTTTTACGTAATTAACACATAATTTGTGTTTGAAATTTTTGTGGATTTAGTGTTTCTTTTTCATTAAATTCAAGTCGGATTCTGTAAGTTTATTATTGATTTATTATTTGTATCATATATTTTAACTATTTTGATAGTTTTTTTTTTTCATCAATATGTAAAACAGGGTGTAAATAGGGTGACAACTCAAAATATTAAAAAAAAATAAAGATTTATTTTCGAAACTATTTTTTTTCAATTTCATATTATTATCAGATATCTAACTTACCCATAAAACTAATATTTAAACTTGATTTACATCATTACGCATACAAAAAGATAATGCAAGCATGTAACAAGAACGAATCTATCCAGTCACTTTAATATGACGAGGGACTGTATAAATATATAATTTTTTTATTTTATTTTGATTATTTAAATATTTTTATTTTGAAGAGAAAAGATTTGTCCTGGCCGAGATTCGAACCCGGGTCTTCCGCAACTCTAGCACGGTACTCTACCAACTAGCTACCAGGCTCGTAACAAGGGCAGACAAATCCATTCTCTTCACCGATCCTATATCCCCGTGTTCTCGCAATTTTGCGTTGTATACAAGGGGCAGAATGTTCATTGAACATTACTTTAATTAGGATCTGGGTGACATACGTCAATTTTATATTTCCCGGCCAGGACAAATCTTTTCTCTTCAAAATAAAAATGTTCAAATAATCGCAATAAAGTGAAAAATCATAAATATAAAATACTTAGACTTGGTGTGGAATACTCCTGATATTCGATTCCACTAAATTGTCTCAATTTTATTCGGTATGATTTTGAGTCTTGAGGTCTTGAATTCCATAATTTCTTATTGGTAAACACATATCCAGTTAGTTTCAGAATAACAAACATATTTCAATGTTTGTAAACAGCGTGAAAAAAATTATTAACATTTCTAACTTATTTACAAAATGTAATTAGGCTAATTATTAGTTTATGATATTATTATTTATGACAGTAATTAATCAGATCATGAATAATTGTCCTGTTAAAAGCTCAAGTCAATACAAATATAAATCTCAAATACAAATTAACATACTTTCAATGTTTATTAACTAAATACCGTGAAATAAATAAATAACATGTTTGACATAATTACAAAACCATATTGATTTTAATTAGTTTATGATATTATTGTTAATGACTCGTAAAATTTTATGCTTTCGTTATCAACTGTAGACCTATCTAGGCTAGCTCATGGATGATTGCCCTATTAAAACCTCAATGGATTAATTTCTCCTCGATAAGGAAATTGGTGGTAGGATGTGGGCAACCCATATGGGCTCTCCTAGTGGATTTTTCAATTTTCTAATTTTCATCTTACCATCTGGAGGATCACTTGTTTCTTCAATTGTCCAACATGCCACCTCCAGGAATACCTATAATTGTTCCCAAATGACTATATTCAAGCAATAATCAAAAACATTCATGTTAGTAACAGTCTAGAATACAACTGAGTGAACATAACTCATTTTATATTGTCACGGTTCATTACCGGCTTACATGAACGTTATTTGTACGTTTTACAATCCAATAGAAACAAGTCATCTGCTAGATAATCACTGATTTTATATTTTTACAGTTCATTAATTTTATATTATTGCTTCCCAAATGAAATTGTGTGTCAGTAATGAATTATTTATAAAAATAGGCTGCTGAAATTATTTAAACAAAAAAAGAGTATCACAAAAGTTAATTTTCATTAAAATTAAACTTTCGAAATAGCATAATAATAATAATACTGAAAGGGTTAGCGAACCTGAAGTTTTGATGCCGATACTAAAAATAGCTTTTTTAAACTTCCGTCCATGGACTGCTCGAATCCAAATCCATTTCAATCCTCCCAAATACGCCTCGGACATAGTTGGAATTCGTACGTTATTAAACCCAACGACTATTCAAGCCCAACCAAACTATGCTATCACTTCAATTATAATAACAGTTTACATACTCTGTAATTCCGCTTTGTGTAATCTCCTGGAATTTTTTCGCATACTCAATAATGCCGCTTTCCTGAATTCTATAGTGAACTCATTCTTTTCCGGACCGAATATCCGAATATACCTTATTTTCGAATGCCTTAAGACGATATTCGGCATTCAACATTAAGGACCACGTTTTAATTTATCTTAATATGAATCACTAACTGCAGAAAGGCTACTAGTCCGCTTTCCTAAATTTTACAAGAGATTCAAAAAAAGAAATAGTGTCCTGGACTAGGCCCCTATATGCAGTAAATAAAATATTGAAGGCTTAGTTAAGACTGTGGCATCTTGCAGAAGAGCTGAATATTCTTAAAAAATACCTCAGAAGTTGGACTTGTTGCCTTTCTGTGATTAATGATTCAAGTATAAATTCAAAATTATTGCATCATTTAGTAATTTATTTCTGTATTTCGCTATTCCCTTGTTGGCCAATACGTGATCACCGACAGTAAATTTTAGAAGGTCGTAACAGATTTTTATTAAATATATTAAAATATTGTGTGAGCCTTCCTAAATGTGATATAAATATTTTCTTTAAATATAAAGGTTTAAGATTGATTGTAGTAATTAAAAAAATGCTAATTAAATTCTGTATCCGTTAATATAGAGAAGGACTCAGTGGTAGAGCCCTGGGGAGCCATGTCGAATGTCCTGGGTTCTAAGCCCGCTCGTTGGCAAGCTTTTATTCAATCTGTTGACGGTAGGAGATGGATCATACGGGATCTAGGACCCTCCTGGGGCTCACCCAGCCTCTATAAAGGGGGTACCCAAAATAAGGGAGAAAATGTGGTAGTTGAAATGATCTAGGACAAATCTGCTCCCTGCACAGACGTTATCCAAGAAACAGTACAGTATCTCTATACTGAACCCCAGACCCTTCACGGATTGTAGTAATACAGAATTAATAAAATAAAAAATGCATTAATATATATAATAGAAGGAGCGTTTCTGCTAAGCGATCCTACCTAAATTATAATACTCGATGACAGAATGTAATTAACTGATATAAATACCAATATCAGGACTTAGTAAGTTTTAAGTAATCTAAAGCCAGTCGAATCAGTTTAAGCCTAAATCGAAACTTAATTTCTAGGCTTTTAACTTAGCAAATTGCCTGGCAGACCAATCTTGATTTTACTTGATCGCTGAATTTAATAGCAGCATCTTGGTTTTGTCTCTATCATTAAGACACAATTTAGGGCTATCGATCACTAATTGATAGTTCGTATTGCCTATAAAAAAAAAGAATAAAAAAAAAAGTAATTTCGTTGCAAATATAATAGATTGAAGCACATGTATCATTATTATAAATTTACTGACCGCTGAAAAGTTGTTTCTAGTGACGTATTTCATCAAGATTGAACGATATTGTAATTATTATTTCCCAAAGAAAAAATATAAAATAAACAAAATAAGTTTCTCATCGGAGGCTTGAAGACTCTCAAAAAATTCTTATTATATAATTTCAAGGAGCGGTTTAAATTCCAAGGTCCTCATACAAGACTGAAAAGATAAGAAACTGCTCGTCGTTTTCGCCTACTTCAGCATTTACTGGAAAACGCTCTAAGCTCCCAATTAATTACAAAAGACTCATTTATATGGCAGTTATCAGGCCTATTTGGACATACGGAGTTGAGCATTGGGGCTCTACTACACCATCCAATTCATCTCGTATCCAATCCTTACAATCCAAAATCCTTCGTAAAATCCTCAATGCTCCTTATTATGTCACAAACAAACTCATCCATCATGATCTTAATATCCCATATGTTGCTGATTAGGCCCAAACTAGATACCTATCCTTCCATTAAAAGCTCTATACACATTTGAATCCGCTAGTCTCTCAACTTCCTTTCCATACTATTCATGATAACCCTCCGAGGCGTCTGAAAAGAAGATGGCCTCCGAGACCTTCCAGTATAGAACTTTATTGGAGTGGACCGATGGGTAGTTTCTCCACTTTTTTTTTTTTCATGTCATTTGTTCAAATCAGCAAAGTTCCTTTTTGTAATATTATCACAGTTGTAAATATCAATTAATTAATCTAAAAAAAGGGTCCGGGCTTAATCTTCCAACAGCCACGGATGGACCCTGTGGGATTTGCAGACCCTTCTGGGGCTCTCCTAGCCTCTATAAATAGGGGCGAAAAACCTTGCTGTTGAGCGTGATCTCGGGTACTCGCTTCGGCGGTATATATACTAAAATTGAAACGATACAGAGAAGATTAGCATGGCCCCTGCGCAAGGAAGACAACTAAATTCGTTTTTAAAAAATTCCAAAACAAATGCCTTAGAATTGCTGTAAATTATGCATAATTCTTTATATTCCATGTACTAAACCCATGATCCTTCATTGGTTGTAGTGTAAAAAGGATTTTTTTTTTATCAGTAAAATAATATCCTAAAAAAAAAAGATAGTTTTCTTATTTTTCGATTGATACTTAAAACCTATACTTACCTATCATAAAGAAAATCATTTTTATCGACCCTCTAAATTTTGTGTGAATTTACTATATTTTTTCTGCCAGTAAATTTTCATTTATTTAAATTTCAAAAACTATCTCTAAATTTTTTTTCTGTTCGAAGAAAATAGATATATATTTCAATAGAATATACTACTACTAAATGTCAACGGATGTTTTCGAATTCTAATCATAGTCATCTTATTGTAATGATATGTGCGTCAACTCAAATTTATATATATATATATATATATATGCATATATATTCGAATCGTTCACCTATGAACAGCTTTGATTAATTATTTATTGAATTTATACTATTATTTATTTTTTAAAATAATAATAAATTATAACTTTATGGCTATTAACAATTCCCCCTATACCAAAACGTGATAGGTATACACGTGTAGTGACCCGCCTTTGAAACAAACGACAATTCACAACCTATAATGAAACTATTAAGTAATTTGGCCGTTAATATCAACGGGATGAGTCAATTATAAAATAATTGCTTAGGTTACTACATTTCTAATAGTGTGGACTCTGAAGCATTCAAACAACAATAGTATAGGTCCTTATTACTAAGCAAATTATTGTATATAAATAATAAATGTGATAACAAAAATTGTTTCATTACAAATTATATTACATTTTACGAAATTCCATTTTTTTATATAGTTGCTAAATTGAGGTAAATATTTATTTTTTACGGACCAATTAACATTTATTTACAATCACATAAAATAACCTCATACATTATAATGTTAATAACCTTATCTATACATTTTCTGTCGAATTATATGCAACGAAAAAATTTTATGAGTAACCATTAAGATAAAAAAATAACGGAAAAACTATTTTTGTGCGTGAGTAGAAATCAAGTTCGAAATAAAAATTCTGTATGAAACCAGATATATGTATTATCTACACTTCGGTATGTTAGTTGAACCTTTTGTAGCTTGATACATGATTACCAAATTCCTCTCATTACCCATAATTACATCCCCTTTTCCATATTAAAGCTCAAGATAACATGTATTTTTGGAATATATTAAAAATGAAACGAATGAACAGTTAAAACTTGTTGTAACTAAACTCGTCAAGAGACAACCTGCGGAGCAACCGCCAAAAACAACATCTTAGTACTATTTTCAGTTTCTAATGAATATCTTCCGATGTTTACGTCTGAAAGAAAATACTCTATTTACCTTTACAACCTGAGGCCCGAACCAATTTAGTTCGTTTTCAGTGAATTTAATTTTGTTGAAAGTGAAATTCGTTGAGTTCAGTTTTGTTAAAAGTGGATTTTGTTGACTTCAATATTGTTGAAAGTGGATTTTGTTGAAAGTCAATTTTGTTGTTGATACGTCTCAGTTTCAGTTGAACCCCTTACATCGTTGAAGACCATTGGTTGAATCGTCGGGTGAATTAAGAGAAATTATAGCTTGGAACATTAATCTGAAGTATTCTAGATTACAGAGCCAACCTTTTAATTAATTACCCTAAGAGCCTATCGATTCACTTGAGACCTGATGCTTCAACTTCCATTCCAGGCTACACTTCTTGTAAATTATATCTTCCACATTAAGAAGGAAAGATTTAAAAAGTTCTCGGTAATAAAGTGAATGAAATCCTCAGCCCCTGATAAAGCGGTAATTGAATATTGTTTATTATTGAGTCGTAAAAAGGAAGATAGATAAAGGAAATAGGGCACTAATGGAAAATATTCAAATTTAAGCGATAATACTTAGTCGACGCGGAAGGTTATGTTTTCTATAAATATTCCATGTTTTCTACCGACCTCTACAAAGCTATAAAATCTATATAGGTGCCGGACTTTCGAAAAGTGGATTCTTTTATGTATAATCAACGATGTATAGACATTTATACAGATCTGTATTTATCCAGTTTTTCCGGATTTTTATATAATAAAAATGTGTTTATTTATTTTAAATTGTGTTTTATTCTTTGGGTCATTGTCCTAATAAAAAACTTTTCATTACACATAATAATAGAATTTAAATTTAATCTTAATTCAAATAAACACTCTCTCTCTCTCTCTCTCTCTTAATCTTAATTAGTAAATAATAATCTTAAATTAGGAGGATTTATCTCTGTATCAATTTCATGGTCAATTATCGTGTTATTTTGGACTATAATTATCAATTCTCCACATAATATATATAATTGATTTAATATAATATAGAGCCAATATAATATATTGGTCTCACATATTGTATATCTTAGTATACAATTAAGTGCCCTGCAATTCTTCACTCACAGGCCATTCTTCTGCGACTGAACTGGGAGGGTTAGTTTAGAGAATAAGGTAACACATAGCCTACTATTGGATGGGTTTTGAACTTTTATGGTATTTTTGTTTTCCTATTTTCTGAAAATCATAACTACTTCGGCAGTGTTAAAATATTAAATTATCTGTAAATTTGATACGAATAAAATAAAAATCAATACAAATCATAGTGATAAAATATCGTATTTATCTAAAATCATTAATGTAATTATGAATATACGGTTCAGAAGACTGGTGTGATGTGCTACCTTTCGGTAATGGTAATGTTCAAACCTGTAATCAAAGAGATGTACATCTGTATTCCAAAATACATTATGCAGTTCTTAATGCATTTACTCTGTGTTGGTTTCATTCATTGGTCTATCAACGTATAACAGCCTACAACGTAAATCTTGCGGCGTCTGATTGATGCGTCTGTTCAGACAATTGACGTGGGATTTGCTGT